>OY728158.1:852030547-853230547 GCA_963277665.1 Viscum album | reverse complement strand
CACAAAGATATGTATATATAACCCATCACATGGAATGTACATAGTAAAATAAGTGACACATAGAACACATGATGATAAGGTTTAACTAGTAAGGTAAATTAAATTTTAATTCTATATAAATTAGTAATATACACGACATGTACAATCCAGGTAAACATTATGTATAGTTCTCTCCATCTATCTGTGCCACATGTCTAGGGAATCGAGATGTAATATTTCCATAAAAATTAATGCAGTACATGGTGTGTATATGGGTTACACATCATGTGGTCTCTGAGTTGCATTTTAACCAATCAAGTAGGCCATGTAATAAAATACACAAATCATCTTTGACTAATGGTTTTTACATCATGTAGGATGTTACACATCGTGTAATCTGGATAATCGTGCTTTAGGATGGCCCGATTAACATGTGTTGTATTTAAATACACACTATGTGTAATAAATGCACATGGGTTGAATTAATTATGAATTAGTTATTGAATTATCTTAGTGCATTAAACATGGGTACACAACATATACCAATAGGCTACATGGTGTGTAATCTTGTGTTATCCAGTCAGAATCCTTGACACCTCTGGATGAGTTCTTTAAATTTTCTTCCATACATCCAAAATAATTTTTTTGGTATTTTCAAAAAAAAACCACTTTTATGGGTTAAGTGGAACCCACACAAACTGTCAAGATCAAATAAAACATAAAAAACAGATGCAAATTCAAAACATATTCGAACCAAAACAGATTCAAATTTCAAAATTCAAACTTCAAATTGAAAACTGGCATATAAGCGCCACCTTGAGTCCAACGCTAACACTTTTACCCACGACATCACCATGATTGTGGAAGCTAACTATCATCGCAAACATCCATCATCACCATTGTAACCCACCTATCATTATCATCACCAGAGCTGAATCCATCCTCGTCGTCGACGGTCAAAATGTTGTCACCTTCTACCTCCCATAGTTTCCCGCTCAAGCTCACATCCCAAAGAGTCTTAAAGACCACCACGTAGCTCCACCTTGGATATAGTGGGGAAAACTAGGATCCAGAGTAGAGAAAAAGTGGGAAATTGTAGGTCGAAACTGAACAAGAAACTCATGGAACACACCACTGACTTCCTCACCATCCAATCACACCCACCATCAATGTCGTCTAATGCCGCCACCATCGTCACCGACCCAAAAACACAATGGTCGCCGAAAAACACCATATTCCTCCATAACCACTGTAAAACAATAAAAAACATGCCATCGCAGGCTAGAAACAACACCAGGATGCATTGAACACCCATCATCAAAAAATTAAATGAGTTGAACCTTAACCAGAAACAACAGCATCGTGAACCACTGAAAAATTATTCCATTTCCGAAATAGAGCAATACCAAACTAGAAACCACCATCAGAACCTCAACAAAGCAGGTATCGAATAGAACAAATTCCAAAGAAAATAAATCAAGAAAACCATCACTGAAACCGACACATAGTGCGCGAGGTCCCCATCGTCTGCCGAACCCCACCTCCCAAAACCATTGTCAAACCACCACTTCAAATCCGACTCGGAGAGAAGTGGAGATTCTTGAGGATAGGGAAGGGATTTGGGCAGTCGAGGGCCCCGAACGTTAGCAACACAGCGAGATAGAAAAAATAATCCATAACCCTGATCGATCCAAAACAAAAATGCTAAAAGGACCAACGACCGACAAACCCCATCACCCAAAACCACTGTGTTACCATCACTCCTAATCTGATCGGGAGAGGAGTGGTGAAACTCAAGATCAGAGTAGGGTTGTGGCTGCCAGAGGCTTTAACAGCAAACACATTTGGAAGGAAAAAAGATGAGATTCCGGGAGGAGAGCACCAAGAAAGTCACAATTCCATGGAGAAAGAAAAACAAATCATAGAACGGGAAGAAGACTGAAAGATGAGAGAGAGGAGATGAAAGGGAGAAAGATGTGCGGATTACAGATGCGCTTCCGACCCCAGGCGGAGGGTTTCATGGGGAAACCCTAGACAGGGCCGAGCAGGAGAGGAGGATAGCCGTGAGAGAAGGGCACCATCATCTATCTTAATTATTATTGTTCAGAATGTTATTGGGGGAATTCTTCAAATTTTCTTCATTAATAAAATTAATCAATTTTGGTTATACTTATGAGAATAAAGGTAAATAATAGAATATATCACAATTTAAATTAAAGAATAATTAAAATGTATGTGAAAACTAATGATAAATGTATAAATCAATAAATTATATTTAAATAATTATAAATAATTATGCAACTACTCTGATACCACTTGATGTTTCTAGGTGCAATAGAATGATCAGATGGGGTGTGCCCAACTTGACTTATCATAATCGATGATTAATCTAAGATGTACATATATGATAAATTCGGTGTCCCATTGAATTGAAACAAATATTAATTAAATAGAGAACTCTATAACCAAAATGTATGATCATCACATAATGATTTATAATTAATTTCAATAATTAAAGAATTACCTTACAATGAAGTATTTCTTCTTTGATGAATCTGACAATGTATCTAGATCATACCATCATTATGTTATAGAAATAATTTGTAGATTCCCTCCAGGGGTGATCTACATATGCTCTACAAACCATCAAACATTGTTGTAGGAATCTCTAGGTGTTGTCATGGTAGATCTTAATGCTTGCATCGTTTGTATTTGATCTCCCCAAGAATCACTTCAATAATTATTCTCTTTGATCCCTCTATAATAGAGAGTGGCGGTGGAGGAGTATCAAACTCTGTCCTTGAGAGCATTCTTGGAGAGGTAACTCTCTAGGGCTTTGAGAGAATTCTCCAGATGTTATTGTGTGCAACTAAACAAAATGGAAACCCACTTGTTAGAATTAATATAATTGTGTTTAAATAGTGATAGGGTTGGAAAATAATAATTTCATGTGTTCCCTTATTATTTCCTTAATCCATACATAACCTCATGTCTATATTATTATTATTATTATTATTTCTTAACATGTGCAAAACTAGAGAATTTATTAAATATTATTTATTCAAATAATATTTAATATATATATTTTTTCTTACAAGACCAATAAACGTAGTCCTCCATTCTTCCATAATATTTATCAGGTCTTGAATAGTGACTATTTATATAATAAATAAATATCACTACATTATTCACTAATAAATAAATATTATATTCACTAAATAGAAAATAAATATTTATTAAATATATTTCTCACAAAATAGTCTCTAAAATAACTAGTGATGGAAAATATGTGATCAAGAAAACATAAGTAATTATTAAACCATGTATGAGAATAATATTCATTCAACATGTTAAATAATATTATTATATAACTAAGGTTCTGGATACACTTATCAAGTGAACCTCTAGGTCTCTTTCTCAGTGACATTAGGCAAAGCATCACAAAGTCTAAGGTAAACATCTAGAAATATTCCAAGGCTCCCATAGAGAAATAATTTAATGTAACAAAAACATAAAACCTTATATGAGCACTTAATGTGTAATATAACCACTTTATCATTATATCTCTTATCAATTAGGTTGCATTCAGATTTCATCAACCTATGTACTCAATGTATCTTTCTTTGACTTTTCATAACTGGACATGGCCACAAAACACAATGTACATGGATTTATTTAAACTATATCACTTCCATAAAAGGTTTTGAGATATCAAATTATGTTAAAGAATATAAGAGACAAATCCTTTATCACATTATTCATTAATGAAATATTACTCATGACATACCCAACGCATCCTACTTCAATAAAAACATATGTCATCATAGTTTTCATAAATACATCAAAGTTCCCAAATCATAATATCAATTTATAATAATATTATTGTATATGTATCGATACACACATCCACAAATAGGAATATCTAATGATGCATATAAATGTGGATTTCCTACCATGGGTCTCATTCTCATAATCTCCTACATTAAAAATTACCAAGGGCATACACTATGAGAAGGTGTATCAAATTACTATGATTATTCATCCATGATATCCTTTATTGTATGTGTAACTTAAATTATTTTATCTTTCTATAGAACATATATTTAAGAATACAATCATTTCACTTCAAGGTTATCATAATAATGAGGAACTGTTATAACCTTTTAGTGAGATAGATAATCTTAGAAAATTATCACATACTATGTCATGAAAAAGAAAAATTATGATGTGATATGTAGTTTATTAATATTAAAAACTATTAATATAGGTAATCATAAAGTTCAGAAAAGTTGGTTCTAAGGAACTAACTCCAACAGGACCTAGAGACCTCTGGGGGGAAGGGAAGTTAACACCATGATACATCAGGACGTTTGAGATCATCAAATGCATCAAGAAGGTGGAATATCATTTGGAAATTACACTAAGGTATAAATGTATGTACAATATATTCAATGTTTCATGGTTTCATAAGTATGAGCCTGATCATGCACGTGTGCTCGACAACAAGGATATTGAGCTGACACTAGATGCATCTTTGGTAGAGAGACCTTCTTGGATAGTGGACCAAAGAAAAAAGGAATTTTTGGGAAATAGTATCCTTATAGTTAAAGTTAAATTTCATAGCATGAATTTTCAAGAAGAAACAAGGGATTTAGAGACAAACATTCAGGGGCAATGGCCCAAGTTGTTTGATCATACCAATAGAGACACTTCCCGAGGACAAGAAGTCATTAAAGGGGGAGATTTATAAAATCATAAATCTCAAGGTATGTCTCTTTTATTTTTTTCCTCTTTAAGGGTGTAATTAAATTATTTGAGTCTTGTTAGAAGTGTTCGAAGATGGAAATGACTCAAGGATGGAAATTGGATACAAGATAGGTTCCTACTATGATTTCACGACATGAATAACTTCTGGGACGAATGCATTAATATATTTCAGGTTATGAAACAAATTCAAAAAATGAAATTAAAATTCATTATGTGAATGGAGTTTTGTGATTTTAAGATGATTCTATGTGTTTTTAATGTATCATTTTTCCTGATAATTCACATTGTGAATATAGTCAGTTCCAACTGATTTAATAACATGTTTCTCTTATCTTTTTTCATCTATCTCCTTTACTACTAATATAAACCCTAGTCTCTCTCTAGGTGATTTTAAAATATCCTATCCCCTTATAACTCCTCTCATTTATGCCCAAATTCCCATTTGATCTTGCGCATCTAATCTGGAAAATTCTTCTTTAGTCATGAACAATTATTTACTCATCTCCTTGATCATAATCAATTAGATCTTCAAATATTTAGTTAGATATAAGGATTTTTTATTTATCTAATAAGGGTTTTGGTAATAATTTATATAAATTACATCCATATTCATGGATTTTTATTCTTCATAATGGTTGGACAAAGATCATTTTTGGTATTGGATCTTCTTTATTAAGTCAATTTGTATTAAAATTTTAGGGTGTGGTTCCTATTCTACATAAATACTAGAGTTATAAATATGTCAAACCAAAATAGTTTTAGGATCTAGTGGTGAATTTGTATGGTTACCCTTTCCTTGATCATCATTGATGCACCTAAGGTAGAAATCCCTTAACTTTTTTACATGTCTTATATGAGTTATTCGTGTGATTATTGGAATGTGTGTGTATCCATAAGAAATGTATATATGATTCTTGATCACACGAGGTGTTCATGTGTATCCTTGAAATATGTTTTTGATGATTTCATATAGATTATTTTGATGATGACACTTCTTGAATTGATGTGATGTTTGATCTTTCATTTTCATCCTGTATTTTATATGATGTTCTTTTGGCTTCTGCAACTGAACATGCAGGTCAAGCCTAGTGGACTATCCCTCAATAGGGATGTATTAGGAATGAGTTATGCAGGCACTGAACTATCCCTTTAATAAGGTATGTTTCAACCATGTTTGGGACTATCCTTTATTGAGAGGGGGATGCGTTAGGAAGATGACTAATGTTCCTTCTGATGTAGATTTTAAGTAAGTAGGGTTGGTCTCTAAGGACCCAACATATGTTTTGGACTTTTTTGATATATTGTTATAATATTCATACCTTTTTTAATTCCATGGAAAATTTTTTTATATATTATACACTTATGTTAAGGGTTGTTTGTGGTGTCCTACTAAGTCTTTTACTCACACCCTAGTCATGAATTTCAATGTGCTTATAGATTTCATGATCAAGGATTCAATAACAGGAAAGGTCCTAGTGGGGAATGGTTGAGTATGAAAGAAGGAGGATGCAAATGTTGCTAGATAAATTTTAGACCGGATGTCTGCATCTACTACTTTTATTTTTCTGGCTTACTATCCTTTGGATCCTTTTTGATAGTTTTGGGTTTTGAATTTGACATGTCATACTACTACATCGTGGGTTATATTTGTATATATTGATTCTCATATGGTTATTATTTTATTCTTTATTTATTGATTATTGTTATCACAATATTTATACACTAATATGTTCACCAAGTACTGAGGTCATAGTATCCCCATGCCACTCTATAGACCCTCATCATTAGTTATCAACCTCTTTCACATGGGAAGACATGCATGAGGTTGTGTGGAACGCCTGGATCAGACCAGGTGGTATGGGTCAGAAAGTTACATATACCTATATATATTTATAGATATCTATATGTATTTATATATATTTATGTATATTTATGTATATTAATAAAAAATTATATATATATATATATATATATTATGGGGGTGTGTGTACACACGCACATATCTATCTATCTGTGTATTTGTGTGTGTGTATTTATTTTTTTTATATAGGAAATTGAAATTTCTTTCCCCAATGTGTCTTATCATTAGTGCCTCTATGATACTCTAATATCTGTTGTCTCTCTCTAGAATAATGAGAATCTTTAGTTTCCATTTCCACTTTCGGTGCACATAATGAAATCTCTTTATAGATTCCAAAGTATCTTATGGAAAATATCTTTTGAAGAATTGTCTTTAAGACTCTAAAATGATTATTTTTACTCTCAAGGTCAAAGATAAAACCATATACATACCTTGAAGTCCTTATGTAGTTTTCCTTGTACGTTTCTATGGTTTCATCATCCTTTTGTTTCAAATCCAATAATTCTCTCTCCAAATATTATGGGAGAGTATAAGGAAAATAATTGGTGAAGAACACTTTCTTTAACTCCTCCCATTCAATAAATTCTACATCCTTTTTTTTATTATATTCTTAATTAAATCCCATCATTGGTCAACCTATCCTACCAGACGATAAAAGACCATAACAACATTCTCATGTTCTAATAACTATAGAATATAAAATATATTTTCCATTGAATGAATCCATTGGTTAGAAATAAGTGGATTGGAAGAGCAACTAAAGGAAGGTGGATGTTGTCACATGAAAGACTTTACTATAAGATAATCCTTCCTTAGTGTGTTTAGGAGATCAATATGGTTTGCATTATTATTCATTGATTGATATAGTTGAGTGAGAATAACCACAAGATTTTTTACTTCTTATCCCATATCATTTGTTTTATCATTAGGATAATCATCACATTTCCCATCGCACCCATTACTAACCCAGTTTATCCTTAATCTATAGATTTATTAAAAAAAGTTGAAGATGATAATACTTAATATAAAGGGAAAATATTAACATGAAAGGGATAAATCTTAAATAACACATGTACCTTAACTTATATATTTCTAGGATTCAATCTAGGTTATTCATTTTATATATCCTATTATGGTCTCTAATTATACCATAAAAAATTTCTCAAATACTTCATTATGGTTCATAAAGATTGAGTAAATTTTCAAATCATATCCCTCAGGAGTTCCAATACATGTTTGAAATCATAGACTCACTCATCATGCATCAAGTGAAGATCTTGTTGATACTCAACCAACCTTTTCTGGGTGGTGACCCCTAGGTCCATATATGTCACAGTCACATCCACTTTACAATAGATATACAAGGATGTAATTTCTCATAAACCAAACAAAACTTTATGATATTATCATATACTTAGACTTATCCCTTAAACTCATTCCTAGGGTTTTAAACAAAGTTATCTCATCTGAATCCTAAAAATAACCAAACTAATCATAAAAAATAACTAAACCTCATTCTGATACCCACTATAATAACCCAACCTAAACATATCTTTATTAAACATCATTTTCATAAGATAGATATTATAACTCACAAATAATCTCATAGACCCAAGAATTGAAGGTTTATAGTCTTTGAGGACTATCTACATAAGAAACTTATTCTATAACACTTGTGAACATTCCTCCATAGTTGATCCACACTAGAATCCATTATAGACTTCTCATAAGTTATGATTATCTCCATAACCTGGGGAATGGAAAAATAAGAAAAGGGGTGAACTCAAACACTCAGTAAGAGAAAACATTATCAATATTTCATCAAGTATGAGATCATAAAGATATGATAATACACTATCTAGGATAAATTTATTATTAAATAGAACTTTAAAAAATAAGAGTTATCTATAAATCATTATATAAAGAAATGAAATCTCAAATGAACAAAAATATACCAGAGAAAAATAGTGTATAATAGTGAGATAACAAACATGATCCATGGGGATTAATCATAGGCACATGACATGGAAATGAAACATTACCTTGAGACTAAAAATAAAAAAGTAATATGATAGAAACATAAGTATAGTGTATCATAATATTGTGAGAATATCTAAGAAGGCCCACCCTTTAGTTTGTGAGAATATCCAAGAAGGTTTACCATTTAATTTGTGACCATATCCAATAAGGACCACAATATATTATCTAATGAAATATATAACATTAAAAAATTAATTATAGGGTGATATAAGACCCCACCCATCATCTTCTATACATATGTGTGTCATAAAATTTCAATAATTCAATATATCATGAAAAAACATGGGAAGAAAATGGGTTTCATATCATTTCCAAATGGTATCACATAACATGATATCAAAATTTGATCAGTTTATACCAAAATTTCGATCACCCAAAAGAATTATTTCATCAAGACATATAGAAGGTGATTTATATAAAATAACTCCATAGGATTTATATCTTTAAAGAGGAAAATGGAACTAAAACCTTGAAAAGGATCCTTTATAAAACATTTCTTAACATTTTCTCATATAGATAAAATTATGAATCACTTTAAAAAATTATTTTCAAGAAGATGAAATAAAAGGATATTTTAAAACAACACTTTAAATGAAATTCAATAATGTATTCTTGAAAATGACATAAATATTTTACATAAGAGTGTGGAGTGGAAGATAAAAATACGAACTAGAATGGGAAATCCTTTTTAATGTTTTGAAGATACATTTATTAAAGAACACACCATAAAAATAGTGATAAATCATTCATTTGGAAGAAATTAAAGGAAATTTTAAAGATTAAAATAAATAAATCATATTTGTAATTTAAAATAACAAAGGATAACATTACTAGGAATATTGAATATGGGTATAGAAGAAACAAATCTCATTTGTAAAGAATGAGAAATATTTTTAACATCATCAACTTTTATGAATAAAAAATTCCATAAATTTAATTCCATAAGAAATAAGTAGGAAATTCATTATAAAATCATAATATAAAAGAATAAAAATATATTCTAATAACCATATTAAAAAGGGAATCATTCTGGCTCAAGAAAAGATGTTGAATCAAGAAAAACTCTCACATTCTATTTAGCTAAAAGTTCTCTAACCTCTTATTTAATAAAAATAATTATATTAATAACCTATTTAAGAACCTTATTAATACCTATAAACTTTTTTAAACTTAATTTATAATCATTTATTTCAAATATATTAGTTAGTTGTATTTTATTTCCATCATCAGATCTTATTATCTTTGGTAGTTTGTTTAATACTAGTTTCATAATGGTGATGTTGATTATTTTTTATATATTAAAAGTTCACTATTATAATACCATTATAGGAACTAAAATATATATTTTTAATTATTTTTAATGTTCTAATTTCATTTCATAAGTATTTTGGTTATGATTCATGGTGATGAAGTTGGTGGTGAGATTGTTTCTGTAAAAAAATTAACAAATAAAGAGTGATATTAATAATAAGTTAAATATTAAAATAATATTTTATAAAGAATAAAACAAAAATTATATTACCATTAATGTCTAATAACACCATTATTTAAGTTTTCATAGTCAAACATGATAGAAATTTATAGCATTGTCTAAGAAGGTGGTCAAACCAGCCCAAACAAGAACAAGCTATAATCTATGGGTGGGTATGGTTAAGAAAGTGATTCTTTTGGAATAATATCAATATTGAAATAGTTTAAAAATATTATTTAGATTATTTTCAGGTGTTAAATAATATTTTAATATATTTTTATAAAGAATAAAATTCTAGATTAAAAACAAAATACGTAACTTTCATGGAGGTAGTAGTTCACATGTACGCATGGGTGACACACTCGTTTACATGAGACATAATGGAGATAGAAATTGGTATATATTTTAAGAATATTAATAATGTTTTAATTGTCATATTTATTCATTAAATATTCTATTTGAAACATTCTTATAATATGGTTATGAAAAATGGATCATCTCACTTATAGAGACGATAGTCCACACGTAACACAAGCGACATTTTCGTTTTTCAGATTGTTGGGAGGGTAGAAAATGGATATTCTATCAGTATAATAAAATTTAATAATATTATTAATATTTATGTTATCATAAATTCCTGGATAGATTATTTTGATGTTGTGGAAGAGGAAAATATATAATAGATCTCGATTGAGAACATTACCTCTCCCTTTGGATATTCTCCCTTGGGTAGCACCTTAAAGCTCCTTAGCTTAGTCTTTTGGAAAGAAAAAATATTCTAAGAAGTGGGTAAAGAGTTGAAGAGATATTAGGGTAGATTTTTTATTGATATAATTCTATGTAAAATTATGGATAATTGTGGTATAAATGATAACCTTTTATAAGTGAAGAAAATGACATTTTTGTAAATAATCTTACTTTTTCCAATGATTGCATGACACTATCCAAGGTTCAATGGATAAAAAGTGGGAAATAATGAATTTTTGGGTGATATAAGGTTAATAAATCCTATATAATTCATTTTCACACATGTTTTAAGTATGTTTGAAGCCTCTTACCGCTATATATTTACATTTTACCATTTTTTTTACCTTGGTAACTAGTTTTACCCAAATAATTTATATTTTGTTAAAAACATATGGAAACCCTTCATAAAAAATGATGTTATAAACCCAAATTTAAGTTCCATATAATATAATTCAATTTATAAATAATATAAAATTAATTTTAAATTGAAAACATTTAATATATAGTAAAACTATTTTGTAGAAAAATACCAGTTTACCATTAAGTATTCTTAATCTTATTTAGTATTGATTACCAATTGAATGAGTGTTAATATATTTACATATAAGTTTAAAAAGTATATTAGATTCATTTTTTAGAATATATCAATTTATTTGATTAAATAAAAATTACACAATTTTAATAAAACAATTCTTTGGAAATAAAAGGTTTACCATTATTGCGGTAATTAATGTTAATCCTAGTAATCTTATTTTTATGATTATAAATAAAATGAGACTTTTTATATAATTTGGACCTACTGATTCTATATATAAAATACATTTTATAAAATAAAATTCCTAAGGTTGAGAGAAATTAATTATTATATTAACGCACTTAATGTGTAAACACATTTTTTTTATAAAAAATGCATTTCCAAGCATAAAATGACCTTTGTTTTATTATAACTTTTTACTTAATTTTCATAAGGTGGTTAATTATTATTAATAAACACCAATTTTAAGGTAATCTTCATATTTAATAATTTTTTTTATCAAAGTATCAAAATTTTAATTTTAGTTTGTTGTTAAATATAAGACAAGATATTCATCATGATTTAAGGAAAATTATTTACTTAAATCTTAGGTCATTATAATTATCATATGATGGTCTCAATTTTAATAGAACAACTCGTTTGAACCAAACCATAAACCTGAGTTGTCTATAACATGGTGAGGTGAAGTAAGAAAACATAACATGTTTTGTATATAACAAAATAATTCATACAACCAAAGTAATATGCGGCATAAAAAGATAATAGCCAGTCCATAAAATCCAAGACAAACTGAGTAAACCTGAAATTATAAATAAAGCAAGACCAACAAGTCTCCATGTGACCATCAATCACCTCAAAACCACCACACTATGAAGGAAAATGCCAAAGGAGAAGTCATAATGCTATAAGATTCCCTTACCTTTACCTATATCCAGAAATACAATATCTATAAACACCATAGGGAAAAATTTGGGTGTGTGCATAAATTCCAGTAGGATACCACCATAAAGTCTATACCTCCAATGGCCCGAAGGCCTTTATTTTTTTATTGATTTTTGATAATCCACCTTTCAAGGTCTAATATTAAGAACTAAATACTTCTAGATTTTAAAACAAAAACATTTTTACAAAGAATTTTTATAAATCTAAATCATTTTCAAATCATTTTACCTTTGGTTTTCATAAAATCCTTTCATATTATCAAATAATAAATATGATAATTAGAAGTGATAAAAATAGAAATTACAATCTATACATCAATAGGTAACATAGTAAACACATATCCATGAAATAACCTATCATGCAAAGCTATGTGATACAACCTCATACAAAAACCTGTGATAAATAATCCATAATGAAAAAAATCATGCGATAAATAACCATAAATGAAAAAGAACCTAATATTGGGCCCTAGACTATGGTAAAATGCATACTAGACACTAAAGATCCTAAATAGGAATAATGTTGGATCCAACCAATACAGAGTCATGTCACAGTCTATCAATATCCAAAAGGTTACCTCCCAGTGGTTTTATACACACTAGGCTACCTGTGTCTATTTCCCGATGCACCTATGGTTCCCAAAGGTTACCTCCCAGTGGTTTTATACACACTAGGCTACCTGTGTCTATTTCCCGATGCACCTATGGTTCCTAATGTGCTAATTTTAAAAATACAATTCGAAACTAGGATCGTTATTTTTATAAAATATCTTCAAATCCAATTTAATATGATTTAGTGTTTGAAAACCCATTTAAAAATCAAGAAAATCCATTCTCAAAGAAAAAACCCTTTAAAAAGATTTTTCTTTCCAAGAAATCCCTTGAAAACAAATATCAGTTAAAATTAATGAAAAACCCAAAGGAATTTACCAATAATGATAAGAAATTCATTACATTAACTCATTTTATAGAAACACCTACATCAAAATGGTATAAACCCAGCTACCTTCGATGATGTGGCAGTGTTTTCACACTCTTTGTCACATCCTTTTTGTATTTTTATTAACTTTTTTATACCAAAATGTTGTTTTTTATTAAATAATTGATAATTGTTGTGATTTTTTACTTTTCTATGCAAAATATTCAATTTTAGTTTAAATCATGTGTTTATAATATTCATTATTGTCTTTTTAAATAATTCTTAAATTAAATTAGTCCTGCGAATTTTACTTTTATTTATTTATTCTTTTATTTTTACAAATTTGTCATTCAAGTTAGTTTATTAATTTATTAATTTAATTAATTAATTCTTTATTCTTAAAATTGTAAATAAATAACTCATTTTAGTTTTTAGTCTTTTAATAATTTAATTAGTTTTAACAATTTAATCTTATTCAATTAATATTTTTATTCTTTTCTTTAATGAAATATTTAATTAATTGGTTAATTAATTTAAGCAAGTAACAACAATTGTTTTAATTTGTTTTGAATTAATTTGATTATAAGCACATGAGACTCAGCCCAGTTAGTGAGGAATTTTTAAGTGCATCCAGGCGACTAGGGATCAAAACCAGACGGAGGCACAATTTTCAGTATTGTAGTAGTACTGTAGTAGTACTATAGCGGGAATTATGCAGTACTGTAGCAGGTACTACAGCGGGAACTATATCAGGCACTATTTGACACTGTAGTAGCTGGGAATTTGCCCCCGTTTGGGCATTCGGGCCACCGATTTGGTCCCCGAGTCCTTTAAGGTCTTCGGGCCACCCAAGCCTTCAGGCTAGTATGGCATTCAGGCCACCTCAAGGCCTTCGGGCCACCTTAAGTGTAGATATAAACTAGAAAACCTACAAGGAACAAGCTCTATAGGAGGATGAGAAAGGAGATTCCACCACAGCAGAAGCTACATGGATTGCAAGAATGAGAGAGTATAGCACCTACCATCAGGACAAGCCTGTGCGTGCACGAGATAGCCTAGCCAAACAGAAATGCGAAAATGGAGAGCTAATTTCACGATGAAGATGCTGGGGAGGAGTATTTCCAAGTAGTTAGTCTGGGTTGTATGTAATGTGTGAAGCCTATGGGCAATGAATTCCTATAAGGCCTACAGGACATGTAATACTTACACCTACGGACCTTGTAAAGGTTCCACCTCACCCCTTGAAATGTGGATTATCAAAAATCAATAAAAAAATGAAGGTCTTCGATCCATTGGATGGAATTTGTTTATAACAAAAATATATTTATTCTTTTAAATAAAGAATAATTAATTTTATTATTTAATTTTATCTTATTTATTTAGTATTTAATTATATTTTTTTTAATTTAATTGATTAATTGATTAATTCATTTTTTAGTTTTATCAAAGTTTTAATTAATTTAATTTTTGTTTGTTTTTGATTTTGATTTTATTTGTTCTGCAGGTGTTACAGTCGCTTCGGATCCCTCTGTGTTACGGTGCCACCGTTTCATTCCTTCACAGTGCCACTATTTCGGATGACACGGTGCCACTGTGTCTACCCCACTGTTGACTGTCTCACCATTTATTGTACACACTTCTTCCTCTATATCCACACGGTTCCACGCTCACAGCAACATCATGGTGCCACCCTCCAACTTGTCTCACCCTTTCAAGAACGGTGGCATGTCGCACTATTCCGCACCAATCTCCCGTTTTGCAACCGCAACACTGCAACCCTTACATCCCCATTGGCTCTCCAAACACCAATAGCAGAAACACAAATCAAAAGAAGAATAAAAAAACACCAGCATCGAAGAGCAATTTCGAAGAAAGACCAAACCAGAAATCAATAGAAAAAACCCTAGAACCAGCAATTTGAACATATAAATTCCAGATTTGATCAAACTGTTGCCCACTGAAACAGTTCCGCAGCCAGAGCTCGAACCCACAACACCCACACGCCGCTAGTGCCCTGTTCAGAGCGAGTCTCGCCGCACTCTTCCATACGCTGTCCACCCCACGTCGCGGCTTGACCTCCCCTTCTGGCTGAGCCCGCATCGCCTGAAGACCCGCCGCTCCCATCCGCAAGCCCTGATCCATCGTTTTAACCCTTGGCCTCACCTATAACACCTGCACCACACTCATGCGCCTACCTAACCCGTGACGAGAACACCTACCGCACTCCTCTGTCTGCTGCATCACCCGAACCAGACCCGCCTCTCCTTCTAAGCCGAGACCCCTTTTCTATCCGCCTTCCCTCTCCCTCGTCGGCTAAACACGAACAACCCCCATTTCATCGTTTTTCTTCTGCTTTTTTAATTTTTATTTTGTTATATTATATCATATAATATAATATATGTATTATGTAATATATATGATATATTATACAATAATAATTATAAGTTTAATAATAATAGTATATAATCTTTTATATATCATAATAATATACGTTATTAAATAAATATAACAATTACTAAAACATATTTTAGTAATAATAATATTAAATATTATTATATATATATATATATATATATATATTGATAAGATTTTTTTAAGTGATATAAAATAATGTATTTTTATATAGTAGTTTCATTCTCTGACTCATGCGTTTTTTACAGAGGAAGGGTTGTTGCTTGTTGTGCATGCACCCATTCATTCAGTTTGGAGCAATTGCTCCAGTGACCAGTGCGGGAGACATGGAACTGTGAAAGCTCAATGTGGAGGTTGGGGAACATTTCAGATGATATTCCGGAGACTTCGATTACAAGGTGATTAGTATTCATCACAAGCCGGAGATAAAGAGGAGATTATAGGAAGATTCGATATTCATTCCAGGAATTCATCTAGGGAGAGGGAGAGCAGAGCAGGGGCATTCCAGAACTTTATTCCAAGGGAAAACATCCATTCTTTCATCACGATCAACCCTCGATCCATGTCATCACCAAAACAGAGGCAGAAAAAACACTGTGCAGGAGATCATCATCAAAGTAGTTTCTGGAGAGAGGAGCAATCTCGCGGGAGATGTTTCTTAATTAATTATCTGTTTCTATCTATTTTACTGTTTTAATATGTAGTTAAATAAATTAGGGGAATCGAGCTGTAGAGAACTGATCATCCATCTATCCATCATGTTTTGTTAGTTTGACTGCTCAATGCGATTTCATTGCTCGGTTTTCTCTTCTGTTTATTTTGAGTATCATTTCACATTACCTAACGACCGACAGGTGTGGTAGTGAATCATTGCACTGTGGATCATTGACCGAAGTACCAAGAATTGGAAAAGTTCAATGCATCTCTTCTCTAATTTAATCAGATTTATTCAAGGGTCAAGATCCAAAGATCGAGACTCAAGGAAGTTAATCAAGTTGTGTTGATCCACTGAAGTGGAAACTTAGTGGATTAGCACCATTTTTCTATGCACTGAGTAATTGAATTAAACCAAGCAGAAGTGTAGAATATCTTTTTAATCACTTCAGACTTTCCTGAGGACCCTAAAATCATCATTACTGTTTGTTCTATGTTTAAGCCATACATCTCACTATTTCACCTTCATTTTCACACCCACTATCAGTGTTCAGTGTTTTTTTCACTGTTTGTGTTTAGTTTTTTTGTTATCATTTTATTTTATTTTATTTTTGTTTTTTTAGTTTTAATTTGGTCTATCACAATGTAAGTCCTTCTATGTGGTTCGAAACCCTTCTTACCACAATACTAGTAGTTTTTAGGGTTTATAAATTTTAAATTTGCACGTACTCAATGATTGTGTAGCCAAATTTTGGCGCTATTTCCGGGGAGGGCATGTGCGACCAAGTTAAAAAAACACAAAAAAATTAAATAGAACACAAAAAAATACAAAACATAAAACTGTACAAAAAAATCTCAAGAAAAGTTGTCGTTGAAACTATATGCACACTAGAGCCTCTAAGACATAACTTGAAACTCCTATTCAAGCAATCAATACACACTTTTATGCACTTAGAAAACAATAGAAACTTGAAATGAAGAATTTGGATAACATTGTTGGAAATGAGAATTTCAATGGTCCACATCCCTTAGTTCCTTCCCCTGAGAGACCTAAGCTTAGGGAGTTTCAAATTTTTATTGTGTCAAAAAATCCATTCTTTATCAAATTTTCCTCTAGGTCTAGGAGCTATGAGATCAAACAATATCATCTTTCTCAACTGTCATCATTTAATGGTCTTCTAGCAGAGGACTCCTTAGAGTTTATCAGAGATTTTTATGGTTTTGTCCAACAGTTACCTCTGCGAGATCTTAGTTAGGAGGAGTTGAGGTTGAAGTTGTTTCCATTATGTCTAAAGGGGATGGCTAGGACTTGGTTTCAAAATTTAGATGAGGAAATCTTTGAAACCTAGGAAGAGGTGTGCAATGCATTTGTATCTAAATTCTATCCTAGGAACACCATCATTGAAATTAGTCATAAGATCACTGGCTTTGTCTAGGATGAGGGAGAACTCTTTCACAAAGCATGGGATAGGTTTAGAGGACTTCTTAAATAGAGCCCAAACCATCAATTAGCTCCCCATATGCTCATGGAGACTTTCTATAATGCCCTCACCCCCTACAATCAAAACTTAGTTGATCAATCTTATGGAGGTGATTTCTCTGATTCCACTGTTGATGAGATAAAATAATTGTTTGATAAGTTGGCTCAAAAATCTAAGCACAAGTGCACTAGGAAGAGAGTCATCCATTGGGCTGATACAAATCCTCAAGATATTTTTGTTGATGATAGGGTCTTTAGGGAGTAGTGATATCACTGTGGGATGTTTGGTCACACTCAGAGATATTTTCCAAACTTTTATTTCCCTCATTCATGTGATGATAGTGCTCAGTTTTTTGATTATAGGGCTAGGAATCAAGGTGTCCATGCTCAACTCTCAAATCCATACCAATCTGGATATCAAGTTCATCTCAATCAATCATGGAGTGAGAAAGGGGTCACTAAGCTACCCACTACCCCAACTTTCCACCCACATCCCAAACAAATTTTCTAGAATAAATATGAGGCCGAACCTTCTAATTCTCAAGGGGAGTTAAAGGGGATGCTACAATAAGTGTTGAGTGAGATCAGATCATTTCAGAAGGACATAGATTCTAAGATTCATAATTTAGAACTTCAAATGAGTCAAATGGATAAGAATCAAACTAGTAAGGAAAAGAGCAAGATTCCTAGCACTTCAACTCCCAATCTAAGATAAAATGTGATGGAAGTAACAACTAGGCTAGGGATTAAACTTAAGGAACCAGTTAAAGAACCACCTAGGCAAGAGGAAAACAATTTTCAAGATAAAATTGAAAATGAAAATCTGGAAAATCCCAATTTTGGAAATCTGGAAAGCGAGTTTCAAACTGAATATATTGTGCAAATAACACCTGAGAAACCTAAGGAACCAAAGAAAATGAAGTGAGAATTGATTAATGAAGCGAAGAAGAATGTGGGTTCTGAGAAGAAGGTGAATAACCTACATGTTCTAAAACATTATGCCCCTCCCATTCCCTTCCCTAAAAGAGTCATGCAAAGTGATGAACCCAATTACATGATATTTTTGAAACTAATTAGAAGCTTCACCATCAACATGCCTTTATTAGAATCCTTGGGATAAAATCCCTTCATATGTTTCATTCACAAAAAGGTTTTTTAAGAACAAGAATGATTGGAAGAGTTTAGATAAAATTGAACTCAATGCGGAGTGTAGTGCAATTGTCCAAAAAAATATTCCTCCCAAATTAAAGGACCCTAGTGGCTTTATCATTCAGTGCCGAATAAGAAGAAGTGGGAAACTGAATTGTCTGTGTAACTTAGGAGCAAGTATCAATCTTATTCCTTTCTCCTTATTTAAAAAGCTGGGTCTTTGGGATATCCAACCAATTTCTGTTTGTCTTCATCTTGTTGATAGGTCACTCACACACCCTTATGGGAGAGTGGATGGCCTATTATTAAGTGTAGGAAAACTCACACTACCCACTGATTTCTTGAACCTTGATATGGAATGTGATGAAAAGGTTCCAATCATCTTAGGCAGACCCTTCTTTGCTACTAGTGGAGCCATCATTGATGTCTCCAAAGGTAAACTCAACCCTCCAAGCTATAGATGATGTGGAGGAAATTTTGGTGTTTGAAAGGCCTCTTAATGAGGTTAGTTGTGATGTGATAGATGTTACTGTGTATCAATGTTACAAAATTGAGGTTAGAGCTGAGTATGGGTCTTTACCACTTGAGGTCACATAGATAATAATTCCCCAACCCACTGAAAATTTTTCCATGGCTGCTACTCTTTCCCCACACCCTCCTGTTGATGAGAAAATTCTTTCTTTGGAACCCATTCTGGATAGTGAATCAAAACTTTGTCCTGCACTGTCTCAACCTGTTTATGAAAGTTTCCCTTGTAAAGTTGACTGTCTAAGAGTTCTTGAAGCTGGACAAAGCTCTGGGTTGAGCCTTGTGGAAAAACTTTATTATTTCCATTATGAACTAGTGAATTTCCTTGATATCATCTTACCTACCTAGTTTGATGTTCTGAGTGATGATTTCAAACATGAAATCGAAATATTCACATCATTTGAGTCCTTTGTGGACATTGAGAACAATTTTTTGAAAGATGATTTTGATAACTTCTTCTGGGAGATTTATGAGTTGTCAGAGTTGTGAGATGTTTTGGGACTTACTAAGGTTTTGTTGATGTGTCATGTTCTATTTTTGGGTTTGAGAAAAACTCTAAGTGTGGTGGAAGCTCTGGAAGTATTCTTGATCATATCAGTGATTTTCTTGGGCAATTGTTGAACTTTTTAAGCGCTAATGAACTGATTTTTAGAGACCCAGTTGAGCTGGACAACATGAATCCTCTTAGTGATTTGGATGAATTTTGGAGAATTTTGATTGGTACTGAAGATGAAAATGTGTCGAGTAGTCCTTCTCTTGATTCCTTAGACAATTGTGAAGTCCACAACATTGAAAAATATTTCTCATTGAATGATCATGGTTAGAAATATTTAGTGGAATATGGTCTGGCTAGGGACTTTAAAACTAGCGCTACATGGGAGGCAACCTATGGTTTAATTTGTTTTCTACTTTAAATTTTTAGTTTGAATAAATGCTCCTTGCTTAGTTTTTTGTCTCTCTATTTGATGAACAATAATGCCTGCATTTCCTTATCATATGATGCAAGTGGTCTGGTGGTCCTGGTTTTCTAAGAGAATCATGTTTCAGTGGTAGCGTCATTTGGAACATTCATGGTGGAAGGAGGCTACCATCGGAGAAAACTGGATAACACTCTAAAACTCATTCTTTGGGTTTCATTTTACATAAGTTTTAAATTCTTAAACACTAATGTTGAATTGTTTTATCTTGTAGGTACTTAAAATGCACATCTAGAGTTCATGAACAAGGCGAATAAAGGGAAGCATTAAAAAAATGAATTAAGAAGCTACAAATTCAGGGGAGTAGTGTTTTTAGGATTCCATTTGTTTTAATCTCCACATTTTTATTGCATGCTGCATCCACTGCTTTCAATTTCATAATGCTGCTTCAGCATATCACTACTAATCAGGCTACTATTTGAAGTACATTGAGTAATCTGTTGTCTGCTCTTAAAAATTTAAAGCATCAACTTTTCAAAAGGAAATACACTTGTTTTCTGGTGATGGTTGGTGGGGTTAGGTTCATCTCTTTTTTTATTTGTCTTTTTATTTTCTTTCACTTTTTCTATGGCAAAGAAAATTTTGAACCTCATTGTTACCCCTCCATATCCTTTTTTTCAGCTGAAATGTCATTTTTTATGAACATAAACTATCTCCCACCTTGAGAGTCAAAATTTGGGACAATGTTAGGTTTTAAGTGTGGGGGAGAGGAGTTATTCTAGTGTCATGTCTAATTCACCCCTTTTGAACCTGAGTTTGTAAAAAAAATAGTCAAAATTTTTCAAATTTTTTCAGAATTCCTTCAAAAAATTTCAAATTATTTCATCACTTTATGGCGATTAGAGGTTCACTGATACGTCAATTATGTCCTATTAGTGGATAACTACTCACTAGTTGTTGAGAGTGGCACTTAGTCAAAAACGGTTAAGCATGAATGATTATTGAGTGCAATTGTTCACTGTCTCTATAGATCTGTCTGTTTAGGAACTGATGATGGGAGTGTGATAGGATAGGTTTTGTGGAATGATGATCATGACTTAGAGTAACTAGAAGTTCTCACCGGAACCCAGGGGACTCAAATTTCTATTCAATAATATTCAATCACTTTAGGAAGTCAACTTGATTGATTATTAATTAAGTCATTTGTAATTAGAGTAAAATAGGAAAATGGGATCCCATAGTGAGTATCTGAGACAAGGTGCACTAGGTGCGTTTCTGTGAATGACTAAATCCATTTCAATCTTAATAAGTGCTATGCACAGTGCTCTGCACGGTGAGGGGAATTTTGAACCCAGATGAATAAGGGAGCAATTGACTTGGTTAAAATTCATTTGAGTTGAATCAGTTTAGTGATAAAATTAATGGACTTTAATTTTTGGAACATGGGAGAAGGTGAGAAATGAAGGTGTCCTTGGTTACATTTTGAGTTCCACTTCATCTAACCTGTCAACACTCCTTGAATCAGAACTTAAATTGAAAATTGAATTTGGACAATTAATGAGTACATATAGGAGGCATGAAATACTTGAAAGTGTATGAATTTGTGATGCACGTGACTTCCAGTGGGTTTTTGAAGATAGGCGGGACACTATTTTTGAACACCTTTGAAAAGTCTGACCCACTGTTTAGTAGTGTTCCTCTGGGTATTAGAGTTTAATCATGCTCTTTTTTGAACTAAAACTCACAAATCATTTTTCTATTTTAAAGTCAAAGGGATGTACTTGTTTGAGGAAAACAAAGTTTTAAGTGTGGGGGAGTTTGATTTGGCAGTGTTTTCACACTCTTTGACACATAGTTTTTGTATTTTTATTGACTTTTTTATACCAAAATGTTGTTTTTTATTAAATAATTGATAATTGTTGTGATTTTGTACTTTTCTATGAAAAATAATCAATTTTAGTTTAAATCATATGTTTTTAATATTCATTATTGTCTTTTTAAATAATTATTAAATTAAATTAGTCCTGAGAATTTGAATTTTATTTATTTATTCATTTATTTTTACAAATTTTTCATTCCAGTTAGTTTATTAATTTATTAATTTAATTAATTAATTCTTTATTCCTAAAATTGTAAATAAATAACCCATTTTAGTTTTTCGTCCTTTAATAATTTAATTAGTTTTAACAATTTAATCTTATTCAAATAATATTTTTATTCATTTATTTAATGAATTATTTAATTAATTGGTTAATTAATTTAAGCAAGTAACAACAATTGTTTTAATTTGTTTTGAATTTATTTGTTTATAACAAAAATATAATTATTCTTTTAAATAAAGCATAATTAATTTTATTATTTAATTTTATCTTATTTATTTAGTATTTAATTGTATTCTTTTTAATTTAATTGATTAATTTATTAATTCATTTTTTTAGTTTTATCAAAGATTTAATTGATTTAATTTTTGTTTGTTTTTGATTTTATTTGTTCTGCAGGTGTTACGGTCCCTCCGGATCCCTCTAGGTTACGCTGCCACCGTTTCATTCCTTAACGGTGCCATTGTTTCACATGACACGGTGTCATCGTGTCCACCCCACTGTCGATTGTCTCGCCGTTTATTGCACACACTGCTTCCTCTACATCCTCACAGTTCCACACTCACAACAACATCACAATGCCACCCTCCAACTTGTCTCACCATTTCAAGAACGGTGGCATGTCGCACTGTTTCGCACCAATCTCCCATTTTGCAACCGCAACACTGCAACCCTTCCACCCCTGTTGCCTCTCCAAACACAACAGTAGAAACACAAATCAAAAGTAGAATAAAAAAACACCAGCATAGCAGAACAATTTGAAGAAAGACTAAACCAGAATTCAATAAAAAACCCCTCGAACCAGTAATTTGAACACATAAATTCCAGATTTGATCAAACTGTTGCCCACTGAAACAGTTCCGCAGCCAGAGCTTGAACCTGCAACACCTGCACGCCACCAGTTCCCTATTCAGAGTGAGTCCTTCTACACTCTTCCATATGCTTTCCACCCCTTGCTGCGGCTCGACCTCCCCTTCTGACTGAGCCCGCATCGCCTGAAGACCCCATGCTCCCTTCCGCAAGCCCTGCTATATCGTTTGAACCCCTGGCCTCGCCTACTACACCTGTGTCGCACTCCTGCACCTCCCTAACCCACGCCAAGACCCCCTGCCACACTCCTCTGTCTGCATCACCCGAACTCGACCCGCCTCCCCTTCTAAGCCGAGACCCCTTTTCTGTCCGTCTCCCCTCTCCCTCGCCGGTTGAACACGAACAACCCCCATTTCTTCATTTTTCTTCTTCTTTTTTAATTTTTATTCTGTTGTATTATATAATATAATATAATATATGTATTATGTAATATATATGATATATTATACAACAATAATTTTAGTTTTAATAACAATAGTATATAATCTTTTATATATCATAATAATATATGTTATTAAATAAATATAACAATTATTAAAACATATTTTAGTAATAATAATATTAGATATTATAATATATATATATATATATATATATTGATAATAATTTTTTTAATTAAGCGATATAATATAATGTATTTTTATATAGTAGTTTCATTCTCTAACTCACGTGCGTTTTTTTGCAGAGGGAGGGCTGTAGCTCGCCGCACACGCACCCTTTCATTCAGTTAGGAGCAATTGCTCTAAAGACCACCGTGAGAAACATGGAACTGTGAAATCTCCACATGGAGGTTGGGGGACACTTCAGATGAGATTTCAGAGACTTCAACTACTGGGTGATTAGCATTCATCACGGGCAGTAGATAAAGAGGAGATTACAGGAAGATTCGATATTCATTCCGGGAATTCATCCAGGGAGAGGGAGAGAGGAGTAGGTGCATTCCAGAACTTCATTCTAGGGGGAAAGAATCCATTCTTTCATCCCGATCAACCATCAATCCATCTCATCACTGAAACAAAGGCAGACAGTCACTGAGCAGGAGATCAGCATCGAAGCAGTTTCTAGATAGAGGAGCAATCTCGTAGGAGATGTTTCTTAATTCATTATCTGTTTCTATCTGTTTTAATGTTTTAATGTGTAGTTAAATTGATTAGGGGAATCAGGCTGTAGATAACTGATCATCCATCTATCCACCATGTTTTTTTTAGTTTGATTGCTCAGTGTGATTTCATTGCTCAATTTTCCCTTCTGTTTATTTTTAGTATCATTTCACATTACCTAACGACCGACAGCTGTGGTAGTGAATCATTTCATTATGGATCATTGACCGAATTACTGAGAATTGGAAAAGGTCAATGCATCTCTTCTCTAATTTAAGCAGATTTATCCAAGGGTGAAGATCGAAATATCGAGACTCAAGGAAGTTAATCGAGCTATGTTGATCCACTTAAGCTGAAACTCAGTGGATTAACACCATTTTTCTATGCACTGAGTAAATGAATTAAACCAAGCAAAAGCGGAGAATATATTTTTAATCAGTTCAAAGTAGCCTTAGGACCCTAAAATCATCATTACTATTTGTTCTAGGTTCAATCCATACATTTCATCATTTCACCTTCATTTTCACACCCACTATCAGTGTTTGTTTCACTGATTGCATTTAGTTTTTTTGTTATCATTTTTTTGTTGTTTTAGTTTTAATTTGGTCTAGCACAACTTAAGTCCTTCTCTGTGGTTTGACACCCTTCTTACCATAGTACTAGTAGTTTGTAGGGTTTATAAATTTTAATTTTGTGTGTACTCAACGACTGTGCGTCCATTCGACAACGGTGATTAGAAACCATGAGATCATATTTCAAAAGACAAGGAGCAACAAGAAACCACAAAGTTTCGATAGAAAACACAATGTGATCATGAATATAAAACCTAGCCACAAACAATGCAATAACTACAGAGAAAGGAAAGAATAAATGGAAGGAACTATTACTCGTAGAGGTTCACTGAAACAACCATGATGACCGACCATTGAATGAAGTGATTAAAAAGGGAGGAAATCACCCAAAATCTCTTAGGGTGAGATTTGGGTTGAGAAAGGGAAGGCTATCAGTGGAATGAAAAATAAATCATGCAACTATCACCTAAAACTGACATTTCATGACATTTACATGGTGTATAATCCTTTTACATGTCATGTATTTCACAAAGGCAAACATTTCTAAAAAATGTGGTGCCCTTTTTATTAAAAATCTAATTTTTACCTTTACATTATGTGAACCCAGTACGCGGTGTGTAAAAATTTCATGCCCTGAACCTGTTTCTTGGAATATTCCTAGTAATAATTATAAGGTGTGTAATCCATTTACATAGAGTGTAATATCCTAGTAGATAGAAAACATTCCTATTTGTAGAATAAAAACACCCAAACACTTAGGACTTCCTCCAAACATGGGAAGAACCCCTCAAATCCATTAAAAAATTTATACCTAGACTCCATTAATTAAAACAAACTTACATCCATGAACTTTAGGTCATTTTTTCTAGCAAAGTATCTCCATCCCTGAGAAGCCTACAAACACACCCAAATAAGGATAATAAATAAAGTACATAAAAGGGAGTATATAAAAAGCATAATGAGGTGTTATAATCTCCTCACCATAAATGATTTCTGCCCCCCAAAAAACCTCAAATTCCTAGGCTCATAAAAAATGAAGGCCACTGCTACCTCATCAACAATTCTCTCTCCAATGTCTTGTGTCTATCTCATCCACACTTCCACAGTACCTGGCCAAGATGAATAATTTTACCATGAAGTACCTACTCTTGGTGATGGATAATCTAAGCTGGCTACTCAACTGAAGTGATTTCAATATCAATATCAACATACTCTCATCCAATCACATGGTAAGGATCCAGTGCATACCTCTTCAACTGGGAAACATGAAACACATCATCGATAGATATAAAAATAGAATAAAAGTATAATTGATAGTCCACCTTCCCTAGTTGTCTAATGATCTCAAAGGGGACCACAAATCGTGGTTCCAACATACCATGTTTACCCAACCGATGATGTCCCAAGCAAGGTGAAACTCTAAGAAAAACTTGATCACCAACCTCAAATTAAAGTGGCCAAAGAAAATGGTCCGCATAAGATTTTTGATGACTCTATGTCATGATCAGTCTCCTCTAGATCAACTATACCATCTTCATCATCTCCAGAACCAGACTCAGCCAAACTAAGGATCTCTATCCCAACTCTTCCTGACACAAGGGAGTTCTACAAGGCCACCCATAAAAAGCATTAAAGGGAACCATCCTAATCAAGGCCTGATAACTATTTTTATAAGAAAACTCCACCAAAGGCAAATTATTTTCCCTAGATCCTCCAAAATCAATAACACATAACCTAAGCATATCCTCAATAACCTTGATAGTCCTCTCTATCTATCCATCTGTCTTAGGATGACATTTCATGCTCAATCAAATTTGAGAACCCATAACCACCTTGAAACATTTCTAGAACCTGGATGTGAACATTGGGTCCCTATCTGATACAAACACAAATGGAACCCCATAAAGACTCAAAATATATCCAACATACAAGTCCCCAAGCTATTCCACCTTCATCATCTCCTTGATAGGGAGGAAATGAAATAATTTCACGAGTCTATCAATGATCACCCATATTAAATTCTTCACACTAGGATTCCATGGAAAACCAATGAAAGAATGCATTTAAATATCATTCCAATTCCATACCGAAATGGGTAAGGGTTGAAAAAAATTTGAAGGACTCTGGTGTTCCACCTTAATTCTCTAAAAAAGTAATACATCATGATACAAAAATCCACAATCAAACACCTCATCCCTTTCCAACAATACCGACATCTCAAGTCGTGATACATCTTGGTAGTTATAGGGTGCACAAACCAACAAGACCAGTGTCCACTATCCAACATCTCTCGCCTTAGGGAAATAGAAAAATGGACCTACCATGGAATCACAAATAACCACTAGGAGAACAAGACCACTCACTTGAGGTCTCCCCACCATAAAGGCTTTTACCCAATCATTGCAAATGGGTGTCTATCACCTACTTGACCTAAAATCCCTCATCAAAAGATGATTCAGCTTTCATTGAAGCCAAGAGCACATGTCCACCAACCTATTCTACTCCCAAGATAATCTTATAAAAAAACTCATGAGAGATAAATCTTTAACTAATCCATTCATGGATTGTGTTGGAAATTTTCTACTCAACTCATTAGAAACCATATTTCCTTTCTCAGGAGTGTATGAAATATAAAAATAAAAAATCTGAAGATAGTCTACCCAACATCTCTTATACAAGTTTAGATCTGTCTGATTAAAAATATATTTTTGGCTCTTATGATCAGAATACATTGTAAATCGAACACAAAAGGATAATGTCACCATATTTTTAGTGCATGTAAAACTATTATCAACTCAAGATCATGGGTAGGGTAATTCTTTTCATGAGGGAATGATTCATGGCATCTATAAGCCACCACCTATTTCCCGACCATCAAGACACATCACAAACCTATAATAAAAGAATCATAGAAAATATCATAACCTTAACCCAGTTTTGGAAGAATCAAAACTAGTGTTGAAGTCAACCTCACATTCAAATCCTCAAAAGTTCTTTGACAATTTTCGTTTCATTAAAACTTTACACCCTCACATGTTAAAGTAGTCATCAAAGATGAGGGATTCAAGAAATCTTGAACAGACCATATATAGTAACCAACCAAACCCAAGAAGCCTCAGATCTCAAACAAATTTCTATGCTACTCCCAGGGAATCATTATTTGTATCTTTTTAGGATCCATTGATATTCCCCTCTCGGATATTAAATTCTCTATAATTTTTAATTCCCAAAACCATAACTCACATTTGGAGAGCTTACCATATAGATGATATTTCTTCAAGGTTCATAAGATGATATCCAAATGGTCTATGTGATCCTCCTATGACTTAGAGTATTCCAAAATATCATCCATGAACACAATAAGAAAATATTCCAATAACCAATGAAATATCCAATTCATCATGTCCATAAACACTGTAGGAGTTTTATTTAGACCGAATAAAAAGGTACTCGGACCACATGCTAATCTTTGAAAACCAACATGCCCCTCTATGATATTCAAAAATATAATCAATCCATGGAAAATGATATTTTTTTCTTAATTTTCATCGAGTTTAACTTTCTATATTCAATATAAAGTCTAAGGATCCTATCTAAATTATAAGAAAAGATGATAGGAGAAGCTCACCGTGACATGAAAGGATGAATAAATCCTTTAGCATTTAGGTCCTCAAGATGCACCTTAAGTTTTACCAACTCAGTAGGTACCATTTGATAAAATTTCATAGAAATGGGCATCATATCAGTGAGAAGGTCAACAGTAAACTCGACTTCTATTAGTGGTGGTAAACCAAAAAAATTCATTTGGAAAGACCTATGAGTATGAACTCACCACCACAGGATGTCGAACACCCAGACAAGGGTCAACTGTATCAAGAAACATCTTTGAAAACTGTCATGAGATTACCCCGACATAAGGAACAACAGTCACCACCCTTCTCGATCTAGAGACTCACTTACCCTAGAAAATATGAGTGGCCCCATTGGAAGATAAGAACTATAACCAATGATAATAATAGTCTAACTGGTCCCTAACACCGATCATTCAATCCATGTATTTAATCATGTAAAAAATGTTAAGATCAATAACCAAGAAGTATCATTCTACCTCAAAGTCAAAAATCATCACCCGACACATGGGACACTTGAAACCTTTTTCTCACATCTTTCCCAAAGGTGTGGAAAGATCCAAAGTATTATATAAGTTTGAAAAAAATTCTAACAAATATACTAACTTTGATGATATATAAGAATGATTAGAACTCATATCAAACAAATATAGCACTATAAAAGATGAAATAAAAACTATACCTATAACAATATTTTCCCTAGTTTAGATTCCACTTGTGCATACTCATTCGTATAAATATATCTAGTATTATTCACATGGAAACCCTCTAGGAAAAGGGATTTGACCCACCAACCTTGGAAGAATTGGTATGAACTTGTGAACCCTTTGTGAGAGGGGATTTTTCCTTACTACCATGGGAAATCTTTTCGCAGAAATGCTTTCGATGGCATAATAATCCACAACGATGAAAAGTCCTAGGAGCCTCCGTATAGTGAGTTTTGGTATAATTATACTACCCACACTGATAGAAAACAATTTTATGCTATCCTAATTAATCCCTTAAACCTGGTCCTAAATACAATTGACCACCCTTACATTTCCTTTTTCTTGCTAGAAGATATGCCATGGCTAACAATTACACAAACTGAAACTCCACCAAAACATATCTTCCTATCTATGTCTGCCTCATCCAAAGATGCTTTTTTAACTACCTCCATAAAGGTAGGAAGGAACATGAGAATCAACATCAATATAATATCAGGCCTCAATCCTAACACAAACCTCTAAACCTTTAGGTATTCATTAGTGACAAGATATGGTGATAGATGCATCGGCTCAGCAAAACGGGTAGAATAATCCAAAATGATATGCTACCCCTGCTCTAAGGTTAGAAACTCTTAGGTCTTTTCCACATGAAACATCTCAAGTTAAAGATTCTAATTAAATATTTTCTTGAATGAATCTTAGTTATGGTTGTGCAACTTAGCCTTCATAATAGAGTCCCATCATCTCCTTCCTAGTCCCCCGATCATGTACATGTTGAAACCCACCTTCGAGTCTTCCAGAGTCTTCGAGAAATTGAAGATCCTACCAATCTGATCAAGCCACTCCTTAGGTTAATGCATTCCTTTGTCACTACAGAAGACAACTGGATGATTCTTAGTAAACTTAGAGCCATGATCCACCATATGTCCTGGGTTCTCGATTCCCACTTGACCTAGAGTTTGAATAGTGCATATTTCAACTTCAACCAAAGAACAATCCATTGGGGGATTCACCTACCGATCATGCCTCATAGCCTCCTTTCTCAAATTTTGAAGATCTCTTCTCAGAGGAATTTTCTAATAAACAGAAGACAAAAACAAATTAGACAATGATAACATTCCAAAAATATTAGGACTACTTTCATAATTCAAATTAATGATTTGAAACAACAAGAATTTAAATAAATTAAGAATTCATATTAATGAAAGACATTTCTAAAAGAAATTGGTAAATTTAAATAAAATTCACATACAATTCATTCAAATGACCTCAAACCCCAAGTCTCAAACATGTTAAAAGATCCTAACCACACATAGTAAATCAGGTTAAGTCACTTTAGTAAGCTATCCGAGAACCTTTTCCACACTTACTATTGGAATTCTGATGGCCCTAAATCTTATCTACCAAAGACAAAGAACCAAACTCAGGTAGTGTTAACACACTTCAGGCAGATCCTTTCCTCTGATACCAAATTGTAAAAAACCAACCAAGTTCAACAAAACTATACAACTAATATATCCATCACATGGTGAGGTGAATCATGAAAAATGAATAAAGTATTGTATATAATGAAACAAAACATAAAAATTGAGTACTATATGCAATAAAAACATACAACCAGGTCCATAAAATCAAGGAAAAACCTTTTAAACCAAAAAATATGAATAAAACTTGAAAAAAAAAGTTTTCTTATGACCATCAGTCACCTCCAAATGAAACCACTATAATGGAAAAGATAAAGGATATGTTTTCATTCAACAATATTCCCTTCCCTTTACTTATATCATGAAATACAACATCTTCTACAATGTAAGGGAAAAAGTGGGGTGTGAGTACAAAGTCTATCGGGATACCACCATAGAGTCTATATAAGGTCTAATATCAAGAATGAAATAGTTCTAGCTTCTAAAACAAAAATGGTTTTACAAACCATTTTTATAAATCCATTTCATTTTCAAATCATCATCCCATTTGTAAAGAACAGATTTTCCATGTAATTTTTTTAATTATATGGAATTATTATGAGTCTACGAAAATTGACGGCGCGTGAATCCGAGGCCCAGAGTACCCAGAATGAATTTATGAACTTTTTTTTGGGTACGTTTAGTAAACAAATGAGAGAAATTTTCTAACTTTTGATTTTTTTCTCAGATTAAAAATCTGAGGGCACCATTGAATCCGCAACACCGAGATTCACTTAAGAGAGGCTTTACTTTGACTGTAGTAGGTCCAGAGAAAAAGTTATGTTTTGTGACTTTTTAAAATAAATGAAATAAAATGATTTTATTATTTTATTTCATATCCTCCAATGGACAAGCAAAAGGGTGGGGCCAGCAATGTGTCAATCCAATAAATGGATCGACCTTCCAACCCTAAGTAATGACATCGTTGTGGAATTAGGAAGCTTCCTAATTGATGAGCCCCATTAAATTTCAATGTTGTTACTTACCCTCCCCCTCTCCTATATATATGGAGCTTGGGGAGGGGTATTGGAATAGATTCTCCAAGAAATGAAGTGATTAAGGAGCACCGCGATGCCAAACCCTTAGAGGACGGAGTCGAACTCAGTAGGAGGTGACAGACGACACCGAACCACGAACCAAAGGATGATGTATGCGTGGCATCATTGGGAACTAGTTGCGGGAACATAGAACATGATTCACCTTCAGGCGCAGATGCTCTCCAATGGGTTTTTGAGGTAGGGGTTTATTCGTTTATGATTTTTTAAATGTTTTTCTCTTCCCCATTCTTGAACCATACGAAGAATGTTGACCAACCAACTAACAGTTTGATCAGCAATTCATTCATTTTTGCAGGAGGTTATTGTGGGGTAACTTTGTAGGGTTTTAATTGTTGTTTAATTTAATTTATTATTAAACCCTTAAACCACCTCATGTTTTTGAGATAACGTGGAGGGTGCAAGCCTAATGAACCCAGCCTGAACCCTTTGCTATCTTTCTATCCTTGAGCCTCCATGGAAGAACACCAATGTGGTGATACCGACCAGATACGTTGAGAATAGCACATTGACACACGCCACAAGAGGAGTCTGCGACGCAAAACTGTGGCGGTCATCAGAGCGGCCGGCACCAGCCGACCGTGGAGGAGGCATGGTGCACCGTTGCGCATTGCTGATAAACAAAGGAGGTCGTGGATCGTCAACTGCGGTGTCCTGAGGAAGGTGGCCGACACACCAGCCAACCACGGGTGATGGTGCAGTGTGCCATCACTTGCCATTGGAGATTTCGGTCGGCACGCCGGCCAAACGTGACGGAACCGGCAGGGGTGGGGCATGCCCCCGGAGGCACACCCACGTGGTAGCAAGGCCGTGGCCTGCATTGGCCGTGGTGGGAGCAGGGGGGCTCCGGATCAACCTGGGGCTGGTGGAAGGGGCACACATCAGCAGTGCACCAAGTGAAAAAGTTGTGGCCCATCAGTTGTGAAATGGAGGACCAGCGGCGCCACGCGGTGCCGCGTTGGGTTAACCCTCACGGGGCCATGCAGGGCGGCGTTGGGTTAACCCTCATGGGTTGAACCACTTACGTGACCCTATGCCACGTCAGCCCTACCCGAACACGCAGTGTCTGGGTATCCTTGGCGGCCTGTGCCACTAGGTGGGTGGCACAACCGGGTCGGCCCAGCAGACCGACCTGCCGCCCAGTGGGTCGACCCGCGACCCAGCGGCCTAACCTGTGGCCCAGCCGGGTCGGGCCGTGCCCAGTGGGCCAAGCTGACCTGGGTTGAGTCAAACCCGAGTCAGGATGGTTCGATCTAGGTCAGCTGATGCCGAACCGAGTTGGGCCGGGTCAACCGAGGCAGACCGGACTCAGACCCAGTACCGAACAATCACACTAAACGGGCCCTAACTTCTAAATTGGATGTTGGTTTGATGAACCATCTATGGCATCGAGATCCTTAGAGTGAGATGGTCCTTTTGACTTACTCTATGAGTGTTTTGGAGAAACTTGGAGTATAGCTGGGTTGTATCCGAATCCAACCGGGCCCGCGACACTGAAATTCCAATAACGCATAGACTGGGCGTCTGATTGAAGCACCGTTTGTTGCGTTAGAACCCTTATGAAATGAGAGATCATCGGGTTACTTCCTTGTGATATATCAGCGGGTTGAAATTTGGCCAATGGCTTGGTGAGTAGTTCTCCCAAGTACGCTATGTACAGAACCCTATGGCTGGCTAAGATTTGACGACTGCTGACCTTTTGACTCGGAGTGTCTCAACAACCCAGTGGGGAGTGACTATGTGTGACGCGACATACCCATGGTGGGGAGTACCTATATGGGACACGGTGGACCCATGATACTCGAAAGGAGGAGTACCTCAGCAGACCATGAGGGGGAGCACCTCTATGTGACACGACATACCCACGGTGGGGTGCACCTCTGTGTGATGCGGCAGACCCACGGTACTCGATAGGAGGAGTACCTCAGAAGTACAAGGTTAGTGAGAAGCACATCTGTGTGATGCGGTAGACCCACAATACTCGATAGAGGAGGAGTTCTCTAACAGATGAGGTATTCGACGCTGTGACTAGGAATTTTACTTGTTCCTAGGCCTAGAGAATTCATGGATAGCTATCAACATTCATAGTGATCTTGTGTGGGTTAGCATCATAATCATGTTTCTCAGAGTTGTATACCTGGTTTGAGCTAAGACTCTAATTGATATGTGTCTATTTCTTTGTGCTTTGGGATTGAGATCACGATTTGTGCTTTTCCTTGTAGAATTCTGAGATACCTTCGAGGGTCTTGGGGTCCCTAATGAGTATCATTATACTCACCCCTACATGGGATATGCCTGCACCTTATTGTGTCCTGTGCAGACGACGAGCAGCTGGGCTGAGGTTTGAGGGAGATAGGTAGACATGGAGTGTTGAGGAGGCGATTTGTACCTACCATTCAGGTAGGATCCCCAGAGGATGACTCAGTAGCTGTTTTCCCTTTTTCATTTGTATTGTTCTTTTTAGTTGTACTCGTACTTTTAGTTGGGCTTGTATTCCAACCCCTTTTACTTTCAGCACTCCTTTTACTACAACAGTTTACTTCGTAGTTTCTTCTTTTTGTTTTCTTGGATCGTGTGTTTGTATAGGTTTAAAGGCAATGCCTTCTCATTTTAGGTAATATGATTTTCAGTGCTAGTCGTTATCCCCTGGCCTATGGAAGGCATGCTTGGGGTAGTCACGGCATGAGCCCCGGGGGACGGGTCGTGACACCTTTGGTTTTAATAAAATCTTTCATATTCTCAAACAATGAATATGATAAACAGAACTAATAAAAATAATAATGTCAATCCATACATCAAGAGGTAATTAAGTAAATGCATACCCATGAAATAACCTACCATGCGAAGCTATATGATACAACCTCAGATAAAAACCTGTGAGAAATAATCCATGATGAAAAAAATCATGCGATAAATAACCATAAATGACAAAGAACCACATATTGAGGCCTAGCATATGGGAAAATGAGTACTAGCCCCAAAAGATCTTAAATACGCACAACATTGGATCTAACCGATATTCAGTCCTTCTACAACACATCGATATCCCAAAGCTTACCTCCAAGTGGTTCCACACACACTAAGGTCACCCGTGTGTATTTATAGACACACCCAAGGTTCACAATGTATCAATTTTCAAAACACATTTCAAAAACATGATCAAAATTTTTATAAAACATTTTTAAATCTAAGACAATCCGCTTCTGTTCTTGAAAACCCATTTCCAAATTAAGTAAATCTGTTTTCAAAGGAAAACCCTTTAAAAAAATTTCCTTTCAAAGAAATATATTCAAACCACATATCATTTCAAATAAATTAACAAACCAAATGAATTTACCAAGAAAGATAATAAATTATTTACAATAACCCATTTTATAGAAACTTCTACCTCAAAATGGTATAAACCAAGATACCTTCGACAATAGTGATTGGATACCAAGAGATCAAACTTTGAAAGACAAGTCATGAAAAGAAACTATAAAGGATTGATAAAAAAACACTATACGATAAATAATTATGAAACGTGTCCACAACTAATTTAATAGTCATGACAAAAGGAAAGAATAACCAAGAGGAATGCATAACCATAGAGGTGCACCATGACAACCCTGTTGATCGATCACTGAATGAAGCGATCCAAAAGGGACTGAATTACCCAAAATCACCTTGGTTAATCTCTGGGTCAAGAGAGAGAAGGATGAAGGTGGAATGAAAAATAAATCATCTGAATAACTTTTGAAACCTATAGGTCAGGACATTTACATGATGTGTAATCTTTTTACACATCATGTATTCCACAAAGGCTGAAATAGCTAGAAAATGCATCACCTTTTTTTATTAAAAACCTGATTTTTTCCTTTACATGATGTGAACCTAGTTCATGGCATGTAAAATTTTCACACCCTAAATTTTTTTCATGGAATCTTCATAGAGATCATTACACGATATTTAATCCATTTACACAGTGTTTAATCTCCTAGTAGATAGAAAACAACCCAGTTTCTAGCAAGAAAACACCCAAGAACACAGGACATCCTCTAAACCTAGAAACAACCTCTCAAATCCATTAACGCATTTATACCAAGACTCAATTAATTCAAAAAAACATTCATCATTTAACTTTAGTTCATTTTTATAGAAAGGGATATCTATCCTTAAGAATCCTTCAAATACACCCAAAAAAGGATGATAAACAAAGCACCAATAAGTGAGTACCTAAAAAGTATAACATGGTGTTACATCAATTATCTTACATGATCTAATATCCCATGGGAATTTTTCTGAATGTGTAGATGAATTTAATTATTCAGTAGCTTGTGTAACTAAATTATATTATAGGGGAATAAAATTCTTTTTCCATTTTATCATACTTTCATGTCTCATTTTTCTTACACATTGGCCAAAAATTATGCATATAACTCTATTTACTAACATAGTGGACTTGTAAAATAAATACCTTAGAAAAATTTCTCCTATGTAGAGAAGTTATCTTATGGGAATCTCATATAGAATAAATTCTATTTCCCTTTATCAGAATTATAACTTGAGTATAGTGACTTCAAATCTACTTCAAATCAACTTTGAGCTTCTTCAAATCTGCTCTAGGTCTGCTCTATTAACCTAAAATAATCTTGGAATTTCGTTAAATAATTCAGGTAATTTTTTATATAAACCAAATCCCCTTAAACCATACCTATAAGGTATTTCATCATATAAGATAATAAAATTAAAGTATTGTTACTTACTTTTATGTCATCTTAGGTGAAGTTCTTGCCGGACCCCATAACTCCCTGAGAGGGTAGGGGTGATTTAGGGTGTTAGATTTTTCTTTTAATATGATGGATATTTTTCCCACTTTGGTAGGAACTCATTAAACTAGTATGATGGATTCAATCAACAGTCAAACATTCACATACATAAATACAACACATCACTTTTACTTGGTTCACTACTAAGCACTAGTAAAAGGAGCATACGCCGAAAGTGTGTCGGTTGTACCTAAATCCACTAATCTTCACTAATTGTAGAATAAAAAAAGTTTAGTCACAATCACTCTATGCTAGGGGAACTACATTTACAATATTTTAGGGATAGATCAATGCATCCCTCAGAACACTTCCATTAACTCTCCCTTGCTCAATGCCTTTGGAGAAGTCTTACTCAGATTATCAACGTGAAGGTCAATTTAATATATTTTCATTGAAGTATTTTTCTCTATACAGAACGAGACTCTTCTTGCATTGAAGTCCTGAATTGATGCACTTAAAAGCACTGATCAAACAAACTAGATGTTCAAAACTTAGTAGAATCACACATTGGCACTTATACGCAACACCTATCCTTGCATGCATGATTTGGGATTTGTCATTCAAGATGGATTTCATGCAACCCTTATTTTTCACACGCCACATATCTTTCGTACAACCACACCATAAGGTTCACTTGGTCCTTTTGGATTAAAGGAACACTTTTCATGCAATATTTGATCTCTAATTCTCTTCCATGCACAAGTCTTTCACACAGTAGAGGAACCCGATAATTGTTGAAAATTTCTGAGTCTTGAGTGGGGGTAGACTTATATTTATAGGCCTCAATAACCATGTGCATAAGATTATGCTACATCATGCAACATTCTCTGTGTGTGTGAAAAACCCCTTTTGACGTCACATTGGGCATGCAAGACTCTTATGCACAACCTCTTATCTTGCATACATTTAAATATTTCATACAATTTTCTCATTTTACATATTTTGATGTAATTATACCAAAACATTTCTTGTGCACAATTTTCTAAACTACCTTTAATCTTGCGCACAACTCCCCTTTCCAAAAACACTTTTCTCCATTCTCTAATTTTTGGACCCAAATTTTTTTCAAACACTAGGAAATGATTCCACCTTCAATTCCATTATTTACTTGAACCATCTGATCTCTTTCTTTAAAAAAATCCTAATATTCTAGTGAGTATTGACAACAAACACAAACCATACACTATTTATAGAAAAGAGTATCCTTGGTTCCAATAGTTATTTAAATCAATCATATTCCATATTTATTCAACTCATATACACCTTTTCACAATCTTCAAACCTATTAAAAAATTGTTAAATACAACTTTACAAGCTATAAAATGCAAGTATAGTGGTCAGATCCTTCTCCACTTCTTTCAGTTGTTCAACTTCATAAGTGATTTTTGTTTAAATTGCTTCTATAAGATTTGGAACTTTTCATTAATATCCTTGAATATCATTTCATAAATCATATCGTGTTTTGGGTCCTAGGAATCTATCTAGATAACTACTCTAAGGGTTTTGGTCTAATCATTTTCTATGAAAACACAATGGTAGGAATTTCATCTTCTTTCTTGGGTGGATATACACTTCTTCACTAGACACCTTATCACTTCCTTGAAATATTATCATTAAATTGATCATTGAATTGATCTTTGAAAAAAAATACATTACACAAAAACCTTTGCCCAAAACAATTTTTTTTAAAGAGTTTTAGGTTTTATGAAAATAAATGTGGGATTTTAAATGGTTTATAAGTTATTTTAATTATTTTTGGAATTTATCTTTTATTTATGTTTGGTTTTCCTTGGTGAGTAGGTTTTTGATTGAGAGGTATCTCCCCATAGCCATTAAGATATTGGCCTTTTTTATTTAATTGGGTTTGAATTCTCAATAATGAGAATCATTTGAAAGGTATTTATTGTGAATACCTGATTTCCTCTCTCATTTTCCTCCCTTTCTCATGTAGGTTTTATTTTAATTATCTGGGAATTTTTTTAGATGTATCTAATGAAATGGATCAAACTTTTTTGAATCCTTTATCTTTTTTCAAGTGCTAGGAGTTCTGGATCTATCATTTAATAATTGTTAAAATTTTATTAATTTTCATCGTCTCTGAATATTTCATATCCTAAAAAATTGGCTAAGTAAAATATCTTACATAATAAAAATATATTACACATTGAAATATCCTACATATTTATATTTTGTTAAATTATAAATCCTTGTGCACCCAATAAAAACCTAACATTTGTAAAAATATATTATGTATCAAATGTTTATAAAATATTAAAAGAATTTTAATTAAGATAATATAAAATTATTTATTTTATGTTTCTTGTTGGATTTGTAATTATTGCAAAAAAAATTGTTATAGTTTTTATTATTTATTCAAATGACAGAAAATTAAATTATTTAAAGTTTTTTTAATCAATTATTTGAATTTTAGTTTATTTAATATGAAATTTGTGGATATAATTAGAGTATTTTGTAATCATAAATATTTTGAATATATAATTTAATTATGTTTTTAATTTTATTGTTCAAATATTGATCATGAAAATTATATAATAGGATGGAAAGTGTTGTCATCAAACATAAAGGAATATGGAAATTCTTCAACGCATGAAAAAGAGTACAAAAAAATTAAAAATTAAATGATAATAATAGGTATTGGATTTAACATATAAAATGGGAAGTGGGATTCAACATAAGGAAGGAAAAATAATAAAATGTAAGACATGGAAATAGCTTGTAGAGAATTAAGTAAAAAAGAGGAAAAATACTAAAAATATTGAAAATGTTATGAAAAGGAATAATAAAAGAATAGAGAAATTGAGTATCAGGGAAAGAGAATAAAATGTAAGAGAGATATATAATTTATTATTAGATAATTTCCATGCTATATCACTCACTGATCCCCATGAAATAAAGGGGGTTTCACTTACCATTTATAGGTAGTGAAATGGTAGGTGAGAGGGGGATTGGTGGGGGTTAATATCCCACCCCCATTGAAATATGCATCTGCATTTAAAATCTCCTCAACATCCCATCTTGGGATGAACACCCCTACTAATATCCTACATGTTTTTATGTTTCCTTATTAGTTTTTTTGGAAAAACCCTATTGGATAAAAAACCATGATAAGGAAACTAGTACAACCATACAAACCCCCCTAAAAGTTACAATAAATTTTAAAAAATTCAATCTATGCTTCCATATATTATTTAAAAGCTTTCTAAAGATAAATGTTAGTAGTCATTTTGTAAATAAATTCAAAATTCTATCACTTGATCAATCATATTGCATGTTGATATATCCATTTTTCATTAACTCTTATGTAAAGGATAACACTTTCAGTGGTATGTGTTTTTTACAATCATTTTTTATGAAGGATTCCTTTAATTTTGTGATGCATGAAACATTATCCTCATATAATATTTTTGGGCTACAATCCATAGACAATCCACTTTCCCATCAAATGTGTTGATTTATAAACCATAACCAAACATATTATTGACATCCTCCAGGTAGTGCTATTACTTATTCATGATTTGGAGATGTTGCAATAACTGTATTATTTTGTGATATCTAATATATTGAAGTACCTAAAGCTATAAACATATAACCAGTTTGTGATTGTGTATTATTCAGATCTGATAAATAACCTATATTTACAAAACTGTGCATCTTTTTTTTCGAATAGAATAAATGCAAGTCCATAGTGTCACAAAGAAAAAAAAATATGCTTAATTCCATTCCATTGTCTTAATTTAGGGGGTGAACTAAATCTTTTCAATAAATTAGTATAATAAGATATATTAGGACCAGTATAATTAGAAAGATACAAAAGTGCTCTGATGGAACTAAGGTTTGGTACATCTGGACTAAACAACTCTTCATTTTCTTCACAAGGTCAAAATTTAGCTTTCTCGTTATTTAATGACCTAAAAACCATTGGATTAATTAAAGGATTCACTATATCCATATTAAATAATTTAAATATCTTTTTAGTGTAATTTGGATGATGCAAAAAATAAAACACTGGGCATATGCTCAATTTTTAATCCAAGGAAATACTTGGTTTCTCCTAGGTATTTCATTTCAGATTCATCCTTTAATTTTGTAATTTCTTCATTGATCACTTCTAATGTTCCGATGATATTTAAATCATCGACATAAACAAAAATTATTACATATACAAATCTTGTTTTCTTTATAAAAACACATAGGCATATGGGGTCATTTACATAACCTTTTTTAATGAATATTATCTCAAAGGATTATATCACATAGGACTATATTTCTTTAATCAATACAAGGATTTCAACTATTTAATTGAATATAGGTCTTTGGGTTTTGATTTCAATAATTCATGTTTCTTTAATCCTTCATGGATTCTCATATATATACTACTATTAATTGACCAATATACGTAAACTATAACAACATCCATAAGATGCATATTATCAATTTTTATTTACTGTAGGACTAATTAGATATTGAAAAGTAAAAACATATATAACTGGAGAAGTTGTCTTCTCATAATCAATTAGGATTCTCTAAGAAAACCTTTTTATTAAAATATGATATATTTATCTTACAATCTCATTTTTTTAATTATGTTTATGTTCAAAAAATCATATATATCCAATAGGTTTCACATCTTATGGAATGAGCATGATATGTCCAAAGACTCTTCACCTATTAAGAAAATTTAGTTCAACTTGCATTGTGTCATTCCATTTATTACAATCAGTTTGTTTTTTTACATTCCATATTAGAAATTGGTTCAAGATCTACATTTTATATATAATGTGAAATCGAGTATGAAATATTTCATCAATATTTTTCACATTACATCGATTCCACATATCACATATTGTGAAATAATTAAGATAGATTACATTATTTTCAAAACCGTTAAGGTTTTCTATATCCTGTGAATTTTCTTTATGATTCTCATCATGTGTTTATTTAAGAACATTTAATTTTTTTGTTTCTTTTGGAACACATGCCTCTATAATAATGTTTTCAATTATACTCATAACTTTTCTTTTTCTAGGATTTCTATCCTTTCATCCAATTGGTTTTCCATATTTCAGGTGTGTTTTTGATATTTTAGTGACATCATTTTGTAATTGTGTCTTTAGGACATCAATTCTAACTACTATATTTACAACTGGTAGGTGTGATTTAGTCACTCCATTTTTATCAGTAAATACATCAGGTAAATAATTTTTTTTTTCTGGAAAATGTAAAATCTTTTTCACTTCCATATCATATTTTCAAGTGGGTTATCGAGAAAAGATAAAATTTTCACATTCTAGGAAATCTCCTCTAATTGTTTCTTTTCTCCCCCTAATGTTGGAAATACTTCTTTATTGAAGTGACAATCAATAGTATGTGTTATAAATACATCACTGGTTTTTGGTTCAAAATATCTAATGATATATGGGGATTCCTATCCTATGTATAATATCAACCTCCTTTGAAGTCATATTTTTATACATTTTGTGGGTGGAAAATCGGTACATATATTTCACAACCAAAAAATATTAAATGGGGGATATCAGGATATTGATGAAATGGAAATTAGAGTGGCGAGTTCTTATGATATGCACTATTTTAGATGTGAATTAATGTTGAGGAATGAAATATTTCATGACCCATATGATCTTGATAGATTTGTTGTCTTTTTTAATGGTCTAGAAATAAGTTGGACATGTTTTATTAGTGATTTATTTAAACTATTTTGAGTATGCACATGGGTGAGAATATACTTGACAGTAATCTCCATTACCATATAATAATCATTGAAATATTGAGAGTTAAATTATCCAACATTATCAAGTGTTTGTTTCTTGATGACATAATTAGGGAATTGTTCTCCCAATTTAATTATTTGAGAAAGAAATCATGAAAATGCTACGTTGCGTGTTGAGATCCAACATACATGTGACCATATTCTAGACATATCAATTAATACCATAAAAATTTTAAATGGCCTACATGATGGATTAATTTGTCCATATATATCCCATTGAATTCGTTTCAGAAATTTTGTCATTTCAACCTTAATTTTTGTTGGAGATGGTCTCACATCTAGTTTTCCAAGAGAAAAGTCTCTCATGAAAATTTTCTTAGTGGAGAAATCTTTAATACCTTTTTTAAATTTCCACTGGAACATTCATTTATTTTTCAGATCATTTATGAACTAGGATGACCTAATCAGTCATGCCACAAATTAATGATATATACTCCATTATTTACTACCATATGTGTTTTGATTCCACTTATATTTATATATATAATGAAATCCAGATGATAATTTTGGTAGTTTTTCTAGTAAATGACTCTTACCAAATTTATTAAAAGTAATGTGCAAGTACTTTTATTTTATCTCAGATATAGTTTGGGTATCATACCCATGATGGTATATATCATTGAATCTTAACAAGTTTCTTTTGGACTTTGATGAAAATGTTGCATCTCTTATAAAAATAACTTTGTCTCATTAGGTAAAAAAACTCAATTTACCAGTCCCTTTTATCAGATCTATAGGACCAGATATAGTATTCACAATTGGTCTTATTGTTAATATCATAAAAATATTTTTTTATTTTTATGAATTGTGTGTTGTTCTGTTATCCTGTATAAAAATATCTATCTCATTTACATATTCAACTTTAATGTTTCAAATTAAAGACAATAATATTATAAGAAACACTTTATGAAATTAAAAACAATACAATATCATAAATATATAGAATACATAACAAAACACCATATCACATATCATAACTAATGTAATTTTTTAGAATTGTTTTTAGATATCACCTCATCAACTTTACAAGTAAAATAACCTACTTTGAGGTAAGTGAAATCATCATTTAATGGATCATGATTCTTGGTAAAATTCACCTCATTTTATTTCCATTTATAGGATGTCTAAGAAAAGTGCATTTCATTATTTTTTTCTTAAAGAGATGATTTATAGATATGAAAAAGATGCTCTGGGGTTTAGAAATATTGAGATCAATTTTCCTTAGAACTATACATATAATAGGAATATTTAGGATTCCTTAAAGTGATTGAGCTAACATTTCTTTGATTCTAATATTCATTTTGAGAATGTCCATGGTAACGACCATTTCCTTGGTCCCACTTTTCACCAAAACCACATCCATTATGAGAATCATGTCCATGACTTCTTCTAGGATTATTTTCATGAAATATAGAATTTTCATCCGGAAATGCTATTGCTAAACCAATAGGACAAGAATGATGATTTTTATTCAAAATCTCATTGTTGTTCTCTTATATAAGTAATGATGATATGAGATCAGAATATTTTATATACTCTTGCAAGTGATATTACTGTTTTATAGTGATGTGAGATGTGTAAAATGTAGTTTACATATTTTCAAGCGTATCGACATCTATAATACCAATACCACAATAAGTTCACTTTGATACAATTCTACAAATGGAATAATTTTAATCACTGTCCCTTTAATAGTATTGGAAGTGTAAATCATTACATTTATCATGAGTCTTGAGAAGAACAACCACATTTTTATGACCATACCACTCTTTCAAACTATTCTATAGCATACATGGATCTATTTCTGTTAGTTATTCACATTTCCTACCCTCATCGATATGTCTTTAGAGGAAAATCATCGCATTAGATTTATCTTGTAGGGTTTGTGAATTATTTACTTTAATTATTTCTATGAGATCCATTGATTTAAGATGCATTTCAATATTCATTTTCCATGAAATGTAATTACTTATGGTAATTTCAAGTGATGAATTCGAGTTTCGCAAGATTTGACATGATAATAACTTTCTCCCTCTTTGGGAATTATTGATGATAATTTATTATAAGAAAAAGAATAAAAACATAGAGAAATTTAGTATCAAAGAAAGAGAATAAAATATAAGAGATTAAAAATTTTAAAAGCGTATTAGTAAAGCGTTTTGAAAAATAAAAAATAGTGTAATTTATATTATAAGTTTTTTATAAATATAAAATGTTTTAGTTAATATTAAAAAAATATAATATACTTAAAATGAAAAAAATGTGATTAAAATTAAAAAACATGATATAATGGTATATATACTATAATCTCAGGATTTTTCAGAGGGGTATTAGCCTAAAAAAATAAAAACAACCATTATTTAGGAATAATATAGATAGATACATTGTACACAAAAATTCTAGAACATATATTAAAAAATATAATGTAATGTATAAAATTGATTTTTTTCTATATGTTTGGAAGGATATTGGACAATTATTAGAGGTGCAAGAAAAGGATATTGGAAAATATGAAAAAAATTAAACAGAAATAATATCATTTTATTTATTCTATATACATTTCATTCAATTTAAATTGAGAATACATAAGAGGTTTAATTTCAATGTGTCTTAAATTTTAAAATCAAAATAAATATGGTTTTTTCCACTATAAATTGATAAAAATAATTATATTTGTTTTGGAAATGAATATATAGTATCATTGAAAAGTTAAAAATAATACAATTAAGGATTCTTGTTTGTTATTACTCAAATACATTCTAGAATAAAGACTAATTACTGCTAATATAAGAGTAGACAAAAATGTTTTTCTTTCTACTATTGGGTGAAGCCTGAACCAAAAAAATGCAACTCTAAAAAATATTTACAAATACATGTATAATGAAATAATCATCACCATTATTTAGATAATCATGAATTACTCCAATAAATCATCATATTTATCAAAACCTTTGGTAAATCTGTAATGAAGCTAAAAACATTTTTCAAAACCAAACATAATATTCCATTTTGATATGGGACAATGATCACCCCACATTCCAAATAATTATTGAGAAACAATATAGGAAGTTAATATCAAATATTTTATTTATAAGGAAATAATATTTAAGTGAGAGTGTTTTTTATTTCTTTCATTCACCTTGACCTCTGTAGAACATAAAAATTTAATAAATAATCCAAATTTATTTCTAAAAGAATTAAAATCAAAATTAAAAAAACATACCAAAGTGTACTAAAACTATTCCAATAATCTTCCTAATAGTTCCTGGGGATTAACAAATATATATAAATAATAATTTTTGATGAAAAACACAACCAGTTGCACAAAAAATCTTTAAGATCAATACTATTTTAAAAGGATAAAAAGTTAACTATTTTAAAATAGAGGGAAAAAATAAATGAAAATGTTATCACATTGGTAATCAATGAAAAAATAATTTCAAAAACCTATGAGAATTTACTAATCTCAATTTTTAATTTAAATAGGGATGTTGAGAATAAAAAATTCTTACCATTATATGGATATTGAGCGCTAGGGTGGTGGTGAGACTCTGAGGCCATGTTAGATGAGGAAACTAAATGTTGCCACATTAGAAATGGTAGATGTGTAAGAAAATGATTGTAATCCTAAAATGAATAGAATTAATTTATCAAAGAAAATACTAATAAAAAATAGAAATTCATTTAAATAATTTATCAATTAAAAAATAATTATTCTGACTTCTTAGTCTTTGTTTTATTAATGAAATGAAATTAAATTGGATATTGAATATCATTATTTCTTAAAGTACCATAATCCAAATCAATAACACCCATTTCGGTATGAGTTGAATATTAATCATCAAAATCTTACAAAAAAATTCACTTCATAATATTTTTATTAGATGAAACATGAATCCATACTATAATATAATCATAAAATAGAATTTGGATGACACATTGATGAATTTGTAGTCTATTGAAAATATATACAGAACTAATATTACATGTTGTTTCATATGCATAATTAATTATGGAAATAATAGAATGAAATTTTCATTTCATCCTATTAAAATACTTTTTTATCAATGGAATGATCTTCAAAGAATGGTCCCATACATACTTCCTGATAAAATTATCACTATAGTTAACTCCCTCTTAAAAGTTGTACCATAAAATTTTGTGAATATTTTCTATGTTTAATCAAGGATTTATACACATAAAACATTTGTTAGAAATCAAGAAATATAAATCACATTGTATTATAATATTGGTATTCATAATCATAATTAATACAACATGACATAGGCAATGAAAATTATCATAAAATCAAAACATAAAAAAATAATATTTTATATGTTTACATTTATTTTTTTACCCATACAGAAAAAGGCCAACATATAATCAATAGCCATTTAAGGAAAAAATTATATTCTACACATTTTTTTAATTTTCTTACCTATGTATTTTTCAATAATTATTCCAAAGAAAGTCATAACATGTTTAATTTGGATGCAACATATGGATTACATTGAAAGTAAACAACGAGAATTCAAATTAACCATTGTGCCAGCTGTTGGTGTGGGTACAACACTACCCTTTATTTAAACACATATGAATTAAAGTATTTATTCAAGGATTTTGAAATAAAAAAAATCAATTCTTAAGAATTCCCTGCATCAAAATAGTAAAAATGGGATTTATACTGAAAATAAAAAATAAGAGACTTTAAATTAACCGCAGTGAAAACTGTTGGTGATGGTACAATATCACCCTTGATGTAAATACCTATAAATAAAATTATACAGTAAGGAATGTTTGATATGATGTAACATTTTTAAAAGAAAAATGAACGATAAATGAAAATAGAAAATGGATTTCATAAACTTATATCATGGATAGTATAGGAAAAATGTGAAAAATATCACATTTTGGAGTAATATAGCAAAGGGATTTGAAACTAATGCAATAGCTCCCTTTGGATTTCATCATCCATAAGAAAATTCTTTCTCATGAGCTTCAAAAGGGGGAAAATTCATGTTTTTGGGCATGTACGCCATCCATATATCTAGACTCTAACCAAAAGGCTCATGATATTACTTGAAGATAGAAAAAAATCTAACAATTGCAAACCTTACATGAGTTGTGTTGGTATAAGAATGATTATCCTTTTTATCAGTCAAAGATATATCTTCAAAAATGCATTTTTGATAATAAAAAAAATTAAAAGTTGAAATATAAGTAAAAACCATGATAGAATAAATATCTAAACTGATAAATTCTAACATATATTCCCAAAAACATCAATCATTGGAGGAGATTTAAAGTGGTCAAGGGGGGAGTAAATCACCCATAATCCATATATAGGCTAAAATGAATTTTCCTCAAAACATTATTTCCAAATCAGACCCCTTTAAGGGATTTTAAATTAATGGAATGAATATATTTTTTATATAGAAACAAATAGATTTTAATATCATGAAGTTCATGAATTTCAATTAGGTTTCCAAACTTAATGAGTTGGGTAGGTGTTGACGAGTAATGGTAAAATTATATATCTTAAAGCCCCTAATTAATTTTCAGTTATCCACCTTCATGGATAAGCTTGTTTTGAATAATCCAAAATCACTAAATAATATTAATTGGAAGAAAAACATTTTTTAGCTCATATTTTTATTGGATCCAACATTTTAAGTACAACCCATTAAGGGTTAATGAATTGATTTTATTTAATTTATTACAAAATCAATCCCTAGGTATTTTTCAAGATTTTTCAAAATTTTGAAGTTTAAACCACATGAAATAAAATATGAATAAAATTTTCTTCACTGTAGTTATAAAGAAAACAATTTGAAGTGAGATTATAATCCAACTTTTCAAGATGGTCTTCAATGGGTAGGCTAATGTTAAGATCCCCCTAAATAGTGATCAATATTTTAGTAGGAAATATATTATAATATATTAGTGAAGGTGGGCATATGATATAAATCAAATTATAATATATTTATTGAAGGTAGTATATTAATGCATTCATGTGAGTAATTTTTGAAGGTAACAAATTTAGAAAAGACAACAAATTTAGTGTATAATTTGTTCAAAACATATTATAATATATTTATTGAAGGTAGTAAAGGAAACCTAATAAAAACAATAAAATATTCATGTATAATGTTTATAATTTTAATATGAGTAATTTCTTATCTTTAGGTCTAGTTTTAATATGTTTTTAACCCTCACATCATAATGTTTAATAAAATATTTAGTGAAGGTAGCATATTTAGTGCATAATTAACACATATTATAAAAAATTTATAAAATATTTTGATTAATTCATAATTGATGATTGTAGTGAAGTAAAAAATCTAGTTTAGGAAGAAGTTTTAGTTATATAATATAATAAATTTATAAAATATTAGTGCATAATTAAAACATACTATAATAATTAAAAAAATTAATGTTAACTGAAAAAATTAGTCCAAAATTGATTCATGTAAGATACATATAAAATGAAAAAAAGAGCAAATGAACATAAAAAAACAATATAACTTGATATGATCTAAAATTTATGTATAAAACATATTTAAATTGTCATACAAAAATAAAAAGTAATACATGATAGATCCAAACCCTATGTTTTGTCTTTCAAAAACCAATATAACATGTTTAAATGATTGTTTCATGAGAGGTTTAAGATATAAAACAGTCCAAATCCAATTAAATAGTCCAATAAAGGGAGAAAATAATTCATATATGCTTGGGAATCCATTGTGAAGGTGGATTCAATAAGTGGAGACAGTCTGAAAGCCTACTATAATAAGATTATATAAGACATGAAATTCAAGGCCACTGAAGATGCAAGAGACCAATGGGAAGCCTTAAAAAACATAAATATAAGTTCAAGTATAGTGTAATAACCTTAAATAAACTAAACACTAAAAAAGAAAAAACTAAATATTATTTCATATCTAATAGTTACTATTTGAAGGATAAATATGCAATGTCTAAGATTATAAGATATTATAAATTCATTTTAATCATATACCCAAGGTTTTGGAGTGAATTTAAAGTGATAGGTTAGTGGTGGATTAGAATTGAGGTCAATACCACATATAGGGATGTTAATTTTGTAGAATTTATTTATCTCATTTATTAAATTTTGTTATAACATTCTATTGGACTGTTATTTTTAGGGCAATTGATGTCCAGGGGGGTTAGATTTACACTACAAATATTTTTCATGGGGATCGCATTTCTCCAAGATTAATATATATATATATATATATATATATATATATATATATATATCATTCCATATATTTTTCTTCCTTCCATGGTGGTGGATCAATAAAAATGATCAAAGAGATAATCTCAGAAAATGTGTGTGGTGAATGACAATAAAGGAAGGTGATGAATGGGATATTAAGGTAGGGGATTTATAATACTTATTTTATCTTCTAAAATTTATACTTTTTGAAATTATATGAAACCATCCATTATACCCTTGTTAAGATTGAACCATCAATTTTTATCTATTTAAAACTGATGATTGAATTATTGTCATTCTTATTTTGATCACTAATCCCTTCAAAAAAATGATTGGAATTACCAACATTCCTCTTGTTCAATCTCCCATGGGTTTCTAAAATACATTATACTCATATCACTTCAACCATTGACAACCTACTTATTTTAGATAATATTCTCAATACATTAGATTCTTACTCTCTCATCGGGCTCACTAGTGATGTTTTGGCCTGAGGGGAGGATTTGTCATTTTTTTTATTAATTTTACTATTATACTTTTCTCTAAAGCCCATGTTTATTCCAAGAGTAATGGGGTCATTGTATTCTATCTCCCTCTCTCCCCCCTCTCTGTTAAATGTTTCATTTTTTTAGTTTTATCACGTTTTTTTCTTAGTTCATTCATATTTATTTTAAATTTTTTATTATAATGGTTTAATCATTATTATGTCGTGTAACTATGTTGATTAAGGATTATTTGCTTGTAAATCCTGTAATATGTAATTTTCCATGGGAAATTGGAATTATTTTTTAAATGAAATTTGAAATAATAAAATATATTTAATGATTAAAATACGAAAGTATGGAATGATTCCTCGTTATGCTACCATTATTAACTATGTACACGCTATTGTATTAATTTCTAGATCATTTTTTAAGTGTGTGTGTGTGTCTGTGTTTGTTGTATTATTTTGATAATGTTATGATAAATTATATTTATAAAAGGTAAATTAATAAATTATTATATGTAAATAATAAAAATGAATTTTGTAATTAAAATTGAATATGGAATGAAAATGTGGAAGAATAAACATGTTCAAATAATTATTCATCATATCTCCATATATTGTTTATAAATTAAATATATTCTTCCATTTTAGGGTTATATGTGTAAATAGAAAATGATTTAATGATGGTAATAATATAAATACTAGAAAAAACCTTAGAGTTAGAGGTTAATAATTTAAGTAGTTCATTATGGTATAATATGGTTGTTGTTAAATTCTATATGTTGTATTTGAGGTGTTTGGTAGTGGTTTGTAATTTCTTAATATTTTATTAGTAGTTGTAAGGTTGGGTTGTGACTTAATTATTTATATTTAAACAATTATGTACAAATACCTAAATATTTAATGGAATAAGATAATTGAAAAAAATGGGTAAGATAAGTATTAGCATAGTATTTATAGTAATATTGAGAAGTGTTATTGTGTGTTGGTGATAATTATTATAAATTGGAATGATATGGTTGATTATTAGATGTTTCATTTATATTATTGCATCAATTTAATTTTTTTGATGTTTCATTTACTATTATAGTATGTGTTTATTTTATTGATTGATTTTTCTTTTCTATTATCATTATTTTATTATTTGTGTGATTATATGTTTGTTTTCTTTTTTGTCTGTGAATCTATTTTAATATAAATATAGGATGTAATGGATTTTGGTTATGTTTATACCTTCATGGGATATAATGGTTTAAGGTATACTGTATCTATACATGGAATATAATGGCTCAAGTTTATCTCATGTATAGTTCCTACGGACTATAATGGATTAAAGTTGTGATATACAATTATATACGTTCATGACCTATAATGGACTAAATTACAATTTATATAAGTATATAGGCATTGGTTTTAAAGGATCATGTTAATGACATGTGTATCTTTCTATGGGTTGTAATGGATTATGGTTATAACATGTACACATTACTATCAAGTTGTGACTACTTAGGGTTATGTCATGTTTTAGCTTATGATGGATCTCATGGTGATGTGGTGGTTGTCATGTTTCTATACTTGTAGTTATATAGGTATGTGGTCCTGTGGTGGTTGTGGTGATATGGTGGTGGATGTGATATAAATTCAATAATTAAGTGATTGGTCAGATATAACCAAATTTAAAAATTATGTGACATATATTATTGATATGATGAAGTGATTATGATTATTTAAAACTATTGATTTATTTATAGACCATTTTCATTATTCTTGTTTGATTCAGGAAACCTGATATTTCCCTCGTTATTTATATTAATGGGATATTAATCTAATATGATATGATTGATCAATTGATAGTGATATAATTCATAGATTCATCTTTAAATTTTTATATAACCCCAAAAATCTAAATCATCAAGGTTTAATTATGCCTATGTAAAGTTATCGAACGATATGATGATACATTTTACAAAAAAAGGTGGAAGATATGGTATCTTATAATGTTATTATTGGTTTTTTTCTTACTTTTTTATCCCCTATAATTGATTAACCCTTGTCTCTTCTTAGTTGATTTCATTAAATTATATCTCGACATCTATATTTCACATGAATATGGAGTTGCTTAAAAACATGATCTTACTAAGTACTCCCTAGTTCTCACCCCTATAAGAAAATCTTGAGTGGTTTTTTAATAAAATTCGATAGATATTTGGGGATGTTTCTTTTAGAGCAACTGGAGTGGAGCCTAGGGGTCTGTTCTTGCATTGTCCTTATTTTTATTATATTTCATTATCTTGTTGGAATGTTTTAAGATTGATAATTATATATTTGGGGATTATATATATATATGATTGGTGGTTTTTTTTTAATTTTCCTTGGAATTAATTAAGTTAATTCCTCCCATGTGTGTGATAGATACCCTAATTGTTAGTCACCAACTTAGGGCCTATTGTAGGTGGGCTTCAAAGGTCACACTTATCTTCACTTCCAAATTGGGTGGGGTTCTAGTTGAGGTGGTTCATGATAAGGATACATGAATTGGGAAATAACTAAAACAATCCTTATGTGCTTAAAACAAATGAAATATATGTACTTGTTATATGGAGGAGATGAGGAACTAGTTATGAGGGGGTAAAGATATTCTAGTTTCTAAAAATATCAAGATGATCTAAAATAATAACCAGAATGTGTGTTTTTCCTTAATGGAGTCATAGTGAATTGGAGGAGTTCAAAAAACATGTGGTTTTTGAAATATATAATATAATTCGGGTATATTATGGCTTATGATGTAGTTAAGGAACCCGTTTTGATATTCGGTTTTTTCCATGAGCTTGGTTTTTTACCTAGTAATGAAAATCCTATCATAATATACTGTGATAACAATATAGTAATTTTTCTAGATAAAGTGTAGTATCGCTAACACTTTTCATACATATATACCACATATTAATATATAAATATCCATTACATTACATAATAATCTATGCCAGATTCATATGGGTCTAGTGCCTTTGGAAACCTAGATACATAAACAACTAGTTCAAAAGTGAACTACATCATCTCCAACTAACTTCTTCATAATTAGAAACTTTTATAGAAATATCATACATAATACCTTTTTCATAACCCGGGGAAAAGAAATATAAGAAAGGGAGAGCATAGATGCTCAGTAAGTGTAATCATGGGAAATACCAATCAATGATCATATGAAAACATAAGATGAGCATAAGGGTATGAGATCATGAATATAAATTAAAAAGTTCATACCCAATCTATTATGGATCATAAACATGAGTCATGGAATAAAAAATTATCATTCTAAAATACATGAATCATAAGACTGATAAATAATTATAAATCAATCCTGAACCATAAGTTCATGTCCAATAAGTGTGGAACCATCATAAATATAGAAACAATTTCACATGTCAAGATTAACTACCAAGACCATCAAATCATAGTGGATTAGGAATCAACACTTGTATCCCATATCATAATATATTAGTCATCATTAACTATTTCCTAGACTGGATTAATAACATCAAATCATTTTTTATAGTGGATCAAGAACATCAACTTGTTTCTCATAATGGATCAAGAACATCATCTTGTTTCCCATAGTAGATCAAACACATCGACTTGTTTCCCATAGTTATCTCATGAAATACAAAACTTTACAAAATTAATTAGAGGGATATATAATTCTATTCCCACCCATTACCTCTTAAAAAATATACATATTTCTACCATAAAATCATTAAACATTCATCATATCATAACCTATGAAAAGAAAATGTGTTTCATAAACATTTCATCAATCCCTAATATCATAACGCATGGAAAATAAATGGGTTTCATAAATATCTCATCATAATAATCATAAAACATATATAGAAATAATAAGTATGGAACCATTTGATCCTATCCCCATTAAAACATAAGTAATACTAAAGGTTGCTGGCGTTGATGAATAGAAATTACATAAAATATCATTAAAACATTCTTGAGGAAAATATCCTTTCCATTTTGAAATATCTTTTTTAAAATATAAAAATTCCCCAAATATTTAAAAAAATTATCCTAAAATAACCTTTAAACTTATAAAGTAAGATTTAATCATTTATTGGTCATGATGGTTGGAAATATGCTTCATGTTGTACATGTTAAAATAAAATTCCTTTCAGTCTTTTAGTAAAAACTCAAAAGAAACTTGTTCATAAAATGATAAGAAGATTCATTTTAAATCATTTTGTAAAAATTAAAACATGGGTAACTATTTCTTTAAAAAATTATTGTGGAATAGTAAAAAATTTCTTTAATACATTTTTCGAAAACATAGACATGAAAAAAAGATTTTTGAACGAAGAGAGAAATAAAGTCTATTTTTCTTAAAAATGTTCGTTTTGTTTCTTGAGTAATTAAGGAGTGTAAAATAAAATAAAAACATTTATTCTATAGAAATAACTAGAGTACAATAAAATTAATAATTTAATTGAGTGATATATCATAGTATTTCATCATCAGAAACTTAATCATAAACAATCCTGATAAAGAATGAGATTGTATCACAAATATTCACCACTTAAATAACTTTTGAATCATAATCCCTACGAAATAAATAACCTTAGATGGATATGAATATCCCAATTATTTTTATGAGAATTGAAATAAAATAAATTCATTTGTATAATATACAACACATAAAACAAACAAGTGGTGAATATGGCATGTGTCTCGCAAAAGTAAAGGTGAGATGAAAATATCTTACCGTTATGGTAATCTTTTGAATCATAATATCCATGAATTAATAACATAAAATAAAACATTAAATATAATGAAAATAATTATAATAATGATATATCATGTAAAATGGGAATTATATACACCACATAAAAGAAATTAGATGCATAAAAATAAAATATGTCTCAAAAAAGGAAAATTGAGACTAAATCCCTTATCTCAACTCTTGACATTATCTATACACTTTCAGACATCCTATATAATAAGTGTGGGTTTATTATGAACATATTCCAGAACTATACTCATATATATCATACCATATATGATTTACTTATAACCATTTACTACCCATTTATTAATAATTCTTTATTAAAATCATTGTTTAGAGTGATAACTGATTCGTTTTTCATGAATGATTTGGTTCGATAGTTTTAGTATTTATACTTTTATTATGGTTACATCATCTCCAGAATATTAATCATGATATAAATATCATATATATTTATTATATACATATTTATAGTCATCCATAAAATTTATATATATAAAAATGAATTAAACTATTCATGGATACGATAGGTTGTATGTACGCATGAACGAGGTTTCCATTTTTTTGATGGATGGAACAAAAGAGTGGTATATAATAATTTAACCTTCAAAAGTAATTTTTATATCAGGGATATCATATTTATTCATTAAATATACCTTATTACCATATATGTTAAAATAAAATGAAAAACCTATCTAATCACCCAAATGAATTCTCTTCCTTTGAAAAATGATAGACCACTGATCGATTGATAGATTAACAACATAAAATATTTTCCTTGAATGTGTCTCCAAGATAAAAAGTTCCTCTTTGGAACCAAATATTTTCAAATCAACTAGTGTAAACCCATAATCACCATGTTACACAACACTATTACTATCAACCCAGTTACACTTAAACATTGTGATTTGAAATTTTAGATAAGCAATTTTCATATATCCTCAAGAACTTATAAATATGTTGTTGATGTATAAATTGAGTTTCTATATTTTTCACTTGAAAAATTCACTACTTTAGCAATGATAATTACCCAACTATTTTGAGTGGTACTCTTTTCATCCTGATTTTTGTGTGTAAAACATGTACCCATTAATATCAAAACAATACCATGTGTTCACATTAAGAGACGGACCCCCTACCAACCATTGCAATGTTTCTGATAAAGGTATATCTATAATGAATTTATCATTAAACCATGAAACAAATTTATTTTAATGTTCAATCATCAAACAATTTTTTATGATATCTTACCTTTAATTCAGTAATATGTGACGATATATATGGTTGAACGTCATCTATATTGTTCAAAATGTATAAATGTGCCTACATCACATCATAACATGGAATTAACTTTAACTTTAAGCCTCTAATCCCACTAAATTAACTATTAACTATCATATATAATGATATTGGGAGACCGATATGATTCACTTCATACAAATAATAAATATAAAAATCAATCACCTCTTTTGATACATATTTTTGAATAATAAAGGCCTCTGGTCTGTAAGGATTTTTAACATATACATTCAAAATTTTCATATATATTTCAAAAGGATATATCCAACATAAATAAACAGGCGTACATATTCTTATCTTATGCACCAGATGAATCACCAGATGAACCATTATATCAAAAAACATAGGTGGGAAATACATTTTGAGTGGAAAAAGTATAAGAACATCTTCCTTCCAATGGCCCGAAGGCCTTCATTTTTTATTGATTTTGATAATCCACCTTTCAAGGGGTGAGGTGGAACACTTACAAGGCCCGTAGGCGTAAGTATTATATGGCTCGTAGGCCTTAGAAGAATTCATTGCCCATAGGCTTTCAAACATTATATACAACCAAAACTAACTACTTGGAACTGCTCCTCCCCAGCATCTTCAACATGAGATCAGCTCTCCACCTTCGCATGGCTGTTCGACTAGGCATCCCGTGCATGAACAGGCTTGTACCGATGATACCCTTTCTGATAGGTTTCCACAGTATACCATGAAATGAAATCAGTAGTAGTTTTTGCATCAATACATGATAGTAATGATATTTTATACTTATAAATTTACAATCCTTCAATGACACATATTTTTTTTACTTTTGAATAATATTTATTAGGTGCTTTGATACCACATAGTCACTGAAAAAATTCATCTTCTCGCCCTTTCTTACTGTGTGATAAGTTTGAGGTAAATATCTTCTATTTACTTTTATAGTGAGAGCTAACTACCAACATATTCTCATTGATATCAAGATCAATATAGCATGGAATTTATCTTTTTTATTTCCTTTTATGTCTAAAAAAGTTCCAAATAAACCATCACATATGTTTTTATCGACATGCATAACATGAATTTTATGTTTTATCTCTAAACAACTCCAATAAGGTAGCTAAAAAAAGATTGAATAATTCTTCTAGATATTTTTTTTATGAATAGAACATCCTTCCTTTGAAAATTTTAAATCAATATTTTTTACCCTATCATAATATTCTTCAATTAAAAAAGGTTTTAGGGGAATATTATATTCTTGTAAACCGTAAAATTATTTTTTCAATCTGTGATAAGGATGATCAATTCACAAAAATATTTGATGTCTCATGTACACTGTCTTTTTTCTATTTTTCAATTGATAATATGAAGTATTTTATTCAAAAATTGGGCATTCATTATGTCCCTTAACACTGTATCAAAATAATTTTCTATATGTAGAAAATGTTTTTATAGTTAACATTATCATATAATGAAAAATAAAATAATTCTTCTTATATGCATAAAAAAACCGTAACACGTGTCTCCCACAGAAGTTTAAAATCATCAATCAATGGTGAAAGATACACATCAATATACTTTCATGACTTTTTTGGTGTAGATATCATCAAAATCATCATAACATATTTTTTCTTCATACTTATCTTTGATGAAAATTATTACACTAAAAAAAATAATCCATGAACTATTTTGGCTACTTAGGCTCTAATATGGATTCATTCCATCTTTTCATAGTCCCATTTAGAGATTCCTAACTTTACTTCCAAAATTAGGGAATTTTTTATCAAATAAATTCTACTTTAGTGAATCAGTAGGGTGGTGTAAGTAACTATTAGATATTCACTCGTCTGTATTCCATCTTAGCATTTTTTCATCAATTGAATTTGAAAACAGATGCTTAAACTAAGGAGTTAATTTAAGGTAACAAATTGATTTAGTAAGAGGTTTAATTTTGGTATCTGATAATGAATTGAAGTTGAATTATTGGAATTATTGGAAGGAATTATTATAAGGTACCAAATTGATTAAGAATAAGGTTAAATTCTAGTACCTAAGAATCAATTAGAGTTGAATTTTTTTTCCTTCTTATATAATGATGCCCCACATTTAATAAATTATGATAAATATTCATCTTCCTTCTAGTAAAACACATAATTTAAATACCATAGGGCATAATATTTTCATTACCTCATAATTGGAATCTAGAAGACCTTTTCCTTCTCGAAGTAGCTTTTTTAAAAGTTCAAGCAACCAAGATAAACATTTATCACTCCACCCATTTCTTGCATTCAAGTTAACTAATCTCAGATCTCCTAATAAAACTATATATTTAGTGTAAATTGATAATAATGGATTCTTAGAATTTCTATAAAATCATATAATAGTTATTTTTTCGATGGTTTTAATGCCTGCATCATTAATTAATTCTTCAATATGATCCTCTATCTCGTTCTAAATATTTTCATTAACATTAGATGTTGAATTTTTTGTTCTTTCACCATGCCATATACAATGAGTACAATTATATCTGAAACCATAGAAAAATATATGATCCTTTATTTACTTAGAACTTAACTTTCTCATATTCAAACACTTCACACGTGGACAATAAATTAAATATGTTTTTGATGATTTTGTTTAGAAAATTACAATAAATTGTCAAATCCCTTTTCATATTCATTAATGGTTCTTGGTAAATTTATCCAATTAAGATACATAAAATATATAATATCACAACATAAAAGATGAATATATTATTACATATTAACATTTAAAAATATATATAAACAGATAAATTTTAAACATAAAAACATATAATCAATATTATTGGTGATCAGGGGGGAAATATCTATGATTATTTAGAATCAAATCAAAAATAAATTACTCTATGTATTTATTTCATTTAAATAAATAATTATAAACTATGTTTTATGATCTTAGTAAAGTAATAGGGATACTTTTTTCAATTTTAGATTCATGTTTTTAAATACTATCACACAACACTACTATCTTTCTTCCTAGATCCTTAAAGATAGTAATCGATATTCCTATTTTGTTAAACTAGAATAAATAATGTTAAACATAAATTTAAAATTTTTATTCTAAAAAACAAAGGTAAATTTTATAGGGTAAAGTTTTTTGGTCAAATGAATCATTTACTATAATAAAATGAAAATATAAAAAACTCATTGATTGAAAGCCCAAAATAGAATATGCTAACATGGGAGGGAAATCAATTAAGCATCCATTTTCACCATAACATAATATGAAATCATTTAGAAAAAATTAATCTTTTAACATATTAAACCCATAATTTTATCCAAATTATTTGTTTCATAATAATCTTTATGAAAACTATTACCATATGCTAATATGCACCAATTTTAAGATACGATTAAAATAAGTATTTGAAATCTTAACAATTTATTTAATATCTATAGATTTTATGATTAATTATTATTTACTTACAAAAAAACTAGTGTAAGGTGAATCCTATAAGTCACAATCATAACATAAAGTTATAAAGATTAAAAATAAGAGTGGTTATCATTATCACCCAATAATGATTTTTGGTTGAAATGAATAAAAAATGTGATGTATTAAATCATAAAATTTTATTTAATTGTAATAATTATATAATTAAATATATTACTCCATAACTTCTTAATGTTTATTATACTGATCCAAAAATATATAATTTGGTTTGAATCAAAAATGAAAAATATCATGGAAACTAGTTTCAATTTATATAAATAGATATATAATTATTGGAAATAAAATAAGATAATTCCATAGAATAAAAAAATATAAAATTAAACAAACTTTAACAAAAAAAATTATAATTATCAATAAAATGAATACAAATAAATTAAAGGATAAATCAAATATTTAACTAATCGATAAATAATTTATCTTTAAAATAAAAAAATAACTTAAAATATTCAGATTTTGATAATGAGAAATTAATCGTGAATATAGAGTTACTCGCTCAAAGTCAATGAAAGGGTGAATATTGTAAGATTGAATAAAAACATTTGCAAAAACAAACAAGAAAAAATAATAAACAAAAACCTTTAATTGTGGTTTCAAATTGATTGGAATAGGGTTTCTGGTAATTAAATATGTTTTTGGATTGTTAAAAAATGATTAAGGATGAAATATTGATAATCAATGATGGAGAAAATATGATTAAACTAGACTAAACTCAACTTTGATGATCTTCAGGTGGCTGAGGGTTCCATGGTCAACTGAAATAGGGTTTTCAAGAAATTTGTTTTTCATGGATCATGAAAAAATGACAAAGGAGGACATATCAAGGATCAATGATAGTAAAAAATACGATTAAAGACAATTGAAATGAATAAAATCTAGATCTATGACTGGTGGGTAGCGTAAGTGCCTTCAAAGGTCAGGAGAAAATCACAATTTAAAAAATATGGAATAAGGATTTACGTTGGATGTGTTTTTTAAAGTGTTTTAATGTCAGTTTTTAACAAAACCAATATTGAGAAGTTTTTTAATTAGGATTTGACATTGGTTTTTGAAAAAAACTAACTCTGAAATATTTTATATTTTTGACTTTTAATAATGGGTTTTAAATAAACTGACACTAAAAGTTAATGTGTATCATATTTAAGATTGTTTTTATATAAAACAAAAAATAAAGGTCATACACCTGATATTTTAATGTTATTTTCTTTAAAGTTGGATGTTAACAATTTTCCACAGAACTTTTAAAATCGGGTTATATAAAATCGACATTATAACTATAATGTTAAATCGAATATTTCTACTAGTTTTGTGATGGATATCAACCGGTGTGTTTTGAACACCTATTATGGTAGGAATTCTAGGTTACCAATTCTAGTATTGATCTTCTTGGTTTTCAATGTTATGGTTGTATATTATTTTCTCTTTGGGTGATGCACATGTTATTTGGATATTTTGGTTTATGATGGAATTTTGACTCTTGGCCTGTTATCAAGAGGCCTATGTTTTTTTTGAATCTTGGCCTATAAAGGTATTAAGTGTCACATTCATCATGTTAGATTCATATTATTCACATGTTATAGGCATTTTAGAGTTTTATTTTATGTATTTTCTTCTGATGGAAGGATATATGGATCTATGGTGAGATATTTGATGATGAGGACACTAGTGTGGTCCTCAGGCATAGTTAGTGCAGTGACCTCGCTGGGTCACTATGGTATAAGTGTATGATTGTTGTACCCCTTTTTGGTGGGTTTTGTTCAATATTGGTTGTGTGGCATGGTCCTCCAGGGAGTGGTCTAGTGTGTAGATTCTCAAAGAGGATAGGTTCCCTTGTTGTGCGTAGTTGGTTTGATATGTGACATCTTTCATATAAGAGACCCTAGAGATGGGTGTTTAACATTTTGATTTCATGTGATATTGGGGGAGGTGTTTTTTTTATTCCTCATGAGTTTTATCCTTTTATTAGTTGGCATAGACCTAGGTAGTTGGATCTAGTGACTTGTTGTGAGACCTTACCAGTGGGGCTAGATAGGAGATCCCAACAACCTTCTTGATGTGACTCCAATTTTAGGAGTTAGTGTCGTATGAAAACTGAGAGTGACTCATGATAGGGGTCAGCCAATTTTTAAGTGTCTTTTGGTTTGTGAGGCATGGGTGGATGTTCTGTAACTTTTCAAAATGATACACGAAGGTTACATCCTAGTATGATGTTTATGCGCATTAGATTCTTGGTGTTTTTCAAAAAGAGCACTTTTCTGCTTGAGATTCGACATAGTGGTTGGTCTCTAGAGAGGCAAGATCATTTGAGTTCCTATACCAAGTAAATTTAATATAGGTGATATGTTCCTAATGGTTATGATATGGATTGAGATCACAACATGTGCTTGAGGGAATGTGGTTTTATGTGTGTGATTTTTCTTTAGGTGGATACATTGTAGGTGGGGTTACTTCTGGTATGAGGCACATGGAGATGTTTATTTTTCTTGATATGGAAATCACTTGGAGTGATAATACTACGGTAGAGCATGTGGTTTTTGATATTGGGATCGGTTGGGTTCCTAGCCTAGTCAGATCTAGGTGATTCTTCAAGAACTCAATGAGAACATAAATGGACTTTCTGGAATTTTTGGAATGATGATCAAGTTTTGAGTGGTCATGAATGTGGTTTTAGCTAGGTGATTTTCCTTTGGTTTTGGGAAACATAAAGGCTGATTAGTGATGGGTGGAAGATGCGTTCAAGGAAGGTATTTACAGTGGATAACTCTGGTGATCCAAGGATTCATGAGATGTGACTCTCTAGAGAAGTAAGAAGTATATGTGGTTGGGTCACACAAGAGTGTGTGATAGTTAAGTTATAATGGGATCTTGGAGGCATCAATGAATTCCCGTGGTGATTGAGTTAGCAGGAAACTATGAGTGTCATGAGAACCGATATGGGCATGATGAGATTCTTGGGGGAATTTAGGCCTAGGCCCTTTGAATGGGTTTTACATGTCCCTGAAATTAAAGGTAACATCATATATGGTTGGGTTATGGTGGTATCCATCGATGATATCTTAGCATGCCTTATTTAGTGAAAATCATTCCAAATATCTTGAAATAATCATGAGTATACTGATAGAGAATCATCTATATTCCTAACTACCTAAATTTTTTTCTAGTTTGATGAAGGGTTTCCATGGAGTTTCACTCATGGAGCGGTGTAAGTGAATTTGTATGGTGGAATATGCACCATTAGCCGTCTGTGAGTAAAACCTTATTATGGAATGGATATCTAAAAATTTCATGGGTAGCATTCTCAGATTATTGGAATGGTTGATGGTTAATGATTCATTTTTTCACTCAAGTGATATCAATGTGATCACATCTAAATCATAGGAGCAGTTAATGGAGAATGGTAATGTAAATTGAGGTTTCTTAAGTGAGTAAGTGACAACAACACTCTAATTGTGGGGAGTGATGTGTTGGTTGCAGAGGTGTGAACCTCATACTATAAGGGTCCCAGGTGTGTTGAACCAACCATGGATAGGTCATGGTAAAATTATGATTCTAGTAAGTAATTTATTAGGTATGTTCTTAAATTATGTAGGAAATGCTAATGGTAAATTAGTTGTGAGAGATGATCATGCTGAGAATATCCTTGGGCTTGCGGTGGTTATACAAAGTAATCAGAGGTGCCTTTATTAGAGGTATATTGCCATGTGTGGTAGGGAACAATGAATTTTTTAGGTTATCGGAGTATCTGGCCATGAAATATGATCAAGAGTTTGGTATGGACTCTGGTGAGAATGTTCAGTTGCGCATGGAATGCATTTAAGTGTGAAGGCATCATGATCAGGGGAGGCGGTGATGTGTTGGTAGTTGGAGCCAGTTGTTTTTTAGATGAGTCGGCTAAGGATATTACAACTTGGATTAACTCATGAAGTGAGTGTGGAAAGTTTTAAATCACATTCTTCATGTATTTTTGGAAATGGAATATCTGTTTTGAAAGTTGAGTCGGGCTTGTAAGGAAAAAATTGGTTCGTTATTACTACGTGCATGGATGGTGGGTATGTTTTCACTCTAGTTGTCCTTAGATAATGAAGATGGTAACTAATGGTGATGGTATTTATCATCTTTTTTGGGTGTGTTCATATGGGAAATATGTCGATCACATTGTGGGAGCATAAGTTTGAGGTTCTGTTGGGTTATTTTGATGAAGAGGTGCCAACCATCGAAAGTTTGTAGTTATAAGCTAAAGATTATAATAGAGAGAACTATAGATTTGAAGATTTATTGAAAAATGAAAATAATAATAATTTTTAATTCATATGGGATTAGGTAATAACCATCTTGGTGTTCTGGTTTTTATAATAGGCATTAGCTCAAGTTTTGGCTAGTTGATTTTCTTGAGTTGGAGGTTGTTCTTTGGATGTGTTTCTAGAAATTAGAAACTAAATGAGGTCATTGGAAATAATAAGTGAATTATGTATCTTGGGTGGTGTGTATTTATGGAAACAAATAATTCTTTGGGATGAGAATTATTATGGTGTGGATGTTATAAGATCTCACTTTCATGTGAGATGGGAATTTAAGAAGTATTTTAAATTTTCTTTAATGGATAGGTAAAATCTTTCAACAAGGCTCAGAATGAAATTTTTAGAATTAAAATGACTCAAAGTGATGTTTTTATATGAGGAATGATTCTCAGTAGGTATCTTGGGTGTTCAGATGATATTTAGAGGCTTAAAGCTAAGTTTTAGAGTTTTTTTGGACATGGTGTACAGTTTGGTAGGCACAGTTTAAGAGAATTTGGGAAACACCTTGATGTTGAGAGGGTTTTTTGTTCATTTTGATGTAAGAATAGTTGTTTCTTCAAAGTTATTGAATGGTTAAGGATTGAACATGTAAGGTTTCATGGGAAATAGTGTGATGATGAACAAGACTAAGACATGGTGCACGACCTGCACATGTTTCAGGCAAACCATGATCGTTATTGCAAAAGGGGTCCAAAGGGGTGTTGCATAGTTAGCACATAGTTAGGTTACCATTAAAAAAATTTGAGTGGATTTGGTGTTGGATAGTGGTAGGCGGATGGTTGGTTCATGTATTTCCTAACCATGTGGCCTAACCTTATAAGGAAGTTTTTATAAACATTTGTGGGTGCACAGTTAGCACACGGTTTGGAAAACCCTATGGCCAAACTATGTGACTGCCCATATCTTCATTAAAAGGTGGATTTTATTAAAATAGACCCTTTTGATTTTTATTCACTCTACCCCCTTTCTCCCCCATTCGGTGCACATGGACTAGAAGGCTCCCAACCCCCTTCTTCCTTCTCCAACCCCTTGATTTGGGGTTTGTTCAAGGATATTCCTTGTAATTTTAGGTGAGTTGTCTTCTTATGGTGGCTTAATTTCCTCTTCTTATTTCTCCTCTCTAATTTTGGAGTTCTATGATTTAGTTTTCTTATAATTCCACTGGATCATGGTGTAATCATCCATTTGTCAAAGGTATTTTGGTTGAAATTCATAGAGGACATCTCAGGATGATTTCTGCATGTTGTCGTGCGATGTTTCATTAACTTATAAAACCGTGGGGAATTTTCTTAGGTTTTTTCTAATATATTAATTCAATTGATTTTTATAATGTTATTTCCTCTTATCTATTTTCATGATAATGGTGTTTGGAGTCCATTCTGGACCACCCATGGTGGTTACAGAAAGTTTTAATAAGAGTTAAGTGACTGGTGAGTTTTCTAGCATTATGACAAGTTGGGTTTTGGTTAATTAATTAATTATATTAGTTATAATTAATTTATTGATGTTACTTGGTGTGAGGTTTGATATTGGGTGGTTGTGAAGAGCTCATTTGGATGTCGAGTAGTTCAGAAGAGGTTTGGACGAGCCTTGGAAAGGTCATTGTGATTTTTAAATGTTTTGGAAACCTTCATTAATGAGGTAGGTGGTCTAAGAGCTTTATCCATAGTCTTGTTAGATTATTTACCCATGTATGTGTTATGTTACTTAAATCCATTGTCTGGTGTGTTTTCCTCCTTGGTGTAAGTAAATGGTTTTGGGATTTATATTAGTAAAGTAGGTGGGTTTCAATCTTAACCCCAATGAGCTCATTGGTTGGATTAATAAAATGGTTAAATAGATAATGGGTAGAACTTGGTAATAAATGGTTGTGACTTGTAAGAGGATATTTTTTTTTGTTTTCATGTGTTAAGATTTTATGAAATTCCTATAAGGACATAAAAATGGTTTGAACTATGCGCATGGGTTGTAACCCAGTTTTGAGGATCAAAGGGGAAGGTTATGATTTGAAATGATTCTTATTTTCAAAATAGGTGTTTTCCCTCAAGAGGTTTTATAAAAAGGGGTTTATAAATATATATTTCAAATGTGATTTGGAACAGGTGTATAGTTAACCCTTTAGAGAAATTCCTTGATGGGACTTTTTTAATGTTTAATGGAAATAATCGTTTTGAACTTGTTTTAGTTTTAAAGGACCAGAGGGACCTTGGTAAATGATAATGGTTTGAAAAATGGTTGGTTTGTAACTTTTTTAATGTTTTTGGGGTCAATATTTTAAACCTTAGTATTTTAGAACTGATGGAATGGTTTAGGTGTCAGACTGATGCTCCAAGAATAGGTAGTATACTATTTGGATTAGGTGCCAGATTGATGCTTTGCACAATGATATTATACACTATGTTTTAAGTCCTAGATTGATCGTTTGGGTATAATGGTATAACAGATGGAAATATATTGGGGAATGATTCTCTTCATCCACGGTTTAAGGTGTTGGAATGATACTCCAGAAACTATTTTTGAATGTATGAGTAGGTGTTTGACTATGGATCCAGGCACTATTATTATGATGTATAATTATAATGACGGACATGGTGCTCTGTATCGGTAATAATAACTTCACGTATGGATTGGATGCATGACTGAGTTTTAATGAACAATTGATATTAACATTTATGATTTCCTGAGATAAATTAAATTTAAAACCCCCTTTTATTTTTCACAGTATGTATCACCCTATGTATTGTGGATTAGACAGCCAGCTTAGGTCAATGTGGGTTTGGTTAGACTGGGATTCACCTTATAACCTGAGGGTTAGTGGGTACTAAATGAGTTTTTTTCCTTTTCATGTTTATTCTTTTTAGTATTTTGTATTTATTATACTATTTATCTTCATACACTAATGCTATGATTGTAATTTTCCTTAAAAATCATTGGTAGTGGCCGACTAAGTTTTACTCACACCCTTCTTGGGACTCCATTATACATGGGTACCCAAGAAACTCTCACATGTTTATTACAGGAACATGTTTGTGCTGAGACCCTTGTTGATTTTTTCATGATTGAGTAGTATTTCTTAGGTGGTATGAGATGATTTGATGAATAGTATCTTGGGGTTATAGTAAAGTCCTTTTTATTTTATTTTTTTGGCATGTTATGTAACTAAACTAGTGGGTGGTCAGTTGTATGGATTTTATGTGTATTCAGGCCTTTGTTACATTTAATTTTATTATATCATGTCCATTAGAATTATTCATTCCATATATTTTTATGTGGATTATGTTTGGTTATTTAAATCTAGTTGCACACTCTGATATGGGAGTACAGTCTCATCGTATTTCTACCTTAGAACCTCACTACAAGTTAGAATCCTCTAGATTATAATAATGAATGCTTAAGGGCATGCATGAAACCATATCAGGGCATGGTTTTAGTGTATTTTAATCTAGGATGTTACAAAGTTGTATCTGAGGGATTTCATTCCTATTACTTTACTATTTGGGATTTGGTAGACTATAGATATTGGAATTCTTAGAAACCAATGATAGATATCAGCTGGTGCATCACAAACACATTTTTTGATAGGAAATCCAGGTTACTAGGGATGGGATTGATGTTTTGGGTTTGTGATGTTATAATTGGATATGAGTTTTTCCTAGGTTTATGCCCATGTTGTTTAGATTTTTTGGTTTATGATAGATCTCTGGACCTGGTCCAATTATCAATAGGCCTGTGATTTGGTTTTGACTCTTGGCCTATAAATGAAGGAGGTGTCCCATGCATAAAGTTGGGAACATAAGATCCACATGTTATAGGTCTGCTAGTTTTTTGATTTTATGGATTTCCTTCTGATGGAATGATATATGGATCTATGGTGTGATGATCAATGATGTGGGTGCAGGTGTGGTCCTTGCACATAGTTGGTGTAGTGACCCTAGTGGGTCAGCATGGTATAAGTGTATGATTTTTGGACACCTTGTGGGTGGTTGTTGTTTGAGATTGGTTGGGTGGTCTTTTCCTCTAGGGAGTAGTCTAATGTGAAGATTCTTAGAGAGTAAAGGTGCCTTAGTTATGGGAGGTCGATTTAATGTGTGGAGTCTTCCATATATGAGACCCTAGATATGGGTATTTTGACCTGTTGATGTTAAGTGACATTGAGGAGAGAGTGTGTTTGATGCCCTGTGAGTTGTGGCCTTTTATGAGTTGGAATATACCTATGTGGTTGGGCCTAAAGACCTTTTCTGAGACCTTAACAGTTGGGATAGGTGTGATATTCCACTAACCTTCTTGGCATGACTTCAGTTCATGGAGTTAGTTTCATATCGATTTCAAGGGTGACATGTGAGAGGGGTAATCCGAGTTATAAGTGACTTTGGGTGTGTGAGGAATGTGTTTATTTTTGGGAACTTTTGATAGTATTTCATGAATGGAATCACCTAGTATTAGGTTTAAACACATTTTATACCTATTGTTTTTTAGAAATATCATTTGTGTGCTATATATTCAACCTGGTTGCTGGTTTCTAGAGTGGTAGGCTCATTCAGGTGCCTAGCTCAAGTAATGGTTTTACAAGAGATATGTGATTGATGGAAATGAGATGGACTGAGATCTCATAAGGTTATCAAGGGAATGTGTTTTTAATTGAATAGGTTCACTTTGGTTAGAGACCATTCGAGTGAGGTTGCATTTGGTCTGGGAAACATGGAGATGTATGGTTTTATTGAGATAGAAAGCATTTGAATCATTGATGTTGTGGTAGCACATGTGGTTTTGGAGAGGAAGACAAGTTGGGTGCCTAGCCTAGTTAGTTCTTGGAGAGTCTTTATGAATATAGTGAGAGTGTAAATGGTCTTCATGGAATTTTTGGAATGATGATCAGGTTTTGAGTGATCATGCAAGTGGTTTTGGATTGTTGAGTTGTCTTTGGTTTTGAGAAGCATCAAGGGTTATCTATGTTGGGTGGAATAGTCATGAAGGTAAAGCATGGACAATGGATAAGGATGGTAAGCTTAGTTTTCATGAGATGTGATTAACTAGGGACATAAGTAGGTACTATGGTAGGGTCACAACATAGTGTGTAAAGGTTAAGTATTAATTGGACCTTGGAAGCATGAATGTATTCTTGAGGTGCTTGAGTTAGTAGGCATCCATGAGGGGGGTGAGTTCCGATATAGGTGTGATGCGAATCTTATGGGTAGGGAGGCATGAGGCCTTTTAATGGGTCTTACATGTCCCTAAAATTAGAGGTTACATATGAGATGGATGGGTCATGGTGGTATTTATTGATTATGTATTATCATTCTCTTAGTTAGTGATGATTATTCTCAATATTTTGACATCATCCTAAGTACATTTAAAGAGCATCAACTATATGCTTAACTACCTAATTTCTTTTCCTATTTGATAAAGGGTTTCCCTCTATTTTCACTCACGGAGCGATGTAAGTGAAGCTTTATGGTGGGAGGTGAACCATAATCTATCTATGAGTAAGTCTATTTTAGTGGAATTGATGTTGGTGAATATCTTGGATACCGTTCTTGGATGTCGATAATGGGAGAAAGATGGCCACATCCAAATATTAAGAGTGGTGATTGGGGCATTTTATGTGGTGATTGAGGTTTCTTTAGTGAGGTGGTGACAACAACACTCCTATAGTGGGGAGTGATGTGTCATTTGTGGAGGTACAACCCCCATGCTAGAAGGGTTGAAAGTGTGGGGAATTGACCATGGAATGAACATGGTGGCATTTCAATGATAATAAGGAACTACTGAGGTACATGCTTAAATTCTATATGGAATTATATTGGTAAATTAGTTTTGGTGTATGATCAAGCTAAGTGAAGCCTTGGGATCATGTTGGTTTTAACAGGTAATCTGATGTGCTTATGTAGGAGGTGTGTAGATGTGTGTGTTAGGTCATGATGATGGTTTTGGGTCAATAGAGGATCTAACCATGGAATCTCACCATGAGATAGTTATGAACTCTAGTGAGTGTTTTTGGTTGGTCATAGAATGCATTTGGGTGTAAAGGAATCTTGATCAAGTGAGGTGGTGACATGTTGAATATTAGAGATAGGTGTTTTTGAGATGAGTCAGTCGAGGATAGTTTGGCTTGGGTTAGCATATAATGTGAGCATAGAATATTTTAAATCACTTCCTACATGTCATTTTGAAAATGGAAGATATGTTTTAGATGTTCAGTTAGACTTGTGAGAAAAAATTGGTTTGTTATTAGTATTTTCATGGATATAGGGTATGGATACACTCCAATTGGTATTAGATGATGAGAATGGGTGCTGAAGTTGATTGGTATTCTCATGGTCGTTTGGGAATGGTTGGATGGGAATCGGGTTGGATGCATTATGGGAGAATTATTTTGATGTTATGTTGGGATTTTCCGATAGAGGAGGTTCCAGGAATTAGAAGTTAGTGGTTATAATCTGAAGCTTATGGTGGGGAGGACCATAGCTTCAAAAAGTTATCATACGATTAAAATATTAGTGTTTTAGTAAAATGGGGTTGGGTAAGTTCCATCTTAGTGTTTTGGTTTTGATAAAAGGCCTTGTCTCGAGTCTTGGCTTGTTGATTTACTTGATTTAGAGGTTAAGATTTGGTTGAGTTTTTGGTAATCAGAAACTGAATGAGGTCATTGGTGATATTAGGTGACTGATGTAGGTCGGGTGGTACTGATGGATTAACATTGAGCCTCATCAAGGATAATAAGTATTATGGTGGGGAGGTTGTAAGATCCCACTTTCATAAGATTTGGTCATTTTAGAAGGATTTTTAATTTTCATTATTCGACAGGTAAAATTTTGGGAAAAGGCTCAGAATGAAATTTCAAGAGTTGTAATTCCTAAAAGTGATGTTTTGAGATAAGTAAGTATAATCGGCATGTATCTCATGTTTTCAAATGATCTTCATAGGATTTGGGTTATGTTTCGAGAGTTTTTGAATTTTCTATCCATGGGACACAGTTTGGTGTGCATAGGTTGGGAGAAATCTTGCGACACATTGATGTTTATGGGTTTTTTAGTTCATTTTATACTAATTATGGTTTTTCTGTATGATTACTAAATGGTTAAGTATAAAATATATAGTATTTCAAGGGAAATATGTGAGTTTGAGGTGGACCTAAAACATAGTGCATGAACTGCGCACAGTTTCAGACAAATTGTGTTCCATGTTGTAGAAGGGGTCTATAGGGATGTTTCACGATTGGTGCTTGGTTAGGTAATTGTGCAGCCAAAACTTATGAGGGGAGTTTGTGTTGGATGGTGGGAGGTACATTATTGGAACATAGCTTGCCTAACTATGAGAGATAAAAATGTGGGTAATTTGTGATGGATAGTGGAGGGTCCATGGTTTGCACATGATTTGGAAAACGATGAAACTTCCCTGATCTTCATTAAAATGGGGATTTTACCAAAATTCTACCTTGTTATTTTTATCCACTATACCACCTTTCTCTTCCATTTAGTGTGCACAAACCTGGGGGATCCCAACCCTCTTCCTCCTTCAAACCCATAATTTGGGGTGCGTTCATGGTGATTCCCTAGATTTTGTTTGTTATTTCACTTCCTCTGGTGGATTCCTTTCATATTCTTATTGATCCCCTGTGATTTTGGAGTTCTATAGTTTATGATTTGTTTACTATTCCACTGAATCATGGTAGAATCATCTGTTTTTCAAATAGATTTTGTTTGGCTTTCATTGAGGAGACCTCTACATGATTTCTGCATTTCCTTGACCAACGTTTCATTATGGTATGAGAACATGGTGAATTTTATTAGGTTTTTCCTAATAGATAAATTTAATTAATTATTATAATCGTATCTCATCTTAGGTATTTTCCTGGGGATGGTGTTGGGAGTCCGTTGTGGACCATCCATGGTAGTTTCATGTAATTTTGATAAGAGGTGAGCAACATGTGAGTTCTATGTAAGTATATTGAGTTTAGTTTTTATTGATTAATTAATCATATTAGTTATAATTAATTAATTGATGTTACTTGGTGTGAGATTAGATCTTGGATTTTTGAGATGATATTCTTTAGATGATAAGGAGTTTGGATGAGACTTGGACAAGTCTTGGAAATACCTACGTGCTTTGGAAATATTTTATAAATATTTTTTGATGTGGTAGCTGGTCTAAGAACTTAACCCATATTCTTGTAAAATTATTTACGTGTGTATGTGGTACATTCCTTAAAGACCTTGTGTGGTTTGTTTTCTCCCTTGGTGTAAGTTAATAGTTTTGGGCTTTATATTAGTATCTTATACCTTCCATAGATCTCATTGGATCTATTGGTATTTATAAGAATTAGCATATGGCTTCCCATGGGGTGTTTCATTCCTTGAAAATGGTAAGTTGGGTTTTGAAGCATAAATTAGGTGGGTTATTATCTTACCCATATTAATATCATTGGTTGGATTAATTAAATGGTTAAATAGATAATGGCAATAACTTGGTAATAAATGGTTGTGACTTGTAAGAGGATAAAATGTATTGTTTTCATGTGTTAAGATTTCGTGAAATGCCTATGAGTCCCTTGAAATGATTTTAACCATGTGTGTGGGCTTTAACCCAGTGTTGAGGATTAAAGGGGAAAGTTATGATTTGAAATGGTTTTGTTTTTAAAATAGGTTTTGGACTCCAAGTGGTTTTATAAAAAGGGGTTTATAAATGGATTACAAATTTGATTTGGAATAGGTTTGTGGTTAACCATTTGGATAAATTCCTTGATGGATATTTTTAAATGTTTAATAGAAAGAGGGGTTTTAACCTTATTTCAGTGTTAAAGTCCTAGAGGGACCTCATTAAATTATAACGGTATGAAAAAGGGTTTTGTTTATGATTTTTTAATGTTGTATGGTTAAGATGTTTAACCTTTTTATTTGAGAAATGATTGAATGGTTTAGGTTTCAAAATGATGCTCCATGCAGAGGTAGTATACTATCTAGATTTGGTATCAGGATGAGGATTTGAACACTGATAGTATACTCTATGGTTTAAGTGTATAACTAATTATTTGGGATACTGGTATACCATAAGGAAATGTATTGGGGACTAATGCTCTGCATCCATGGTTTAAGGTACTGGATTGATGCTTTAGGCTCTATTGTTGAATGTATGAGTAGGTGATGGATAAAGGCTTCAGGAACTATTATTATGATGTATGATGAAATAACTAATGCTCCATATCAGTACTGATAGTTTTGGGTATGGATTGGGAGTGAGACTAAGGTTCCAAGTACGGTTGACATTGAATTTTATGCTTTCTTGAGATAAATAGTAAATGAAATTCCCATTTTATTATTCACAGTATGTATCACCATATGTTTTGAGGCTTAGATGACTGGATTAGGTCAACACTGGTTTGGTTGGCCCGAGTGTCACTTTATAACCAAAGTGATAGGGGGTACTATATGGTCTATTATTTTCCTTAGCATGTTTCTTATTTTGGGTAATGTTTACCTATTCCATTGTTTATCTTCATACACCGACGCTTTGACTAGTATTTACTTTAGAAACAATTTGTGGTGGCCTGCTAATTTTTACTCACACCCTACTCTAGATTCCACTATACATGGGTACCCAAGTATATCTCACTTTTTTTTGTAGGTAGATGTTTAGTCTAAGGAACATATTGATTTTTTCATGATTGATCTGGATTTATCTAGTGGTATCAAGTGATTGGATGAGGTATGACTTGGATTTTCAGTAGAATACTTTTTATTTCTTTATTTCATTCTATCGTTTCATGTATCTAGCCTAGTGGTTGGTCAAATTTATGGATATTATGGTTTTTCATACCTTTATTGAATTTTATTTCATCATAGCATGTCTTTTTTTATTCATTCCACATATTTTGACGTGGGTGATGTTTTGTTATTAACTAATATAAGGGTATATTGTCCTCAAAATTCCCCCTTATCCCCGCACTGATAGTTTTCAGCCTCTAGAATACAAGTATTTGTGTTCTAGGTCATGTGGAGAACTGGATTAGGGAACTAGTTTAGTGGATTCTAGGTTGGGATGTTACATGTGTAGTTTATTACACTCACATTAGATCTGTCTAGCATCAATAGAGACTGATTCTAAAATCATCTAGAACTCTTTCCAAGATCTTTCATCCTCACCTAGTAGATAATATACCTAATTTCAAAATACAAGTCATTTATCTCGAATAATTTGGAGCTCCTCCACTCATGGAGGGAATGGAGTAACATCTATGACTTTCTAGCCAAGAAGGATACCTTATAATTCCCTCTCCTGAAATTCTTTTCCCTTGGGTCACTCCCTTCAAGGAGTGATAATTTTTCTTTGGATGATTCCCTTAGGATGCACCTTTTCATACCCCCTTGAATGCCCAGTCATACTTTGTTTCTGTTATACTATGTCCTTCCTGTTTTCTTTTAATAAAAATATTGATAATTGTTGTTGTTTTATCGTGAAAGTGATGACATCATGGAAAGAGCGGTTCTTATATGTTATATTTCCAGATTACTTCTTAGGAACAATAAAGATATGTATGGGGCTTATAGATGTGTTGTCTGAGTTATGTTGGGGAGAAATTAGGATACCTGTCAGGATTATGCATTTGTCGCCCAACCCATTATTTTAATAAATTGAAATGGTTGTTTCCTTGCCTATTATTGGGAGAAATAGACATTTATATTTTCCAGATCCAACTTAGTGAAAATTTACTGGGGGTGAGAGTCCATGATACTAGTTGTATGTATGGAGTTTTTATGAAGGAAACTCAGTTTAGATGGGTGTGGTCCCAAATTCCCTCAACTTCTCTTAGAGTGGAATTTCGGAAAGGAGGGAATCAATTGGATTACCATGGTATAAGTTTCATGCAATTTGGTGGTTGTATGAAATTGAGACTTGTAACATTATTTTTTCTTTAATATGAATTGTTTTCTTCATGGATGGGAGTTGCATGAGAGAATCTCAATAACAAACTAGCACTATAAATGACTTTTTTGAGGTAATTTACATAAGATTTTAACTTTTATAAGTCTGTGGAGTTGTTTTTGGGTTGAAAAAAGCTCAAAATTAATTTTTTTGTGGGAAGAAATATTTGGTGATCCAAAATTCCAAATTCTATACCTCAAACCCTAAAATTAAAAGTTGAGTGGTATTTATAAACCTCTATATTGTGGATGTGTCTTGTTTATGGATGTTTCAAGAACACATGTAATTATGACTGTTTCATAGTACCTTGGGATATATTTCATTGAAATCCTTGCATGAATGTCTAAAGTGTAGTTATTAGGAACTTTAGATATGGACTTATACAACTAGGGGTTATATAAAAAGTCTTGATTTTACTCCCAAATGAATCCTTACAATAGTATCTCTTTTTGGATTCTTCTTGGATGTGTTATTTTATGTCAATATCCTGCTTACATATCAAAAAATTTATTTTATTTAACTTTATTAAAAATGATTTCTACAATAGCTAGTACATTTATATCACATCATTTATCAATTTAATTAATATATCATTAATTATTTATAAGGAAAATATGTGTTAGACATGTTTCACAACACTTATTAAATCATACATTATAAGTAAAAATGTATAACTATATAATTTTTCTCAATTAGATGAACTCATACTTAAAAATTTCATTTAATTTCATATATTTTCCTAATTATCTATTTAGCATTACAAGTTAATAAAATTTCATATTAAGATAAATTAGAATATAATACATGCTATTGAAACAAATTCTCCCATAATTTTTCAACTTAATCAATACTTCATAAAATTCATTCTTAAATAAGTAATATTTCAACAAACTTTTTCATGAAAATAACAAATTTTTACGTATGATTCATTATTAATGAAAAAATATTATCATGCTAGTTTTCTGAGTTTTAAAAAATATTTTTTAATCCCTATGATGATCTTATAAGTTTATAAATTAACATTATTTATTCTTAAAATTTGAAACTAAAATGGAATATCATGAAAATCAAACATCATATCATACTTTGAATTTTAAGAAATTATATTTTAGCCAAAATGTGTTAATTTATTAAAAATGATTACTAAATGATTATAAATATTACATTATATCAATATTTATACTAATATAAATAAACACACAAAACATAATTAAAAAACTATATTTTAATTTAAATTCAATATAGGGAAATGATGCATGAACCCTTCCAAAATTTTCTACCTTGTAATCAATGAATTTCTTCACCTAAACATGAAGGGTTGGTCATCAAGGTCCTTTCATTAGACCATAAGGGTCCATGATACCAGGATCCAAGTTAGTATCCTTAACATCAAGGGTTTTATAATCATTCACAAGGGCCCCTAAATATCTATGTTTTAGCTAGTACCCCACCTCCTTTAATGGTTAGGGTAAATGACATGGTTTACCTACTGAACCCACAGAGACCTCAGTTGTTCCTAACTATAAACTCCTCCAAAACTCTAAAATAAAATATATGATACCAATTTTTCATGACCCACCCCCAATGGTACCAACTTGGGTTGGTAATAAAGATAAGTGTGACAATTGAAACCTGACTCCAATAGGCCCCAAGTTAGCGACTAGTACCGAGGGTATTTTTCATACGTATAGGAGGAATTATCCTCATTAATTCCCAAGAAAATTTAAATAACCCGCCAATCGACTTCATTTACATAATCCCTAAAGATAAAATTGAAAATTATGATTCACTTATACATGATAATGAAATTAAATACAAATAAGAATAATGAAAGAACGAACCCATAGGCTCCACTCCAGTTTCCTGAACGATAACATCCCCAATTCTCCATTATACTGTCTTGAATAATAACTCAAGAACATGGTAGAGGGTTGATCACTTGGGAATACTTTTTAGGATCATGTTTTTAAGTAGTTATATATCCATGTTAAATATAGGTATCTAGATAAACATGCATGAAATCAAATAATAAGAGATAAGGGTTAATCAAGTATAGGGTCTAAACAAGTAAGTAAATCAGAAGAAAGTATAAAATTATAGAATCTCCTAGATTCCCCCTTTAACTATGTATCTTTTATCATAATATCAATTTTATAACTTTACACATTCAAAATTAAACAATGATGATTTGGATTTTTGGTGTCATTTAACAATTTAAAGATGAATCCCTAAATTATATCATTATAAATCAAGAAATCATATCACATTATATTAATATCTCATTAAGATAAATAATATGGTAAATATAAAGTTTCCATAATCAAACAATAATAATGGAAATGGTCTAGAATCAAATCAATACTTTTCAATTATCATAATCAATTCATCATACCAATAATATATGTCATATTGTTTGCATATTTGGTTATATATGACCAATCACTTAGTCATCAAAGTCAAATAACATCCACCCCAATATCACCACAACCATCACATTACCATATCATTATAGATATAAACACATTAAAACTACCACATGACCACAACCATTGACACGTCCTAACCAATATATTACCACATCATCTCCTCGATGACTCATGTAATGACCAAGAGATATCACAACCCAAAACAAAACATAACCCTAATCCATCACAAAAATAATGGAATATGTAAAGGTTATAACCTTAAGCCATTATAATCCATATAAATATACACAATTCATTACCTTGATCCATTATAGTATACACACACATATTTATACATACACTAAAATTTAATCCATTACAACCCATGCATTTATATAAGCGTATATCACAACTATAATACATTATATCCTATAATAAATACACATATGATAACCTTGATCCATTATATCTCATGTATAGATGCACTATACTATGATACATTATATCACATGTGGGTAAACAAAAAACCAAAATCCATTACAACCTACATGTATAGTAAAATAGATTAAAAAACAATAAATAATAGTTAATCGCAAAAACAATCAAAAAATGATAAAAGATAAGCACAAAAAAAAATTATAACTAACACATACTATAATAGAAAATGAAACTTCACAACATTCAATTCAAAGAAATAATAATAATACAACAACTGATAATCAACCACATCATTCCATGTTCTAATAATTATCACCAACACATGATAACTGTACTAAATATTACTATAAAGACCATGATAATAATGTGCTTACCCATTAATTATCCAGTTATCTAATTCCATTAATTATTTAGTTATTTAAACAAAAACACTTAAATATGGATAATCAGGACACAACCCAACCTTAAAAATACCAGTACAACATTAGATAATTACCAACAACTACCAAACACCTCAAATACAACATCTATAATTTAATAACAACCATAATATCTCAAAATGAACTGCTTAAATTATCAACCATTAACACCAACATTTATTCAAGTACTTATCTTATTACCATCCTTAAACCATTTTCCAATTACACATTTAACCCTATTATGAAAACATATATTTAATTTATAAACAATATATCAATGTATAATGAATAATTAGTTAAGAATGTACATTCTTACACATTTCTATTCCATATTCCATTTTAATTCTATAATTTTTTTATAATATCATCTTTTATTCATTTCCTATTTATAAATATAATTTAGAAAAAGATTATCAAAATAATTAAACAACACACATAGAGATATATAAATATACACACAAATATGATTCAAGAATTAATAAAATAGTGTATGCATAATCAATAATGGAAACATAACAAGGAATCATTCTAATCTTTCATATTTCCATCATCAAATAGGTTTTCCTCTTTCCAATTTCATATCCAAAATACTTAATATTATAATGTAAAATTTCATATTATATTAGTTGTAAACAAATCATAATTAATCAACATAGTAGAAAATAATAATAATAATTAAACCATCATAAGTAGAAATTTAAATAAATTAGGAATGAACTATGAAAAAACAAACAAGACAAAACTAAAAAAAGTCCTAATTAAAAATAGAGGGAGAGAGAGAGAGATAACATACAATGAACCCTTTCCCGCAGACCAAACAAGTGCTCAAGAGAATAGTATGATAGTTAAATTATCAAAATAAATAGAAACACCTACCCATAGACCAATCCTTCACCACTGATCCTGATGAGAGACTAAGAATTTATCATATATGAATTATTATCTGGAATAGGTAATTTATCAATAGTTAAAGTGATACAAGAATCATGGCTCTTAAAAATCCATCAGAGAGTGACTCAAGAGTAATTATGGAAATTCCATTCATTTGTTCAAAGGGGTTAGAAATCGAAAGAAGAATGATGTTAATTCAATCATCAATTTTGAAAAGATGAAACTCTAATGTTTAGGGTCAACATGGGTAGTTTGATGATTCCATAGCATATCAAGTAATATAAATTTCAGAAGATAAAAGAAGTCTTAGAAATAACCTAACTTAATAGCTTGTTCGATGCCTGCCTTTTTTCATCATCCACCTCACAAATTTTCCCAGAATTTATCTTCAATAATTATCATTGATCCACTTCCATAGAAGGAAGAAAAATACATGGGATGATATATAATTTTTTTTAAAGAGTGAATAAATATGATCACCACAATTAATATATCTATTAGAAATATAACCCCTGCCCACTTGTTCAAAATCCCCCTCACAAACTTTCTAAGATTTTCTCTTTAATCATCATTATTGATCCACTTCCATGAAAAGAAGAAAATGACATGGGAGTAGATATTTTTTTAAAGCATAAAGAAAAATGATCTCTACAAGGAATATTTTTATAATTAATATAACCCCTACCTCTTTCATTTTTTATGTACTATTATTACTATTTCCTTACGTTTAATCTCACTTCCCATTTCCTATATCTAATCCAACACCCATTTTTATAATTAAAATTTTAATTTGTTTCAAAATTTTCTTTTAATGCATTAAATCATTCTTGTATTTCTTTATGTTTGATGACATCACTTTAGACTAACACATTAAACCCATCCTGTTATATAATTTTCATTATTAATATTCTTATCATCACATTTACAATATAAATAAATTATATCTTCTGAATATTAATAATTAAAAAACAATCTTGTTATATACACAAATTTCATCTTATATAAAACTAAAATAAAATAATTGATTAAATGAAATATTTAAATAATATACTTTTACTTGATTCAAATAAATAATAATCACCACAACAAATTATTTTCATAATAATTACAAATCCAAAAAGAAACATAAAATAAATAATTTCAGATTATCTTAAATAAAATCCTATAAATATTTAATAAAAAATTAATTTGAAATATATTTTTACAAATGTAGGGTATTTAGTTGTTCCATATGGTTTTATACTTTAACAAAATATCAATATGTAGGATATTTCAATGCATAATATATTTTACAGATCCAAATTTAATAGTCATAAAATTTTCAAATATGATAAGAATTAATAAAACTATAATAACTATTAAATGATTGATTTCCCCGGACTCTCAACACTCAAAAAAAGATAAAGAAAGGATTTGAAAAAGTTTGGGACTTTGAATCATATAATTCTCAAATAATTATCATTAATGAGAAGTAAAATAAAACATATAGTAAAGGGGGAGGTCAACCAAAACTAATGAAATGGGAACTCAGATCTTCACACTCTCAAATTTACTTGATATATTTTTACCATGATTAAATCATAAGTAATACCAAATCTAACACATTGCATGAAATACATGATATATCCAATTTCTAAATCATAAGTAATTTTATTCATTATTTCCCTCACTAATTGTGCATATGGTCATGTCTTCTTGGAGTGATGTATGCCATGTGACACTAGTAAAATAATATCTTAGATTGTTAATTCATAACTATCTCAGTGTGTTTAAAAATTAATTATCTTATATGTTAGAATAAAATATAGTGGTTAAACTAGGTTGTACCCAGATATTAGTGCACAACAATCAAGTTTGTCACTTTAAATTAGAGGTAAAGTTGGCTGTTTTTGGTTGTGAATCTTTGAAAGCTAAAGTGAATCAGTAAGAAAGGGTTTAAAATATATTGATAATTTTTTTTATTAGTTTGGGGTTGGATTACCAATTAAAATTACATAATACTCTTAAAAATAATTTTACCTCACTTTTGATTGAATAATAAATGAAATACACCTCGATCGATTTTTCAATCACCCTTTGTTAAAAGAAATAATGGAAACCACTCATATATGAATGAGAGTCAGAAAACTATTCATAAACTTCAAAAGATAAGATCAATATTTAATTGGTGATCCTTAGAAATATAGAAAAAATCACTACTTACAAACATGTTTTGGTGATCTCTAGGCACTCACTACCCAACATAGTTTTCTCAAATGAGACAAGCTACACTGGGTGGAGGAATTTTATAGAACATAAACCAAAGTTGTAAATAGAGAATAACACTAAAACTCTAAAAAAAACTGAATTAAGATAATTGAGAACTACTGTAAATAGAAATCATTCAGTAGAAAAGTATAATTATAAATTATAGAATAATAATCAAACATTACAAAATGGTTCTCATCCCTTCCCTGATTACTCAAAAATTACCCCACCCCCCCATTTAAGGGGTCACAGATAAGAACAAGGAAGTGGTAGATATTGAAAATAAAAAATAAAATTAAAGAATAACTTTATCATATGAATTATCCATCATATCATTCCCTCCCATTATAACTCTCTTGAATGGAAGTGGGGACTCATATTTATAGAGGCAGGGAGTGGCAAATTTTCCTCTTGTCTCCATCCTCCAAATGTTTAGGCATATTTAGATAAGTAAATTCCTAAATATTATACATTTTTATTCTAGAGAGATGTTCATATTCATGTTTTATTTTTTTCCCAAAAATTGGGATCTATATATTATGTGTATAAGAATTTATGTTTGAATTACTAAAGTAAACTTTTTATAGATGAAAATACCCTCCATCTCCCTCCACTTTGATGCATGAATCAACTACCTTATTGAATGGATTTATCCATTAAATTTATTTTTGATTCACAAATTTTATTCCTATTTAAGTTAAAACTATATTCACATCATTTTATTGCTTGTATCTTGAGATATACCTTATATATTAAGGAGTGGTCAAATCTATCGACCCAAAAGGTAATCCACATTAATTGATTTATTTGGGCCCTATAGAGTTTAAATTATCACTTTCCTAGTTGAATGAAATAAATAAAAAAATCAAAGGAAGCCTAAAAAATAATTCCAAAATGTATATTAGTTCATAAAAAAATTTGGTCAAAATAATAAAGTGATAAAAAACAGTTAAAATTACAGGATTAAGTAATTTTTATAATAATGCCCAAAATTCACCAAAAATACAAAAATGATATAATTATGAAGATAATAACAAATTTATGGGGATTAAACCATTGAAATATATATGAAAAATATTAAACATATTAGTTCTGTAAATTCTCCCAAACCTAACACTTGAACTCCTAGACAAATAAGCATAAAAATCCTATCAAATAAAACTTAAAAGTATATACCCATGAGATCCACCAATTTAATTACAAGAAAAAAATATACCATGCATACTCAAACCCTATTATTTTATGTTATTTATTCAGTGTATTCAATTTATGTTCACTTCATTTCTCCTACCATGAGGTAAATATATTTCAAATTAGTTGGAAGTTTATTAAATTCAATATTTGGGGTTTATTAAAGAGAAAAAATTAAATTGAGGTTCATCACTCATAAATCTTAAAACTCCTACAAAAAAGGGAAAATTTAATATTCTTATTCAGGAGGTAAATCATCAAATTCATCAGAAAATTCAGAGGCTTCCATTTTTCTAATTTGAAAGCAGAATTTCCATAATTTCCATTATTTTATACAATTTCATCTTACATGGTATTTAAAAAAAATTAATCCCATAAGGATAAAAATTCCTAAAAAATGTATGGAAGTTTAATGGTTTTTTTATAATCAACATGGGAGTGTAAAAAGTGAATTTTATCTAAAGGTTGTATCATAGAGTCAAAAATATTAAAGCGTACAGTGATGTATCCAAACTACAAGGTGAGTGTTCTTTGATATAAATTGATGATGGTATTATATTTATTTAAGAAATGACCCCCCAAAATTATGGTTTGGTTGGTTGTTTATCTATATTCCTTCATGTTGAGTGAATATATGTTAGCTAGGAATAACGAAACTTTGACTTCCACAAAACATATCACAATACTCTTAATGGAAAATTAGTGGTTAATTTTGAGAGATGTACCACAAATATTGTTGGATTTAAATCACTCATACAAGAAAAATAAACATTGAGTGAGAAAATACATTAATAGAAGCACCTAGATCACATAAAGCATCAGAGAAAATTAAAAATCTAATTGTGTTGTGAATATAAATGTCCCTAGATCTTGACATTTAGTTGGAAACTGTGGTGTGATAAGGGTTAAGACACTTATTCAAAAAATAATATTCTTATTAATTTGAAGTATCTTCTTCTTGGTGAAAATATACTTTAAAAATTAAGCATTCCTAAAAAAAATTAGAGTTCTTCCAATACGGGAATATTTATCTCCACTTTTTGAAAAGTTTCTAGAATTTCTTTCTGAAGTTATTTCTAGTGAGTTATCTTTTATTGTATCATCCATGATGAAAATGGTGTGGGTATCTTTCTTATACCTTTATTTAAATTGGATTAGTGTTTCTTGTAACTTATTACTTGTTCAAACCTTCTCTTTTACTTCTTATACTTTATTACATTTGGGATGTTTTTATAAAAAAATATAGAATTTTTATATTCAATTTCATTACTTTTAGGATGGTTTGTTCATGTTATAATGGGGCTAGTGATTGAATCTCCTCTTCATTTATTTTTGTGATCATTTTAGTTATCTCCTTTGGGTTAGAATATATCTGGGATGGTATTTTTCTCATATTTTTGGACATTTCTTCCATCCTTTTTCCCTTCTATTTTTTCCTAAGATATTTCATCTCTATATATTTTTTTTGTGAACCAAATGTTGTGAAATGGTATATTGACGATCATAGGTACAATTTTTCTAGAAATAGGGTTGTTCATGTTGGTAAATAGGTTAAGATTTATTTTGTTGAACTGGTGGTAGGTTTTGGAATTTCTATTGTAATAGGGGTTGGTTTGGGTAAAAATTTTAGTAGGGTGTCTAAATTAATTTTGTTGATTAGAAAATCCATAATATACCTATTTAGGCTCCCTATATACTTGGTTTTGTAATAATTGCTTTTGTTGAAAGGCTTTTTCACAAATATCCATGCCATGAGATTCAACACACTAGATAATAAAATATTTAGGTGATGAGAATAAACCATATACCTTAGTTTATTATTACTTTTAACCCACTTTTTTAAGGGTTACCTATCTCAAAAAAATGGATTTCCCTTCAATATTGGTTTCTAATAAGGGTGATGGATGGGAAGTTCTTACCTCATGAATACCTCTTGTGCTAGTACCACTTGTACCAAATTGTTGTGAGTACTAAGCAATCTTCTCAATCAAGGACTTGGCTTATTCTAGTTAATTTCCAATAAAATCTCATTTAGATGAGTCTTCCAACATGTTTCTATCATTTTCCTATGGAACTTGGTAAAAGAAAATAAGGAAGTAATTCTCATCAAATTTTTATATGGGTAGATAGAATATAGATTCTTGAATCTCTCATAATACTCATAGAGGTTCTATATAGATGCATGTATGATGATATATATCTCTTTTATGATGGTTTTGATTATAAAACTGGGGAATAATATTTTCATGAAGAATATCTGTAAGTCATACTAGTCATGAAATTCACTTGGATGTAATATATAAAACCATTCTTTAGAAGATCCTTCAAGTGAAAAGGGGGATGGACTTTGCTTTCCCTACTCCTCATCTACTCCTTGGGGGATAAAAGTGGAGAATACATATATGAACTCTTTAATATATTTGTTCAGTTCTTCTATTTTCAATTCATGGAATTTAGGAAACAATTGTATTATTTATGTTTTCATTTAAAAGTCATTTTTTAATTGTGTCATAAAAAATTGATTATTTTGATTAAGTAATTATGGTATATTGAGGTCTCGAAGTGTATGATTGATATTTCTATCCCTGATGAGAGGATCTAAGTAAACAACAGAGGATTCAGTTGATTTTTTAAGAGATATTTACTAAAATACATATTTTGAATTAATATTTCTAAGTATAGTAAATAAGTTTCTTTCAATTCTAGAGTCTAGTGAGTAAGTATTAGTCTTAATGGTTCTTTTCATGCAATTTAAGAATCATATTATTGGAACTACCCCCTTGTAAATGATTCTATATTTTAATACACACCTACTATAAGGTGTTTTAAAATTATTTATCTCTTAAGTTATAAAACTATATAGTGGTTATCTTATGTTTTTTCTAAATAGGAGTGCACAATAATCAAGTTTTTCACTTTAAATTAGCAGAAAATAGGTATTTTTTTGTTATGATTCTTAGAAAACTAAATTTAAGTAGTAATTAAGGGTTAAAAATATATTTATGAAGTAAGTGATAGGTTTAGGTTTGGATTTAATTTTTAAATGTGATCATAGTATTAATTTTTTTTACCTCTCTTTTGATTGAATGATAAATAAAATACTCCTCGATCAAGTTGTCAATATCCCTTGGTTGAAGGGAATAATGGAAACTACTCATGTGTTCATGAGAGTTAGAAACCTATTTCTAAAATAACAAGGAAAATACCAATCTAGAATTAGTTCTCTTTATAAATCCATAAATAACTCACACCTTACACACATTTTCCAATGACCACTAGACCCTCACCACTCAGCACAGTATTCTTATAAAGATAAGTTTCACTAAGTGGAGAGAGTTTACCAAACTACAGACAATGTTGTAAAAAATAATAACACAAAAACCATAAATAAAATAACATTAATATAATTGAGAACCATTTTAGATAAAAACAATTCAATGGAAAAAAATGATTTTAAATTATATAACAAGACTCAAGCATTACAAAAAGGGTTCTCCTTCATTCCTAGATCACTCAATAATTACTATTCCATTTGAGGGGTCACAGAAAAGAAGGGGGAAGTATGAGATTTTGAAATCATAAAAGAAAGGAAAATAAATAATTTAGAGTGAGAGTTCTATATTATATCCTCCCATCCCCTTCTAACTCTCTTTAATGGAAGTTGAGACTCTTATTTATAAAGAAAGGGTGTGGGAGATTCCCATCGAGTTTCCATCCTCTAAAATATTAAGAATGTTTGGAAAATTAAATGGATAAATATCATCTTTTTTTATTATACATAGTTGTTATTATTCATTTTCTATTTTATTTACCAAAATTTTAAATCTCTATGACACATTTAGAATAAGTTATGTACAAATTACTAAAGTTCATTTTTTTATGTCTGAAAATACTTTCCATCTTCCTCCACTTTTATGCATGCATAAGCAACATTAATGAACTAATTTATCCTTGAAATTTAATGTACATACGCCCCTTAGAGTATTATTTTATTTACAACTAGAATAATTTCATTTTCATAGTTTTACCCTAACATATTCCCCGATTATTGAAAAGTATTCAAATATTCCATCCTAAAAATTTATCCACATTGATTGATTTATTTGGTCCCCATAGAATTTGAATAAGAACATTAACTTGTTGAAAGAAATCAAACCCATGAACTAGGGAGCCCTAAAAAAATAATTGAACAATTTGGATCAGCTAAAAAAAAGTTATGGATGAAATATTAAAGTGATAAAAAAAGTTAAAATTCTAAAATTAAGAAATTTTCTCTATAATGCCCAAAATTCACCAAAAATCCAAACATGATATAATTCATAAAAAATAAAAAATTGGTGGGATTAAATCATTAAAATACATATAAAAAATAATGAAAATATTAATTCTATCAATTGTTATATATTTTACCTATTCAATACCTTTTCAATATATATACTCTAACTTAGTCCAAACTACCTCCTAGATCTATCATTGTAGATTTTAATACATAGGATATATGTTTCTCCACCCTAGTCCTTCATAGGGAATCATTTATTTAACTAGGTCTTAACTAAATGTAAGTTTGATATATCATTTCCAATTAATAATATATCATAAACATATATCATTAGAAAAACAATGAAACTCCCATTAACCTTGTTGTAAACACACAACTCACTTTCATTTTTTTATGAAACCAAATTCTCTTATGTCCTCATCAAAATGAACATTCCATGATCTTAATGATTTATTTAATTCATAAACGGATCTATGTAACTCAAAAAATTTATCAACTTCCTTGGGTGTTACAAACCCTTATGGTTGTGTCATATGAACATATTCCATAAGTTTCCTATTTTGGAAAGCAGTCTTGACATTCATCTTTCAAATTCCATAATCATAGTATACTGATATGGAAAGAATAATTCTAATGAATTTTATTATTTTCAAACAATGAAAATTTCAATTTATAATCAATATATTAATGTTGATTTAAGTCTTTAGCAATTAATCAATCCTTATAGGTATTAAATTTACAATCCAAGTAAATTTTCTTCTTGAATACCCATTTACACATAATAGGTTTTACATGAAATGTATAATATAATAAATCCCAGGCCTGATTTTGGTACATTGAATATATATTAGAATTCACATATTCTCGCCAATTTTCAATTTACTAGCTATTTACTACTTCCTTATAGGAGATGGGCTCATCATTCTCAATGAATAATGAGTTTCCATCCTCAGTGATAATAAAACCATATATCTCTAGTTCTTTAACTTCCCTAGTTGACCTATGAAATATTTGTGTCTACTGAAAACCTCTTCCACTAGATCATGTAGAAATGTTTCCTATGAAAACTTATGTGCATCTTGATCCATGAATTTTTCAAAGTATATATTTATTTAACTATATCATTTCAAGATATGATCCCTTTTTAGAAACATATAATTTATTTCTATAAAAACTTTTCTATTTGAGGGATCATATAGATAATATACTCTTGTCTCTTTGGGATATCCTATAAAGATACACATTGTGCTTCATGATGTAATTTTATTTACAGGATTATATTTAAAAAAAATTATTGCATGAATATATATAAATATATGAAAAAATAGATTTCTTCCCACATTATAACACATAAGGGATCTAGTTTTTCACTTTACATGGCACCTAGTTCAATGTGTGTACCACTGACTGTAATGAATATCCCTAAAAATAATTGAAAAATTGCATGAATCATCATTAATATCACAATATCTAGAAAGTTTTGATTCCTCCTTTCATTAACACTATTTCATTTCGGTGTATAAGGAGTGAGTTGATATAATATCCCAAACTCTTTTAAATAGTCAATGAATTATTGGTTAAGATATTCTCTACCACTATTTGAGAGAAAGTTTTTTATCTTCTTACCATACTGATCATCTACTTTATTTTTTAATTCCTTAAATTTCTATAATAAATCACAATTATACCTTATAAAGTAGATATATCCATATCTATTTAAATCATCAGTAAAAGCAATGAATTATGAGAATCTACATCCATCCACTATTGGAAATGGTCTATAAACATATGTGTGGAACAATTATAGATGCTTTATGGATCTATTGCCTTTTCCTTAGAAATTTTCCTTCATCATATTTCCTTATAAATAATAATGTTATATACTTGAGTTTTTAAATTTAAAAGATATTTAATACCCTTCTTGATATAATTTTTCCAAACATTTTTTGTTTATATGACTAAGTAGTTAATGTGATAACTAGGTGTAATAAGATTCAATTTGAATTTGATTTATTATCAATTTCCAATACATATTTTTTAAATTTTTAGTAATTAAATAACATTATTCAAATATTCCATACCATAACATATGATATCTTTATAAAAGAAGAAACTTTTATTACCAAATTTGAAATAAAATCCATCTATGTTTAAACATGACATAAAAAATAATGTTTTAGGTTACACTGGGCACATAATAAAAGTTCTTCAAACTAAAATCATTCTAATTATCAATGTGAGATGGTAGTATCCATAGTCATTCCAACTAGTCTCACTCCATTGACATCTCAAAGTTCCACCTCACATATTCTAATCTTTTATAATATACTTGATCCCTGTATTTGGATACAAATATGCAAGATATAAGTTGTATATAATACCCAATTAGTAGAAATTGAATTATTATCATTGATAATGAGTGTACCTAAATATTACCCTTATATTTTCAAGGATTTACAATTCTAATTCTAATTTAACTTCTTTCCAGATGAAAAATAAATAGTTTCTTGATTATTATCTTCCCTTTAGATCTTAAGTTTCTTTAAATCATGATGAAAAGATGCCTTTATCTTAGATATTTTCTTAGGACATGTTTCCTTTAATTTCATTTTGCTAAATATAAATAATAAAGATTTATATTTCTTCATGTCTTTACCATATTGTAGAATCATTATTAATAGATTTAGGAGTGGATTCTCTATATTGTTTATATTGAAATTAACAATAAATCTTGAGAAGATGGAATGCAATGATGTGAGAAAAAGATCTATAAAATGCTCTTTTTTCAATTAAAATCCAAAATTAATTAAACTATAAATGTACCCAATCATATTGAGTACAAGATATACAATAGTTACTTTATATATTAACTTTCATGTAATGTCTGCAATCTAGTCCACCTCCACTGTGATGAAATTTGGTTGTTGCATATCTCAAGTGAACCTCCTCGTACGCCAAAGGCTAAAATCTAAGTGTGTGGGTCAACGTCAAAAATGTGGGGAGACTATACCCTTATGCATAGATAACCATAAAACATGGTGGAAGAAATATCAGTAAATAATTGTCACAATACCGAAAGAATATGGAAATAAATATCATAGTTAAATACCAACCAATAGTAAATATCATCAATATGATATAACAAAATAAACCACTATACATGACATATGAGACATAAAAGCATAAAAAAGATCAATCATGGGTAGATTATATGAATTTGGGTAAAAAATTAAATAGAATAATTAAACACCCATAAACAAGACCTGAGTATTAGCCTAGACCTATGACTTGACTCCAACCATGATCCACCAGCTCAACCATCCAAAGTAGCAGGGCCCTTACCCTTACCTAGGTCATGAAACATGAAGTATTCCTGGGTACCAGGGTGATCTACCATGTTGTGAGTACAATTTAGTAGGTATACACCAATTATTTCACTAACAAGTCTAGTAGAAACATATGCATGATTTATATAGAATGCTAATAATGAAAATAAATAAATAACTTGTCACCCCATGGAGTGCTCAACTGACAAACCACCTTTGACCATACCTACTTTGGATAGTGATGGAATGAGACGATATAACCATAGTTTGAACAACCATCAGGGATAAATGAAATATCACTCCTCATATAAAATTTAAGGTGAATGAGATATTACCATCAGATATACTATGTGAGTGATGAATCACCATCATAGCATATCCATGTGAATGATCCATCACCAATTCAATATCAATGACGAATGAGACATCACCTGGTGAAAAAGGAATCACCAATCCCATTTAGATGATCTACCAACCCCAACCATCTCCAATTGGATGATATACCACTATTACACAACTCATGTGGATGACACACCACTAATACAACATACCATGGGTGGATGATGCACCACCAGAATTAACTCCTCTAGTGGATGATATACACGAAATTTATAACTATAGATGTAAGGTTCACCACTAAAATCAATCTCTAGGTGGAACACTATATGAAAAAGAGGATTTAGTGGAAGGTTTTTAGCTGGGGTTAAAACCGTCACTAAATTGGATTTTTTTATTTAATTTTTGTGGTAGTTTTTAAAAAATTTGTGCTAATTTGCAGCTGTGTATTAAAAACTTCAATGAAATTAATGATAATTAATAATTAATTAAAATTTTAATTACTTATTACAAATTAATTATTATTATTTATTATTCATTATCAGTTATTATTTATTACTTATAATTTTATTTAATTATTAATTGTTGATTATTACTTATTAATTATTTAAATTTATTAGTTAGTAATTATTTAAAAGCTAAATTAATTATTAATTATTAATTATTAATTATTAATTATTAGTTATTTAAATATATATATATATATATATATATATAAACACACACATGTACAAAAATTTATATTAAAATAATGTTTGGAACTTTCTTAATTAACTAATGATATAAGAAAAGTTAAAAATCAGATTTCGGTTGTAAATAACCATAAATTTTGATCTGAGCATCTGTTTGTGCTCTAAAACTAGTCAAATAAGATTTGAAAAAAATAATGATCATATTGGATAATAATTTATTAATAATTATTAATAGAAATTTATTAATATTATAAGAAAAGTTAAAAATGAAACTTTAACTCTAAATAGTCATAACTTTTGATTCAGGTGTCTGTTTAGGCTCTACGACCTATCAAATCAATGTTTATGACAAGCTATACGAAATTTAATACCAAGGGAACCTTGTAACCCATTTAGTATTGGTCAAAATAGGTCCAAAATTCCTTAAAAAATAACTTTCTAGTTAAGATACCCAATATTTTTTTATGTTATTTCTTCTTCGTTCAAGTGGGTCTTCTTATCCTTTTTGGGTGGTGTATAAATTTATTACATGGGTTTACATTCTAATTTATATGATGGTTTTGAAATTTTAACAATATTTATTATTTTCATGATTCATTTTTTTATGTTTCTCATGTGCTAAATATTTCCTTAGTAGGGTTAATCATATATACTTCTCTCATGGGAATGCCATGGCTTGAATTTAGATATAATTAATGTTTAAACCTTAGTGTTCATGGACATTCCTTATTCTAGGAAGTTCAAAGTTAAGAATTGTGCATGTATGTGTGTGTGTGTTTGTAGATATTTATATGTGTGTGTGTGTGTGTGTGTGTGTGTATAAATATATATATCAATTTATGTATATTTATTTATAAAATTATATGAATATATATATATATATATATCTGTGTGTGTGGGTGCACACACACATATTTATGTAAATATATATATATATTTATATATTATGTGGCTATATTTATATTTATGTATATTTATATGCGTTTATATATATATAATTATATTCAGTTATATATACATGTCTGTGTGTGTGTGTGTGTTTATATATATTTATATAAATATATTTATAGTATAACACCCCATAATATTAAAGGGTTAAAAAGATAAATGTTACTACCCATGTCAAAAAGGAGTACCTTTCTTTTCAGGATCCTACCCAATTAGAACTCCACAATTAAAGAGGTTTGGGTAGGAGTAGTGATTAGGATGGGTGAGCTCCTAAGAATTTTCCCTAGGTTTGTGCGAGTGGGGACAAAGAACACTAGAAAGAACATGTGTTGGTCTATGGGGACAATCATTAGTCTGATGATCTGTTTGGGCATGTAGGTGGGTCCCATATAGGGGAGCACGTGTCTGTGGGGAAACTAGTGGTGCCTGGTGGTCCAAGACCTAACAAACATGTTAAAGAGGGGTATTTTTTATGTTAGTGGGGCCCAATTGTCACATTGGTATTAGAGGAGGAACCCAGCCAAAAGTGTGGTGGCACTACCTCAGATGAGATTTAGGGACCATAATGAGGACATTGTGCTCTAGGGGGGAATGTAACACCCTAGAATGTTAAAGGGTTAAAAGGATAAATGTTACTACCCATGTTAATAAGTTTTTTCATTAATTTTTGGAATCCTACCTGATTAGAACTCCATAGTTAAATAGGTTTGTCCTATAGTAGTGATCAAGATGGGTGACCTCCTGGAAAGTTTCCATGGGTGTGTGCAAGTGAGGAAAAAAACAAACTAGAATGTTTATGTGTTGTCATGTGGGGATATTTATAGGTGTGTATATTCATTTAGGCATGTGGGTGGGTATAATAACCTAGGATTTTCATAAATAAGTATTACACCTTCTTAGATGAATATTCATATCATTTCAAAAATACACACCTGAGGACTATAAAGGTTTAGTGTTTTTTGAGACTAAATACAAAGTCCTCTTATTTCATAAAATATATTCAATATCTCCCATAAATATCTTCCCATTTAGTAAAATTCATAGAAATACCCTACTTAAACCTTTCTTAATAACATAGTTAAAGGAAACACAATAAATGGCGAGCTTAGATGATTAGTAAGGGAAAACATGGGACATATCAATCGATGATCATAAGAAGCCATAATATAAGAATAAGGGTATGATATCATGAACACAACTTATAAAGTTCATACCCAATATTAAAAAGATCATAAACATGAGTCATGACATAAAACATTTTCATTTTAAATACATGTATCATAAGAGTGAGAAATCATCATAAATCAATCATGAACCACAAGTTCATGTCATATAAGTGTGGCACCAACATAATTATATAAACCATTTCATATTTCAAGTTTAACTACTAATACTATCAAATCATAGTGGATTGGGTATCCCTACATGTTTCCCACAACATAACGGATCAGGTATCATCACCTGTTTCCCATAGTGGATTAATAAGATTGAATTGTTTATCATAGTTTTTTAAGCACATAATCATATTTACCATAGCAGATTTAGCACATCAACTTGTTTCCCATAATTATATCACGAGATATAAATCTTTTCCCAATGCATTGGAGGGAGATATAGGTCCTACACATCACATAATTAAAATCATACATATGCATTCCATAAGATCATAAAACATTCATCATATCCGAACCCATGAAAATAAATGGGTTTTATAAACATTTCATCATGGCATAACACATTAAAAAATAGGTTTCATAAACATTTCATCTTTTCATCATAGCATAACCAGTAGAAAAGTAATGAGTTTCATGAACATATTTTCATCATAAACATAAAAATAAATCATACATAGAAATAATAAGAATGGTAATATTGAATCATATCCCAATTAAAACATATGAAACACCAAATTTTATTGTCTTTTATGAATATAAAATATATAAAAATATTATTTAAACATTCTTGAGGAAAATATTGTTTCAATTTTGAAATACCTTCTTTAAAATATAAAAAATTAAAAAATATTAAGGAAAAATGTTCTTTGAAAAGAACCTTGAAAACATATAAAGAATTCTTAAAATAATTGAGTGGTCATGATGGTATAAAATTAAATTCATTCCATACATATTAAAACAGATATTCCTTTCACGTTTTCTATAAAAATTTCAAAATACCTTGTTTGGAAAATGAAAATAATATTTCTTTTAATTTTAAAAAAAAATTAAAATGTGGGTAAAAATTTATTTAATAAATCATTAGATAATAGTAAAAAATTTCTTTAAAATTTTTTAAGAAACCATGGAAAATGAAGAAAAATGATTTCGATCAAATAGAGAAAAATAAAGTGGTTTTTTTATTAAAAACATTCTTTTAGTATATTTAATTTTTTAAGAGAGTAAAATTAAAGGAAAATTTATTATATATAAATAACAAAAGAATAATAAAATAAATTAGTTTATTGAGAGGTATATCATAATATTTCATCATCTTAAACATACTCATAAACAATCCCGATAAATAATGACACTGTAACATAAAATTTTTACCACCTTGGTAACTTTTGAATCATAAGACATGTGAAAGAAATAACCTTATATGGATATGTAAATAAACATAATTTTAATAATAATAATCATAAAATAAATTAATGGGTATTATATACACCACATCAAAGAATAAAGTGGTGAATATGACATGTGTCTCATATGAATAAAAGTGAGAAGAAAATCACTTACATGCTTTGGTAACTTTGGAATCATAAGCCCCATAAATGAAAAAAATTATATGAAACATTAAATATCACGAGAATAAATAAATTCATGATAAAACATGATAAATGGTTTTTATATACACCTCATAAAATAATATAGGTTTATAATAAAAAATATGTCACAAAGAAGGTAATTTGAGAAAAAAATCCCTTACCTCAAGTCTCAACCTTCTTCGTGTACACTCAGACCACCTGTATAATAGATATAGATTTATTTTATATATATATATATATATATTAAATAACCATAATCATAATTATCATACCATATATTTTTGACCTTTTATTACATTTTTATTAACAATTCCTTACTAAAATCATGTTTTAGAAAATAACTACTTCGTTTTTCATGTATATTTTGGTTTGATATTTTTGGTCCTTTTACTTTGATATTGGATTAATAATATAAATAATGTTAAAAATGATATAAATATCATATATATTCATTATTTATTTATTTATTTAAATCCATAAAATTTATATATAGAAAATGAATAACATCATACATAAAGATGGTAGGTCGTATGTACGCATGAACATTGTTTCCATTTTCTCAATGAATAGAATGAAAAAAGGTAAATATTAACTCACATATACATAAGAATTTTTATATAGTAGATATCATATATATATATATATATTCATTAAATCTATCCTTATTATCATCTATGTCAAAATAAAATGATAAACATATTACATTGCTTCATGGATGCGATAGTTCACACTTACGCACGAGTGATGTTATTGTTTTTCAATGAATTTAAAGGTAAAATGTTATATGTGATATTATAATTAAATAAGTATAATTATGTCATAAATATAATATAAATATATTATATACATCATTATATCCAGCTTTGAGATGAAGTGATGGTAAAAGAATTACATCGGTTTGTGAGGTGATAGTTCGTCGTACACATGATCGATGGTTTTGTTTCACATTTAATAGAAGAGGGGATGGATATGGGTTATTAAATTAACCCAATAACATATAAGTATATTTTATATAATAATTTTATTATATCATCATAGTTGGATAATATTTTAAGGATGTGAAAGAAGAAAAAAATACAAAAACACTCAGTTAAGAACGATACCTCTTCTTCAGACAACCTCCTTAGGTTTGTACCAAAAGCCTTATTAAGAGGTATTTATAATAAAAATAAGGCCTATAGGACATGGTAATGGAATTTATAAATATATAGTTTTTGTTATTTTCCTAAAAAAGTCTTTTTAAGTGTGAACAATAGAGGATACAGGGTGCCCTTTTATAAGTGGGGGAATGGATACTTTTGTAATTTTTGAAAAGAAGAAGGTATACCCATATTTTCACATGTCACAAGGATAAAAATTTATAATTATCAAAAACTTATGTGAGATAAGTTCAATATTTTTCCATAAAATTGGTATTATAAATGTTTTTAAGTCATTCCATCCCTTATATTTTAGTTTAACCTCTAGGTAAACCCGTTTTAACCTTAACCGTGAAAATTAATTTAGACTATTTTTACTATTACTTATGACCATAAAATAATATGACATTAGTATATAATATTAATTATTATAATTAAAAATATTTAATCCATTTTTACAAATTCAATCAACATAATTGGTATAATTTAATTTAAATTGAATCCTGTAAATGCGTGAAAAAACGGTTTTCCAAAGAAAATGGTTTCATAAGTGTATACTGATTTAATATAAAAAAATAATATTAAATTGATTTGAATGGCCTAAGTTGGATTAATAAATTTATAATTTTACTTTTAAAAATATTAAAATAAAATTGAGCTTGTAAATTATTTAAACAATAAGGTAGTTTTTAATAAAAAATGGTATTTTTTTACTTTTCATCGAAAAAATAATCTTTTCAGAAAATTATCAAAAATTAACTAAAATATAATTTTGACATTTAGATTTCAAAATAAATTTTATTTTATCCAACAAAAATTTAAAGCTGAAAAAAATATATTTTTTATAATTGTGTGATAGAACCACTTTTTTGAAAAATAGAGTTTCTAAGAATAAAACTGGATATATTCTTTTATCAAGCTTAGAAAAAATATTATATGAATGATAAAACATTTGATTAAAAATATAATATATAAATTTCATTAAAATTATTCAGAAATAGTGGATAATTTAATTTAAGATGAAAACACTTTGTGCACATAAAATAGTTTTTTCAGAAAAAAATTACTTTCAAATGATTTTTATTTTAATTTCTAATTAATTGGTAGGGAATGAATTTATTTTATACATTTGTACACTATATAATTTTTATTTTTATTTAGTCTTATTCATACCTTAAAATTTAAAAACCATGTCAAAATTGTCATATTTAAATATTTTAATAGTATATCACGATTTTTTTAAATGTGATATTATGTGTAATGAAAACTATCTTAGAAATTAAATTTATTTGAAAAAAATAATTTAATAAAATCTAAGGTTGTTACATTTTATCCACCTTAAATAAATTTTAACCTCTTAGTTTAAACTTGATTAAGATAATCAAGATCTTAACATTTAAAAATTATTTTACTGAAAACTCATATCATAAAAGGGTAGATGAAACTTTCTCTTGAAAGAGGGAAAGGGAAATATGAAGGCTGTTAAGGATAACACACAACTAAGTTTCCAAATAATTTAAAATTAATAGGGAGTGAAGGACATGAAGGATAAAAATAATGTTTAAGGACTAAGGGATAGTGATAGAGAATATGTTCAAGTAAAATTTAACCACCATAGGTACATAAATATTCTATGGGTGAAAAGACCATTGATTCATCATAAATTAAGGTAAAATTATAAAATTTTATTACAAGATCCTTTCCCAAAGTTGATGGATTCGTTTCCTATCCAAATAGAGAACACAAAAAATATACTTAATTGATTTATTTATATAATATAATCCTAATTTTAACATTTATTTGTGCTTTGATCAATTTCCACTTCATTTAGTACTCTCAAAAATAAATATCCAAGATGATTTTTTGACCCTAAAGCACAAAAAACTATCTTTTAACTGATAATAAGATTCATAAAAGAGTGAAAATTATTTCCATTTTTCTCTAAATATTTACCGAAACCAAAATAGTTAGCATAATATATACAATTCATTAAGTTATAATAGTACAAAAACAACACCCAAGTTTTAAATTGAACCATCCCATAATAATTAACCTTAAGGCACCTCCAAAAATATGTTTGAAAAAAATTGAATCCCAAAGATTTGAATGGTTTGATCTTATATCCTCCCCTGATAAAATTAACCATTATCTTGAAATAATTTTTGTCACTCATAAAGTATCATACAAAGATGTATATACCCTAAAAATTTCCAAGATAAATTCATAATAAAGTCAGATATTATTTGAAAATATAATTCACAATTTATTCCTTAAATAAGATCGGATTATAGCCATAAAAACAATCCCATTAGAACTTTGAGTTCACCCTTGCACTGATAAATGATCATAGGTTGATTCAGAATATTAAATGTGATTTCATTATTCTAAAATCTATGTATAGAGAAATAATCAATGTTCAAAATCACATCAAATTTTGCTAAAGGTTGAAAAATAATATTTTCATTGGGTTCTTTCATACAAACTCCGACATGAAATTTCCAATAGTAGGGTGGGGTATAAGTGTACCCTAATTATCAAGATTCACTTTAGCTATTGTGATTGAATAAACATTCCATTTTCAATTGTATTTATAGGTTTTTATGGCCTATTATCCTCATAATCCCTTGTATTAGGGAATTGATTCACATAATGACCACACTCATTGAATCTATAACACTGATATTTGGGTGGTGTATTCTTTTGAACCCTCTCTTAATTCTTTTCATTAACTAGATTCTTCACATTACTTCGATTTCCTTTTACTTAATGGCCTAGTTTCCCAAACCTAAAACATATTTGTGTCCATTTCATTTATTAACGTAAGTGTTCCTTCCCTTATTTTTGTCAATTAGGAGGTTAGAAATTATTCTTCCCTCCACGTGATATGCCACTGGAGCTTCCATGAAACTTCATCTTCCTTTTATTATCACTAAAACTATGATTTTTTTCAGCTTCAATTTCCATATTGAGTGCACATAAAATGATTTTTCAAAGATTTAAAAGTCCCTCATATCCAATACTTTTCAAAGACTTGGTTTCACACCACTAAAGAATGGATAAATTTTGCTTTCAAGAATAATGATTAAACCAGAATCATACCTTGCAATTCTTATAAAATTTTCCTCATAGGTACCAATGGGTTCATAATCCTTATACTTAATATCAATGAATTACTTATCTATTTTTTTAAATAAAATACAAGGTATTTACTTAAAAATTACATTAAAATCATCCCATTACATAGATTAAATTTATCCCCTTGGCTTGTATTCTTAATAATATTACACCATTGATATACTTCACCTTCCAAATGATAAATTACTAGGATGATTTTTATATAGTTTTAGCATTGAAAAATGGAAAATATATTTCCCAAAATATTCATCCATTTCTTATAAATTAGTGGATTATAAGTCCCATAGAATGAGGGTGGACTTTTTCACATAAAAGATTCAATGTCATATTGCTCCCTCCTTGGTAAATTCAGAAGTTCAACATAACCCATGTTACCACTTATATATTAAGAGGGTTGAGTAAGAATGATCACAAGATATTTTATACTAGATTCTAATACATTTAGTTTATCATTAGGATTTTCATTTCATTATATTTGACATTCATTGTTCACATGATTCCTTCAGGTTCCATTCATTGACTATGACCAAAAAAATCATAGTGTGATCAATAATAATCATAGTGGGAAACCACATATTCATAAAAAAATCTATAAGATGACTAAATCATGGCACACTCATTTTAATTTATGAAACCATAGGTTAAACTAGTTTATTCATGGTCATCATCAATTAAAATCCTTCTTTATGGTTCGTAAAGAGTTCAGGAATTACTAAAGAATATCCCCCAGGAGTGTTAAACTAGGTGTACAGAAAGGACCATAGTCATGCACCATGTGATGATCATGTCACAAATAAATGAACCCTTTTAATTATTATTACCCCTAGGTATAATAGTACCAGATCCACATCCAATTTTAATATTTATAAAGGGATGTGATTTCTTGTAAACCACTCACTCTATCCTTTAACAAAATTCCTTGACATTTTCTTTTATTTAGACTTATCCTTAGACTTATCCCTATTGTTATCACTAAATTTATCTAATCCTAGATCCAAAGGTTAATTAAATATTTTCTCTAATACCAACTATAGAGACCTGGTATTTTCATACATTAATAATAAACCTTCTTAGATGGATATTCATATCATTTTACAAATACACACCTTAGGATCATAAAGGTTTGGTGTCTTTGTAGACTCGATATATAGTATTATTATTTCATGAAATATCTTTAACATCTCATAAATATCTTTCCATTTAGTATAATTCATAGTCATAACCTACATAAACCTTTCTTTATAACCTGGTTAAAGAAAACATAAGAAAGGATGAGCTTATATGATTAGTAAGGGTAAACATGGGACATATTAATTGATGATCATAAGAAGTAATAAGATGAGCATAAGAGTATGAGATCATGAACATAAATTACAAGGTTCATATCCAATCTTTCAATGATCATTCACATGATTCATGGTATAAAAATTTATAATTTCAAAATCATTGTTCATAAGAGTGATAAATAATCATAAATCAATCAAGAACTATAAGTTCATGTCATATAAGTGTGGCACCAACATAAGTATGAAAATAATATCATAGATAAATTTTAACTAATGAGGCCATCAAATCACAGTGGATTAGGCATCTCTACTTATTTTCTAAAACAAAATAGATCAGGAATCATTACCTATTTCTTATATTAGATCAAGCACACTAACTTGTTTCCCACGGTGGATGAAGCAAAACATCCTGTTTCTTATAATAGATTAAGTACTTCATCTTGTTTCCCATAATTATAACATGAGATACATATCTTTACCCAATGAATTAGAGGGAGATATTGGTACCACCTACCATATAATTAAAATAATACATATGTGTTCCAAAATATCATAAAAATTTTATCATATAAGAACCCATGAACATAAATGGTTTCATAAACATTTCATTATGGTATAACCCATGGAAAATAAAATCAGTTTCATAAACATTTCATATTTACATCATAACATAACCTATGAAAAAGGGATGGGTTTCATAAACATATTTTCATCATAAACATAAACATAAACCATCTAAGGAAAAAACAATGATGGTACCATTGAATCATATCCTCAGTAAATCATAATCAACAAAAATTTTTGTTATCATTTATGAATATAAATTTAATAAAAAGATCATTAAAACATTCTTGAGAAAAATATCCTTTACATTTTGAAATCACTTATTTAAAATCTAATAAATTCCCAAATATTAAGAAAAACATTTTATTTTAAAAAATCATGAAAACTTGTAAAGAAATATTCAAATAATTGAGTGGTCATGATTTTGGAAAATTTCATTCATGTTATACATGTTAAAATAAACATTCCTTTAACATTTATGGTAAAAAGTTAATAGTTCATTTTTTGGAAAATGAACAGAATATTCCTTTTAATACAACTTGTAAAAATTAGAATATTGGTAAAAATGTATTTAAAAATCATTAGAGAGTAGTAAAAGCATTCTTTAAAACATTTTTAAAAAAATGGACATGAAATAAAAAGGATTTTCAACTGAAGAGAGAAATAAAGTTACTTTTTCATAAAAACATTCTTCTAGTATATTTAATCCTTTAAGAGAGAAAAATAAAACGAAAACATATATTTTATATAAATAACTAGATTATAATAAAACACATGAGTTTCATGAGAGGTATATAATAATATTTAATCATTAGAAACTTAGTCATAAAAAATACCGACAAACAATGAGAATGTAATATAAAAGTTTTACCACCTTTGTAACTTTTGAATCATAAGACTCATGAAATAAATAACCTTAAATGGATATGTAAATCCACATAATTTTAATAAAAATAATCACAAAATACATTCATGGGTAGTATATACACCACATAAAATAAAAAAGTGCTGAATATTTCATGTGTCTCATAGAAATAAAAGTAATAAGAAAATCTTTTACATGATTTGGTAACTTTTGAATCATAATCCCCATGAAATAATATCATTAAATGAAGCATTAAAAATAATAACACTAATAAATTCATCATATAACATATTAAAGGGGATTTATATATACCTCTTAAAATAAGATATGTGCGTAAAATAACATATGTCCTAAAGAAGAAAATTTGAGAAAAAAATATATTACCTCAAGTCTCAACATTCTTCATACACATTTGAACACCCTATCATGAACCAACCTAGTTCAAACACAAACTAGTTACCAGATCAGACCTGTGATAAGGCCTAAGAGGCGTTCCCGGTACTCCCGAGCTGGGAACTAGTGTCAACCATCAAGAATACATAGCTGGGAATGATTTATCCCATGAAAAGTAGATAAGCACATACAACCAAAACCCACAACTTCCTTGTGTGTGATCCACTATAGGGGAATTCATCCCAAGGTTTAGTGGTCTCTGATCATCATCATATGTTTAGTTTGTGTTGTAGAGTCAATATTACTAGGGGTAACCGAGCCTTAGTCCTATCGATCCCCTAAAAACTAGACCTAGTTTTCCCACCTAAGTACCGAGGGTACCTTGTTATTATTCCAAATGGTGGTGAGTTTCTATCAAGCTATCATATATATACATATCACATTCTTTACCCAAAACTCATCCAACTTATTACCATGGATCTCCCTCTTTAAGGGCATTCCCATTTTTAAGTCACACAACAATGCATATGCCTCTTCACTAGGAACATATCATAAATCACACATTTAACACACTCATCATATTTCTAAAATAAGGGGCTTGCCTCAAGAGGGGTTTTCCACTTCACAAAACATTCAAAAAGTTAAAAATTGGCCTCATTATTTTAAAAGGAAAACTTTCACTTTAGAAATCACTATTTCCCAAAATTTTTTAATTCCAAAACCAAACCAAGTCATAACATATTTAAAAACAAGCTTGAAACCATGCTTAACTCAAAGAAACCCATTTTAAACATTTAAGAGAATTCTTAGCAACCATGTGAGGATCCAATTTCAATGAACCATAACCAATTATATATATATATATAGCCTGTGAATTTCATATATAAATGGGAAAACATTTCAAAAATAGTCAAAAAATCATGGAATTCAAATTAAAGGCCTAGGTATAGTGAACTTACCTCAAACTCAAGGCATGCTGCTATAGATAATGGAAACTTGGATCTTCCTTTTTCTTCTTTCATGCATATGCACCTTCACTTATATATAAGGATTCCAAGACTCCATATATATATTCTTATGGATAAATATGTACAAAGGGATCCTCACATATATGATTATACTTATATATATATATATATTTACACTAACAAACATATGAATTTTAATATACACATATAAGCACACCTAGCCCCATTATTTATATTTATCCTTCCATGAGTGAATATATATAAAGGGGGGACTTATATATATACATGCCTACCTATGAATACACCTGTAACCCTTCGATGACGACAGCTCGTACCCACCCCAATGATGGACAAAATGCACTAAAACAATATAAGGAATCTAAAAAACAAAAAAATACATAATTAAAATAGAGAAAAAATGAAAGGTAGAAGGAAACCAACATTAATACAATGGTGGGTGGACTAAAACAGTCAAAAAGGTTTCCTCTTTGGTGGATAAGGTAGAAACACACCCAAAGCTAACCTGAGAGACCCACTCCACACCCTAATAATAGAATAAAATACCAAAAGTCAGGTTAACCCTTGATTAAGGGTTCTGCTGAGCTGGATATGGTGACAGGGAAGAGAAAAACACCGAAAGAACACAATTGGATGAAAATGGAGATAATACCTTGAGGAATAGAGTGATAATCCTAAAGCAATCGGATGAAATGGGCAAGAGGAGAGGAGGATGAGCAGGGGACGACGATGTGCGAGGGAGGGGATTTGGCCATGGGGGTCATATGAAAGGAGTGGGGAAGGGGTATCATGGTAAGGGGAGGGGAAGAGGGTGACGATGATGATGATGATGATAACAATAATAATATAAATATTTATTACTATTATTATTATTAAAAAATATTTCTTTTTTTAATAGGACAAAATGCATAGTTTAGGCGCATGTTTTACCAAACCATGCTCTCCCCACTAGACAAGAACAAGGAACTTACAAGATTATCCCAAGGAGGCTAAATGGTTTATCAAACAATGAATACTAATCATGTTATATCTAAAAGCCTATAAAAAAGAAAATTTGGACCACAAACTACCAGATTTCAATTAAAATCAAGAACAATATAGATTATGATAAAAAATAAATAAAATAATAGAGAAGTGTCAGGTCAAGGTGTGACAATTCTCCACACCATGACACTTTCTTCCCGAGAAATCCCAAAAAGACTCAATTGAACAAGGAATAAATAAAGGATAAAATAAAATTTAATGCAATACCTTTAATACCCAGAGACCAAAACACGAAACCCCCCTTTCCAAACACTACTCAACATGGAACACCCCGACCACTAACATAGAAACCACCAGAGATACTCATTGTGGTTGGGTGGGATGATAACAAAGCTTACTCCATCAAGAAGGATGGTGATCAAATTCACTATGAGTCCATTTTTATGGCGGTATCCACACCATTTTGGGGTTTCGATCAAATAGAGTTTCTCAGGATAAAACCACCCACAAAACCAAAAAACCATTATCACCAGTGTGACATATTAATTTCCTGAGTCACACTCGACCAACTTAAAAGAGGACATCAGCAAGACCTTTAGTGGGTCTACCCACCATTTTAAAACTAACTTGCATGGAAGAATCACCAAAACAAGGTTTCCTCAATGAAAAGACTAAAATTTAACACCAAACCAAACCAAGATTCATAATTCCCATAAGACACAAAAATCTCCAAATAGGCATGAGTAAATGAATCATCCCAGAACTCACAAATATTTGAAAAGGATGAGGCCATCAAGACCTCCAAAATAAGAAGATGAACCAAAAAAGAAAACCATGGGAATGGAAAACTTAACTGACTTCTTCTCTGATGTCGGAGACAACATGTTGGATGCACATCCCTAACACCTATAAACTCCTCAAATTCATAAGAAGCTTCAATATGAGACTTATGGATAGAGCCATGATGTCTTGAAGCATCATCTACACTGAATTTATGAAATTACAACCTATGACTGAGGATTCCTCTTTTAAAGACACTGCTTACAAAATTTCTCCATGGATACACCATAGACAAGCCCTCATAATATTGTGTAAAATGTCTTAGAGTACCCAAATTGACCACATTAGAAGAAAATGAGCATGTGGTCTTAGGAATGAGAAGTAGGAACTAACGAAGGAGACACCTTAAGAACATGTTCCTCTAGTTCACCCTCCACACCAGATGGAGAAATCTTCCTAATAACCTCAAAAAACTAGACCTCCATATACCATAGTTCACCCACTTCAACCCAACTAGTAAGGAGAAAGGGGTGATCACCCTTCACTGGTCCAAACACGACCCTTCAAATAGAACCAGAACAACTCACACCCTCATAACATCTAGATTTACCAAAGACCCGAAGACACACTCTACTTCCTCAAGCTACACCACAACCTCTATCAAACCTTTACCACTATAAAAAATACACAGAATACAAAAACAACTCAACCAAACCACTCCACTGTGAGTCTTGGAAAAACCAAAAACTGAAAGAGAACCATCATAGAACATTGGAAGTGGAATAATCTAATAAAGAAACATGAAACCAACCTGAAGTTCATAATATAAAAAGTCTCCACATTTCAATCATAAATCAACAACCCAAACTCAAACATCATTTCCAAAACCAAGCACCACACAACAGAACCAAAATAACCTTTTTGAATCCACCACTTTTATTCAAAATTCAAAACCATTTTCCAATTAAAAATAATTATAACACCAAAACCCCTTTAAGAATTCACTTTCCATTTCAAGTCTTATTGGACTAAAATCATCCTAACACACCCACTTATCAAATAATCGTAATCCCCTTTTTTTAATAATATTTTCAAAAAACAAAACAAGCCTTAAAAATAAATCACCCACCATTGGTATTATATGAAGCCTACCATATATATAAATCACTTAAAACTCAATAACACCTCCCCATATACCACCAATTATCCACCATCCAGATACATACAAACATGTGAGCATCCAAAGGAATACCAAGGGTCAAACAGAAAAATATTTTTCCAAAACTCTCTTCAAAATGATCCCAATCAGTTTTTCATAAAAACCCCTTATAATTATAAAATAAAACGTTTCCAAAACCAAATTTTCCAAGAAACATACATTACATGTTTCAAAAATCTTTCCAAAACCCCTCAAAACATTTAAAAAAAATTCATTTCCAAAACAATTCCCATTTCCAAAACAACCCATTTAATTTTTTAAGAATACAATATTTTCATATTGGAAACAAAATTTTAATAAAATAATTACCATTTTATAACACATGTGAAACAACCCAAAATATAATAGGAATAACCACTACACATGTCTTGGATGCACGATTTGCTAGGTCGTGCACAAATCTGGTGAGCACATTAGAAGTCATCATAGGCAATTGCAAGGTCTGCACATGGTTTTCCCAGTCATGCACAACTACCATGAACACTCTGAATCCCACCCATAATAACCACTAATTCCTCTCAACAAATTATAAATTCCTAAAAAAAACCAAGGACCTCAATAACACCTGATATCCAAGCTTGGATTTTGAGGTAAGACCATCCTGGATTACCCTGGAAATTAAAGTGTTCTCCAGAATAGGTGGTGATCAAGCACCTACCTTCAACTAACTACTTGAATTTTTAGAATAATAGCTCTAAACTATCAGATATCCCTAGAAGATAAGGTCTAAACATTATTTGGTTCCATTTTTTCATGAACCAGCCTGGGTCAACCCTGAACTAGTTACCTGAGCTGGACCACGATAAGGCCCGATAGGCATTCCCGATCGTCCTGGGCTGAAAACTAGTGTCAGAGATCACGAATACACAGTTAGGAATGATCTATCACATGAAAAATAGATAAAAAACAAATATATACTGAATTATAAAAATAAACACAAATAGTGGAAAGAAATAAACTGATAAAAGTACCTCCAAGTGACCTCATGGGTTACCTCCAACTGTAGGATCACACACGCTCCATGAGAGAATGAGAGTGATAAACAGAACCAATAGCTAAAAACAAAAATAAAACTATAGTAATGAGTATTAAAACATAATAGGTAAGCTCAGATGAAATATTTCATATGAATAACCTTTAAAATATATCCAATTCATGCCAGTTTGAAAATACAACATATTAAAAATAGGGCTTTCTAATTTTTAAGAAAAACAAGTGACATTGTAACATTTTTATAAAAAAATAAATTTCATCGTATTTTTCAAAATATTATTCAAATACTTGAATAATTTTCAAGAAAATTATTTATAAAAGATAAATTTTCAATAAAAAATTCCACGGTATGGAAATATAACAACGAATAACATTTTAAAACAACTACCATGGAAAATAGGAGTAATTGTAAGCAAGAACCATGGGAAATACCTAAGTAGATATGGTTAATGCAGTCCAAGGATCCTCATACCTCAGTGATAAGCACATAAAACCAAAACCCACAGTTTCCTCATGCATGACCCATTAGAGGAGAATGTATCCCAAGGTACAGTTGTATCTGGTCATCATCAAATGTTTTTTTAGTATTGTTGAGTTAATCCTTATAGGGGGAACTAGGCCTTAGACCTACTAATCTACCTAGTGTACTAGATGTAGTCTGGCCACCTAGGTACTTGGGGTCCCATATACTTATTCCAAAAGGTGTTGAGTTTTTATCAATCTAGCTTATACATACATATCACATTCTTTACTCAGAACTCATCCAACTTATCACCACTGATCTCCCTCCTTAAATGCATCCCCCTTTTTAAGTCACAAAATAATACACAACCTTCCTCACTAGGAACATATCACAAATCAAACATTTAATAAAAACAATACATTTATAAAATAAGTGGGAATGCCTCTAGAGGGGTTTTCCCCTTACATTAAATATTCTCAAATTTCCCAACATGACTAATTATTTTAAAAAGGAAACTTTCACTTTAGAAAACATTATTTACAAAAAAATTTAAATTACAAAAACATTTAAAAGATATATTGAACAACCAAGGAACCACACATTTAAAAACAAGATAAAAACTATGATTAAATCAAAGAAACCCATTTTAAAAGTTTAATAGAATGCCTAGAAAACAAGTGAGGAGCCACTTTCTATGAACCAAAACCAATTATATATATATATTGCATATGAATTTCATTTAAAAGTGGGAAACACATTTTAAAAATAATCAATAAATCATGGAATTCAAATTAAAGGTCTAGTCATAGGGAACCAACCTTGAACTCAAGGTACACTATTATAGATGATGATAAATCATATATTCCTTTTTCTTCTTGCACACATATGCACCTTCAATTATATTTAAGGACACATAGCCCCTCTGTACATATTCACATGGACAAATTTTTACAAGGGGATCCTTACATATGATTATACTTTCATATATACCTTTACTCTTAAACACGTATGCATTTTCATATACACATATAAGCACTCCTAGCCCTACTATATATATTCATCCTTCCATGAGGGAATATATATAAATGTGAACTTATATATGTACATGCTGACCTATGCTTACACATGTAATACTTCGATGAAGGTGGATCAAACCCACCCTAGTGAAGACCAAAACACACTAAAATAATATAAGGAATCTAAAAATAAAAAAATATCTAATTAAAATGGGGAAAAATAGAAAGGCAGAAGGAAATAAAACTCAAAAAAGTAGTGGATGGGATGAAATGGTCCAAAATACTTCACATTCAGTGGATAATTATAAAACAATACATAACCCAACCTGAGAGGTCCATTATACACCCTAATTATGGAATAAAATACCAAAAAGTTGGTTAACCCTTAACCTAGGGCTAGGGTGATCTAGATAGTGTAATGAGGAAGAGAAAAATTCCATAATAACATAGTAGGAGTCAAGAAGAGATCATACCTAGAGGAATAAAGAAATAATCCCAATGAAATTGGGTGAAATTAGTAAGAGGAGAGGAGGTCGAATAGGGGGTAGTGGCCCAAGGGGAAGGGGCTTCGGTTTTGGGGGTCTCATGACAGGAGAGGGGAAAGGGGGGTCACATGGTAAGGGGAGGGAATAATGATAATAATAATAATAATAATAATAATAATTATTTATTGTTATTATTATTATTAAAACATTTTTATTTTTTAAAATAGAACATAGCGCATGGTTTAGGCACACAGTTTACCAAACTGTGCCCAAACTATGTTTTCCCCACTGAATAAGAATAGGTCACCCACACGGTTACCCCTAGGAGGCGACATGGTTTAACAAACCATGCAGAAGACATGAAAAATGGCTCTGTCAACTGATAAACCCATCCCACACTGGCACCGCATGGTTAATCCTAACCATGCGGGCTAACCGTGAAATATCTAAAAGCCTCTAAAAAATACGTTCTGGCCTGCCAACTACCGAATCTCAAGCCTCCTCAAGTACAAGATAGATTATGAACTAAAATAAATAAAATATTAGAGAAAAATTAAGTCAGGATGTGAAAACTCCTATATAATAAATATATATTTATTATAAATTAATTTCATAACCATAATAATATATATCATACTGTATATGGTTTACTTATGACCTTTTATTACCCGTTTATTAATAATTCCTTATTAAAATAATGTTTTAGGAAATAATTGATACATTTTTCATGCATTTGTTCCTTTGGTATTTTTGGTCCTTTTAATTTGATCATGTTTTCATCATCTCACTAATGATAACCAAGATATTAATATCATATATATTCATTATATATGTATCTATTATATTCCATAAAAGTTATAGATAAAAGATTAATTATTAAACTATTATATTTACAATGCATGCAAAGAAAGAAAAATGCTCAGCGACTTGACCCAGTGATGCACACCCCAAACCCCTCCCACCCCAACCACCCTGATTTCCCATGGGGGAAGAGATAGAAAATTAATTACATCATTCATGGAGATGGTAGGTCGTACGTATACATTAATGTTGTTTCCATTTTCTCCATAGATATAACAAAATATTGTTAAATATTTATTCATACTTATTGAATCATTTTAATATAATATATATTATATATATCATAAAGTCTATCTTTATTACCATCCATTTTAAAATAAAATGAAAAAATTAACACATCACTTCGTGGAGGCAGTAGTTCATACATACGCATGAGTAATGTAATCATTTTCCAATATATTGGAAGGTAAAAAGGTAGATATAATATTATAATTCCATAAGTATAATTATTTCATAAATATCATATACATATGTTAAATAATTCATTATATCTAGTTGTGATAGGTGATTATATAAAATGAATTACATCGATTCACGGGGTGGGAGTCTTCCGTTCACATGATCGATGGTATCAATTCAAATTTGATGGAAGAGGAGATGGATATGGGTTATTAAATTAACATAATATAATATTAGTATATTTTAGATAATTTTTTTATTATATCATAATAGTTAGAGAATATTTGATGTAGGTCGAAGAATAAATAAAACAAAAATACTTGGTTAAGAATCATACCTCTTTTTCGGAAACCTCCTTAGGTTTACAAAAAAAAAATCCTTCTTAAGAGGGCTTAATAATAAAAATAATTCCTTTAGAATATGGTTAGGGAAGTAAAAAAGAGATTTTGGTAGGTATTTTATGAACCAAAAGGGTTTTTAAGTGTGAATATGAGAGGATAGGGGGTTCCCTTTTATAATTGGGGGAGAGGACACACTTGGAATATTTGAAAAGAAAAAGGTATACCCACATTTTAAACATTAGTCCAAAATAGGTAATTACTGAACCATAAATGATATAAGGTCAAAATAGGTCCATAAAATACGAATTTTACAAGTTTTAGGTCATTTTAATCATTAACTTTTTATTCTAACAACTTTGTAAACCCATTTTAACCTCAACCGCAATAATTAATTTTTATTATTTTTACTATTCATTATGAAAAAAAATTAAATTTAACTTATTATATAATATTAATTATTTTTATTCCAAATATTTAATCCATTTTTACAAATTCAATTCAATAAATTATAATAATTTAATTTAAAATTAATCCCACAGACGTGACAAAAAAACAATTTTCCAAACAAAAGTTTTCATAAGTGTAGAAAGTTTTAAAATCAAAATTCAATATGAAATTGATTTAAATGGCATAAATTGGATTAAAAAATATATAATTGAACTAATTTTACTTTTCAAACCATATTAAAATAAAATTAATCTTGTAAATTATTTCAATGAAAAGACAATTTTTCATAAAAATTGGTATTTTTTTACCATTTATCAAAAAATTAATCTTTTTAAAAAATAATCAAAGAATAACTCAAATATAATTTTTACATGAAGATTTAAAAAATGAATTTTATTTGAAAAAATAAACTTTCTATGTGTGGAAAAAATTTATTTTATTATTAGTGTGTGAAAGAACCACTTCTGTAAAACAAATAAGCACAAAACTAGATTTATTCATATCTTATGATTACAAAAAATATTAGATGAATGATAAAAAATTATTCAATATATAATATATAAATTTCATTAAAATCATTCAAAAATAATGTATAGTTTAATTTATTAAGATAAATACACTTTGCACACCTAAAATAGTTTTTTAAAAAACATTTATTTTACTTTCGAAAGATTTTTATTTTCATTTCTAATCAATTGATATACAATGAATTTATTTTATACATGTTTACACCATATAATTCTCATTTTTAGTTAGTACTATTCATACCTATAAATTTAAATACTAGGTTAAAAAGTTCATGTTTAAATATTTTATTAGTATATCGTGGTTTGTTTAAACTCAGTATTGTGTGTAATGTAAGATATAGAGGAAATTAAATTAATTTTAAAAAAAATCATAAAATCATAGGATCTTATAGTGGGCCCCAATTAGGGGACCATTTTTCTATGAGGAAACTGGTGGTGCCTGATGGGCCAAGACCTATCATTCATGTTAAGGCGAGGTGTTTGTACTATTTGTGGGTCCCATTTGTTACATTTTTAACATCTTCAATCTCAATGTACATAAGTTTTTTCACATCTTTAAGGGTGTAATTAAATTATTTGAGGCTTGTTAGGGTTTTCAGAGAAGGAAACAGTTCAAGGATGGAAATTATCTAGAGGATCAATTCACACTTTGAATGGACATTCATGACATGAATGTATTATAGGATGAACCCATGAATTTATTTTAGGAAATGAAACAAATTCATGACGTGAAAGTCAAATTCACTATTTGAATGGGGTTTTGTGGATTTTAATTTCAAGCAACGCATTTTTTGATATATTTTTTTATAAGAATTCTTAACGTGGACCCTTGATTCATGCCATGAATGTAGATAGTTCCAGCATTTTTAATAACCCAGTTACCTTCTCCTTTCTTATATGTCTCATTTCCTATTTATATAAACCCTAGTCTCTCTCCATGCAATTTTGGGCTCTCCTCTCCCCTTAAAACCCCTCTCATCAATGCTCAAATGCCCATTTGATCCTTCATACCTAATCTGGTAAGTTCTTCGATCATGATCTATTATATCCTCTTATCAATGACCAAAATTAATTATTCCTTTGACATATTATTTGGATTAATATTTTTAGCCTGATCTAACAAGTATTTTAATGATCCCTGATAGAATCAAAATCTAGATTCAAGGATTTGTCTAATGCGTAATGCTTAGACCAAGACCGTTATCAGTTGAGGATCTTCTTTGGTAAGTTGATCTTGTCCTAACCTTTTTGGGTTTGATTATTCTTATAAATAATTCATAGAGTTATATACATGTCAAAATAATGATGGTTCTAGGATCCAGTGATTAATTTGGACTTGGAAAATGGCCCTTTCCTTGATCGTTGTTGTTGCACCCGAGGTAGGAAGCCCTTAACTTTCACGAATGTCTTATATGGTTTATTATCATGAATTTTGGAGTGCATGTGTATCTTTGTGAAACCTATGTATGATTCTTGATCATATGAGGTGTGAATGTGTAGCCTTGACATGTTATTGTGATGCATGCAAATGGATTGTTCTAATGATGATACTGCTTGACTTGATGTGATGTTTGATCAACCATTTGCATATTTTATCCTGTGTGTTGTTCTTATATCATCTTCTGTGATGCGTGTAGGTCAATCCTAGTGGACTATACCTAGAGTGGGATATGTTAGGAGTGAGTTTAGCATGAATTGGAATATACCTTAAATAAGGTATGTGTCATCCATGTTTGGGACTATCCCTGCTTGAGAGGGAGGATGTGTCAGGTAGAGAACCAATGTTCCTTCCAACATGGAGATGAAGTAGGTCATCCAGTCTCTAAGGAACTGATATATGTTTTTGACTTGTGTGATATATTTTTGTGATAAATTTACCATGTTTACTTTCATGTAATTCACTTGTATATGTTATTCAGTTATATTAAGGGTCATTGGTGGTGTCCTACATTGCCTTGTACTCACACCCTACTCAGTAATTTTAGTGCACTTATAGAATTCATTCTCAGGGATCTATTCAAGGTAAAGGACCCTATGGTGTATGGTTGAGTAGGTAGGTAGGAGGATATAGATATTTCTAGATAGAGTTTGTATCGAATTCCTATAGGTTCTGCTTTTATTTTTTTAGCTTACTGTACTCTGGATCCTTTTTGTTAGTTTTGGGTTTTGTATATTTCATTCCATACCACTACTGTATGGGATATATTTTTATATGTTTCTACTCTAATGGTTATGGTTTTATTATTTATTTATTTATTATTGTTATTAATTTTTTTATATACTCTAATTTTCATTTAGAAATAAGGTAATATTCTCCCCATACCATTCTATAGGCCCTAACTGCTAGTAGGAAACCTCTTTTGTATGGGGAGGAATGAATAAGGTCATGTGACACCCCTAGCTCAGACCTGATGGTTTGGGTTGAGGTGTTACAATATTGTATCATAAGACCAGGTTCACTAACATTTTTATCCTCCCTATATTCATTTGGGGCAGGGCAGACAAGAGATAGGATGGTAGAGACTCAAGCATGGGGACTATGTTAGTATTTGGCCAGCACTCTATAGTGCTTCTATGAGTTACCATAAAATAGGGAATTATTTTTTATGGTTTGAGGTTAACATTTATTAAATTCACCATGGGTGATGAATATGATGTTGATATGTTGATAAATGTTAATTGGTGTGTGTCCATACATTATACTATGCATGTAGGTTCCTATACCATATATGCATGTTTCTTGCATTAGATAGATCTCAAATAATTAAATACCTAATGAAATTATGATATGTTCTTTGGTATATTATTTCTTTAATTCCTAATTTCATATTGTTGAATTCTATGATTGAGTGTATATATATGTGGTTTTGAATAATTTTCTGGTACTAAAGGATTGAATTGGGTTTTGAGTAGTATTTAGGGGTTATGAATTGTTCTTATGGGTATAAAATTAGGCTGAACCTTGTTGTGAACCATTTTGTGTGCATGTGTTTAGTTATCTATTTTCTTCTTCAAGTCATTAGCCTTCTCTAAGGTTTGTTCTAATATTTTAGAAAATGTCTCCCCATAGACCTATCACACAGCTAGTTTCTCCACCTATTGTGTAGGAGGATGTGATGGATAATGTTCCCTTTCTCACTATTGTGGGTCAAGTAATAGAACTGTTCCAACTAGGAATCTTTAGGCGGGTTCCTATTAAAGGTGGTGGATCCCACAAAGGTGGGCTAGCAATGTTTGAATCCATGCGTGACTTCCAGCTCCAACACCCCAATCCTTCTAGGGAACTGGATTCCCTAAGGTTATGTAGGACTATATATGGGTCATTGAGAGGATATTCAACCTAGTAGAGACCCCATAATATTGGAAGATTAATCTTGTGTCCTTCATGATTTAAGGAATAACTAGATGATGGTGGGATATCATGCTGCAATCTCATATATTTTAAGGGCTGACATGGGAAACCTTTATAGAACTCTTCTTCAAGGAATTCTTCCTTGATGCACTAAATTTGGATCATGCTTAGGAGTTCATAAAGCTCTTATATGGGGATATGATAGTGTATTTCTATTCTAAATGCTTCATGATTTAGACCTAGTTTATACCAATTTTGATGGGAAACAAGGCCCAAATAGATAGAATGTTTGAGATTGGAATTCACCCAGAGCTGATGTGGAAGGTTATGAATTTTGATCTGATGAACTATGTTGTAGTTCTTTATAAGGAACTAATTATTGAGAATGGAATTTAGGAATACAAAGTATTTGGTCTTCCTCTTGCTATCAGCAAACTGAAAAGTTCATCATCCAGTGTAGTCCTAGTTGCTCATTCTAGGATTAAGAAGTGTCTGACATAGGACATATTTTAGGGAGTGATCGACAGTCAGAGTAGAGTTTATATTTTAAACTATTTTTGTGGGTAACAACTATATTGGATTATATAACCGCGGGAAGATGTTTAAATTCTTAAGGATTATACCTTTTATCTATAGACTTGTCACCAATGTGGCAAGACAAGGAATCTGAATCCATTCTTTGATAAGGCTTTGGGGATGTTATCTTCTAAGTCAGGTATTGGACCTCAACAGTAGGTGAAAACCCTGCTAGTGTTAGTGAAATAGGTGAATCATAATCCTATAAGATGTTATGGAGTGATGGTTGGTAGGGAATATGTGGCTGATCAGGATTTAGTTGATGGTGGATAGGCACCTTCCACAATTTGGGTAATTCCCTAATCTATTGAACTCTATTTTTTTCTTTTTTTGGAATAGGATAATCTCATTCATTCATATCTTCTCAATTGGTTGGGTGGTTGTATTTACAGGTTAAATTCTTAACTAATATTTTTTATATCGATACACTCCTAGGAAATAAAGTGGATCATATTCATATCTTTACAGACTATCAAATGGTGGTTTCTTTCTTCGAGCATGCTTGGAGATTCACAATTCTTGAGATGACATATTTCGACATGATTCTTGGTATAGACTAGTTGAACAATTTCCATTCACACATTGATTATAAGAAAGGAAATATAGATCCATGAACTAGAATTTCAAAGAAACTACACATTCCAAGTTCAATAATGATGGATTTTGAGACTTGATAAAATAGTGGGAGAATTAATAAAATTAATTATTATTGTTATTTATCACATAATTAGAAATCAAGTAAAGTACTAATCATATCTTTTAAATTTTGTATGAAATGGAAATAAATACCATGAAAATAGTGAAATAATTCCTTAACTCAGGTTATGTCCTTACAAATACAAATTCCTAGATATGGTACAATCATTTAGGTGATGAGTTATTATCAGAAAGTTTTTTTATGTGTTGGAATACCATATTCCTATCATGCCACCCCGACAGTTGTGTGAAGGTGAAAAGGATTCCTATCATAGATAGGTTAAGGATGATTCCTATGTACATTATATTATATTATCAACTATGTCTGGATATTTCATGATATAATATAAAGTAATGGATTCATACACCATAATATCACATCTCTTTTCTCTTGAGAAAGAGAATGAAAGTCTAGAAATAAATAAGATTGTCAATTCACTATATCAGTGTAAAATGGAAGAAATAAATATAGATATGGATAATTCTATCAAAATTATGGGGTATATTTATTGGTTATTGAAATTGGGGTTCCACTTGGATAAGAAATTATCCATTAATCTAATTTTATTATCCTTACCATCAAGTTTGTCCTTATTTTCCAATCCCAGATAAATGAAATGTATAAATCGCTTAGCAAGATTTTTTCCCTACTCCATCAAGAGGATAAGGATTGGTTGAAACCTATTTCTCCACCCCTTATATTGAAGTATTTGAAATACAAGGATAAATATTCCATGAATAATTTAAATTTAAAATATCCTTTATAGTTTCCTTCAAAGAGACAAAAGATTCAAAGATAAAAGAATGAACAAGAGACTTGTTTCTTATTATGTTGAAAGAATGGAGACTATAAAAGAAATTACAATGAATTGAAGAAGAAATAGGTTTCATACACTTTAGGTATATTCATGAAGTTTTAATTCACTTCTTATATATTAAATATGATATTCTTACAACATACAGGTATTTAAATACAAGAAATGATCACAAATAGAAAGGTTATAGAGTGAACTCAAAAGGATCTGAGAAAAGGTTATTCATATGTTATCCAAGGGTATATCACTATTTCTCATTACCATATTGGATTGATTTAATTTTCTAATAAGTTTGATCAAAACATTTATATAGTTTTCCATCTTGACACAATGAGAAATTATTTCATTTTTGGAATAAATTTTGTTATGGTACTTAATACTAAATTAATGGTTTAATAACTCTTGAATCAAAAATATCCATTACTATGAATGATGAATATAAAAATATAATAATCTTACTTGATTGTTGAAATATAGTTATTTTTCAAATAAAACTTAAAGTAGTTCACCAATTTATACCCATAAAAATGTTTTAGTCTCTATTGAGCTAAGATACTAGATATAAAAACTAATTATCAAGTTTTTGATAGAGAAACATTTATAAATAAATGTACATAATGAAAATTGTTTACTTAGTTCAAAATTTCCATGTAAACTATTATAAATATAAAAGCAACTTTATATTATTCATGATGTTTCTTTAAGAAATTTTATAAATTCTTAGTGAATTAAATGAGTTCAATTGGTAAAGATTGAGGAATCTCTGAGATAGATTCTTAGAAAATATTTTATCCAAGTAATCATTGATCATACATGTGGAATAAAGGTTATAACTAACTCACATTTCCTTATATACCTAAATTTTATAATGGAAGTAAAAGGAAGATCAATTACGAAACTTATATATATTATAAGTATTCTATCATTTATTTCAAGAAATGTTTTGTAAATATAAGTACGATAACTAAACATATACCAACCATATTTTTTAATGTATATCATATCAATTATAATATGTTAAGAATCTATTATGAAACCAACACAAGTGTTTTTTAGAACTATTTATTAAAATATTTCCTTAGCTATAAACGAACATTAAAAAACTAAGGTGCGTCTAATTTAATGATCCTATAGTCACTGAGGATATTAACCATTAGTCAATATTGACAATATTTCCATAAATTAATCCTATATCTTTAGAGATAGTGGTAGTAGAATTAAATTATATAGGTTAAGACTTTGGATGCATATGGGTTGACCTAGGAATACTGGAATCCACTAAGATCTGTGGGAGGATTAGTTCTAGAGACACATATTATGTAAACCAAAGAGGTGGTTTATTTTCACCGTGATGGTTTATACATATATTTCTCTTTCATAATAAGTATTCTGATAAATAAGTAGTAAATGGTAATATTATAAGGTTGAAAAGTATGTATAAATTCAAGTAATGGAATTTTGGTATCAAGATTCGGAGACTAAGTATTTTGAATGTTTCTAATACTTGATTATACTAGTGAGTATTCAAGAAAAATTGGACATGGATGGTACAAGATGGTATTAATATAGCGTGATAGATTATTTAAAGTATTATTTTATGAAAATAACTTATTCACCAATCATCATGACTAAAATCCTTTTTAATTTTAGTTTTCAAAGAATATTTCTATGATCATCATGTTGGACTATTGATTTTTAATGACACCTAATTTAGAGGAATCCATATGGAAGATGTCCATATGACATGAAAAAAAGGAGACCCTATAGTATGTGTATAATAAGCATAACTAAATGGGTCTGTGACATCAATAAATTCCAATAAGATATGAATATTATATAAATTAATTTATGAATAAATCATGGATCGTGATAATCATATATTTTTTTTGGAAACAAATGAGTGACATGTGTCTCTAACTGGTTAGTTGGAGTTTTATAAGTTTTCAAGATAAATATATTAATAATTTATGAAAAAAATTATTGTGTCTAACCAGTGTGTTAAGAATAAGGAATGAAATTTCCCCAAGTTTGACATAAAGTAGAAACCATATCCCACAGAACAAGATATACATAATAGATCTCTGATTTTTTAAATCTAGTCAAGTACATATATTAAAATGGTATTTAAAACTACAAGTTGAAACAATTCAAGATTAGATTATTATTGGTGTATAATCCTTCCAATATAACATGTATAGGAATAGTAAGAGATTTTGTAAATTAAAATAATTTTACAATCATATCATGTTCCATGATATGAATTGATGTTTGATATTACTAATGTATAAAGCATAATAGGTGAATATAAAATAGACCCAACATAATTTCATAGACTTTCAATTATAACTATATGATGGTATTGTGAAATGAAAAACTGGATGAGTTCCTGGTGTCTAGAGAAGTGAGTTTACTAATAAACAATATAATTGAGTACTTGTATACAATTGGTTCAATTTGATCTAGTCTCATACAAAAGACTAAATTTATACGCAATAAAAACTTATTACAACTAGTGGTTTACAAATTTTCAATATCTGAGTACATTGTGTATTTTGATGCAGCCTAGGAAGTGGTTTTAGCAACACCATGTCCTAATTTTGGGTTATACCAAAACAAATAGATTTACAATTTTATGATAAAATTTGACTATGGATTTAGTTAGGATTTCATGATTATATCATGTGAACAAGAGGTGGATAGTCAATTATACCACTACTTTATTAGTTTTATCAAGATAGTAATGTTATAGTAAATAGATTCTCTAAGAAAACATGTGGATTTAGCAAACCTCGCCACATAAACATGTTTGGACTAGAAACTATAGCCATACTTATTAAAATCTAGTTTTTCATGTGAGTAATAACCAGTTGTTAGTAGTTATCTCTAGTGTAAGTGGGATTTTATTAGAGTTAGTTCCCTAGAACCAACTAATATATAATTTAGATTACATGAATATTCAAAGGAGTGAATATTAATATAAATATCTTATCACATATTTATTTTTTTTCTACATAACATTGATGTGATGATTTCATAGAGCATTTAGCACATTTATAAGGTCATAGTAGCTCTCCACTATGATGAAAACCATGAAATTCCATGATGATATTCATAAAAATAGTTCTATGGTCAGATAACGTACTATGATAGGGAACATAGTATATAGATCATCAGGTGTGAGTACTCATAAGTAGATGAGGATTATTCTCATGAAGTTCACACTTGGTAAACTATAATACAAGATATTATGACAACAGACATGCCAGTAGAAATCCCACATGTTTTGGTGTCATTAGATATTCCTATCTATGAGTGTTTGTAATGGACCTTATACTTTAATATTGTTATTAATGCATGTTATGACTCACGCATGCAAACCATGATGATAACATTTCATATAGAAGTTAGGTATATTGGGTGCATCATAAATGACATGTCTTGAATTAATAATTCAGGGAAGTATTTGTATCCTATGTCTTTATAGAAGTTGATACCATGGACCTTTCATTGAAATATAACTATAACATTAAATTTCACAGTTATGTTGTAGAAAAATTTATTTCATAGTCAAAGAAAAATGTATCAAGCATATAGGTTGATGACACAGATGTGAAACTTTCTTAATGAGATATTGAGATAAAGGAATTGTATTACATATAAATAATTAATATGTTGTTCTTAACATTGTGATATTAAGTTCTTTCTATTGGGTGCATTGACCCATTGCTAGAAAGTAATCATGGAAATTAGGCATACCCACCTAATACCAACAAGAAAGAATCCTAGAGGATCACACGCAAAGTGTTTCTATTGATCTTATTTAAATTTTATTTGAATTTAATTAATGTGATTAATATTATTCTCAATACCGAAGAATAATTTTATTCATGTTTTATTGATTTCATAAATTAAATAAATATTTATTCATCGGATTGTGAATAAAATTTATTTATTTATTTTATTAAATATTGAATAAATATTTATTCACTGGTTTGTGGATAAAAATATTTATTAGTGAATAAAAATTTTTATTCAGGTATTCAACAAATATTGAGGAGTTAAAATGAACTAATACCACATTTGGTAATAAATATTAATTTACAAGTTGGTCAAAATAATATTTTTTATTGTACAGGTTAGCACGCACACCATAAAATAATAATAATGATATTATTATTTTGTGGAATGGGGTTTAATAAATATTACAATATTATTTAAGGTCCATTAAGAAATTAAAAAATATTTTAACCTAAACCATAGATCTATAAATAGATGGTTATGTCTATTGAGTATGGCGATTTTGAGAAATAGAGAATCGTTGTGCACAATGGATTTCTCTCTCGAATTCCTCTTTATCTCTCCCTGTAAATAATGATAAATAAAATAGATAATCATTCAAGATCAAAGGATGAGTGATCTATAAAAATAATGAAATATAATTGATTCACTATGCTAGAACCTAGAAATAAATTGGCATTACTCAGATATTAAAGAAGCATGTTTAGATCACCACTAGAGAGATTTCACACTTGGATCCTTACACTGAAACAAAGGTAATCTATAAAAGGGTTTTTAAATGATTAACATCTACATAAAATAAAGGATCTTAAGACAAGGTAAACCATTTCTTCCAATATTAAATAAATTAACTATAAATTTAATATGAAAATATCCTCTATCGGTGTTTTGAAAAAGTCTATGTTAAAATATATTTTAATATATCTCCCACCAAAGGTGCATCCACTATTCCTAAAACACTCATATAATCCATTTATCATGATGTCACTAATCAAGAAGGTTGCATATCGGTGTCATAAACCTATGTGTTCGATGTATCTTTATTTGATTTTTAAAAATTTAACTTTACCATAGAAAATAATGTACATGGATTTATTAGACTGTATCACTTCTATCAAATGGATTGATATATAAAATTTCATTAAATAACAAAAGGTACAAATCATTTCTCAAACTATTCATTAATGAAATGTTACTCAGGACACACCCAACGTATCATTCTTCACCAAAAACATATGTCCTCACAGTTTTCATTAGTTCATCAAAGTATGAAACTCATAATATCTATTAATAATAATCATAAAATCTAAGGATCGATACACACATCCTATGAGTCTCCACCCTTGATAGACTATATCATTTTTATCCTTCAAATGATTTCATCTGGCTATAGAAAATCTATTTAAGAATATTTTTGTGGGACTTTTGGGTTCTCATTATAATAGGTAACTGCTATAAACTTTTAGTGCGACAATTAATCTTAAGACATTATCATATATTATGTCACACATAAAAACAATCATGATATGATAAATATTTTATTAATATTTAAAACTATGAATATAGCTAATCATAAAGTACATAGAAGTTGGTTCTAGGGAACCAACTGTAATAAACTCCCACTTGCACTACCGTCAACTGCTAACAACATTCAGTATACTAGCACTCAAAATATACTCATTCTTCTACTGTGATAATTCATTATTAAATGGGTTCAACTTGTTTTCCTATGTGGGAATTTTGCTTGTGGAAACTTCACCCCTCTTAGAAAAATCCCTCAAGAGTTTTTACTTCCAAAGTATGTTGTTTTTACATTGGTGTGACCTTTGATCTTTTGAAAGATCCACCACTACAATATTATCATAATATAATGGGATATATTATTTACTACTAGGTGCCACATATAGATCCTAGACAAATTTTTGTATCCAAATAGATTCCTTAGATACGTTAGAGGATTATATATACTCGGTATTTGTTGTAGAGTCAGCGAAAAAATATATTTTTGAACTCTTCCAACTCACATCTCCTCTATTGAGGCTAAAGACCTTGACTGTGAATTAGATTTATTTAAAAACTAGCATTATTATAGATCCTAATGACTAGATCATCATCCCCTCTATTCACCAGGAACATATTCATTGTTTTTGTCAAATACTTAAGTATAGTCTTAACAACATACCAATGTTGTTCACTTGGATCATCTCAATATCTTCTGACCATACTCAATGCATAGGAAACATAAAGCCTATTATGTAACATGGAATAAATGATTGATCATATCATTTATGTGTATGGGATCTTGATTATTCTCTCTTTCTTCTATTGTATCTATGGATACATTTTCTTGGAAAGATGTATACGAGGTTAAACTAGAACCAATCCCCTATCAGATTGTTCTATACTAAATCTCTTTAAGTTCCTAGTCAATGTATATACAATTACTTAGTACAAGAATCTTCTTGGATCTATCATGAATGATTTAAACCCTCGAATGCAGGCTACTTAACATAGGTTTGTCATAGAGAAGCATTTTTTTAACTGGTCTTTAATAGACTATAAGACTGATATTTCATTTACAATTAGTAATATGTCAAAAAAAATTACTACTAGGATAATGATCGCATTCCCACTAAATCACTTTTAAATACATGGATCACATTCATTATTAATAAAACCAAATTCTTTCATAGATTCATTGAGCCAATTATTTCATAACCTGGATACTTTATTCACTCCATAAATGGATATCTATAACTTTTATAACCTTTTGACATGAATCAGAGTCACAAAGTCTTCTTTTTGTGACATATAGACATTTTATGGAAGGTTAACATAAAGGAAATTTGTTTTGACATTCATTTACCAAATTTAATTGTCATGGTAATCCTCTATAGAATTATGAAATATTTAAACATGGAAACTGAAGAAAAGGTTTCTTCGTAGTCAATGCCTTGATGTTTTTTAAACCCTTTATCCACTAGTGTTTCTTTATAGGTACTTATTTTACCTTCCTTGTCTATATTTATCTTTAATACCCATTTTCACCAAACAAGATTTACATAAATTGGTTGATTGACAAAAAACCAATCCTGGTTCTTATACATGGAATCTATTTTAGAATCCATGGCTTATTTTTATCTTCAAACTTCTACACTCTCTACTACCTATTTTCTGATACAGGTTCATTATTATCAACCAATAATGAGTTTCCATCTTTAGTGACTAGAAAAAAAATGTTTCAATGGTTCTCTTACCTCTTTGGTTATCCTATGCAATACTTGTGTTTTGAGAACAACTTCTTCTGTGGAGACCTATAGACTCTTTTACTATATCAACTCTTGTATATCTTGAGAATCAAATTCATATAATTCAATATTTCTACCACTATCCTTATTGAGTATTTTATTCTTCTCAAGAAATAAAATATTTTCTAGTGATAATCACTTTCTTATCCGAGGCGTTTTATTGGTAGCATCATCTTGTTTCCTTAGGATACACTATAATGATACACTTTATGCCCTAGGGAGTTGGTTTGTTTCCTGATGTGTCCTTATCAAATGATTCACAATCCCATACACATGTAAGTGAAAAACATGTTTCTTTCCACTCCATAACTCAAATGAAATTCCTTTTTCCACTTTAGTTGGTTTTCCTTTTTCCTTTAGTTGGTTTCTCTATATGATTAATTATTGACCTTACTATGTCTAGAATGTTATTGTTCCTCTTTTCACTACACCATTTCACTGTGGTGAGTAAGGTGGAGTATGCCGAGAAAGAATCCAAAACTCCCACATAAATTCGATAAACTCTTGGTTAAGATATTCACCACCTCGATCAGATAAAATTTTATTTATCTTTATTCCAATTTTATTATCTACACCATTATTTAATTCTTTCAATTTCTTAAAGGACTCGGACTTATACCTCATCAAGTAGAAATATTAATATCTACTCAATTCATATGTAAAAGTTATGAAGTAAGAATACCCACCTCTAGCTTATATTGGAAATTTTCTTCATACGTCAGTTTTTTCCAATCCTCGAAGTTTTGTGTCCCTATCACTCTATCCATCGAATTGTGGTTTGGTCATTTTCTCTTGTAAAAAATCATGGCACACTTCAACTTATTTTATCTCAAAAGAGTCTAAATTACCATTTTGATAGATCTTTGTCAAAAAATTATCATTTACATGACCAAGATGGCAATTCCATAGCTAGGTGTTACATGAGTCATGTCAAAATGACTCGTTATCAATTGAAATGCTTGGTTTTCATAATTTAATATATAAATACCATTATTTAAATATGTTATACCATAACATATGTTTTCATTATAATATACATTGATTTTATTTCCAAACTTGAAAAATAAATCACATGTATCTAGGGAGGATGTAGAAATTATATTTTTGGTAAAAATTAGTAGTTAATAAAAATATTTTAAAACCAAGATCATTCCAATTGGAAACTCAAGGAAGTAGTCTCTAATGAATAAATCAGCCAGACTCACACCATTTTTAGCTCTAAAATCCACCTCTCCTCTAGAAATCTTTTAAAATCTACTTTTTTCTTATATGTATATACACATGTGAGAACCAAAATCTTTATATAATACCAAATGTATAGATATAAAAAGATTACCCTCAATAATGATCATACCTTTAGCTTATTTATGCTTTTGGGTGCAGTTCCTATTATATTCGCCTTGCTTGCCACATGAAAAACATACTACTTCCTTTTATTTTTCTTTCATTTGGATATTCCTCTTCTTGGAAGGATGGTGTTAGTTAATTTATAATTGTTATGAGTCTCAGTCCCATTTTCATTGTTCTTACTTTTCTTTTTCACTATAAAGACCATGGGTTTGTCACGCCCCATGTTATTGTCAACTTTTAGAATGAGAGTAAGAAGTTCTAAAAGAATATTCTCATTATTTATCATTTAATAATTAATAATAAAACTGGAGTAAGAATTGGGCAGTGAGGAAATGATGAGATCTGTGTAAAAATAATTTGGTAATTTAATGCCTAAAATGTATAATCATTTTATGTATCCAACAATCTTGACTACATGAGGCCCAACTAATTTAAAATACCCAAGATTTCATGTAAATAGTGAAATGAAGTTATTGTTTCTCTTTCTTCTATCCATATCTTGATAGAGATCATAAAGGTGGGACATCATGTTATATGAACCATGTCCTCATGTTGCTTTAGAAGATCATTTGTCATGGATGCTAGCATTAAAAACAGTACATTTTCAGTATTATCCAAACTTTTATCATAGAGAGATAACTCTTCCTCACAAGCCTTTTGTCTAGGTGCTTTAAGAATAGGGTTTTCTAGCACATATAATTTCCTTTCATGGCACATGATAATGTGTAAACACCTTTTCCATTCTTAGAAATTACTGATGATGAGAAGGCTATCCTTATCAAGTATGGATTGTAGTGATATATTTTAAATCATATTTATTATCATTTATAAATTAAGAATAGAAAATTTTTAGTAAATTATTTGATAAAATAATATGATAAATATTATATTTATTAATATCCCACTATTTTATCAAAACCTAATATCTATCAAAATTGGCTTCAAAACATCCTGTATCTTGGAAATTCTAGTGTAAAGGACCCCTATTCCCATTCTCATAACCCATACTTGGTCCTAACAAGTTATTTTAAGGGTTTTAGGTAGTCATAAAATTTCTAACTGCATTAACTCAAAGTTCCTTGTTATGTTAAGTGGACTCCCCAATCCTAAAATCCTTAAATTTTATTTCCTCAAAATTTGTCTCTTAGTTACACTGATTCATGATTGGGAAACCCTTGATGTGAACTAATTTAAGTCAACCTAAAACTTCAAGTTGCAATTCCATGATAATTGAAATCAACCCGACTTAATTTGGTCAAGAACTTTATAAGTAGTAGAATTATATATCGAATTAATATATATATATAATATGGATTTTTATCTTTATGAAAGAATTGACCATTTTATATTTATTACATTATTTTTAATATTAAGTGTATTTATTTAATTGATTATTGTTGTATTACATAAAATTTATACATAATCCAATTTATTTTAGTTTTATCTTGCATGATTGTTAATTCATTAATTCATGTGATCATGACAAAACATCCATAATAAAATTAACCATGATACTTGATAGAAATAAAATAATATATTTTTATGATCAATATATTTTATTCATGATTAATTTATTTAGTGTATGATAAACTAACGGTCAACCTAGAGGAAAAATACCGTAAACAATGACTCAGTTCCTATTGTAGTTTTCCACCTGTCCACCCATGTACCTCTTGGATTGTTCTCTCCTAGGATCCAAACTTGAACCACCTACACAAGCTTGGGATATCAGTACATTACATGATATTTTAATCACACATAGGTGAGGGGAACCGAAGGATTGATTAAGGGGTTTACATAAAAGGAAACTATGGTCACACAAGCCCTTACATAATGAGAGGAATGACATGCAAGCCATAAAAATAAGTTAACAATAAATTAAAAAGAAACCAATCACATATAAATTTCTAGTATATGCTCATGATCATCCAAATATATGCAATAAATTACATATTTAATAAAATTAGTATCTAATTATAATCATTCTTATTTAAGATAAATTGTGTTTGTGTCAATTAATTATATACTTCAATTAATCAATTATTTTATTTTAATTTGCATCCAAACTTTCTTGATAATCCCATAAATAAAAATTTTAGTCAAATAAATTAATTTTATTTAAAATTAACTATGTAAAAAACATGTATCTTGGAAGCAACTCGGTGAGTACCAATCTAAACTAACCAGCATGTATTATATTTTTATACTCTTTAATCATGCGACATGTTGAAAACATGACTTATCACATAATTCCATGTCATGTATGATTCGATTGAATGATACACTAAACACATGTTTTTTACATAGCATGTTATGTTTCAATGTACATATATTAACAATCGTATTATGAATTATACACGATATGCAGTTCTGAACATTATGCATAAAATAATTATACATCTAATAGATATATATATATATATATATATATATATAACACATCACATGGAGTGTACACAGTAAAATAAATGACACAAAACACACATGATGATAAGTTTTAATTAGTACAATAAATTAATTTTGAATTCTACATAAATTAGTAATATACACAGCGTGTAAAATCCAACTACACATCATGTATAGTTCTCACCATCTATCTGTTGAACATTATTAGGGTCTCTATGTGTAATCATGCCATAAAAATTAATGGAATACATTATGTGTACATGGGTTACACATCGTGTGGTCTCTGAGTTACATGGTTACCAGTCATGTAGGTCATGTAAGAAAATACACAGCTCTCCCTTGACTAATGGGCTATACATCATGTACGAATTTTACACATCATGAAATTAGGCTAACTATGCTTTGGGATAGTCTGATCAACACATGGTATATTTAAATACACATTATGTGTAATAAATGAACATGGATTGAATTAATTCTGAATTAATTCGTGAATTTTCTTGGTGCATTAAACACTGGTACACCACATGTACCAATTTAATATATGGAATATACTCTTATTTTATCCTTCCATAATCATCGACACCTCTGGATGAGTTCTTAAAATGTTATTCAATAATAAAATCAATCAATTTTGATTATATTTGATAGAATGAAGGGGAATAATAGAATATCTCATAATTCATATTAAATAATAATTAAATTGAAATTGAAAACTAATGATAAATACATAAATCAATCAATGATCTTTAAATAATTATGCAACTTCTTTGATACCACTTAATGTTTCTGGGCATAATGGAATAACTAGATGGGGTAAGCCCAACTCCAATTTTCATAATCAATGATTAATCCGATATTTACATCTATGATAAACTTCATGACCCACTGAATTGAATCAAATATTAATTGAAGAGATAACACCAAAACCAAATTGCATGATCATCACATAATGATTTATAATTAATTTAAATAATTAAAGAATAACATTTCGATGAATTATTTCTTCTTTGATGAATCTGACAATGTATCTACATCATACCATTGTTGTGTTGTGGGAATCAAGTGAATATTTACTCTAATGATGATCTACATGTGCTCCATGAACCTTCAAATGTTGTTATGGGGATATATGGGTGCTAGAGTGGTAGATCTGAATGCTTGTGTCATTCATCTTTTATCACCACAAGAATTACTTCTAAAAGGATTCTCTTTGATCTCTCTAGAATCAAGAGTTATGGTGGAAGAGGATCACTCTACATCCTTGAGAGTTTTCTTAGAGAGGGAACTCTTCTAGGATTTGAGAGAATTCTCTAGATATTGTTGTGCACAACTAAATAAAATAGAAACCCACTTGTTATAAATAATATGATTGGGTTTAAATAGCAATAGGGTTGGAAAATAATAATTTCACATACTCCATTATTATTTCATTAATACATATGGAACTACACATCTATTATAATAATAATAATATTATTATTATTTCTTAATATGCACAAAACTAGTGAATTGATTAAATATTATTAATTATAATAATATTTAATATATATTATTTATTACTGGACTAATAAAATCAGGCCTTCATTCCTCAATAATATTTATCAGGTCTTGAATAATTTCTATTTATTTAATAAATAAACATTACTACATTATTCTCTAATAAATAAATAAATATAATATTCGTGAAATAGAAAATAAATATTTATTAAATATCTTGATCGCAAAATATTATCTCAAAGAAATAATGATGGAATATATTTGATCAAGAAAACATAAATAATTATTAATCCATGAATGGGAATAATATATATTCAACATGTTAAATAATATTACTATTTATCTGAGGTTTTGAATACACTTAGTGTGTGACCCTCTGAGCCTCTTTCTCAGTGGCATTAGGAGAAGTAGCCCAAAATACAAGGTAAGCATCTAGAAACATGAAAAGTCACCCATAGAGAAATAATTTAATGTTTTAACAATATAAAACCTCATATATATTCTTATTGTAGAATATAATCCCTTTATCATGATATCTCTTATCAAACAAGTTTCATGTTGGTGTGATCAACCTATATTCTCAATGCATATTTATTTGACTTTCTAGAATTGGAATTTCCCTTAAAACACCATAAACATGGATTTATTTAAGCTATATCACTTCCATAAATGGTTCTGACATACCAAATTCTGTTAAATAATGGAAGGGAAAAATCCTTTCTCACATTATTCATTAATGAAATATTATTCATGACACACCCAGTGGATCCTACTTCACTAAAAACATATGTCACCATAGTTTTCATCAATAAATTAAAGTAAAAAACCCAAACTATGAATTAATAATAATCTCAAAGTCTATGAATATATACACATATCTATAGATAGGAATGTCCAATGACACATATAAATGTGAATTTCCTACTGAATGGTCTCGTTCTCATAATCTCCTATATTGGAAATTACTAATAACAAACAATATTAGAAGGTGTCTCAAAGTCCTATGAGTGACCATCCTTTATTGAATATATCATTTGTTTCCCTTAAATTATTTCATCTAAATACATAACAAAAATTTAAGAATACTATCATGGCACTTTTGGGTTCTCATCACAACGAGGAACTGTTATGACCTTTCAGTGTGACAACTACTCTTATGAAAATATCACATACTGTGTCACACAATAGAAAAATTATGTTCTGATAAGTAGTTTATTAATATTAAAAACTATGAATATAGGTAATCATAAAGTACACATAAGTTGGTTTTAGGTTGCTAACTCCAAAAGGACACAAATGTGTCAAGAGGAAATGAAAGTTGGAACCACGATACTTTAAGCCATTTGAGATCATTGAATGCATTAGGAAGGTGGACTATTGGTTGGAACTTCCTAAAAGGTATAATGGTATGTAAAATATATTCAATGTTTCATAGATTTATAAGTATGAGCTTGATCATGAAGGTTAGCTAAACTGTGAGGATATTGAGCTAGCACTGGATGCATCTTTGGTAGAGTGACCATTTAAGATAGTGGACCAAAGCAACAAGGTATTATAGGGAAATAATATTACTTTATATCAAGTTCAATAGAAGCACAAGAATTTTTAGAAAGAAACATGGGGGATAGAGAAAAACATTCAAGAGTATTGTCCCAAGCTATTCGAGAAAACCTACAAGGACACTTCTTAAGGATGATAATCCATTAGAGGGGGGGATTTGTAACATCCTCAATCTCAAGTTATGTCACTTCTAATTTTTTTCACATAATTAAGGGTGTAATTAATTTATTTAAGTCTTGTTAGAGGTTTTTGGAGAAGTAAATGATTCAAGGATGGAAATTGGCCATAAAAGTGGTTCACGACATGAATGGACATTCACATCGTGAATGTCTTCTGGGATGAATGAATGAATCTATTTTAGATCATGAAACACATTAAAAAAATAAAATTAAAATTAATGATGTGAATGGGGTCTTCGGGATTTTAATTTGAGGTGTTATTTTTTTTATGAGCTGTTTTTTCCAAGATTTCACGACATGAATCCAAAATTCACACCACGAATGTAGTTGGTTCTAGTTACTTAAATGACCTGATTCTATTATCTTTTATAATTTGTTTCAATTCCTACTAATCTAAATCCTAGGCTCTCTATAGGTGATTTTAGGCTCTCCTCTCCCATTCCAACTCCTCTCATTGATGCCTGAATGCCCATTTGATCTTGTGTATCCAATCTGGTAAGTTATTCTTTTATTGTTATCAATTGCTTCATCTTCTACTCAATCAAAATGAATTAGATCATAAATATATTTGTTAGATATAAGGGTTTTGGATTGATCTAATGATGTTTTTGATAATAATTGATAGAATCAACATCCATATTCATGGATTTTTCTTCTTCATAATTCTTGTACTAAGATCATTTTATATAGTGGATCTTATTTAGTAATTTGACCTTATCTTAACCTTTTAGGATGTGGTTCCTATTATACCTCAATAATAGAGTTATAAAAACGTAAAACCAAAATGGTCTTAGAATCCATTGGTGCATTTTAATGGTAAATATTTATTTAATCTTTGTTATTTCACCTAAGGTAGAAATCCCTTAAATTTCTAGCATGTATTATACAAGTTATCAGCATGATTTTTGGAATTTGTGTATCCCCAGGAAACCTATATATGATGCTTGATCATGTGAGGTGTCAACCTATGATTTTTATTCTTGAATATGGATTATTCTAATGATGATACTTCTTGACTTGATGTTATGTTTAATCTATCATTTTCATCGTGTATCTTATGTGATGTTCTTCTATCTTCCACAACTGAGCATGCATGTCGAGTTGAGTGGACTATCCCTTGATAGGGATGTATTAGTTGTGATTTTGGCATGAATTAGAGTATCCCTTTAATAAGAGATGTGTCAACCATGTTTGGGATTATCCCTGTTCAAGAGAGGGGGTGTTTCAAGAGGGAGACTGATGTTCCTTCAGATATAGAGTTGAAGAAAGTAGAGTCGGTCTCTGAGGACTTGACATATGTTTCATAATTTTTTGATATATTGTTATAATATTCATATCATGTTTAATTAAATGGAAATAAATTTTATATGTTATACACTTATGTTAAGGGTTGTTGGTGGTTCCCTACTGAGTCTTGTCCTCACACCATACTTGGGAATTTTGGTGTACTTATATATTTCATGCTTAGGGATTCGATGAAGGTAAAGGGAACTATAGTGGATGGTTGAGAATGTAATTAAGAAGATAAAAATGTTTCTGGATGGAGTTTAGACCAGATGTTTTCAACTACTAATTTTATTTTTATAGCTTAATGTTCTTTACATCCTTCTTATTAGTTTTAGTTTTGTGTTTGACATGTCATACTACGACTACATCAGTTATATTTGTATAAGTTGTTTCTCTGATGGTTATTATTTTATTCATTATTTATTGATTATTGTTATCAATCTGTTTATATACTCTATTGTTCACCTAGTATTTAGGTCATAGTCTCCCAACACCGCTTTGTATAACCTCATTGTTAGTCAGCAACCTCTTGCCTATGGGGAGGATTGCATGAGGTCATGTGGCACCTCTGGCTTAGACCCGATGGTATGGTTCAATGTGTTACATATAGTTATATATGTTTATAGATATTTATATGTATTTATATATAATTAGTTTTATATATATATATATATTATGTGGGTAGATATAAATGTATGTATGTATATGTATTTATAATTATATATTTTTTTATTTTTTTATTTTTATTTATATATATTTATGTATATTTATAAAAAAATATATTTATTTACATATATATTTATTTATTTTTATTATGTGGGTGTGTGTACACACACACATATATTTTTGTATGTATTTTTGTGTACATATTTATTCATTTTTTATATTTAGGAAATATAAATTTATTTCCCCTAAGTGAATTATCATTAGAGCCTTCATGATACTCTAATTTATATTTTCTCTCTCCATAATATGATAATCTTTGGTTTCCATTTCCAATTTCAGTGAACATCATGAAATCTCATTATATCTTCCAAAGTCTCTAATGGATAATGGTTTTTGAATACATGGCTTTAAGATACTAAAAATGATCAGTTTTACTCTCAGGGTTAAAGATAAAACTAGATTAATTCCCTAAGAACCTTGTGAAGTTTTCCTCATATGTTTCTATGGATTCATCCACCTTTTGTTTCAAATCCAATAATTATCTCTCTATATTTGTGGGAATAGTATGAGAAAAGTACTTAGTGAAGAAAACTTTATTGAACTCCTCCCACTCTAGAGAGTCTAAATCCTTCATTTTCATTATATTCTTAATTAGATTCCATCATTTGTCAACCTCACATACCAAATTATAAACAACCAAGAAAAAATTCTCCTTTTATGGGAAATGTAGAACATAAAATATATTTTCCATCACATTGATCCATTTCTCAGAAATAAGTGGATTGGAAGTGCCATTGAAGGAGGGTGGATGTTTTTACATGAAAGACTCTATTTAAGGTTAATCTTTCCATGGTGTTTTTGGGAGATCAATATGATTTACATTATTATTCATGTCTTGAGATAGTTGAGTGAGAATCACCACAATATTTTTTTAACTTATTATCCCATATCATTTGGTTTCTCATTAGAAAAATCATCACATTTCCCACTACATCCATCACTAACCCATTTTCGATCTAGCTATTTCTTAAGTAAAGTAAAATGTTGGAATATTTAATATAAAAAGAAATTTATTAACATAAAAGGGATAAATCATAAATAACATATATACCCTAACTTACATATCTCTAGGTTTTAATATAGGTTATTAATTTTATATATCCAATTATGTTCTCTAATTATACCATAAAAATGTTCTCAAATTCTTCATGATGGTTCATAATGAGTGAGTGAATTTCCAAATCATATCCCCCAGAAGTGTCGATCCATGTGCGTAGTCTTTGACAAGATCTTCATACACCGAGTAAAGATCATGTTGATACTTAGCCATACTTTTTAGGGTGGTTACCACTATGTGAATCTTTGTCATATCTGCGTCCACATTCCAGTATCTGAAAAATTATTTAATTTCTCATAAACCACACAATCTCTACTTTGCTAAAACTTTTGAATGTTATCATATACTTAGACTTATCCATTATAATTATCCCTAGTGTTTTCACAAAACTTGTCTTATCTAAATCCTCAAAATAACTAAACTAATCATAAAAAATAACTAAACCTCATTATGATACCAACTATGACAACCCATGCTTAACATTTCATTATTTTACAAAATTTCCATAAGATAAACATTATTACTCACAAATCATCTTCTAGTCCCAATAATGGAAGGTTTAGTGTCTTTGAGGACTATATACGTAATAAACTTATTCTATAATTCTTGTGAACATTCCTCCACAATTGATCTACACTGGAATCACTTGTAAAATTATCATAAGTTATAATCATCTCTATAACCTGGGGGGTAAAAAATTAGAAAAGGGGTGTTCTCAAACTTTCAATAAGGGAAAAATTATCAATATTTCATCACAGGTCAGATCATAAAAATATGATAAAAAATTATCAAGGAGAAATTTGCAATTAAAAATAACATAAAACAATAAGAGTTGAACATAAATCATTATATAAGGACATGCAATATCAAATGAACAAACATATACCATAGAAAAAGATTCTAGAATCATGAGATAATAAACATGATCCATGGAGAATAATCATAAGAATATGAACTGGAAATATAACATTACCTTAAAACATAACATAACAAGGAACTTTGATAGAAACATAAGCATAGGATTTCATTATATTATTAGAATATCCAAGAAATACCATCCTTAAGTTTGTGATCATATCCTAGAAGTATTACCCTTTAATTTTTGATAGTATCCCGAAAGAACCAAAATATATTCTCTAATGAGATATAGAAAATTAACCAATACATTTTAGGGTGATATAGGACCCCACCCATCATCATCCATACATATGTGTTCCATAAAATATCAATCATTCAACATATCAAGAAAACTCATGGGAGAAAATTGGGTTTCATATCAATTACAAATGGTATCACATAACATCAAATCAAAAGTTTATTGGTTGATACCAAAATTTCAGTCACCCAGAATGAGTATTTTACCAAGGGATATAGAATCTAATTTATATAACATAACATCATAGTATTTATATCTTTGAAGAGGAAAATAGAAGTGAAAACATGAAAATGATATTTTAGAAAACATTTCTTAACATTTTTTCATAGAGATGAAATTATGAATCACTTTCAAAAATAATTTTCAAGAATATAACATGAAAAATATTTTTTTAAAAACCACATTAAAATTAAAGCAATAATGGAGTCTTGAAAAGGACATAAAGATGTTATATAGGAATGTGGAGTGGAAGATAAAAATATGAACTTAAATGGGAAATCCTTTTTAAAGTTTTTAAAATAATATTATTGAATTCCACATCATAAAAATAGTGATAATTAATTCATTTGAAAATAATTAAATGGAAATGTTAAGAATAAAATAGATAGATCATATTTTAAAGGTAAAATAATAATGGATAACATTGGCTGTTAGATTGAATATAGATATGGAAGAAACAAATATCATATGGAAAGAATGAGAATTATTTTTAACATAATCATATTTTCTAAAGAAAGAATTCCATAAATGTAATTCCATAGAAAATAAGTGGTAAATTCATTATAATATAAATATATAATATAAGAAAACTATCTTGTAATTACCGAAGTAAAAAAAGGGAATCATTATGACTCAATAAAATAAGTTGAGTCAAGAAAACTCTCACCTTTTTTTTAGTCAAACATTCTATAACCTATTATTTAAAAAAAGTATATTAATAAATTATTTAATAAACTTATTCATAGATATATAATTTTATAAACTTAATTATAATTATTTATTTCAAATACATTAGTTAGTTTTATTTGATTTTCATCATATGATCTTATTAGCTTCAATTGTTTGTTTAATACTAGTTTTTATAATTGAGGTATCAATTCTTGTTTATATATTTAAAGTACACCATTATAATATCATTATAGGAACTAGAATATATATATTTTAACTATTTATAATGTTTAAATTTCATTTCATAAGTATTTTGGTTATGATTCGTGATAATGGTGTTGGTGGTGAGCTTATTTTAGTAAAAAAATAACGAATAAAGAGTGATATTAATAATAAGTTAAATATTAATACCGTGTTTTTAGAAGAATAAGAAAAACATTATTTGATAATTAATTTATAATAACACAAATATTTAAGTTTCTATATCCATCCATGAAAGAAATTTATATCATTGTTCAAGCGAATGGTTAAATCGGCCCAAATAAGAACAAACTATAATCTATAGGTGGGTATGGTTAAGAAAGTGATTATTTTAAAATAATATCATTATTAAAAAAGTTTAATGATATTATTTATATGTTTTTAAGGTGTTGAGTAATATTTTAAGAGATTTTGATTAATAATAAAAGGCTATATGAAAAACTAAATACATCACTTTTGTAGAGGTAGTGGTCCGCACATACGCACGGGTGACATGCTCATTTACATGGGAGAAAAAGAATATAGAAATTGGTCTATATTTTTATAATATTAATAATGTTATCATATTTATTCATTAAATACCCCCTTTAAACCAAAATTATAATACGATTATGAAAAATAGATCATGTCGCTTATGATGGTGGTAGTCCGTATGTAACACAGGAAACATTTTAATTTTTCATATGGCTGTGAGGAGGGTAGAAATTGGATATTCCATAAGTATAATAAAATTTATTAATATTATTAATAATTATTTTATAATAATTTCAAGGATATATTATTTTTGAGGTGGCAGAAGAGGAAAAGAAACAAGAGATCTCAGTTAAGAATATTACCTCTTCCCTTTGGATATTCTCCCTTGGGTAACACCTTAAATATCCTTAGCTTGGTCTTTCGGAAATACCAGAGATTCTAAAAAGTGGGTAATAAGTTGAGGATAGAATGGGATAGATTTTTTATATAGATAATTATTTTGAATTATTTTGATAAATGTGGTGGAAATGATCTCCTTTTATAAGTGAAGAAAATGATATTTTTGTAAATACTCGTTACTTTTTTCAATGATGGCATGACACTATCCAAGGTTCAATGGATCCCAAGTGGAAACTAGTGAATTTTGGGGTGATATAAGGTCAAAAATCCTCCACAATTCATTTTTAGACATGTTTTACGCATTTTTTAATCCTCTTTCCACTAGATATTTATATTTTACCATTTTGGTTTTTACCTTGGTAACTAGTTTTACCCAAATAATTTATATTTTATTAAAAAATAAAAGGTATCACTTTATAAAAAACATTGATGTTATGAACCTAAATTTAAGTTATATATAATCTAATACAATTTATAAATTATATAAAATTAACTTTTAAATTAAAACATTTAATATATAGGAAAACTATTTTGTAGAAAAATATTGGTTTACTATTAAGTGTTCTTAATCTTATTTAGTATTGATTAGAAATTTAAATAGTGTTAATATATTTATATATAGGTTTAAAAAGTATATTAGATTACTTTTTTATAATAGATTAATTTATTTTATTATATAAAAATTACATGATGTTAATAAAACAATTATTTGTAAATAATAGGTTTACCATTACCCTAATAATTAACTATAATTCAAATAATATTATTTTTTATGCTTAAAAATTAAATGATAATTTTTATATAATTAGGACCTATTCATTCCAAATATAAAATCAATTTTACCAAATACAATTTCTAAGACTGAGAAATATTAATTTTCATATTAGCGCACATAATGCATAAAAACCATTATTTATAAAAAAATGTATTTCAAAACATAAAATACCCTTTGTTTTGTTATAATATTTTTACAAAGTATTCAAAATGTGTTTAATTCTTATTAATACCCTCCAATTTTATGGTAATGGTCATATTTAATAATTTAATTTTATTAAAGTCTCGTGATTTTTGTTTTAGTTTAGTGTTACATATAAGACAAGATACTCAACATGACTTAAGGAAAATTATTTAGTAAAATCATGGGTCATTGTAATTATCTTGTAATAGTATCAATTGTAACATAACAACCCACATCAACCAAACCATACACCTAATATGGTTATCACATAGTAAGGTGAAGTAAGAAAATAGAACAAGTCTTCTATATAACGAAACAAGACATACCACCAGAGTACTATGCTGAAGAAAAAGATAAAACTAGGTCCATGAAATCTAATAAAAACTAAATAAACTATAAATTATTAATAAATAAAGAACAAAAAGTCTCCATATAACCATCAGTCACCTCTAAACAACCCTTCTATGAAGGAAAAAACCACTGGAGAAGCCAAAATACTACAAGATGTCCTTCTCTTTACATATATCCTGCAATACAATATCTACAACTACTCAAGGGAAAATTAGGGTGTGAGAACAAAGCCCTGTCAGATACCCCCACAAATTTTATACAAGGTCAAATATAAAGAATGCAATAGCTCTAGATTTTAAAACAAAAAACAGTTTACAAAGCATTTTTTTAAATCCAATTCATTTGAAAATAATTTTCCATTTGGTTTTCAAAAAATCATTTCATATTATCAAATAAGAAATATGATAAGTAGAATTGATAAAAATAGGAATGTCGATCCATACATCAAGAGGTAAGAAAGTAAACACATATCCATGAAATAACCTATCATGCGAAGCTATGTGATACAACATCATATAAAAGACTATGAAAAACAATCCATGATGAAAAAAATCATGTAATAAATAACCATAAATTAAAAAACACCTTGTAGTGGTCCATAGCCTATACAAACATGTGTATTAGACACTAAAGAGCCTAAATTTCCATAACATTGGATCAAACCAATATCATTTCATTCCAGTCAATTGATATCCAAAAGGTTACCTCCACATTGTGCCACACACACAAAGGTTGCCCGTGTTTATTTCTTGATTCAACCAAGTTTCCCAATGTTACAATTGTCAAAATACATCTAAAAACCATGATCAAAATTATTATAAAACATTTTCAAAACCAATTAAATCTGCTTCGGTGTCTGAAAACCCATTTCCAAATCAATAAAATCCATTTTCAAAGAAATCCCCTTTAAAAATATTTGTCTTTCCAAGAAATAACTTAAAACCACATATCAATTCAAATCAATAAACAACCCAAATGAATTTACCAATAATTATAAGCAATTCATTTCATTAACCAATTGTATAGAAACACTAACCTGAAAATGATAGAAAACTAACTACCTTCAATAATGGTGATGGGAAACCAATAGATCAGCCTTCAAAAGATAAGGCACAAAAAGAAACTACAAAGGATCAATAGAAAACACTATCTGATCATGAATTTGAAACCTATATATAAACAATGCTATATATGTGACCAAAGGAAAGAAGAACCAAAAGGAAGTCTTACCTAGAGAGGCACATTGTAACAACCCTAATGAATGATCATCGAATGAAGAGATATATAAAGGAGGGTATCACTGAAATCATCTAGGGTGATATCTAGGTTGAGACAGGGAAGGATTCAAGTGGAATGAAAAATAAATTATCTAACCAGCACCTAAAATCTATAGGCCACAACATTTACATGGTGTGTAATCCCTCTACATGTCATGTATTCCATGAAGTCTGAAATCGCCAAAAAAACATCGCCATTTTTATTAAAAACATTCTTTTTTACCTTTACATGATGTGAACCTAGTACACTATGTATAAACCATCCACACCCTAATCCTATTTCACATAATATTCCTTGTGATCATTACACAGGATGTAATCAATTTACACAATGTGTAATCTCCCAGAAGATAACAAAAATCCAAGTTTCTATCAAAAAAATACCCAAGAATCCATGAAATACTTTGAACTTGGAGAGAACCCCTCAAACCCATTAACACATTTATACTATGAATCCATTAATTCAAACAAAAATACTCCTTTAAATTTAGGTGATGTTTTTCAACAAAGGCTCTCCATCCCTGAGAAGCCCAAAAATGCACCCAAACAAGGATGATAAATAGAGAACATTCAAGGGAGTACCTAAAAAGTGTAATGGGGTGTTACAATATACCCACCATAAATGATTTTTTTCCCTATAAATACATTAGATTCTTTGAATTATAAAATTTTAATTCCATTTCTACCTCATCAAAAAATCCCTCACTCACATCTTTTGGACACCCCATCCACACTGCCATAATACCCAAACCATAGGAATCGTTGTACCATGTAGTACCTTATCTTGGTGATCCATAATATGTACTGGATACTCAACCAATGTGGTGTTGGTCTCAAGATTAGAATCCTCCCATATAATCACATGGGGAAGATATGGTACATACCACCTCAATTGGGAAACATGAAACATGTCACAGATAGAGGTCAAATGAGACTAAAAGTCTAATAAATATTCCACCTTTCCCAGTAATCCAATTTTCTCAAAGGGGACCCTAAACCTTGGGGACAACATACCATTATTACCCAATCGATGATGTCCCAATAAAGTTGAAACTCTAAGAAAAACCCAATCACTAACCAAAAATTCCAACGGCCAATGAAGACGGCCTGCATAAGATTTCTGATGACTCTATCCTATGATAAATCTCCACTAAATTTTATTAAAGGTTGGTGCCAAAGAATCATTTTATTATTAAAGAAAATACCTCTTTTTTGTCTGGGTAGAGGGAGACCCATTACATAGCCCAAAGGCCTAAGGCCAAGTGGCCTAAATACAAAGATTGAATGCCCATTTTTTAGCCCAAAGCACCCTTTGGTGAATAGTAATACTACAGTACTTGGGCTGCTACAGTACAACCACTGCTACAGTACCATTACCACTACAATTCCACCACTACTACAGTACCTCTGCTTTTATAGTACTACTACAGTATCTTCTACAATTCTACTACAGTACTCGGGAATTCCTCCCCTTCCCAAATTTGATCTTGGGTCTTTTGGATTCCAAGAAGAAGCCTATACCACTTGGGTATATGCTCGTTGGCTAAATCTACTCTAGATCAACTACACCATCTTTATCATCTACTAAACAAGACTCGTTTCTACCAAGGAACACTCTCACAAATCCTCCCAATACAAAGGATACTTACATGTCCACCCATAAAAACCCTCAAATGGAACCATCCTAATTGAGGCTTGATAACTATTGTTATAGGAAAACTCGACCGAAGGTGAATTATTTTTCCAAGATCCTCCAAAATCAATAACATAATCCTATAATATATCCTCAATAACCTCAATGATCCTCTCAATATGTCTATCCATCCACGAATGAAAAATCATGATCAATCTAATTTGGGAACCCATCACCTCCTATAAACCTTTCTAGAACCTGGATGTGAACCTTGGTTCCCTATAAGATACAACCAAAGAGGGAATCCCCTAAAGTGTCACATTCTTTTAGATATACAAGTCTCTAAGTTGTTCTACCATCATCATCTCCTTGATAAGGAGGAAATGTGCCAATTTTGTGACTCAATCAATGATAACCCATATTGTATTCTTCCCACTAGGAGTCCATGGAAAACCAATGGAAAAATCAATAAAAATATCATTCCACTTCCATACCGAAATGGGTAAGGGTTTCAATAAAACAGAATTTCTATGGTGTTTTATCTTAATTCACTAACTAGTAAGAAACCATAATACAAAATCTAAAATCAACCACCTCAGCCTATACCATTAATACTAACTTATCAAGTCATGATAAATCTTAGTATCCCCATGTTTCACAGACCAACAAGACTAATGTACACTATCCAAAAACTCTTTCCTCAGGGGAAAAAGAACAACCAACCTACTATGGAAGCATAATGAACTGCTGGGAGATTGAGACCACTCACCTGAGGTCTCCCCACTATAAAGGATTTTACCCAAGCATCGACACATGGTGTCTGTCACCTGATCAAGACAAACTCTCTCATTAAAAATATGAGTCATCTTTTATCAAATATAAGAACACATTTCCATCAAACTCTTATACTCAAAATATCATCTCAGAAAAAAAACTCATTAGAGACCACTCCTCAATAGATTCAATCACAGTTTTTGTTGAAAATGTTTTACTCAGCGCATCGGAAAACACATTTCCTTTACTAGGAGTGTATAAAATATCAAAATAAAATGTCTAAAGATACTCTACCCAATATATCTTTCGCAAGTTCATATCCCTATGAGTAAAAATATATTTCAGGCTCTTATGATCAGAATACACTATAAACCTCTCCCCAAAGAGATACTTGTGCCATATTTTGAGTGCATGCATAACAGGTACCGAATTAAGATCATGAGTAGGGTATTTCTTCTAATTATGGCATAAATATAGTGATATTTAGGCCACCACCTATTTCCCTTGAATCAAGACACATCCCAAACCTATACCAGAAGCATTGTAGAAAACATCATAACCCAAACTTGGTTCTATAATAATCAAAACTAGTGTTGAAGTCAACATCACATTCATCTCATCAAAATATCTCTAATATTTTTCATTCTATTCAAACTTTATACCCTTATGGGTTAAATCATTCATCAAAGATACCATATTGGAGAAATCCTAAACAAACCGTCTATAGTAACCAACCAAACCCAAAAATCTTCAGATCTCAAACATATTTTTGGGTGAATCCAAGGAAATAATTGTCTATAACTTTTCAAGATCTAGTGAGATTACCCTATCAGATATCACATGCCCTATAAATTTCACTTATTTGATCTAGAACTCACATTTTGAGATCTTACTATATAGATTATATTTCTTCAATGTTCAAAGAATGGTATCCAAATGGTCTTTATTCTTCTACTCTGACTTGGAGTACACCAAAATAACATCCATGAAAAAAACAACAAAATATTCCAACAACCAATGAAATATTTAGTTTATCATATCCATAAAAATTGTAGGATCATTAGTCATACTGAATGGAATAACCAAAAACTCCAAATTCCCATTCCGACTCCTAAACTCTATATTAGGTATATCCTCTTCTCTAACCCTCAACTGGTGGTACCCTGACTATAGGTCAATCTTTGAAAAAAAAATATTCCCCTGTAAGTTGGTCAAAATACCATCAATCCTAGGAAAAGGATATTTATTATTAAAAATCATCTGATTCAACTTTTTATAGTCAATAAAAAATCTAAGGCTCTTATCTGCCTTCTTAGAAAAAATGAAATGAAAATCCCATGGTGAGATGCTAGGATGAATAAATACTTTAGCCACTATTTCCTCAAGATGAAACCTAAGTTATACCAACTCAGATGGTTTCATTAAATAATATGGAATATAAATGGGAATCATAATAGGGAGTAGTTAAATAGTAAACTCAACATCTATATATAGTGTTAAAATGGAAAAATCATTCAGAAATACCATGGGGTACACACTCACCACGATAGGAAGTTGACCACCCAAACAAGGGCTAACTACATCAGGAAATATCTCTGACTACTAGCATGAAATTACACTAACATAAGGAATAACAAGCCATGTACTTCCCGTTCTAGAGTCCCACTCACCCTATGAAACATGAGTGACCCCATCAGTAGATAATAACTATACATGATGTTGATAACCTTCTATCTAGTCCTTAACATTGATAATCCAATACATGTTGATTATCAAGTAAAATATGTCAAGATCAAGCACCAATAAGTAAAATTCTACAAAAATTATAGCTATCATCACCTGATATGTAGGACACTTGAAACCTTGTTCAAACCTCTTTCCCAAAGGCGTGGAAAGATCCAACAATTATGGCATAATTTTTTAACACAATTCCAATAATTCAACTAAATTTTAAGATATAAAGGAATGAGTAACACCTATATAAAATAAATATAGCATCATAGAAGAAACAATAAACATTGTACCTCTAATAGTAGATAACCTTGCTTCAGATTCATCATGTGCATACTCAGTCACATAAAGGTGTCTGGAATTAGCCACATGAACACCCCCCTTAGCATGAGGATTTAACCCACCAACCTTGGAAGCATTGGTATGATCCCGTAAACCCTTGGTGAGAGTGGATCATTCCTTTATAACCTAGGATATCTTTTCACATAAATGGTTTATATGGCCTAATAATCTATAAATATGAAAAGTCATAGGATCCTTCATATAGTTAGGTATGGTATGAATAGACTGCCCACATTGATAGAAAAAAATCTATTGTTGTCTTGATGAAGCCCCTGAAACTGGTCTTAAAGAGAACTGTCCACCCTTACATTTCCTTTTCTGGATAGAAAATATACCCTAACTAACAACTACACCAAAAAAATCTCCACCCAAACTTATCTTCCCAGCTATGTTTGGCTCAGCCAAAGATTCTTTGTCAACTACCTCCACAAAGTTTGGAATGCACATGAGAATAAACGTCAACCTAATATTAGTCCTTAGTCCTAACTCAAACCTTTAATCCTTTGATTACTCATTAGTGACAAGATTCGATGATAAATGCACCATCTCAAAAGAATGGGTAGAATACTTCAAAATGTTACACTTTCCCTTCTCCAAGGTCAGAAACTCTTGGGTTTTTTCCGCACATAACATATCAAGCTAAAACTTATGATTAAATATCTTCTTGAAATAATTTTAGGTAAGTTCATTGTGTAAATTATCTTGCATAATAGATTCTAACCATCTCTTGTAGTTGGGGTTTGGCTTAGTGGTAATCACCCCGTAATCCTACATGAAAAATGGAGGTTCAAAACCCATTGGGCGCAGGTACTATAGCAGTACTGTAGCAGCGGTGGTATTATAGATCAGCGAGTACTGTAGATGTGGTACGGAATTGTAGTAGTGGTGGCATTGTGCGGGTAATATAGCAGGTGGGTTACCATTCATAGAATGGGAATTGGGCCAAAACTTTGGGCATACAGGATATGTATGGGCTACAAGACCACTGGGCCTTCGGGCTATGTAATGGGTCTCCCTCTACCCATTTAAAAGAGGTATTTTCTTTGCATTAATAATAAAATTAGGCTTCAGCCCCAACCTTTAAAAAAAATATTCCAACCATATCTTTTCTGATCCCTCGAACACGTATATTAAAAAACCCACCTTCGAGTATTTAGTAGTCTTTAAGAAATTGAAGATCTTATATATCCTCTCAATACCCTCATTATATTCTTTTGGTCCTTTATCACTAGGGAATATAGGTGGATGGTTCTTAGTAAACTTAAACCCATGATCCCCCATACATCCTAGGTTCCCAGTAACCACTTGACCTAGAGTCTGAATAGTGTGGATTATAGCTTCTACCAAAGAAGGTTCCACTAGATGATTTATCTAAATATCCTATATTGCATCTTCCTCTCTCAGATTTGGAAGATATATTCTCATAGGAATTTTCTTAAAAAAAACAAAAAATAACCAATTAGATAATTAGAACATTCCAAAAATCATAGGACCCCTTTTAGAATTCAAATCGATGCTCTAAAAAATAAGGAATTAAAGCAATTAAAATTTATTATTAACTAAACACATTGCCAAAAATAATAGGTAAATTTAAATAAACTTTCTATAAAGTTCATTAAAATGACCCCAAACCCCAAGTATCAAATGTGTTAAAAGTACTTGACCACCCATGGTGACTCGGGTTCAGTCACAGAAGTGAGCTGGCTAGGCCCCTTTTTCCATACTTAATATCTAAATTCTGATGGTCATAACTCCTATATACCCAAGACAAAGAACCAAACTCAGGTAGTTTTAACATAGTTATGGTTGATCCTTCCCTCTGATAGCAAATTGTAACATACCATCTTGGGTCAACCAAACCATACACCTGATCCAGCCATCACATGTGAGGTGAAGAAACAAAACAGAACAAATCTTGTATATGACGAAACAAGACATACAACCAGAGTACTATATGGAAGAAAAAGATAAAAAAGGTCCACAAATTTTAATACAAACCGGATAAACCATAAATTATTAATAATGTAATACCAATAAGTCTCTATGTGACCATCACTCACCTTCAAACCATGCCGCTGTGAAGGCAAAGACCAAAGGAGAAGCCAGTGTGCTACAAGATTCCATTCCCTTTACTTGTATCCTATAACACATCATCTACATTCACACAAGGGGAAATTAGGGTGTGAGAATAAATCCCACTAGGATTCCACCATAGAGTCAATATAAGTTTTAATATTAAGAGTGCAATAGTTCTATATTTTAAAATAAAAATAGTCTTACAAACCATTTTTATAAATCCAATTCATTTTCAAATCATTTTCACTTAAATATTCATAAAAAATTCATATTATCAAAAAATAAATATGATAAGTATACGTGATAAAAATAGGAATTCCAATCAATGAATCAAGAGGTAATAAAATAAACACATATCCATGAAATAACTTATAATGCAAAGCTTGGTGATACAACCTCATATAAAAACCAATCAGCAATAATCAATGAAGAAGAAAATCATGAAATAAATAATCATAAATGAAAAATCACCTTTTATTAGGACCTATCCTATGGGATAATTAATACCCTACACTAAAGATCCTAAACAAGCATAACATTAGATCCAACCAATATTTAGTCCTGCCATAGTCTCTTGATGTCCCAAAGGTTACCTCCTAGTGGTTCCACACACACTAAGGCTACCCATGTCTATTTCTTGATTCACTCAAGGTTCCCAATGTGACAATTTTTGAAATACATTTCAAAACCATGATAAAAAATTTTATAAAACATTTTCAAAGCTAAGACAATCCACTTCAGTGTTCGAAACCCCATTTTCAAATCAAGAAAATCTATTTTCAAAGAAAACCCCCTTTAAAAATATTTTCTATTCCAAAAAATACCTTGAAACCACATATCACTTCAAATCAATGAACAATAAAATGGAATTTTCCAAGAATGATAATAAATTCATTCTATTAACCCATTTTATAGAAACACCAACCTCAAAGCAGTATAAACCTAGATACTTTCTACAAATGTGATTGGAAACCTAGAGATCGGACTTCGAAAGTTAAGGCATAATAATAAACTGTAAAGATCAAAATAAAGCACTATATGATCATTAATTTGAAACCAACCTGTAACCAATGCAATATTACTGACCAAAGGAAAGAATAACTAGAAGAAACTCTTACCCAGAGAGGCACTCCACAAACAACCCTAATGATCAATCGCTGAATGAAGTGAACCGGAAGGGAGGGAATCACCCAAAATCACCTAGGGTGAGTTCTGGGTTGATAGAGGGATGGTTATAGGTGGAATGAAAAATAAATCATCCAACTGGTGCCTAAAACCTACAAGTCACAACATTTACACAGCATGTAATTCCTTTACACATCATGTATTCCTCGAAGGCTGAAATTACTGAAAAATGTGGCTCCCTTTTTATTAAAATTCTAATTTTTTTCCATTACATGAAGAGTAAACATTTAATTCCATTAACCTATTTTAAAAAATCTACTTTTAGATCATTACAGGTTGTGTAATCTATCTACATGGAATTTAATATCCTAGAAGATAGCGAACAACCCAATTTTAAGTAGAAAAACACCCAAGTACCTGGGATATCCTTAAATCTTGGGGAGAAACCCTCAAATACATTAACACATTTATACCCAGACTCTATTAATCAAAAAAAATATACATCCCTAAAATTTATATCATTTATCCCAACAAATTCTCTCTATCCCTATGAAACCCAAAAATGAACCCAAACAAGGATGATAAACAAAGCATAGATAAGGGAGTACCTGAAAATCATAATGGGGTGTTATATCAAATATATTACATGATTTCAAATCCCTTGGTCATTTTTATGAATGTGTAGATGAATTTCCTTATGCACTATCTTGTGTAAATAAATTTTCTTATATATAAATAAAATTACTTTTCCATTTTCCCATACTTTCATGTCTCATTTTTCTTACGTGTTGGCCAAACATTATACATTTAACTCTATTTACTTACATAGTGGATTATTAAGATAATTACCTTAGAAAATTTTCTCCAATTTAGATAAATTATATTATGGGAAGCTCACATAGCATAAATTCCTTTTACCTTTATCATAATTCTAGCTCGAGTATAGTGATTCTAGATCTACTTCGAATCAACTCTAAGTTTCTGAAAATAAGCACTAGTTCTACTCCATTCACCTCAAATAATCTCACAATCTCTTTAAATAATAGTGGAAATTGTTCAGATAATAAAAATATCTTTCAAACACATCTTGGAGGTATTGTATCATATAAGACACTCAATTTAAAGTATTCTTATTCACTTTTATGTCAGCTTATGTGAAGATCTTCTTTAAATAAATCATGATCCATCTCTATTCAACTCATCTATAATTAAACCTTAACAAGATTAAAACTTATTAAAAACTTGTTAAATACAACTTTAAAAGTTGTTAAGTGCAAGTATAGTGGAAAAATCCTTCTCATCTCTATTCAGTTGTTCAACTTTGGAAGTTTTTATTGTAGACAGTGATCCTCTATGATTTGGAACTTGTAATTTAGCTCTTTTAAGATCATTTCAGTAATCATCTAGTGTGTTGGGTCCAAGTAATCAATATATTTATCTATTCTAAGGGTTGTGGTCTTCTCATTTTCAATTCAAACACAATGGTAGGAAATTCATCTTTTTTCATGCGTGGATATACACTTCTTCACCCGAGACCTTATCACTACCATTAACTCATATCATTTACTTGATCATTGATTTGATATTTACTTGATATTTGACAATAAATACAACACAAAAAAACCTTTGGCCAAAAAAATGTCTTCAAAGAGATTTAGTTTTTTTAAAAAAATAGTGGGGTTTTAAATGGTTTATAAATTATTTCAATTATTTTGGAATTTATCATCCTCAGTGGGTAGGTTTTTTTGAGGTATTTCCTCATATCCATTAAGATATAGGAATCTCGTATTTAATTTGGTTTGAATTCTTGAGAGAAAGAATCATTTGAAAGGTCTTTACTTTGAATACATTAGTTCATATCTCCTTTTCCTCCCTTTTTCCTCTGAATTTTATTTTAATTCTCAAGAAAAATAATTTTTTTAGAGGTATCTCATATAAGGGATCAAACTTTTTTGAATCCTTTATATTTTTTCAGGTGATGAGAGTTCTGGGTCTATCAAATATTTGAGTTTAGTTTTATTTAAAATTAAAATTTTGAATATAATTAAATTATTAATAATTATTAATATTTTGAAGATATAATTTATTTATTTTTTAAATTTTATTATTATAATATTGATCGTAAAAATTATATAATGAGATGGAAAGTGTTTTTATCAAACATGAAGGAATATGGAAATGATTCAATATATGAAAATGAGCATAAAAAAATTCAAAAGTACATGATAATAATATGTATTGTCTTTAACATAGGAAATGGGAATTGGGATTTAACATAAGGAAGGAAAAATAATAAAACATAAAACATGGAATGAGCCTATAGATAATGAAGTAAAATGGGGTAAAATGCTAAAAAAATACTAAAAATGTTATCAAAAGGAGGAATAAAAGTAAAGAGAAATTGAGTATCAAGAAAAGATAAGAAAATTAAAGAGAGACACTGAAATATTTATTAGATCATTTTCATGGTATATCTCTCACTGATCCACACAAAACAAAGGGGGTTTCACTTCCCATTTATAGGCAGTGTAATGGTAGGTGGGAGGGGGATTAGTGGGGGTGATTAGCCCACCCCCATTGAAATATTTAGTTACATTCAATAGTTTCCCTGCACTCCCACTTGTGATGCACACCCCTACCGATATCATACATGTTTTGATGTTTCTCATTAAAAAAATTCTAGAAAAAACCCAATGGGATAAAAACCAAAATAAGGAAAATTGTACAGCCACATAGACTCACAGTGAAAGATACAATAAATTACAAAATTTTCAATCTATGAATCTCTATATCATGTAAAACTTTTTCAAAGATAATATTTGTTATTCCCTTTATAAATAAATCAGTAATTCTGTAATTGGATTGAATATATTGTATGTTGATATCTCCATTTTTCATTAACTCTTGTGTGAAGGAGAAAAATTTTGGTGGTATGTGTTTTGTCAGATCATTTTTTATGAATACTTACTTTAATGGTGTGATACATGTAAAACTATCATAAAATAATATTTTTGGGATAAAATCTATAGGAAATCCACTTTCCACTCAAATGATTCGAGTCATATACTGAAACTAAACACATTCTCGACATGCTTCATGTAATGTTGTTACTTATATATGATTTAAAGATGCTACAATAAGTTTTTTTTATTTTTTGATCTATAAGATATGTAATCACCTCCAACTATGAAAACATAACTAATTTTTGATCAAAATTATGTGGATCAGATAACTATCCCACATATGGAAAACTGTCCATCTTATTTTCTAATTTATTATAATATAATAAACCCACCCCTATAGTGGCACAACGATAACAAAAAATTTGTTTTTATTCCATTCCATTGTCTTTGTGTATGGTATTAACTAAGTCTTTCCAATAAATTAATAGTAAAGATATATTATTACGATTTAATTAATAATATATAAAAGTGATCTGATGGCACTAAGGCATGGTACTTCTAAACCAACCAATTCTTCATTTTCTTCAAAAAGTTGAAATTTATGTTTTTTGATATTTAAATAAAGAACAAGAATTGGAGTACTTATAGGATTATATTTATCTATATTAAAGTGTTTCAAACATTTTCACTGTACTTTTACTAATGTAAAAATATACCACATGGCATATGCTCATTTTTTAATACAACACAATACTTGGTTTCTCCCAGGTCTTTAATTTCAAATTCATCCTTTAACTTTCTCATTGCTTCATTAATCTCTTATATAGTTCCGATGATATTTAAATTATCGATATAAACTGTAATGATTGAATATCAAAATATTGTTTTCTTAATAAAAAACACATGGTCATATGGGGTCATTTATATACCATTTATTTAATAAATAATCACTCCAATGATTATACCACATATTCCCAAACTTATTTAATCCATACATGTATTTATTTAGTTTACTTAAATATAGGTCATTGGGTTATAATTTCAATACTTTGGGTATATTGAATCCTTCAGGGATTCTCATATATATTCTACTTTTATGTGAACCATATAAATAATTTGTAACAAAATCAATAAGATGCATATTATCTATTTTCATATATTGAAAGGTTGATTAGATATTGAAAAGTAATAGCATTTATAACAGGAGAATATGTCTCCTCATAATCAATTATGGGTCTCTGAGAAAAACCTTGTATGAAAACAGGTGCTTTGTATCTTGCAATCTGGTTTCTCTCAATAAATTTACACAAAAAAAATCATCTATATCCAACAGGTTTCACAACTTCCAGCATATTCATGATATGTCTAAATACCCTTCACTTATTAAGTGAATTTAGTTCAACTTGAGTTGTGTATTTTCATTTATTCCAATCAGATTGTTTTTTATGTTCCATAAGAGACCTTGGTGTTGGATTTTCAATTTATATATCATATTTAATTGAGTATGAAAATATTTCATCAATATTTCCACATTACTTTGATTCCATATATACCCTATAGTGGAATAATTAAAATAGATTACATTATTTTCAAAACCTTCAATTTTTTAAATATCCTATGAGTTCTCTTTATGATTCTCATTATGTGTTTCTTTAAGAACATTTATGTTACATGTTTCTTTTGGAAAACACACCACCATAGTGGGGTTTTTAGTTATAATCATTCCTTTTCTTTTTATAATATTTCGATCCTTAGAACCAATTGGTATTCCACATTTTAGGATTTCTTTATATTTTACAAACATTATTATATAATTTTGTCTTTGAGAAATCAATTCTAGTTTGTGAATTTATATCCAGTACATGTGATTTAGACACACCCTTTGTATTAGTAAATGTATCAAGAAAATAATTGTCCAGTTCTTGAAAATGTAAAATCGTTTTCACTTCCATCTCACACTACCAGGTGGGGTATCAAGAAAAGATAATGTTTTCACATTCTATAAAATCTACTCCCATAATTTCTTTTCTCCCCCTAATGATGGGAATACTTCTTCATTGAAGTTATCATCCACAAAAATTCTTGTAAATTCATCGCTAGTTTTTGGTTCAATATATATAATGATATATGGGGATTCATATCATATATATATTCTAAACCTCCTTTGAGTTTCCATTTTTATACATTGTGGGGGGGGGGACAATACATTTACTACACGACCAAAAATTCTTTAGTGGGGGATGTTAGGATCTTGACCAAATTCCCATTGGAGAGGAGAGTGCTTATGATTTTCACTAAGTTTGGTGTTAATTAATGTTTAAGAATGAAATGTTTCATAAACCCATACGAGCTCTATACCTTTGTTCTAATTATTAATAGTCTAATAATAAGTTGAAGGTGTTTTATTAGTGATTCAGTTAAACCATTTTGGGTATGCACATGGGTGATTAGATGCTCCAAATTAATCTCCATTTCTATATAATAATCCTTGAAATATTGAGAGGAAAATTATCCAACATTATCATGTATTGATTTCTTGATGACATAATCTGGGAATTGTTCTCTCAATATAATTATTTGAGCAATAAATCATGAAAACGTTGCATTATGCATTGAGATCAAAAATACATGTGTCCATCTTCCAAATTCATCAATTAATATAATAAAATATTTAAATGGACCACACGATTGGTGAATTGTTATATATATATATACATACCCTTGAATTAATTCATGAAATTTTAGCATTTCAACCTTAATTTTAGTTGGAAATGGTCTCATAGACAATTTTCCAAGAGAAAAGTCTCACATGAAATTTTTCTCAGTGGATATATATTTATAACCTTTATTGTATGTCCATTGGAACTTTAAGATATTTTTCATATAATTCCTGAACTAGGGCATAATCATCCATTCCACAAATTCCTGATGATAATTTTGGTAGTTTTTTTAGTACAAGACTCTTGATAAATTTATTAACAATAATGTGAAAGTACTTTTCTTTTCTATCATTTATAGCCTATCATACCCATGATGGTATATATCATTGAAAATTAAAATTTTTCTTTTTGAATTTGATGAAAACAATGCATAACTTATAAATAACTTTTTCCTATTAGGCAAAGAAAAACTCTATTTACTAGTCCCTTCTATCAAATCCACAAGACCAGATATAGTATTCACAATTGGTCATGTTAGTTTAAGATCATAAAAATATTTTCTACTTTTAATATTTTGTGTGGCTCCATTATCCAATATGAAAATATCTTTATCATTTATATATTCCATTTTAATGCTTCAAATCAAAGACAATAATATTATAATAAACACTTTATGAAATTCAAATAATACAATGTCTTAAATATAAAGCATACAGAATAAAACACCATATCACATATCATAACTATTATAATTTTTCTGAATATTTTACAAATATAATCTAATCAAATTCAAAAGTAAAATCACATGCTTCTAGGTAAGTGAAATAATCATTTAATGCCTAGTGATTCTCAGTAAAATTCACCTTCTTTTCTTTCCCTTTATAGGATGTCTCAATAAAGTGTAGTTCATTCTTATTTTCTTCAAGATAAAATTTATAGATCTTAAAAATATGCTCTGGGGTTCAGTAAACTAGATATCAATGTCCCTTAGAACCACACATGTAGTAGGAATCTTTATGATTCCTCAGAGTTATTGAGTTGATATTTCTTTGATTTTGATATTCATTTTGATCATGTACATTTTTGCAACCACATCTTCAGTCATTCTTATCATCAAAACCACATCCATAATGAGAATCACATACTTTAATTCTTCCATGATTATTTTCATGAAATATAGTATTTTCTTCAGGAAATGCTACTACTAAACTAGTATGAAAAGACTAATGATTTTTAATCAAAATCTCACTATTCATATCTACTATAAGTAATGATGATATGAGATAAGAATATTTTGTATACTATCACAAGAGATATTACTATTTCATAGTGATGTGAGATGTTTGAAATTTCATATATGTATTTTCAATCATATTGACATCCTTAATCCCAATACCACATCACAATAACTATGATACAATTTTAAAAATGGAATAATTATAATCACTGGCCCTTTTATAGTCTTGTAAGCATACAAAATTCCATTCATCATGGGTCGTCAGAAGAGAAACCTCATTTTTATGATCATACTACTCCTTCAAACTCTTCCAGATATTACATGGATCTCTTTCTATGAGTTATTTACATTTCCTACCCTCATCGAGATATATAATTAAGAAAATCATTGTATTTTATTTATTTTTGAGGGTTTGTGAATTATGTTATTTAATTTTTTCTATGTGATCTATCGATTCGAGAAGCATTTCAAAATCCATTGTCCATGTCATTTAATTAATTTCAGTAATATCAAATGGTGAATTTGAGTCTTTCAATATTTTACATGATAATAACTTTCTCTCTCTTTGCGAATTAGTAATGATGACATATTATGAAAATGAAGAATAAAAACAGAGAGAAATTGAGTATCGGGGAAAAAAGAAAATGGAATATATGAAATTTTTTTAAATTTTTTCAACAAAACCTTTTACAGATTAAAAATTAGAGACATATATATTATAAAACATTTTACATATAAAATGTTTTAGTTGATATTAAAAAAATATAATAAACCTAAAAAGAAAAAAAGTTTGATTAAAATTAAAAACATGATCCAATTTTATATATACTAACATCCCATGAATTTTTATGGGAGTATTGTCTCAAAAGCATATAAAAACATCCATTACTTATGAAAAATACAGATAGATACAACATAGAAAAAAATCCTATAATATATATTAAATAAATAGAATTTACATTATATAAACTATTGTATTAATTTCTAGATCATATTTGTAAGTGTGTGTGTGTGTGTGTGTTTCTGCATTATTTTGATAATTTTGTGCTAAATTATATGTATAAATGTGAAATTAATAAATGATTATATGTAAATAATAAAAATGAATTCTAAAATTAAAATTTAATCTAGAATGGAAACATGGAAGAATAAATATGTTCAACTAATTATTCATTATACTTAGATATATTATTTATAAATTAAATATATGTTGCCACATTATGGTCGGATGTGTAAGTGGAAAATGATTTAATGATGGTAATGATATAAAGACTAGAATAATCCCAGGAATTAGAGGTTGATAATTTAAGTAGTTCATTATGGTATATTATGGTTTTCATTAAATTCTAGATGTTGTATTCGAGGTGTTTGTGGTGGTTACTAATTCCATAATATTGTATTAGTAGTTATAAGGTTGGGTGGTGACCTATTTGTCCATATTTAAGTAGTTATGTATAAATAAAAAAATAATTAATGTAATAAGATAATTGAACAATTAATGGGTAAGTTAAGTATTAGCATAGTCTTTATAGTAATATTTAGTAGTGTTATCATGCGTTGGTTATAATTATTAGAACATGGAATGATGTGGTTGATTATTAGTTATTTCATTATTGTTATTGCTTTAAATTGAATTTTGTGATGTTTCATTTACTATTATTGTATGTTTTTGTTGTCTTGATTTTTTGTGCATGTCCATTATCATTATTTGATTGTTTTTGTGACTAGATTTTTGTTTTATTGTTTTTTTATGAATCTATTTTACTATAAATATAGGTTATAATGGCTTCTGGTTATGTGTATTCCTTCATAAGATGTAATGGTTTAAGGTATATTGTACCCATGCATTGGATATAAGGGATCGTGGTTATCACACGTATAGTTCCTATAGGATATAATGAATTATACTTGTGATATTAACTTTTATATATACATGGCCTATAATGGATTAAAATATAGTGTGTGTAAGTATATATGAATGGGTTGTAATGGATCAAGGTAATGAAATGTGCATCCTTCTATGGGTTTTAATGGATTAAGGTTATAACATGTACACATTACCCTTATGTTGTGATTGCTTAGGGTTATGTCTTGTTTAGGGTTGTGATGGCTCTCAGTTATAGAATGGGTCATTGAGGTGATGATTTAGTGATGTAGTGGGTTGATATGAGGTTGTGACCATGGTGATTAAGTGGTTGTAATTTGGCTTCCATTATGGTGATATAGGGATGTGGTGGTTGTTGTGATATGGCAGTGGATATGATATGACTCCAATAACTAAGTAATTGGTCAGATATAACCAAATTTTAAAATGATGTAACATATATTATTGATATGATGAAGTGATTTTGATGATTTAAAATTAGTGATTTGTTTATAGAACATTTTCATTATCCTTGTTTGATTTCAGAAACTTGGTATTTCCCCCATTATTTATATTAATGGGATATTAATATAATATGATATGATTTATCAATTGATAGTGATATAATTCAGGGATTCCTATTCATATTATCATATGACCTTGAAAATATAAATCATTTTGGTTTAATTATGCCTATGTAAAGTTATCAAACCAATAGGATGATATAGGTGACATGACCAAAGGGGGAAGCTGGGGGATTGAGTAATGTTATGCTTGGTTTTGATTTTCTTACTTGTTCATCCCCTATACTTGATTAACCCTTTTCTCTTATTAGTTGATTCCATGGATGACTATCTCAACACCAATTTTTTACATGGATATATAGATTATTAGAAAAAATTATCCTACTGAGTACTCCCAAGTGCTAACCCCTCTATGGCATTATAGAGTTGTTTTGCAAGATAGTCCAATAGAGATTTAGGGATGTTTCGGTTAGGAAAACTGGAGTGGAGCATAGGAGGTTGTTCTTCCATTTTACTTGTTTTTATTATATTTTATTATCTTGTAGACATGGTTCAAGATTGGGAATTATATATTTGGGGATTATATATATATATATATATATATATATTTGCCTGTTTTTTTTAATTTTCTTATGAATTTATAATGGTAATTCCTCCCATATGTGTGATAGATACCCTGAATGTTAGTGGCCAACTAAGGGCCTATTAAAGGTGGGCTTCAGAAGTCACACCTATATTCACTACCTACCCAAGTGGGGTTGTAGAGGGGCTGGTTCAAGACAATGAGAGGTTCATTGAGAAATAATTAAAACAATCCTTAGGTACTTAAATTGTAACGACCTTAACTATCATAAATAAAAGTTCCCTTATGATTTAATTAAATTTATTATTATGTAATATGGTTATAGAGCACATGAACTTATTTTCTTCTATTTTATCCTATCATATTTAAATGACCATTAAGCATCATTACTATTGATAATATAGATGTTGAACAGTGATAACATGATTATTATAAATATAGGGTTTTAACAAATCTAATTGATACAGATAAAGGAAATGATGACCTCAACCAGTAGGATCATACCCTATAAAGCCCATTTATCAGAGTATATAAGGGAGATAGAAACTTTGGGATTTTACACTGATCAAATACAAGATTAGATCCAACAACTTAAGCATGAAAAAAATTATTTATAGGAGAATTTCAAGCTCATCGAGATCACAGTCCAAACCATGTACGCCGAACCACCCATGAAAGTATCACTGTCATGCACCTTACCCTTAGGGAATTTTATAGTGTATTAAATGGATATGTATCAAGACCATAATATTATGAATATTTATATTTCATTTTCAATATAATAATTTTCATATATTATTCTTATCTTTACCTTATAAATTATTTTTATTTTTATACAATAAAAAACAAATTATATTTTTAATTGGTAATAAATTTCAATTAAGACATCTATATTTGATGAATTAATGGTTTTTTTAAATAAATTATATTTTAATAAAATTTTATTATTAAATAATTTTTATTAAATATAAATGATCATATGTTTTTTATGAAGTTAAATGTAATTTTTATAAGGGTTCGAAAACTGTTTTTGTTAAAAAATCCCATCATTTTTTAATAAATTTAAATTATTATTTTAAAATTATAAATTTACATAATTAAAAATTATTTAAATAAAATTAATATTAATATTATAATTATAATTTAAAAATTGTCAAAAAGTGATTTTTTTCATAATTTTCTGAGACAATCGAATTTTCAGGTAAAAATTAAACACCATATAAATATATAGTGTGTATTATGACATAATAATGACCCAAAAGTGATGTAATAAATTCTATAAGGGGTATAAAAGAATAAATAAATGTTTTAACTTTAATATAATGTGATTTTATGTTTATTTTATTAATTTTATAAAGACTTTATGAATTCTTCAAACCCATTAATATATTTTAAGATTTTAAAATCATTTATTTCAAAGTATGACTCACTTACACATCAGCAAGGGTATTATTTTTTTAAGTTAGGCCATTAGAATTATGAAATAATTAAAACCAATCCCATTTAGTATAAAACATGGTCAAAAACTATGGAAAGGTTTTTGTTTTTGGTTATTTTATTATATAGATTCTAAAACCTATGTTTCAGAAATGATAAAGAATTCCTCACTCATTTTCTATATAAACCCACCCAAGATCCCATTTTGTTTCACTAAAAATACATTTATAATGTCCTTAATATTCTCTCTTATCTCTATATTCCTACCAAGGTTACCCCAAGCTCTTAATAATCTCTTTCCAAGCATTTCGTATCGTACTCTCAAGGTAAGGGATTTCTCTCTTCTCATTTCAATTCAAGCACCTCTATTATGTTATATCTCTCAATTTAAAATTCTTCATGTTATTAAATATCTATATTACTTTAAATTTTATATATAAATGATGATATATCTATTTCACTCTCATTAATCCCTTTAATGAACCTTTATGTACACTTGTTACCATGTTGAAATTTAGTAAGGGTTCTTTTCCTTCTCATCTTTATTCAAGTTTCTTCATTATCTTATGCCTTATATTTCCAATTACTATTATTGGGACATGTTTTCCCATGTTCATATTACTTTATATTTTAAATACAAAATTATTGGATACCCCTTTATCTCTCATTAAACCATTTTATGAATCTTTAAGTGACATCCTTATGCTGCTAAAATTTCACCGCAATTTTCCATGCCAAAATAATTTTGTAGTTAATATCATAATCATTTCCTATCAAGAGTGTTTAACTTTATGAACTTATAATTTTTTATTGGGGACTTATATATATGTATTCCACAATCCTTTATCATGGAATAAAATTTAATGATAAATGATTCCATGTTTTATGATCTATGTGGCACACTAAAGAATGAGAATGAAATGAATGTGACGGGTGTGCCCAAAATTATATGGCGCTCCAATGTATTGGGTAATATTTAGTATCATGAGACTTAATGTTGGAATATTGAGTGAACCTAATTACTTTATGTGACTTTTTCTATAATTATGTCTTGGAATTTATCCTTGACCAATGTTTATGATGCAATGTTGTAAGTTTTTTCCACATTTCCCATGTTGACTTTATGATTATCAGGTCATATAATATCTCATTGTTCATGTTTATTATTCTCACTCCTTTTATTCCCTATTTATATTCCTATTATCTAACATGTATTTCCTTATTCCATGTTTATTCCATTACTGGGATTATAGCTCACCCCTTTCTTATATATGTCCCCAGGTTATCCTGTGTAGTTTTATAAGCCATAGAATTTTAGAATCATGTTAAGGAAGTTTTCAATAATGTTGATGTATCCCATGTTAAAGATGTTATTCTATGTACCTAATTCCCAAAGACATCGGACTTCTCGATCATCCATGTTGTATTAAGTGTAATATTATATAATAAATCATGTATTAATGTGTAATAAAGTGAGGGGTTGTTATATAAAACATATGAAATATATGTCCCTGGGATATGGAGGAGATGAGGAACTAGTTACAAGGGGATACGGAAATTCTAGTCTCTAAATAGATCAAGATGGCCTAAAATTACTATAATAATATTTTTTTCCTAAATTTAGTTACAATGAGTTGGATGAGTTCAAAAAATATGTGGTTTCTAAATCAATAATAGAATCTGATTATATTGTGGATTAGGATGTAGCTAAGGATGCGGTGTGGATATGAAGTTTTTTCTAAGATCTTAGTTTTGTACCTAGTAATGAAAATATTATCATAATATACTATAATAATAATATAATAGTTTTTCTAGATAAAGTGTAGAATACATCAAACTTTTCATACATAGATATCACATCCTAAAATATAAATATTTTTTACATAATATAATTATCCATGCTAGAATCAGATGTGTCCAGTGCCTTTGGAAACTTAGATACATAAAAAACTGGTTTATAAGTAAAATACGTCATCTCCCCCTAATTTCTTTATAAATAGCACCTTTCTTAGACATATCATACATAATAACTTTCTTCATAACCTATATAAAGGAAACATGATAAATAATGAGCTCAGATGCTCCGTAAGGGTAAACATGGGAAATACTAATCAATGATCATATGAAAACATAATATTAGCATATGGGTATGATATCATGAATATAACTGAAAAATTTAATACCAAATATATTATGGATCATAAACATGATTCATAAAACAAAGCATTATCTTTCAAAAATACATGAATCATAAGATTGAGAAATCAACATAAATCAATCATGAACCATAATTTCATTTAATATAAAGTGTAGAACCATCATAAATATATAAGCAATTTCATATGTTAAGGTTAACTACCAAGACCACCCAATTATAGTGAATCAGGAATCAAAACATGTTTTCCCATATCATAATAGATCAGGAATCATCACATATTTTCTATTTTGTATTAAGGACATCAATTTGTTTTCTATAGTGAATCAAGCACATCAACATGTTTCCCATAATGGATCAAGTACATAGGATTGTTTCTCATAAAGGATCAAACACATATACTTGTTTCCCATAGTTATCTAATGATATATAAAACTTTAACAAATGCATTGGAGGGATATATAATTCCACTCCCACCTATAACATCATTAAAACCATACATATGTGTGCCATAAAATCGTTAAACATTCATAATATCATCATATAATAACCCATGAAAAGAAAACATATTTCATAAATATTTCATCAGTCCCTTATATCATAACACATGGGAAATAAATTGGATTCATAAACATATCATCATCATAATCATAAACCATCTAGATAATGAATAAGTATGGAACCTTTGTATCATATCCCCAGTAAAACATAAGTAATAGTGAAGGTTATTGTTATTAATGAATAAAAATTCCATAAAACATCATTAAAAAATTCATGAGGAAAATATCCTTTGTATTTTGAAATCAATTCTTTAAAATATAAAAAAATACCAAATATTAAAGAAAAAAGTTTATTTTAAAATAACCTTGAAACTTATAAAGAATGATTTAATAATTGATTGGTTGTGAAGGTGGGAAATAAAAAAGTCAAAAGAACTTTGTTAAAAAACAATAGGATTCCTTTTAAAAAATATTATAAAAATTAATCATGGGTAAAAATTTCTTTATAAAATCATTTGGTAAAAATAAAAACTTTCTTTAAAACATTTTTAGAAAACATGGACATGAAAAAAAAGGATTTTTGACTGAAGAGATAAATAAAGTCGATTTTAATTAAAAGTGTTATTTCAGTCTCTTGAGTAATTAAAGAGATGAAAATGAAATAAAAAAAATGTATTATATATAAATAAATATATTATAATATAATTCATGAGTTTATTGAGTGATATATCATGGTATTTCATCATCAAAAACTTAATCATAAACAATCCTGATAAACAATGAGATTGTAACATAAAACCTTTACCACTTCGATAGCTTTTGAATTATAAACCCCAAGAAATAAATAACCTTATATAGATATTAATATCCCCATAACTTTCATGATAAGAATAATAAAATATATTCACGGTTATAATATACACCACATAAAATAAATAAGTGGTGAATATGGCATGTGTCTCACAAAAGTAAAAGTGAGGTAAAAATCTCTTACTCCTGTGGTAATCTTTTGAAGTGAAAGACCCATGAAAGAATAACATAAAATGAAACTTTAAATATAATTAAAATAATAATAATCATGATATATCATTTCAAATTGGAATTATATACACCATATAAAAGAAATTATATGCATAACAATAAAAAATGTCTCAATGAAGGAAAATTGAGACTAAAGCCCTTATCTCAACTCTCGACTTTATTTGTATACATTTGAACCTACTGTATAATAAATATAGGTTTATTATGAATATATTATATAACCATACTCATATATATAATATCATATATTATTTACATATAACCTTTTACCACCCATTTATTAACAATTATTTATTAAAATCATTGTTTTGGGTGATAATTGCTTTGTTTTTCATGTATGTTTTGGTTTCATTGTTTTGGTATTTGTACTTTGATTATGATTTCATAATATCTAAAATATTAATCATTGTATACACATAATTTTTATTAATTTTATACATATTTATAGTCAACTATAAAAGTTAAATATATAAAAATTAATTACATTATTCATGAAGATGATATGTTGTATGTATGCATGAATGTTGTTTTCATTTTTTTGATAGATGGAATGAAATAGAGTTATATGATAATTTAACTTTTCAAAATAATTTTTATATCTTTTATATAATGTATATTAATTAAATATATCCTTATTACCATCCATGTTAAAATAAAATGAAAAACGTATCTCATCACCCAAATAAATTATTTTCCCTTGAAAAACGACATACCACTAACCATTCGATAGATCAAATAGATAAAATATTTTATTTTCATGTGTCTCCATGATAAAAGGTATATCCTTGGAACTAAATATTTTCAAATTAACCAGTGCAAAGCCATAATCATCATGTTTCACACCACTATTACTATCAACCCACTTACACTAAAACACAGTTGAAAATTTTTATAATAATTTTTTCATTTATCCTCAAGAACTCAAAAATATGTCGTCAATGTTGAAATTTTGTTTCTATATTTTCACTATAAAAATTAATTTCCTTAAAAATGACCATTATCCTACTATTTTTAATGGTACTCTTGTCATACTAGTTTTTTGTGTAAAATGTGTACCCATTAATATCAAAACCAGACCATGTGATAACATTAAGTGATGGTCCCCCTACCAGCCAATTAAATGTTTACGATACAAATATATCTATAATGAATTTATCTTTAAACCATGAAAAAATTACTTTTTATGATCAATCATAAACCACTTTTCATTTCTTTTGGATATCATACCTTTAATTCAGCAACATGTGATGATATATATGGTTTAAACTCATCTATGTTGTTCAAAATTTATAAATGTGCCTACATCACTTCGTCACATAGAATGAACATTACCTTTAAGCCTCAAATCCCTCTAATTCACTATAAAATATCATATCTTGAGATATAGGGAGACTGATATGCTTCACTTCATACAAATAATCAGTATAAAACTCAATATATTCTTCTGATACATATTTTTGAACAATAGAGGCATCTATTCAATAAGGTTTTTTAGCATATCCATTCAAAATTTTCATATATATTTCAAAAGTATACATCCAAAATAAATAAACAGGCCCACATATTCTTATCTAACACACCAGATGAATCACTAGATGAACCATTATATCAAAAAACATAGGTTGTAAATACATTTCTAGTTGACATATTAGAAAACCATCTTCATTATCTAGCATATATAAAAAATTTGGATCAATGGATTTACTAAAAATAGATTTGAAAAAATTACATTACCTGAGGATAGTATTTCTGAAAGGTGTCAGAAATATACCACATAATGCAACTGATAGTAGTTGTTGCATCAATACATGGCAGTAATGAGATTTCATACCTATAAATTCACATTTCTTTAATGAAACAAAAAATTTCACTTTTTAAGAATATCCACTAGGCACTTTAATACCATACAGACACTAAAAAAAATTCTCTTCTTACTGTTTCTTAATGTGTGACAAGCCAAAAGTAAACATGTTATGTTTCTTTTCATAGTGGGAGCTAACTCTAAATATATTCCCATTGATATGAAGTCCAATACAACATGCAATATATCTTGATTCTTTCCTTTAATGTCTAACAAAGTTCCAATAAAACTATAAAATATGTTTTTCGCAACATGAATAACATAAATATTATGTTTTATCTCTAAAAATATCCAATAAAGAAGCTTGAAAAAGATATACTGTTTCTTAAAGATATTTTTTTGATGAATAGAACTTTCTTTATTTCCAAATATTAAATCAATATTCTTCACCCTGACATAATATTCTTTAAATGACAATGGTTATGGATGGGGGAGATTATATTTCTATAAACCATTTGTCTCTAATGAAAAATTATTTCACCTGATGGATGATTTTAGGGGGTTGAGTTTTGTAAAATCACTCATGACAGGTTCACTATTCCTTTATGGTTTCCAATGGGTTTTGTTCATGGGATTGAAAACACCCAATGATTCTGTATCCATGAGGGACCTTCTTTCTAAAGGCAGGTTCTCATTGGGGAGTTTGTACAATGATACCTAATAAATCACATTGGTTGAGAGGATGAGAGTTCGGGCTCATCACACCATTTGGAGGGGAAATTTTTGCCTACTCAAGGACTCTTTTATAGATTTAAGATACGTTCATGAATCCTTCATTAATTCCCAAGTATGATGTGGGTCTCCCTTGAATTAACAATCAATAATTATAATGTATAGAACCAATAATCATCTGTATGTATCCAACTTTATTCATTAACGGAGACATTTTATATGTATTTGAGGTTCTCCATCAATGGTATCTTCTTATATACTAATTATAGATTCTTGGTTTGTTATTAAAATGATGCAGGTATTCAGCTACACAGTGGGGAACTATGGATTGTATCATCATCTAGGTAGATGGGAGTTATTTTGATGTTGGGATCGACCCATGAGATGGGATTCCTACATATCCTTAGGAAAGGAATCAGAACCCATGTAGTTCGGTGGATCTTAATGGGACAAATCATACATTTTAAGGTCATGTGATAAGGATCTAACCATACAGTTTAGCATCATGTGACGAGGACGTCTAGGAAAAAGGTTCCTAGTCAAAGTTTAGTGTGGGAATTATTCCAAAGTGGCCCATAAAACCTAGAAAATAATAGGAATTACAAGGTTGATTTAGATTCTACTGGGAATGTGGCCTAGAGATAATTGGGGTTGATTTGGGGTGTTGGGTTCGGAGCTTAGGGAGGCATCCTATGTATCCCATTTGGTTAGGAATCAAATATCATGTAGTTTGGTTATAAGTTCTTATACTGATGGAGTCCATCTAAGGGTTTGTATCATAGGGGAGTACGGCCCTTTGAGAGGATTAAGTTGGGGATTACTCCTACAGAGGATTCCCTGATTGAGTTTAGGGCTATGATAAGTGACTTGACTCATGGAGGTTTTAGGGTTTGGTTTTGTACTTACACCTAAAGAGGATTCCCATGGGTGAGTATGGTGATTTTATTGGGTCTTATACCAAGTATAAGGATCAATGTTTAGGTTTCAGATCTAGTATATGAGGAGGATTCCCTAGTGAATGTAGGATGTGATTGGGGACTACTCTTGAGGGGTATTACCAAGTTAATGGAGGTTGTGATTGGGTCTTACTCCTAAGGAGGGTGCCCTTGATAAAACATTGGGTATTATACCAAGTAGGAGGCTCCAAGGTTCAATTGGGACTTATACTTAGAATTATTCCATGGTGTTCAGGATCACACAAATTTTATGATCATCACCAACCTATAAGCCCACACGAGTCATTATTGGTGTAAGAAACAAGAGGAAACATAATATCCATCAAACCACACAATCCTTCTTTCATTGATGGTAGAGGTGAGGGGTATGACACTTTCCTCCCATCATTATACCCTAGATCCATTGGGAGAGAGAAAGGGATTTGAAATTCCCATATCCCCTCTTATTTTGGTAATCAGGATAGTCACATTTGGTGATCTATCTGGCTATGGACCATGGGTAAGTAGATAGAGGAAAGAGCAAAGCATGAGAGGTCTTGGAAGAAATTCTATGGGGAATGCTCTAGGATGGATTCCCTTGATAAGATAATGGGGATTATACCAAGTAGGAGTCATAAAGGTTTGGTTGGTACTTACACTTATAATAATTCCCAGGGTGTTAAGGATCACATGGATGTAATGATCCCCACAAACCTATAAGCTCATGTGAGTCATGATCAGTGTGAGAAACAAGAGGAAGTAGATGATCTAGCAAACCACACAATCCTTCTTCCACTGGGGGAAGTGGTCAGGGGTATAGTGCTTCCCTCCTGTCATAATACCCTAGATTCAATGGGAGATAGAAAGTGATTTTAAATTCCCATCTCCCCTCTTATTTTGGTAACTGAGATAGTCACATTTGGTGATCTATCTAACTATGGCACATGGGTATAGAGAAGAAGGAATGAGCGAAGCAGGATAGGTCCTATAAGGAAGGTTATGGGCATACTCCATGTTGGATTCCCTAAAATTTATTCCAGAGGAAGGGATGATGATTTCATTCTATGTTGAATGGAAAATAAAACATGATCCTCACCCTCCCTGCCTGGAATTGGAGGCTTCAAGTCTTAGAGATGGATAGAGAAGGAAATGGGCCTAACCATAGTGCCTGAGATCGGGAGTTCCCTAACACTACCTCTTGGGTTGGGTTCCTTGTGAATATGGTAATTCACATCCACATGCACCCTAAGGACCATACCCATTAGGTGGGATAAGTGCTGGAAAACTCTAACTGTAGGAATGCATATCCAAAGGGGAGACATGCTAGTTTTACTTTTCCCATGGTTTTTCATGTCTATAGGATTAATTGGAGGATTCAACTTGGTACCTCTTAGACAAGGGAACCAAAGGAAAAGTATCCCTAACATTGGTTTCTTTGAAGAGGAATCAAAGGGGGGATCACATAGGTCTTTTCCTAGAGAGAAAAGGTGCATCACTCGAGGCTTGGGAGGAACTGGATATGCTTCATGTAGGGGGGTATTTGACTGTGTGATCTAGATATGTCTTGGGAAATGGACCACCTGAGAAACAACACTTGGGTAAGGCTTGATCCTAAGAAACATAGGTCTCCTCAGGTGTTTCCGGATGAGGCTCGCGCATGTCCTTGGTTAGGAAAAGGGCCTTGCGCATGTGGTTTTCCACTAGGGGATAAGGGGTTCTCATGTAGGTGTCTTGTGTTTCAGACCCTTAAGAGATGTTGATCTTACTTATCCCACTTAATTCTCTCTTATCTTGGGTTTTGTATAGCTACCTGAGGAATTTTTAGAGACCAAAACAAAGGGGTTTCCCAACCGAAGCTTGGGGGATTCTTCTAATTTTCTAGCTATGTAAATGAGGATCATAAGGGTATTATTTTTATGAAAATAGGGAACTCTAGTCAAAGGAGGTATCCCAAGAAAGTACTAAGAGTAGAATCTTAGAACATGTGTCTCGCTCAAGGGTGTTCATCCTTTCAAATCCATGAAATGGGGGTTGTGTGGGCCTTATGATGCATAGGGGTGTGCACACATACCAGTTTGGGAAAGTCCCATTGATTCTTCTTGGGGATCTTCACCTATTTAACATTCTTAACTTTTCCTTCATAATATTTTCATCCCCCTTAAAAAAAGGAGTGTCAAAAAAATCCACCCCTCAGGATTGGATCTGATTTAAAGAAGAGGGTCTAGTCCTGAGGTATATTGGGGAAAATATTATGAAGGTGGAACTAGTCAAACGTGCAAGTAGGTGGTCTAGGCTTGGTGCATAGGTATAGGGAACAAGTCTATGGGGTAGACCCATGGCATGGGTCTAGTGTATAGTCCAACAACATTTATAAATACCACTATCCATTTTTCCATTATTTTCACACATTCCAAGTTGGTGATTATTTTCTCTCATCACGCAGGTCATTCATCCAGGCTCGTAGTGTTTCTTTTTTCACAAAAGCTTCTCAAAAAATTTCCTACATTATAACCCATTGAGCGATGATGTTGCATGAATTTACCTCAATGAGGATCCTAGGAGAGGCATCTGGTTTAGAGGCTTGTGTGAGAAAATTGGTCGAGAGGGCTGCGCATGGAACTTGGTCGAAGGGTCCACATGAGTCATTTCCTTTTCCAAAATTTTTAATTCTTCATGTCAAAATTTTAACTTCCCTAAGTAAATATTTTAACTTAATGGGAGAACTTGATTCTATTTTTTAGGTTCTCAATGGTTTCCCTGATGAATTATATTGAACAAGCTATTGCACATTCCTCTAATATGATCAAAGCTGCTGGGACAGATTACTATGACGTGGTTGAACCCGTTCTATTGGATATTGGGAAGTATTTGGCATCATACCAATGTGAGTACACATGAAGCAATTAATTGACTTTGTATTAACATGGAATTTTGAGGGGCTAATTTATCCCTGAGGTTTGGAGCTACTTCCTAAAGTCCTAGTTTTTTGAAGCACACCAACTGCCCTTCCATCAACATTTCATCCAAGGGTGATTATATTAAGTAAGGGATGGTTTCCACTAGTTTTTTCATGCATCATAGAATCTATAATTTGGATCGAAAACCGTACATTCAAGAATAAAAACATCACTGATATGAATCAACTTTCCATGATTCATAAATAGATTAGATAAAAGGCTAGAAGGAGGATTGGGATTTCTGTTCTGGAGGGGGGTCAGGCCTGAGTAGATGTGGGAATACCGAGTGTGCCAGAATTGTATATAATTAAAAAAACAACTACAAGAAAACTGTATTTATGAGGATGTTTGGTAAGGGAAAACTTACATTTACAAGAACTCATAGATCATTCCCAAGATATTGAGCTGATGGAGTTCATATACAAATTCTTTCCATCAGACACATGGAGAGGTTGGTTTTATCCTTTGGGACATCTACAAAGTTTCTATAGGCCCCATAACTGGGGATATGTGTGATGAGTTCATCCCACTAAAGAAAATGTGGGATGATACTGAATGGACACTGACCTTGCCCCATGAGATTTTAAAGGTGGAGAAGAAATTGTAGAACAAAGATCCTTACCCCAAGGGTGACATCTATCCTGTGATGTGGATGAATGATTTTCTAAAACTAGAAGGATAGTCTCCCACTTTCAGGTGCCCCACAGGTTGCCCCGTTGTAGAGAATCAAGGTGCTCCTAGCATATTCTTTCCTATACTAGATAAGGGACAATATACCAATTAGGGTTATAAGTTCAACCCCAAGGTTGATGTAAAGACTCACCTGGTTGGATTCCTCACAATGTGGCTAATCATTTTCCTACTTCTAGTCAGTGAATCCAATGGTGGTGTTAGGCTAGGTACTTTCATTATCACATCCAAACTAGTAGAGGGGAGGCATGTTGGGTCGGAGGTGATGACAAGAGGGGGGGTGAATTGCCTTTTTAAAATTAATTAACAATTTAAAACAAATTTAAATGCAGCGGAAAGTAAAATGGCAAGACACAATTGATAACAGAGTTCGGCTTTAAACTCAAGCCTACGTCTCCGCTCCCAACTCAACCGTTGGGAGATTTATACGACCGCTTGCTTTTTAATGGTTATAGCAAGAAACCCACTAGCCGTTTTAAGGTAGGCTAGATCACCTTCTTACAGCTTGCTTTTTTATTATGGTTGTAGCAAGAAACCCAAATTGAAAGAAGTAAGAAAAAGGGTGGTTTGTTTTAATACAAACCCAATTAAGAACTAAACAATTGAAGTAAATAAGTTAGAACAAACTAGAGGAAGCCTTGAGCGCCAAGAGGTGAGTGTAGTTGATGTAGAGGCAGGCCAAGCTTCAAGGATGGCAATTGGATCTCAAGTGGCCTTTGAGAATTGTCGTAGGAGCCTCAAATGATCAAAATAGCTTTGGTATGCTTCGGTATATGATCGGGTGTCTTCCCGACATCCATGGACGTCTATTTATAGGATAAATACTCCCAAATACTTCAATATGGCCGTTGGAGGGCTTTCGGAGCCGTTGGGGATCAAGTAGACAAGTCTGGTCAAGCTCCAACGGCTAGTTTGACTTTGCTTACCGGCTGACCGGTGCTTGTCCACCGGTTGGCCGGTGCCTTGGAAGGTGGAGAGTGCTTCTGCCCAGAAGCCACCGGCTGGCCGGTGGTGAGACAGTAGGTCTCACTATTTGAAGGAGTTCCACCGGCTGGCCGGTGAGGAGGCCACCGGCTGGCCGGTGGTCTAGACAGAAGGCATGCCATTCTGTCTGGACCCACCGGTTGGCTGGTGGCCAGACACCGGCTGACCGGTGGCACCTGGCAGAGGGCAAGGCCTTCTGCCTGGTCCACCGGCTGGCCGATGGGTTGGATCCGGCTGGCCGGTGCCCTTACCGGCTGGCCGGTGGTCTCACACCGGCTGGCCGGTGGACTTAAACAGTCCATTTTGAATTCTTCTTGGGACAGCTTCTAGGCACCCTATTTCCTATCATCAAAAACACTTGAAACAATATTAGATCACGATGAGAGTGATTGTGATCATTAAAATCCAAGAGAGTGGGGTACAACAATCTCCCCCTATTTTGATGATCACAATCACAAAAAAAATCTTAAAAAAAAGGTATGAAAGCTTTAAAAAAGGGTAAACAATTTGAACTTGGAAAACGTAGAGACGTGCCAAATATAATGATCTTGAAAGCATTGAAATACTGAGAAATGGTCATTTTTTTGAAATTTCAACCAAATGCCATTTTTTAAAGAAATCAATTGAAAACAATAACTTAACCATTTAAAACAGATTTGGATGACATCAATAACTTAAAATGGAACTTGTAAAAAGAGCATTTTAATAGATAACTATGTAGAAAGAGCATTTTAATAAATAACTATGTAATAGAGAGTAAAAAGATCATTTTAATAAATAACTATGTAATAGAGAGGTTTTCTTCCCCTTTGGGATTATCAAAATAGGAGGAAAAGTATGAAAGAAAAATACGAAAAACCAGCAAAGAGGTAAACAATGATAAAAAGGAATGGATAGACAAGACAACTTGAAATTTAAATAAGATGAAATGGTACAAGGAGAATCCAAAATACAAATACAAAAACAAATCAAAAACAAGAACGGCTCTATTCACTCATAGAGGGCCGAGAGTGACGGCGACGCTTGAAGGTCTAAGGAGCCAGAGGAGCCTGGACCGCCTCAAAGCGACGATCTAGAGAATCAATCCGTGAGTGGAGCTGATCAAACTGAGAGCTGATGTAGGAAAACTGCAAGTCCAGCCGGGTCTCAATCTGATCCTGGAAGCGTAGGAACTGATCAGCCGTCACCGGCAAGCCACCAGCATCAGCAGGAGGGGGCACAGCCTCAGCAGGCTCAGGTGCATCATCACCCTCTCCAGCCTCCTCATCAGCAGCAGCATCAGCCTCACCTTCGCTGTCACCACTTCCTTCCTCTTCATCATCATCACTATCCTCACTGTCTGAAAGAGGGTAGGCAGCGACAATAGCAGGAGGCATGGCATTGGCAGGAGGATGGGAATGAGTCTGAGGAGAGTAGGCCTTGAGAAGACCGTCCTTGTCCACAATCCATTCCTGACGCCAAGGGTGCCAACGGATGTTCATTCGTTGCACCATCATAAAATTCACTATGCTATCCTTCGTTGGATGCTCGAAGGAAGTAGCATGAAGAGGCACATCAAGAAAGGAAAAGATTTTAGTTAAGAGGCGTCCGTAGGGTAGAGTTTTGGACCGGCGCGGGTGCTCAGCCACATAAGTCATGGCCCGGAACAGAAACCGGACCAAATTGAAATGTATGCCTCGGGTGATAAATGAGAGAAGATAAATATCAATGAATTTGACATTATCATGATCCCCGATACGGGGCGCAAGGGAAGTTTGAATGAGGCGCTCAATAATACGATGGTTAGGAGAGAGCTGGGAGAGCTTGACAATAGGATTTGTGGGTTGCCCTGTGAGATGCTCAAGGGCTACGGCTATATCAAACTCACAGTCCCGTGGAAACTCCCCCTGAGCAAAAGCATGGGGTCCAACATGAGGAACCCCCAGCATCCTGGCAATCTCCAAAGAGGTGATAGTGATGGGTTGCCCAAGAGTAGTGGAGGAGATGGTATCAATGTCATCAGAAACGGACCACGTCAAATGAGCATAGAACTCTTTGACAAGAAGAGGATAAATGACATCCTTTTCGGGTGGCTCAAAAAAAGAATGCCAATGTTGATACTCAATAATCGAGAAAAGCTCAAGACGAGCAGTAGACAGCCAAGAATAATCAATTACTCTACCCGGCAAAATGACTTTGTCATGCCAAATGTCCGGGAGTTGAGGGATTGAAGGAGGAGGAGGAGCTTCTTGAGCGATTCCCTTGCCTTTGCGTGTAGAGCGAGGTCCCATGATGGCAAAGGGAAAAAAGAAGAAAGAGATTAAGAGAAGAAAGGAGGTTTGAGAGGTCAAAAACCAAGAAGGGAGGCTAGGGTTTGGAGGACCTGCAGTTTTAGGAGGAGCAGCCCGAGAGAGAAGAGAGAAATGAGGGAGGAAGGGTTTTAAAATTAATTTTAACCCTTCCTCGGGTCGGCCCAAAAAACAGAAACCCGACACCACCGGTTAACCGGTGATGTACCACCGGTTGACCGGTGGTATTGAAATTCATAAAAAATATAAAAAACAGAATTTAAAAAAAAGGTTTTTAAAAAAAAAAAAATATAGGCAAGCCAAGAAAGTCAAATATTTAATAGTGCTCATTGAAGAATCATTCCTAACTCCCCTTTAATAAAATCAAAACGGTCAACCGGCAGCGGTTTGGTAAAAATATCAGCTAATTGGAAATCAGTAGGAATGAAGTCCAAAGTGATATCTCATTTTTGAAAATGGTCACGAAGGAAATGATGCCTTAAGTCTATGTGCTTTGTCCTAGAATGTTGTATTGGATTCTTAGAGATACTAATGGCACTAGTGTTGTCACACCGAATAGGGACATGATCATAGGAAAGGCCATAATCCAAGAGAGTGTGCTGCATCCAAATAATTTGGGCACAACAATTGCCAGCGGCTACATACTCGGCCTCGGCAGTAGAAAGAGCAACACAATTTTGCTTCTTGCTACTCCACGAAACAAGGGACTTGCCTAGCAGATGACAGGTTCCACTAGTACTCTTACGATCTAATTGAAATCCGCCAAAATCAGCATCCGAATAAGAAGATAGTTCAAAAGAAGTATTTGAGGGATAAAATAAACCAAGATTTTTTGATCCTTTTAAATACTTAAAAATTCTTTTGACCGATTTAAGATGGGATTCTTTAGGATTGGCTTGAAAACGAGCACAAAGACAAACACTAAACATGATGTCAGGACGGGTCGCAGTTAGGTAAAGTAGACTCCCGATCATACTCCTATAAAGCTTGTTATCCACCGGTTTCCCGGCTTCGTCTAACGTAAGCTTACATGAAGTACTCATGGGTGTACTAATTTCATTTACTTGATCCATACCAAAACGACTTAGAAGCTCGTTTGTGTATTTGCTTTGGCTTAGAGAAATACCTTTTGAATTTTGAAAGATTTGAAAACCAAGAAAAAATTTCAATTCTCCCATAAAACTCATTTCAAATTCTTTTCTCATTAAACCTGAAAAATCAGTACAAATAGATTCTTTGGTAGAACCAAAGATAACATCATCAACATAAATTTGGACTATTAAAAGATCTTTTGAAGGTGTTTTAAAAAGAGGGTACAATTGGCTTGACCCATTTTAAAATCATTTTCTAAAAGAAATTTTGTTAACCGCTCATACCAAGCCCGAGGGGCTTGCTTTAAGCCATAAAGAGCCTTGGTTAACTTAAAAACATGATTTGGAAATTTTGGATCTTCAAAACCGGGAGGTTGTTCAACAAAGATTTTTTCAGAAATAAAACCATTTAAAAAAGCACTTTTAACATCCATTTGAAAAAGCTTAAAATTTAAGTGGGCGGCGAATGCCAACAAGATCCTAATGGATTCTAACCTAGAAACGGGGGAAAAGGTTTCACCATAATCGATTCCTTCTTCTTGATTATAGCCCTTAGCTACTAGGCGAGCCTTGTTCCGGGTTATGTTTCCTTGATCATCAAGTTTGTTCCTAAAAACCCATTTAGTGCCAATAATTGGATGATCATTGGGTCTTTCAACAAGAGTCCAAACATCATTTCTAGAGAATTGATTTAGTTCCTCTTGCATTGCAAGAACCCAATTCTCATCATTAATGGAATCATTAACGGTTTGAGGTTCTAGGTGAGAAATGAAGGCTTGATGTTCAACTTCATTGAGGATAGATCTTCTAGTTCGAGTACCGGCTTGAAGGTCACCTATGACATTTTCTAAAGGATGGTCTCTAGAAGGTTTCCAAACCTTAGGCAAGGTGGAAGGCGAAGAAGGTGAAGAGGGTTCTTGATGGTCATCCTCCTTGGGAGGAGAAGAGGAATAATCCAAATGAAGCTTATCAAGCTTATCTTCAACATCCTCAATGACCGGGTGAGGTTTTGGAAGAGTTTCATCAAATTTGACATGAGATGATTCTTCGATGGGTTTTGAATGTTTATTGAAGACACGATAGGCTTTTCTTGAGTTGGAGTACCCAAGAAAAATACCTTCATCAGATTTGGCATCAAATTTCCCTAGGTTATCTTTTGTGTTAAGGATAAAGCATTTACACCCAAACACTTTAAAATAACCAACTTTGGGCAATTTGCCTTTCCAAAGTTCATAGGGGGTTTTCTTAAGAAGGGGTCTTACAAGGACTCTATTAATAGTATAACAAGCAGTGTTTACCGCCTCGGCCCAAAAATATTGAGGGAGGTCGAATTCACTAAGGAGGGTTTGAGCGATTTCTTGGAGAGTTAGGTTTCTCCTTTCAACCACTCCATTTTGTTGAGGAGTCCTAGGGGCAGAGAAGGTGTGATTGTATCCTTGAGAGGAACACAATTCATCGAATTCTTTGTTCTCGAATTCACCACCATGATCACTACGAAGAGATATGATTTTATATCCTTTTTCGTTTTCTACTTTCCTAGAGAATTTCAAAAAGGTTTTACAAGCATCATTCTTATGGGCTAAAAAGAAAACCCAAGTAAAACGAGAAAAGTCATCAACAATAACTAAGGTATAGGATTTTCCACCTAAGCTTGCTACGGGAGTAGGACCAAAAAGATCAAGATGAAGGAGTTCAAGAGATTTTGAGGTGTACACTCCCTTCTTAGATTTGAAAGAAGACTTGTGTTGCTTACCAAGTTGGCATGGCTCACAAATCAAATCTTTCTTAAATTTAAGTTTAGGAAGGTCACGAATGAGCTTGTTCTTATTAAGCTTTAGAAGTGAATGAGAGCTACAATGCCCCAATCTTCTATGCCAAAGCCAAGACTCATTGTCAAGAGCACTTAAACATTTAACATTTTGGCTAGCTAGAGATTTTAAATCAATAATGTAAACATTTTGAAAACGGGAAGCAGAAAATATCAACTTGTTTTGAAAATCTAACACATTGCATAAATCATTTTGAAAATTGACTGAAAAACCACTATCACAAAGTTGACTAATGCTAATTAAATTATGCTTTAAACCTTTAACTAATAAAACATCTTTAATAAAAGAGGAGCTACCAAAACCAATGGTACCTATTCCGACGATCTTTCTTTTTGAGTTATCACCAAAGGTGACATATCCTCCATCGAATTCTTCAAGTGAGTTGAACTCGGAGGGATCGCCACACATGTGCCTTGAGCAACCGCTGTCAAGATACCACGACCCTTTAGAGGTCCTACTCTTTTGGCGTTTATCCTACAAAATCAAGAAAGAAGAGATTTTGGTACCCATATAAGTTTGGGTCCGGAAAGATTAGCAAAAAGAGACTTTTGAACCCATAATGTTCTAGAGGGATTCCTTCTATGATACTCATCCGAGTAGGTAATGGATTTGGGTCTTCCATACCTAGCATTTTTACAATCACATTCATAAATCATGTGACCGGTCTTTTTACAATAATTACAAAATTTGTATTGAGAGCTCCCCCTTACAAAAGTAGTGGGTGCCCTAGAAAAAGTGGATTGCTTGTTATAGCCAAGTCCATGTGTGGTTCTAGCCGAACGCTGAGAACCTAGTAATTTAGTTAAGTTTTTTTCACCTTGGGTGAACTTGGCAAGAGATTCCTTCAAATCCTTAATGGTAGAATTTAAAGAATCTACATTTGGAATATTTTTGACTTTAAGGGCAAGCTCCTCATTCTCTTTGAGAAGTTTGTCTTTTTCGGAAATAAGAGTTTTGTTTTTCTTTTTCAAGGTCAAAAATTTAGAGGTAAGTTCGTGAAAACCTTCCTCTAATTGATCTCTTGCATTTTGGAGTTCTTCATAAGACATATTATTATCAAAAGAAGAAGATGAGGAAGAAGAGTGAGAAGAAGAGTGAGAAGAGGATACCTCATCAAATGCCATTAGGCATTTTCCATCTTCATCGCTTGAGTCGCTTGAAGACATGGAGTCATCACTTGCACTCCATGTTGATGCTTTGAAGGCCTTATTGTTTTTCTTTTCTTTTAACCTTTTCTTGAAAATGGAGCACTCCGGTTTGATGTGGCCTTTCTTTCCACATTCAAAGCAAGTGATTTCTTTCTCCATCTTTGGCTCTTCCTTTCGTGCCTTTTGAAATTTCTTCTTTTTCTTCATGAACTTGCTCATTTTCCTTTCTAGTTGAGCCATCTCGGATTCACTATCATCGGAGGAGCTTTCTTCCTTTGCCTTGAAAGCAATGTTCTTTTTCTCCTTGAAGATCTTTCCTTCTTTATCGGCTTGCCTCTTCATGGTAATCTCATAAGTCATGAGTGACCCTATGAGTTCTTCAACCGGAATCTTCTTGACATCTTTCGCTTCTTGGATTGCCGTCACCTTTGGTGCCCAAGAGCTTGGTAGGACCCAAAGAATTTTCTTCACCATTGTTTCTGCTGAAACATCATCACCAAGGGACTTTCTCCCATTGCAAACATCAGTAAAACGAGTAAACATTTCAGTGATTGAATCGTGTGGGTGCATTGTGAAACTCTCAAAGTCTTGACGATACATATCTAACCTAGTGTCTTTGACTTTGTTAGTGCCCTCATGGGTCACTTCCAAAAGTTTCCAAATTTCGTGTGAGGTGGTGCAAGTAGAAATACGATTAAACTCATTACGGTCTAACCCACAATGAAGAGCATTCATGGCTTTGCCATCAAGCTCAAAATTGGCAATGTCTTCGGGGGTCCATTTAGATTCATCCTTACTAGAAAGAGTGTAGCCTTGCATAACAATTCTATATATAGGATAGCCAATACTTCTAAGAAAAGTAATCATTTGTGTTTTCCAATATGTGTAATCGGTTCCATCGAAGTATGGAGCCCGAGTCATGGAATACCCTTCGGGTGCTTGTGAGAAAGAAGCCATCACTATGGATTTTTCGTTTGTAACCGGTTAAGGTTTTACACAAACGCTCCCTCTGATACCAAATGTTGGGTCGGAGGTGATGACAAGAGGGGGGGTGAATTTCCTTTTTAAAATTAATTAACAATTTAAAACAAATTTAAATGCAGCGGAAAGTAAAATGGCAAGACACAATTGATAACGGAGTTCAGCTTTAAACTCAAGCCTACGTCTCCGCTCCCAACTCAACCGTTGGGAGATTTATACGACCGCTTGCTTTTTAATGGTTATAGAAAGAAACCCACTAGCCGTTTTAAGGTAGGCTAGATCACCTTCTTACAGCTTGCTTTTTTATTATGGTTGTAGCAAGAAACCCAAATTGAAAGAAGGAAGAAAAAGGGTGGTTTGTTTTAATACAAACCCAATTAAGAACTAAACAATTGAAGTAAATAAGTTAGAACAAACTAGAGGAAGCCTTGAGAGCCAAGAGGTGAGTGTAGTTGATGTAGAGGCAGCCCAAGCTTCAAGGATGGCAATTGGATCTCAAGTGGCCTTTGAGAATTGTCGTAGGAGCCTCAAATGATCAAAATAGCTTTGGTATGCTTCGGTATATGATCGGGTGTCTTCCCGGAATCCATGGATGTCTATTTATAGGAGAAATACTCCCAAATACTTCAATATGGCCGTTGGAGGGCTTTCGGAGCCGTTGGGGATCAAGTAGACAAGTCTGGTCAAGCTCCAACGGCTAGTTTGACTTTGCTTACCGGCTGACCGGTGCTTGTCCACCGGCTGGCCGGTGCCTTGGAAGGTGGAGAGTGCTTCTGCCCAGAAGCCACCGGCTGGCCGGTGAGAAGGCCACCGGCTGGCCGGTGGTGAGACAGTAGGTCTCACTATTTGAAGGAGTTCCACCGGCTGGCCGGTGAGGAGGCCATCGGCTGGCCGGTGGTCTGGACAGAAGGCATGCCATTCTGTCTGGACCCACCGGTTGGCCGGTGGCCAGACACCGGCTGACCGGTGGCACCTGGCAGAGGGCAAGGCCTTCTGCCTGGTCCACCGGCTGGCCGATGGGCTGGATCCGGCTGGCCGGTGCCCTTACCGGCTGGCCGGTGGTCTCACACCGGCTGGCCGGTGGACTTAAACAGTCCATTTTGAATTCTTCTTGGGCCAGCTTCTAGGCACCCTATTTCCTATCATCAAAAACACTTGAAACAATATTAGATCACGATGAGAGTGATTGTGATCATTAAAATCCAAGAGAGTGGGGTACAACAAGGCACATAGGGTTGGATGCCCTTATTTTGTAAAGAATTTATCGGTGCTTTTTACATACATACAATGGGAAGGAACTATTTATAATTTTAGGGTTGTTTCAAGTGTTGTGGGAATGGATTGCAGCACACTTAAGTTTATTTGCAGCTTTGATCCCAGTTAGAGTCCCTGATAACCAATTTTTCCCATTTTTTAAGGCTATTTTTGGAATCCAACCTCTGATCCTGACGTATAATGAAGTGTTGAGGATGTTGAATGTATCAGGGGAATTAAAATTCCTCCCATTTTAATTACACTAATAGGAATTTTTACCAATGATACTAAGGAAAAGAATAAAAAACTAAGGTCATATATGATAACATTCAGAGACAGCATACTGGCAGCTTGTATAGATAGTGAAATCATCTGTGAGGCCTATGCTTTATATCGATTTTCTCTCCAATTAAGATTTCTATATAATTCAAGAATATTTCCCCTATGAATGTTAGTCTATGAAACATTTTATGGATTCCTAATAATTTTGAATCCGGATGGCCATGGAGGTATCCAAAATGAAAATCATGATCCCTCCATTAGATGCATCAATTGGGATGGAGGCTGGGTATTCTAGTGCGTGGATCTCTTAATACCCTCAATGGGTATTTAAAAAGGGTGTTTACTAGGTTAGGTCCATGAAAACTACTAGTTGTGGTATGCATGGAAAAAAGACTCAAACTAAACGTGAAAATGCTAAAACTCTAGAGGCTTTGAGGTGATCTTGGGACAATACCATCGAGCAAGCTAGGGTTGAGAAAACTACAACCCCTACGCCAGGGCGGTCCATTTTTCACCATCATGAGGAGACTCATGTTCCAACCACCCATTCTCTCATGAGGGAAAAGAGGGATGGAGAGTCTTACAAGCTGAATGGCATCAGGTCTTCCCCATAGACTGCCATATCATATCCAAATTACATTCCACGCTTGGCTATCTGAGATTGGTAGAGAGTAAATCATGATGTTATAGTTGCATGGATGTTTCTCTAGGATAACATGAGAATACTAGAGATAAGATATATCTGATCACCCTCTCACCTCTAACCCAATAGTGATTTCAATGAGGTGGGAGGTATATTTAAGAGATTGAGTATTTGATATATGCAACTGATGATCAGATTTTGATCATAAATAGATTAACTAACATGTTGGACTAAGGAGAGCTTGTGGAGGGAAATTCTCATCCCAAAGAGGAATGAGATGAATACCTTGACCATGCTAATGTTTTTCTATTTTCTCCCTTCCATTTTCTGATCTTCCATATTCCATTTTCAATCTTTATGGGGTTTTATTTTATAGCTTGGGAGAGAATAAAAAGAAGAAGAATCATTTGAAGAGGCATTGGAATTGATGAAGTAGGGACCACAGAAACCCCCATTGGGGTAGTGGATGAGGCTCTTGGGTCCTTGAGATTATACTAAGGCCAAAGGACCATGATGGAGGATATGGAATTGGTAATTACTTGAACTTCACCTCAACTCACTATTTCCAAAAGGACTGATATGGGATCTTCATTATCTCAAGAGAGGAAACAAAAGAGGGAGATAAATTTCGCATTGTGTATGTGTCATATTAAGCCTCTCATCTATCATTCAATATCATTACTTTCTCAACATAGTCTTCTAAACATGATTGCATTTTACATAATCTACATGCTTTCCTCCCTTAAGGGATCTGACATTGGTCTTTCAAGGATTGAGGAGGATACCCTGGGGGAGGCACAAACTCATGTTGATGAATCCACCATTTTGACAGATAAAAAATAAATAGATGCATCCACATATTCCCCCATTACCGTATAGAAGGGATAATTACATGCTAATGTTAGATGAAATCCTTTATGTTCCATGTTCGATTTCATACTTTCCTCTTCTTGTGATATTTTATATCCATTTCCTACACCATAGGACCTTCCTACTATCAACATTGGTCCCATTATCACTCTCAAAGGGGTTCACAAGGATCATGGATGGTCCGATGAAGGTGTTGATGCTGACCCTGGATCTATAGGGCTTGGAGATATAGTTCCAGCTGAGAAGTCAACATAGGGGGTTGACAGCAGGGCCAATTCGGGTCCTGAGAAATGTGTCTGAGATATCCCTACTAGTGAGGATGTTGTGAGACTTGACACCTTGTATCATGAAATGATGGATCTAATTAATCAAGACATTGACATATCAAGTTCCCTTGGGGAGTTCAATTATTTTCATATGGAATTGAATGAACATGAGTTTTTTCATTCTTGTGTTTTCAAAACATAGTTGACTTGATTTTACCTGATGCTTTATATTGAAGCTATACTTATGTAGATTTTTCTGCAGAGAACTTTTCCAAGACACTTCATGAATAAGGAATCTTTGTCCACCCTACTACTGTTGTTGAGGGAGGGATGATATAGAATCCTAAATTGGGAGATCCTTAAGAGAATCTTATCCCAAATACTTATAAAAATCAAGATGATGTTCCTCGTTAAGAGGTTCCTGCTTTAGGAAATGAGGTAGGGTCACTGAAGAGGTATAAATTCCAACAATTGACCCAACAATAGGTGAGTGTTATCAACTGTTTTGGTCACTTAATTACCTTTTCTATTTTTTGACCTCCTAATGTTGACGAGAAGTGTAACCTACTATTCAATTCCATCGGCTTTAACGACTGGGCATGATATGGGGGTTTCCATGACAGTTCCACTAATATATGTAGGTGAGACTGGGGCTATTTTGGATGGAGCAGAATAGGGAGGCTCATTGAGTGCATTAATCCAATACTATGTCTCTTCCTCTAAGAGAATCTCCGAGTCTAATCAGGATAAGAATTAGGATTTCTGAACTACACGCCTTTTTTCTGGTAGGATATTTAGAAAATAATTGGGGAGACGCCTCTTCAAGTCATGCTATTATAACTTCATTGACTTCCATTCAATATTTCCATGCTGGGATATGGTGGATTTAATTACCATGATATCCATGATGTGGTGAGGTATATCATCCAAAAAAGGTAAGAGGAGTGAAGATCACAACAAAACAAGGAACAACTCATTGGTCAGTTTGAGGAACTTAGAGATGCCATAATCCAAGATGTGGTCATCCATTCTAAGAAGGTGGAGGAGTATTAAGATCACCTCATTGAGAAATATTTCCAAATTATACACCTTAAACAATACTTAAATATCGTAAAGGAAGATGTAGTCCAACTCCACCAATCCTTGGCTAGGGCTTTGGAACAAAGGAGAGATGTTATTGGTGTAGAGTAGGAGAAGATCCATAAAGCTATGGAGGCATTTTATACACAATCAGAAGATCTTTGACAAGCTAAATAAATTTATCGAGGTACAATTCAACTCCTCAAAGCCTATGCTGAGGAAAAGATGTAAAATGTTTTAGAAATACTTCATCATGTCGAAGTTCACTAGACTTTTAACCATAAAGGAAAAGTAATTTTGTTCCCAATCACTTGTTCTTGAATTTCTATCCTTACTGTAATCATAATAAAACACTAAAAAATGACTCATTTGATTGAATTTAATCACATTATAATTATAATGACAAGTATGAGAGAGTGCTCTAATTTTTTCCTAAAACATGGGGCCTAGTGATCATAGTTAGAATGTTGCTAGGTTATGTAAAAAATCTTACAAAATGTGTCTCTTTTTATGTCATTGCCCCAATTTTTTCCAAATCCCAATATGAAGATGACTTAGTGTGTGAGAATTTTATTTTTCTTAGGATTCCCCTTATGTGTTTTTATCTTAAAATGTTTTGTGCCTTTTTCTTTTCATTTCTCATTTTTTTGCCTAAACATACGGAGTGTAGGTCTGGTGTGCTGAGAGTCAACTTTTTTCTAGAGTTCCCTTTGTGGGTTTTCAATCTGGTGGGAATTGTGTCTCTTTTTATGGGAAGTTTAAATTTTTGAAACCTTAACTAATGTGATTTATGTTTTAGGTTGAATAGCTTTGACCATGAGTTTTTGGATGATGGAACAAACAATACTTTTTGGCCAAGAATGTTCTAACATTATTTAGATAATATATGGGGAATTTTGAGCCAAATTTTTTTGGTTCCCAAATATAAAACATAATATTTGATAATAGAGGAGGTATCACCTAAAGAAAAAGTTATCACTGATTGAAAACCACTTTTTGGGCAATTTTATTCAATTATAACTAGGGTGTGTTACTATATAGTCAAATAATTGTATCCTTTGGATGACAGGCCTTGACATTTGTGAGAAACTTAAACAAATCCAACTGGGGCATGTTACAACATAGTCGAGAAAAGGAGTTCTTAGGAATTATGACATTCTATTACTAATGACCAACGGAAGTCTGTGGAGATTAATATTTCCCAAGACCATAATGTGTGGTTTTTTCAAGGGAATATGTTTGAGAGTGAAGAGAGCATTTGTATTGGCATTGTCTATGAATGGGAAACCGCACATACATGAATTTGGTTTGTTTGAAGGAGGGTACATTTTGTTAGGTGATAGATGTTAGAGGGAGGGAAGGGACATTTCTAAAAAGGGTTGAAGCATCATGTAGTTTAATTTCATGTGACCAGGACATTGATTATGTCATTTATTGTCTTACTGTGAGGACATTGTTGTAAACTTTGACATCTTGTAACTTGGACATTAATCTATGCAGTTTAAATTCAAACAAAAAAGAAATTATGCTATGTAGTTTAAATTCATACAACAAAGAAATTATTCTATATAGTTTAAATTCATATATTAATCAAATTATGGGTGGATATAATTTAATGTCTTTAGTTTTGATCGAAGGTTATTAATTATACCCTTTCATGATAATCTATTTGGGAATGTTCTATCACTTTTATATATGAGGGGGTGAATATTGTAAGCTATAGTCTAGGGATCTCCGAATTTGAAGATTGGTATGGGGGAAAGGGATTATGGTAATAGAAGAGGTCTCTCTTGAGGGTGAACTTATCGTTGGTTGAAAACCCCATTTTGTGGGATACTTTATGAAAATCCAACTGGGGTATGTTACAACATAGTAAAATAATATAATCATTTATCTGAAAACCCCATTTTTGGGTGGTTTTATGCATAGTCAACTAGGACATGTTATAGCATAGTCAGGTAAATGAGTTCTCGGTAATTATGACATTTTATTGCTCATGGTCTAAGGAATCTTATGGAGGTTTGGATTTCCCTAGATATAGAGTCTGTTATTGTGGAAGGAAATTACCTAGATACAAAAGGGGTATTTCATGTCAAAATTACCAAAGAATTGGAGGAATAGGTTCCCTATGGAGTCCTGACCCAAAATGTAGGAAACATGGTGCCAATATTTTTAGGTCATATGGATGGTACCATAATAATATAGAAACAATGGTGATACGTGGCCTACTAGACCAGGGCCATTCTTATATACTTTGGACATGAAGTGGGAAATTATAAATCATGCACTTGGGGGATTTTGGATTGGGAGAGAGGATATAGTACAAATATGTGAGGGATGAATGTGGGATGAATTTTAATTTTGGGTTCCAAAATAATATCATAAAGTCTTACAAGGATAGAAGAGGCTTCTCCCAATAGTGAAGTTACCACTGGTTAACTAACCCATTTATGGGATACTTTATGAAAAGAAAACTAGGGCATGTTATAGCATGGTTAAACAGTGGAATCATTTGGATGAAAACCCCAATTTGTGGATGATTTTATGAAAAACCAACTAGAGAATGTTACAACATATTCAGGAAAAGGAGTCCTCAAGTATTAGAAATTCTATCACTAGGAGATGGAGAAAGATTATGATGATATGAAAGTGTGAAATATTAGGAGTATGATGTGTTGAAGGGATATGTATAAGCACAAAGGAAGTTTTTGGACCAATATTGTGCATTAAGTGTAGAGTATCCTTTATATATATAACTCATATGTATAAAGGGGACATCTCTATTTCCTTAGTGGACCCCTTAACGAGGATACCTAAAGTAAAGGATCTAGTATAGTTCTTTATTTTTATGTAGGAGGGGGAATTTCTATTTTCTCCATGGATAGGACTAGGACATGAGGCCTAGGTGTCACTACATATCTCCTTGTAATGCTAATCAATCCATACATAGTTCTTGAAGTACCATGCAGTTTAAATTCATGCGGTAAGGATATTAGCGATGAAGTTTAAGTCATGTAGTAAGGACCTCTAGGAAGAAGGTTCCTTGATGTGATTGCAGCCGAACCAAGGTATAGGACCCGGCTATCACTATGTATCTTTTTGAAGCAAGAATCAAGCCACACATATTTCTAAAATAAATATCCCCCACACTGATTGAATTCATGTATGGAGGAAAGGGTTTTTTTAATATGAGCTCACACATGGGGTGAGACACCATATTGAATCCTATTATGTAGATCTGACTCACATATATAAGTGTGTGGTAATTTACTATATAGTGTTGTAGTTGGGACCAAGATTGAAGATATGAATGTCACTACATATCTCACTGAAATAAGAATCAATCGATATGTAGTTCTTGGGGAAATCATTCAGTTTATTGTCATGCAACGAGGACATCAAGTGTGCATTTTAAGTTCTTGCATCCATAACCATTATAGAACCAATGTGAATTGATATGCCTTAATAATATAGGGAACTCTTTTACCAAAACTCCTAATCCCACATGAGCTATGATTTATGTGGAAAACTGGGAGTGGAAAAGGTATCTTCCACCACACAAAGGAAATAAAAGGGAAGGATATGGGCCTTTAGATTTTGTAGTGTCTAGAATAGTATGTGAGATTCCATAATCACTATGTATCTCATCAGAATGTGAATCCATCCTTACATAGTTCTGAAATCCCATGCAGTTTAATGTCACGTGATGAGGATGTTGGTCATGTTGTTTCACATCTTGTGATTAAAACAAAGATGGACTGACCTGAAAGAGGGTAAATTTTTGGATAATCCCAAGGATTGGGTGTCATTAAGTATCTCACTAGAATGATAATCAAGACACACATAGTTCTTGAAGAACTATGTGGTTTAATGTCATAAAACAAGGACATAGGCTTCCCGACATGAAAATAGGTATTGTGGCTAGACCAAGGGATAAGACTCGGGTGTCACTACATATCTTGTTTGATCAAGAATCAAGTCACGCATAGTTCTTAAAGTACCATGCAGTTTAAATTCATGTGTAGAGGAAATTATCCATGTAGTTTAAATTTATGTAGCAAGCATGTATAAGAAGAAGGTTCTTTGATGTGATTGCATCCAAACCGGGGTATATGACCCAAGCATCACTATGCATCTTTTCAAAGCAAGAAGAAATCCATACGTAGTTCTAAAATAAAGATCCCCCACAATGATTGAATTCATGTAGGGAGTAAATTTGGGTTTTTTAATACGGTATCACACATGGGGTGAGACAAAATATTGAATACTATTATATAGATATGAATCTTATATAGGAGAGTGGGGGATTTCCCATATTGTGTTTCGGTTGGGCCAAGGAGTGAAGATCTGAATGTCACAACATATCTCATTGAAATGGGAATCAAGCCATACAAATTTATTGAGTAAATCGTGTAGTTTATTATCATGTGATTATGACATTTGGTGTGCCTTTTTAGGTATTTCAACTAGAACCATGATATCCCCAATGTGAATTCATATGCCTTACTCATGTAGGGAACTATTTTAACAAAACTTCTAAGCCCATGTGAGCCATGATCGGTGTAGGAAATAGGGAGTGGAAAAGGTTTCTTCCACAATATAAAGTAAATACAAGGGAAGGATATGGGTATTTAGATTTTGTAGTGTCTAGACAAGGATGTGAGATCCAGGCTTTGCTATGTATCTCATTAGAATGAGAATCAAGCATTACGTAGTTATAAAATCCCACATAGTTTAACATCATGCGGTGAGGATGTTGTTCATGTAGTTTAATGTCTTGTGGTAGGATGAAGATGAATTGATGTGAAAGAGGGGAAATTTGAGGTTGGGCCCAAGTATGGAAATCTTGGTGTCACTATGTATCTCATTGGAATGAGAATAAAGTCACATTTAGTTCTTTAATAATTGTGCAATTTAATGTCATACAACAAGGATGTAGGGTTCTTGACATGAAAAGAGGTATTACAACTGGACTTGGGGATAGGACTTGAGTGTCACTGCATATCTTGTTGAATAAAGAATCAAGCCACATGTATTTCTTGAGAATAGTTTCCCACATCAATTAGGTTATGACATGGGGAAAAAGGATTTTTGATATTTTCCATGATGATGGTTGGAACCTGGACATGATGTCTAGGAATGACTATATATCTCATTGGAATGAGAATAAATACATACATAGTTCTAGAGGTGTTCCCAATGTAGGTCTGATCTGTAGGCAATGAAAATATGGGAATATTTTTTCATTTTGGTAGGACCTAGGATAGGAGATCCGTGCATCACTACGCATATCATTATAATAATAATCAAGCCACACATAGTTCAAGAAAAGTTCCCTAAGCATGTTTGATTCATACATAAGGAAAATGGTCTTTTTTCATTATGGTTGGACTTGGGATAGGATATTTGGGCATCACTCGGTATCTCATTGGAATGAGAATCAATCTACACATAGTTCTAGAGAGATCGGGTAGTTTATAATCATACAATAAGGATGTAGACCATGTTATTTTATGTCATGATTTAAGGATGTGAAAATACTGGGGATTATACCTATAAAGGGGGGACCAAGTTACACTATGGAATATAAATTATGTTATTGGGGCTTATTCATGGGAGTTACGTATCCTTTTTTCTTCATGTCTGGAAAAGATGGAATCTCAACCTGTTGAAGGGTTAGAGGGATGTGATTAGGACTTACACTTGAGATAGAGGACCATATTTAAGGGACCACGAGGAGTGTCTCATATCATGGTATTTTAGGGGTTTATTAATGTCAAATGAGAGGGAAATTTACCATGAAATATAATTTCATGTAGTGAGGATGAATGGTGTCTTACATTTTTCAGTCATATGACTATAACCATAAATCATGCAGTTTATCATCATGCGATGAGAACAGTGATGCCATTCATTTTAACATCATGAAACACAGATATTATGTTGTGGATTTTAAGTTCATGAAACAAAGACCGACTACTTTTTTTAACATCTTACAACTAAGATGAAGCATTGTGTGATCACACAAAATATTTATTTAGGAATCTTGCATTGGTTGGTGTTATAAAAAGCTCTCCATTCATTGATATCAAGGAATAAGATCTATTGGAGTGGAACTTGTGTATGGTTTAAGGTCCCTCCCACTTTGGTTCAATATTTGGAGGCTTATTTCATACTATCATGGGATTCCTAAGGACTAATACTAGTTCTCCTTGGAGGAATGAATGGTGTCGAAACTTCTTGTTAAAGGCTCGTGATATCTGATTTTGATAGAATTCTAAGTGATGAAAGTTGTGAAGTATTTTATCATTGAGAAACTCTAATTAATCCAATTGTTTCTTGTATTACTCATCTATGGATAGATGATCATATATGGAAACATGTAGTGATGGAATTTGGGCCTCAATGGGTAGGACTACTTTTTTCCATATACTTGGGAGTACGGGGTCACCCATGATGGAGTACAGATTATAGTCTAGAAATCCCATAAGGCATGAAAAATATTATCAGGCCAAGACTTTTTATCTTTATCCACTATCTTATAGAGTATGTTTGAAAGAGACTTTTTGAAGACCTCTATCTATCCATCAACTGTTTCATGATAGTGGGATGAATTTTTAGACTTGATATTGTATTCTTGATATAGCTTTTCCACCTTAGTAGAAAATAAATTCGTGTCTTTATCCATTGGTATTGTATGAGGGACACCAAATCTGGTAATAATGTTGGATTTCAAAAAGCTAAAAAAAATCCCCTAATTTTTTGAGGGGTATTGCCTCATCCCATTTAGAGAAGAAATTGGTAAGAGTTAACATGTATTTGAACTGCTTGGCCATAGATGGAGTGTATGGACCCACAACATCCATTCCCCATATGGAAAATGGCCAAGATTATTTTGTTATATGTAGAATTTATAGGGGTTTATGGTTTAATTTGGCATGCACTTATCATGAATGACATTTCTTGGTGAACTCTATTCAGTCATGTGCCAGAGTGGGCCAGTAGTACCCAAGCCTTTGGATTTGGTGGGAAAGTTCCATCCATGACTGGTGGGAGATGCAGGATCCTATGTGTACTTTGTTCATGATAGCAGTGGTCTCTTCTTAATAAATACATCCGAGAAGGAATCCATAAAATACTCGTTTATAGAGTAATTTCTGGTGATTTTGGCCATAAAAAAAGAGTGAAGTTGGTGGATCACCATCAAATTTTCTCTTTCCCAGTTCTATCTGGTGATAATAATCAGTTTTGAAGGTATTCTATGATTCCCATAATTCACCCCATGGTAGGACTATATGGATCAAGGATAATACTAACTTCATTAATCACTTCCATTCTAAATTGAACAAATGGTGATACCATTCAACGATGGGCAATGCTGATGACTATTTCATCCCGATTTGGATCTTCTAGTGCGATAGATTCATTTGAAAACACATATTCATTATAATTCTATTATTGTGGTATGTGATTAAATGTTGTATCCAAGGGGTATTCATCCAATAACCCTCAAACATAGTCAAATAGGTGAATTATCTCTTATTTTCTGATGTCATAATCCACATCTACAAGTTTCATTACCAACTATGAATCACCTTTAATTTCCAAGTGGTCCACTAGTATTTGGAGTTCCATTTCTAGTCCATCAATGAGGTAATGATATTCAATCTCATTTTTACTATTGCACTTTGATAATTGGAATTAGTAAGGCAAGATTGATTTTTCTGGAGAGATAAGCATGATCCCTATCTCTGTTTTTTGAGCTAAGGGTCATCCATTATCCTCCTTGTTGGGATCCTATATGTGTCATCAAAATACATTTCCCACCTTTGGGGGGTGCCTTGAATAGATAATATCTCCTCATCTAGAAATTAGTATTTAACAATGTTGTTTCTTCATATGGGTGTTCTGTAAGAAAATCTATGAAGGTATGGTCTTTCACTGCTTTAGGAGGCATGAGTTGTATATCAAATTTCTATATAATAATCTACCAATGTGACAAACATCCTATCAACATAGGATGGATGAGGATATATTTTATTGGGTTATTATGAGAGACTAATTGAACCTCATGGTTCTATAGGTAGTGCCTTAGTTTTTTAACTGTGAAGACTAACACTAAGCAGATCTTCTCGATATCTGAATAATAAGTCTCTGCATCAAGCACGGTTTGATTGAGATAATAAAGGATGTTTTCATTCCCAGCATCGTACTTTTTCATAAGGAAGGCTTCTGGTGATTTCTCTAAGGCTATAACATATATAATGAGTGTATTCCCCTCAAAATATGGCATTAATACTGGTAGCCTCAATTGGTATTTCTTGAGGTTTTCAAATGCTTTCTGATAGTCACTGGTCCACTGATATGTTCCCCCTTCTTCATTAGTTTGGTGAAGGTAAAACACTTGCCTGCAAGGTTTTCTATGAAGCAACGAATGTAGGCTAACATTACTTGAATTACTTTCTACTCTTTAAGGTTTTTAGGAGGTGACATGATATGTATAGATTTTTTTCATGGGTTTAATTCAATGTTATGATGATGTATGAAGAAGTCGATAAACTTTACTAGGGTTACCCTGAAAGCACATTTTAAGGGGTTCATATTCAATATATGTTGTCATGGCTTGTTGAATATGGTTTCTAGGTTTTCCAAGTTGTTAGAAAATTGTAATAACTTATCAAATAAACCATTAATTTAGAATTCAATAACTTCCCCTAAAAGGGTTTAAAGATTCACTTTATGAAATAATGGTATGTGGTGTTGACATTCTTCAATCCAAAAATCATTACCCAATAGAAAAATACTCCCTAGGAGACCTAAAGGTGGTGGATTATTTATCTTTTGGGATCATCCTAATTTTTTATACCCTGAATAGAAATACATTAAGAAGATGTCTTGATAACCATTCATCTCATTAATTATGAGTTTTGTTATTGGAACCAGGAAGTCATCTTTTGGACAGTGCAAGTTGATATTTCTAAATTCAATGTAGACCCTAATTTTTCCCTTTTTATTATTTATGGTGATGATATTGGTTTTCCATTTTAGATCCAATACCTCTTTAATAAAGTCACCCTTGATACTCTTTTCCACTTCATCCTCAATTTTGGAGGCATGAGTTGGGTGTGTCCTTCTGGATTCCAGTTTGTATCCCTAATGATCTTATGGAAAACCCAAGTGATGGGTGGACACCTCATGATTGAGGCCTTGAATATTTTTTTAATTATAGAAAAACACATCCCAGTGTTGCTTTAGGAATGGATTATATACCTCATGTTATTTGGAAGTCATGGATGCACTAATAAAAGTGGGTCATGGGTCTTCTTCCATACCTAGATTTATCTCCCGAGTTCATCAACAGTGGTGAATACACCTTCCTCAAATGATGGAGGGTGTCCTTGAGGCCTTCTCCTCTTCCTCTTCCCCATTATTTACCTCTTATTCCTTTTCCTGAGAAGTGGGTGATGAAGCAGGATTCTGGGAGCCGGGGGAGGAGTCAAAATTTAGAAATCTGGAAGATAAAGCAACCATTTCTAGATCAATTGATGGTGAAAGGACTTTTTAGAGCTCGAAATGGGAGGATAGGTGGTGAGAATATGAGCATCTTCATTTTATCCCATTGACATGACAGCTTCTTCCAGCCTAGTTGATGAAATAGTGATGTGTTGAAGCTCAGGGGATGGAATGAATACATTTTCATCTAGGATTTCATTACTGCTCGGAGAGTTGACAACTTCATCCAGGCTTTCAGGTTTAGATTTCACGATTGACATCATAGAAGTTATTAGATGTGTGGTTGTATTTAGACCAACCTCTTCTATTTGGTTTATGGGTAGCATGTACTCTACACTAATCTTCTTGAAATGGTTAGCTAGAATCATCTCTAGACCATTTGTGGCATTAATTCATGCAACATCATCATCCATGGACTATTTCACTTCCTTATGGTAGAATCTTGCATCAATTTACTATGATTCGTAGGATTTAAATGGGATTTTTCACCATACAATGTCCAAATTTGACCATTAATATATTATTTTAGGAATTGGTGGTATGAAGAAGGGATAGTCTCATGTTGATGTAACCAAGGCCGTCCCATAAAAACATTTAAGGTTGTATCATATCGAACAACCATGAATTCTAAGTTAGGCACCATATCCCCAAACTGAGTTCTGATTTTGATTTCACCAAGAGACTTTTGCTCATTCTTATCATAACCCTATAACATTAAAGTGGAGGAGGATATGTGAGATTCATTGAAACCTAGCTGTAGAAGTGATCATATTGGAATGAGGTTAACTCCTAAGTTGTTTTCAATGAAGGATCATAGGATATCAATGTCATTTATCCTTTTAGATATATTCAAGGGTCTAACATGTCCCTGTATGACGGAATCCTCATCCTGGTCTATAAAAGAGATAACCATGTGGCATTTTGTAAGATCATTATCTACACGACACACTTAAGAATTAGTAACCTCAACTTAAAATTATTGATGTCTTGATAAGGCCTCTATAATTTATTCCTTAAGGTCTTTTGATAGACTCAACCCATCCAGGATTGACAACATGGTCGAAACTAGGGATAATTGCTTCAAAACATCATACTTATAGTCCAAATTTCTATGATTCCCAATATGGGGATACTATTTTTCAAGTTATTTAGGAGGTAAATTTCTTGATGTATATGGATCAACCCTTGTAATAGGAACTATAGGTGCTTATACTCTTGGTTGATTAGGTCGACTACATCTACCTGCATGCTGAGGTTGATTAGGTGATGGAGTCTCCTCTAGCCGATCTTCCAAGATGATCATGTTAGCGTAGACTCTGTCCTATTTGTGGGAAATTATTTTCTACTATTTATCTTACTAGAGAGCTCTACCATGATTTTAATCCACATATGTGGTTCGATAAGGGACATGGTTGGAGTAATGACTCTTAGGAAAATCGTGTCTTCCCATGTATCCTAAACTCTAAAGGCCTCTTCCCCTAGTTCCCCAAACAAGTGTAGGGTATTCAGGTCATATGAGAAGGGGTCCATTAATTGAATAAAATTAATGAAACCAAAGATCAACTCCTCATTTGATGAATAATACTTCTAGTATGTTGATTGTTTTTTCACCATTTGGTGGGGTGGTGCCCGTGATTCTGGGATTATAGGAATGAAGCCTACTAAAGTCAAATAAAAATTTGGATTTGGAATAGGCTTATCTTCATATAGTTGATTCTTAATCTTCCAACAATGTCACTTTTCCCAATCCTCTTTCCTTGATCTGATGGAATTAATCAAGACTTATCTTTGGTATCTACAATGGATTCTTACACTCTTTGAGAAATTTGTGCAAGGTCCCAAAATCCTCCTATAAATTTCATAGGGATAAGTGGTGTGTGCAACTCATCACTAAGATTCAATGTACATATGGTCAAAAAGTCTTCTTAAGGGAGAGATAGTTTAAGTAGTATTTCAATCCTTTCCACTGAGCAATGAAATTTGACACTATTTCACTCTCATTTTATTTTTATTTTGAGAGATTGAGGACTATTTTCTTCTATAGTGTCGAGATGAACTAGAAGAGAAATTTCTGATAGAGGTCTTTCCAGCCCATAATTGGTCGAGATGGAAAGATAATGTACCATACAAAGGCTATTCCTTGTAGTGATTACACAAATCATCTAAGTTTCACTGCCTCCTTTTTTTAGGGGTCCCCATCACGAGATCACAGAAAGAGACAAAATGTGTCAAATTATTCTCTGGGTCTCCTAAGCCATTAAAAATTGGAAATGTCGGATTCCCAAAGTTCAGAGGGGGAGAGTTGGATCTACCCATTTAGGGTAAGGATTATTTTCTAATTATATTAGTGTGAATCATTCATAAATGGATTCAAATTGGTCCATGAGTGACTCAAGAGAATTCATGAGCCCTCAGGGAATGTTTAGTTGAGCTAAATCTTGAACAGGTGAAGTGGCTGGTAGGGCCATCTATGGCGGCACTGCTGGTATCTGCCATGGGTAGCCTATAGGGGCAGGTTTATAAGGATGTTACTATCCTTATTATGGCTATTCACCCAATATAGGGATCTCCTAATCTACTACTATGTGATCTAGGTATATTGGTAGTTGGTATTCTGCATTGAGAAGATGTTCTATATCTACTTTGGACTTTGCGGAAACCCCTCTTTGTTAAGGTGTGATAGATATAAGTGTGAGTCAAGTATCTGCTTGAAAAATATATCTAACATAAAGGATTCCTTAGAGTAGTTCTTCATTGATTCTCCTCAATTATTTTATCTCTTCCTCCTTTTGAATAAATATTTTCTTAAGTAAAAGGGAATTAACCTCTCCGGGAGGTAGGTGAGGCACAATATAACCCTTACACTTCCTTGTTGGATGCCTTTAAAATAGGTAATGGTAGAGTGATCTGGGGAATGATCAGATTCAGATCAATCCTATGGTTTTGAATATTCACACCTCCTTCAATAATTTCAGTGTGTACCATATTTTGAACCAAAACATCCTCCTCTATCTCTTCCTCTAAATTGGCCTTGCGTTCTACAAGACCTACAAGGTTGGATTCAATGACATTCACTGATGCGTAATATATTGCATACATTCTATTAGTGTCTTTGTGATACTGCCTTTTCCTATTCCCCCCAAGAGGCCTTTTCCTCTCCTTCACATATTCTCTAGGATCCATTTGATGGACGATAATCCAAAGGGAATCCCCAAACATTTTAGTTGTGAACATTCCTAATGAGGATACTGGATCATGGGATGGTATGAATAGAAATAAATCACTCAGTGGTGTTTCCCCTAATCTAGAGAAGACTGACATCCACCAAAGAGGATGTTGTTGAGGTGAAAAATCCACCATCCTTGAGGGTTGGGCTATTCTTGTTCTACCTTCACAACCCTTATGACCTGGTTGGATAACCTCAAAGGTTTTGTTGAAAAATACCCCATACCTACAGGCTAAGGTTTCTCCTGAACTATCATGGCTACTAATGTCACAACTTCCCTTCTAATTTTACATATTTGTTTCTAAATATGGGTTGGGTGCATCATTTTTTATTCACCTGAATCACCCACTTTCAAAGATCATTATGTTATTTCTAACATTTTCACTATTTGATAGTTGACTTATCTTAAGTAGGAAGATTTCTCAATATTTTCATATGCGTGATGAAAACTTTTCTCAATGGATTTCTCTCTTATATCCCAATTTCAGTGAGATTCAGTCAAGGAAAATTCTTGTTGAGAACATATTTAGTTATGAAAAAATTCTATTTGTTGGATCTAGCCTAAATCTATGACATTGCATGATACTACCTACGATGATCTTTTCTAGTTGGGTAGAGAGGTTAAATTTAACACTTTGTGTTCACCCCATCCTATGATATGAACATCATATGGGGCATATATGATCAGTTGTCACAATATTGTTAATGCGCTGAGGCATTCATGTTAAAGGGCTCCTTGCTTCTTTCCCAATTTTAGATATCATGCAGCCAGGAGAGCCTCCAATTTAATTTGACATCATATCCATTCCATTACCTAGACGTGACTCTGATACTCATCATAGGGTAATACTTTGTATTTAAATTGATGGATAGTTTTCCATATATTTATTTGATTTTCATGCACACAATATTCTGAAAATACCTCTAAAATGTTGTATTGAGGGGTGGATAAAGGATAGAACATGACTGGTGTGTCATCTTTAGCCAGTTTTTTCATCATGTTTAGCATTTTATCTTCATCTTTTTTGAGATCCTCCTCAACCTATTATTAACAAATTGTAAACTTTCCCACTAATTTATCATAAAAAGAATATTAGTAGGGACTTACTCTATTATGTTGGAATATGGGTAGATCAAGGGCGGTTCAGAGAATGATCGTCACCTTAGGCTGTATTCTGACTAATATAAAATTTCACCTATCAAGAACAAAGCATCAAACATGATTGGACTTTCTTTCCCAAATGCCTCATGGTAGGAGGGATTTCTCATCACTACATCACTAAGGGGAGGACCCTACTGAAAAAATGAAACACTACTATAGAGAGAACTTTCACAGAAAATGACATAATGGGGAGGATAACCATGGTGGATTACAGTAACAGGAATACCCTCTTGCTCCTTGATATTCTATCCATGTGGTAGGATATCATGACTCTCATCCAAAGATGGTCTCTTGAGATCAACTAGATTATGGTTATGGAGAAAGCCTTCATAGTGAAGTCTCCAGGGAGGATCTTCAGAATTACTACTACTACCCCTATAATTTGGTAATATGAGAGTAGGATCTTGATCTACCATAAATAAACATCTAATGGATTCAAGAACTCCATCATTATGTAGAGAGGGATCATAGATCGACTCTTCATTTTACAATTTTCTCTCATGAGGCATCTTCTTGGATGTATTCTAGAGAATAAATGAGGTCACTTGTTGAGAGAAGTGGTTTTCAGGCATGTAAGCTTTCTTGACTAGATCATGTGTTGCTATTGAGATTTGCTGGCAGACTCCTAGAATTTTAGTAGGGGTTTGCTCCTACCTTAGAGTGTCCATTGGAATGGCTAAATTACCTCCTATTAGAGTGGGGGTATTTTCCTGATCTAGTTGTTCATATATCATGGGGGAGTTTTCCCCACGAGCCTCCTGGATGGGAGCAGAGGTATGTGTCTTTTCCAAAATGGTATGCTAGTGAGCCACCTCATTTTTGGGCACAGAGCTATGTTTTCATCCCTCTGACACTATTATTATAACTTTTATGACATCCTAATAGGTTTTTAGAATGTGGTAAGGGATTTACATATTCCCTTTCACTATTTTCAGGATATTCTTGGTGACTTCATCGACTGGAATAGGGATATATACCCATTCTATATCTGAAGTAAGGGTGTTTGCATGATCTCATCACCCCTATCCTATTAGTGGATACTGATAGTACTCATATATGGGGGTAGAGAGTTGGTTATTCTCCCTATTCATCATTGGGACTTTACAATTTCCTTCTTCGAGTATTTCCTGACAAAACTATTGGTTTTCTTAATGAATGCATGCAGGTGTGTGTTCCTGCTTGCGGTTCTCTACCAAACTTGGGTTGGTGGGATTCTATGAGTGCTTCTAGATGTGTCTTCTGGAAGGCTTGATTAGTGTGGATAGTTTTATGTTCTTTCTTTTTGTTTTCCACTTAATTATACTGGAGGGATTTTTAGGTGGGGGGAGGTTTTTGTTCATATATGCTACATGCCACCATATTTTGTTGGTGTCCTTCTTTGAGTGTTGTCAGATGAGTCTTTTGGAAGGCTTGGTGGGTGTAGGTAGGCATATGTTCTTGATTACGGTGTGCCTATAGATTTTAATGGTAGGATTACTCAAATTATTATTGGATAGTCTACTGGATATATAAATTAAGACGAGTGGGTGTATGTTCCCGCTCAAAATTTACCAAAAACAATTGTTGGTGGGATTCTTCAAAGGGTACAGAGGTGTGACCCTGCTCCCTATTGGTTGGTTTCTACCCCGAAGGGCCACCTTACATGCTCGGGTTTGTATGATATGGTCTAGAATTCTAAGTATTTCACCCTCATCATATTAAGGGTTTACTATTTCATGATGTTGGCAGTGATGACTACTAGCATGAGCCCTTTGGAAGGACCCCTTGTCTCCTCTGGATGAGGTTTTCCATGGCCTCTTGGTCCACAACTCAAAGATAAGGGAGGGACTAGTTCTCATGCTCTAGGGATAATATCTTAAAATAGTTGAAAATGATAATTGGTTTCATATACTTCTAGACCACCATCCATCACTGATCGTACAATAGATGGGGATTCATGGGATAGAGGACATGTCGGGCAACCTCTAGGGTCGAGATTATACCCTTCTAGTGATACTCATGAACTATTTCATTCGAGACTCAGCATTAAAGACACTGGGTTAGTGATGGAGTCCTCTTCTTGGATGAGAACCTAACATGAAAAACATATAAGGTATAATTTTTTGGAAGTTGGAAGGATTCCATTGGATTTAATAGAGTTATGAGAGAATTTTCCTGAATATAAATGAAAAAAAACAAGAAAACTCCATCAAAGAAAAATATCATTTAAAAAAACACACAAATTTTTGATTTTATTGTTTGGACCTCTTTCATCCTAAAAAAATAGGTAAAAGTTCCTGACATGTGGGTGACACCATAATCTTGGTTAAGGATTCAAGTTGGGTTAACCATTTTTTATTTCTAATTGAAAATTGGTTTGCCCAACGACTGATTATAGGGGGTTGAGTTTTGTGCAATCACTCACATAGTGTTCACTATTTCATAATGGTTTCCAATATGTTTTTTTTGAACCAGAAACACCCAATAGTTATGTATTCATGAGGGAACTACTTTTAAAAGGTAGATTCTCATTGGGAAGTTTGTCCAATGATGCTTAAGAACTTACATTGGTTGAGAGGATGGGAGGTTAGGCTCATCACGCCATTTTTGGGGGAAATGTTTTCCTACTCTAGGACTATATTATATATTTAAGAGATTTTCATGAATTTTTCATTAATTACAAAGTATAACATGGTTTTCCCTTGAATTAAAAATCAATTATGTTGGTCAAATTGGACACTCAAGAGGGTGGTGAATTGAGTTCCAATTAAAATTTTCTGTTAAAAATGTTTCTCTTAAAATCCCCCTATTAAAAACAAAGTTAAACTGTAATGAATTTATACAAAGTGTAAATGTTCAATTAGTTTCTCAAAGATTGATTAGGTCTCAGTAAATTTAATCTTAAGATAAAATTGACTTTTGAAACTAACTTACTGGTTTACAATAGGTATAAACACTTGCTAATTTAACTATAAAATTAACTTTAAAACAGATTATATTTCAAAGTAGTTAGCAGCGGAATATGAAATATATATAGTGTATACTTATGACTTAAACTAAAATGCACAAAAGATGTAACCAAGAGGTCCAGTCTCAAGCCAAGACTTAGTCCTCTCAAACAATTTATATAAATTGATCCACACCCTGGATCGGGGTAAACAACAGTACAATACTGTCCAGGTCCAAAGACCTCTACCACAGTTCTATGTGGGAAAACAAACAATAGCTCACAACTATCCATGTATTACTCGACCTCTTCCACTATCCACAGTGGGATACAAGGAGTTATAGATTTTTAATTAGGATTTAAGAATCCTCTAGCTTAGTTCAGGAGACAGTGTGTGTAAAATAAACAGGGTACACACACTGCTTGAAATGTAAATGAAAGAATCACTAAAGTAAGTGTGAATGAGTTTAGAAAAGCTTTAGTGATTGGTAGTGCATCTCTGGACTCGTTCGGTTGGTCAGAAAAGATTCTGAGTCCTTCTCTGGTTCTTTTTCAGAAAAACAGAGTATCATTTTCTTCCTTGGTTCCAGGTTCAGTTTATCAGCCTTGAGTGCATGAAGTGTTTGTTGTAGTTCTTCAATCAATATGCAGCGTGTTCTCCTCTATATTGAGTAGCTTCTTGTATGTCAAGTGTTCTTTGAGTATGGATGTAGTCTTGTGTGTATGCACCATGTTTGAATGTCGTTGAGCCTTTTTCGTTTCTTTCACCCTTTGTGCGCCTTCTTAGTTCCTTGATTCTCTCTCTTTCATTAGATCTTTGTGTTCAACCTTTCTCTTGTCGTGTATGCACGGTCTTTTTCCTTCCCTTTTATAGCTTTCAGCCCCGACAAAAAAATAATGATTACTTTTTTCATGGGTACTAGGTACGGTTCCCTGACATGCCAACAAATATCATTAAATAACATTAACTGCATCAAAACATCAAATGTAACCGTTAACTTAATAAATAAATAGTATTGAGAGCATAGAGTTTGATCGGTTGGTCAGTCATTAGTAGCCTTCTATTAGTAGATGTGTACGGTGGAATTTGTGTAGCAGTGACTGGTTGAACTTGTATCAGTAGCTCTTGATATCGGTAGCTCTGGATATCGGTAGCTCTTAATATCGGTAGCTTTTACTCTGTGTATCGGTAGCTCTGTACATATCATTGGCTCCTTCTATCGATAGACTTACTCTATCGATAGCTCGGTAGACTTGTTCTATCAGTGACTCTATCTATCAGTAGCTCTGGTCTATTGGTAGCTCTATATATTTGTGACTTTCAGTATCAGTAGCTTACTTAGTGCCTTGATTATGTGTATCGGTAGACTTATGCACATCGGTAGCTCCATTCTGTACTATCGGAAGACTTGTTCTATTGGAAACTCTATATCAGTAGATTGTTCTATGCTTACCGGTGGACTTGTACATATCAGCAGTTCTATATATATCGGTAGACTAATTCTATCGGTAGACTAAGTACCGGTAGCTCTGTATCAGTAGCTATATGAAGATCAGTGACTAACACTTCTGTTTTATGCAAAACATATCTGATTGGGTTAGAATTACTTCAAAACTTATATAAACAAAGATAAACGTTGATTAACATATTTCAAGGATTATTTTAATATTATTATCATCTTGATAATAGAATATCATAGATTGAGTGAATTTTAAAATTAACTAGGATTATTAAAGGTATGTAAAAGCATAGTTGGGATTATCAAAACAGGTGAGGTCAACAATCTCCCCCTTTTTGAAAATCACAACTTATGATATTATAGTTTTAAAACAATGAGTAGTTGTATTAGAGGATATATCATTAAATTCAATTATCTCAGAGAAAACAGTATGTTATAGAACATAACGTATCAGAGGTAGAATTAAATGCAATGATATAAGAGGGGAAAAGCATGGTGGTTCTTCCTTAGATAATATTGCTCCCCATTTGAGAATATTTCTCCCTCTTTGATACTTAGATAATATTTCTTCCCCTTTGTGATAATCAAAAAGTGGGAAACAATAAAGATAAGAGGAACAAAATGAGAAATAAAAGAAATCTAATTGTATTATATGTTGCAAAAGGTACATAGAAGGAAAACAAAATACAAGGTATTCCTATCAAACATATTAGCCACCAATTCAATCCACATTCTCAATGTGATATTTTCCCTTTGGATCAGAAGAGGATTCAGACTGTGTGGATGCTGGTGAATGCTTAGGAATTCCGGAAATGATCACAGGGGGATGAGCCACAGAAACTGTGCATGGCATGTACTAAGGAGTAATTTGAGTGATCATAGTTGTAAGGCTTTGAATGGCTTGGGCTGGAGTCAGCTGAACAGGAGAAGCAGTAGAGGCAAAGGCAGGTCAAGCAGGGGGTACAATCAATAGCCTAGCATCGACATGCAGGAAAGGCAGCAAAAGATTTATAAAATCCATAATTATTCCTCCTCCTCTCTCCATAGCAGATATGAAATCATCCTTGTTCTCTATGAATTTGTCTAAGGCTGGAGTCAATTCCCTTAGTTTGCTGACTTGCTCTCTGAAGGCTTGATTGACAGGAGGAAACTTCAGGTTTTCCAATAGAAGTTTGAAATGATTGTTGAGTTGATGCTTGGTGTAAATCTTTTGGAAATAGGATTCCACCCTATCTTTCACTTCTATCTGAGAAGTAGAGGCTTCTCTAATATAGTCTTGGAATATATTTATTATTTCTCTAGCTGAATCTCTAGTAGAAATCACAACTTTTCTTAGGTCGGATGAGTCCATAGAGCCACTGGTTGATGTTGAACCAAGATCCTCCATCACAGCTCGAATCTGATTCAAATCCACTGAGGGTTTAGAAACAACAGAACCAAAAGAGAAGGTTACTTTTTCCTTGAAGTTTTTGGTCAACACACTAATAAGATTTTGAACTTGGGAATCTTGGGTTTTAACATGATCTTTCATGGAGGTTTTAAAACCTTCAAGCACTAAAACCATCTGGCTCACAACACTTTTGACATAGGCTAAGTCCTTGTCTGTTTGGGATTTTGAACTCATGTAAGAGTCTAAAGAGATAACAGATTTCTTTAGAGCTTCAATATATGCTTCCAGTCTAGAAACTTGAGTCTGGAAGTCTATAACTTCTTCTACTATTTCTGCCACAAAGGTTGACAAATTACAACTGAGAGAGAGTTCAAAAGATTTTTCCAAGTTACTCATCTCTTTAAAAAATCAGTGCTTCAACTCAGCAATAGATGCACTAAAGGACTCTTTCAAATCATCCTTTAAGGATTCAAGGTCAGCCCTGGTGATCATATCAGCAGGAGAAATTACACCAGATTCTCTTTCAGATTCTATGCTAGCTATTGAGTCAGTCATAATCAATTGGATTGATGACACTAGTGAAGCTTCCATCTTCTTTGTCTCTTCCAAAAAACTGTCCTTAAGCTTTTTCTTCAAAATATCTAGTTCCTGCATTCTGACCACATCTTCAGGTAGCAACTCAGACTCAACATCATAAATGATCTTTGGTCTATTTAGAGATTCATCATTATCAGAATCAGGATAGTCTAATCCAAATACCACAAAACCTGGGTATTCTGCCCAATCCTCAATATCAACAGCCACTGACACACTTCCAAACTTGGTTTGATGCTCCCTCTCAATGGGTGCAGTCTTTTGTACAGCAAGGGAATTCTCAGCGGGTTTTTCTTTCTCAGGAGAATCTTCTACTATCAATTACATCTCTGCAACAGTAGGAGGGTCCTCTGGATTAGGTACAACTTCTTCCATTTCTCCTACTACATCCTCAGTAGGCACAAATGAGCTTCTAATTAATGGACTCAGACTTAAACAGAAAAAATCAGAGGCTTTAGATTCATTCTCCTTTTGTTCTTTAAGCTCAGGGGTTGGCTGGTCTTCCTCTTCAGCAGGATTCTCTTCTTATACTAAGTCTTCCTTTCTAGAAGATACAATTTCAGCAAATGGACTTGGAGGTAAGTCCAGATATCTTCCATCATTCACAGAAGTCTCTTCTTATTCAGTCTCATCACTGTACTCAGGTTCTTCTTCATCAGGTCCTAGACTTGGATCCCTCACAGCCTTAGGTCTTGAAGGATGATTCACAGGATTGAATTTATCATATACCTTCTGATCATCATTAACCCACTCTCCTCTCCATGGGTTCCAATTTATCTTCATGTATTTGCAAACTGTGGTTGTGATACAAAAATTATTCCTTACTACCACTGTCTCATCTTGAGACTCAGCTACCTCTTTCACTTTGATCATCACTGAGATCAACTTGGAAAAGAATAGGGCATTTGTCTTTGATTTTGGCCTTATCATGTCTTCCATTTGGATCATCAGCAATCTTTATAGATTCAATTTTACACAATGTCTCAAGAGATGTAGGAGATAGATATCCTGATATCTTAAATTCGCAAAGTCTCCTCTCCTTGGTATTAAGACATGCTGAACAAATTTGAACAACAATCTGTTCTCTCCATCCATTTCAGCAGCTACTACTTGTCTTTGATTTCCATCATTGGTGAGCTCCTCCATGGAAGTATCATAATCGAATATATCACTTGTAGGTGGCATAACTTTCGAGACATATGCAGATACACCTTTATGTGATACCTTTAGGCATTCATCCCACTCAAACGATGAAAAAGAAATCTCCTTTCCATTCACAAAAGAAGTCACTCGGTTCTCATCTTCTGATTTCTCAAAGCTTACAAACTCATAAAATTGTTTCACTAGCTTCAGATAGTAGGGACCATTGTTGTACGAAAAGCAATCTACCCACTTTTGATCTTCCAACACTTTAATCACTAGAGATTTGCTAGGCAATAACCATTCCACACACAACTATTTTTCAATCACAATAACTCTATTCTGCAAATGAGGATTCACTGTTCGCCTACCCGACCTAGTTCTACCAACACTACCACTTGCTTCTGGCTCAGACTTCTTCTTATTTGCTTTCAGCTCATCAGTTTCATCTCTGATGGTAGGAAGTTTGGTTTTTTCCATCATTGGTTCAAGGGATTTAGGGTTTTTGAGAGATTCGGGAGCTAAGGTTTGAGGGTAAAGGTTTGAGGATCGGTGGGTTGAGAAGTAGCTAGGACTCAGTTTTTATCATTTAGGAATCATAAAATAAATAAAATAAAATAAAATAAAGTAAAAACAATTCAGATTATGGAGGCAAACATAAGTTTAAAATAGCGCACTCATCAGTAGGGTTAATCGATGAGAATTCCTATCGTTGAGGTCCATCGGTGAGGTTACATCGGTGAGGTATTCACATCAGTGAGGTATTCACATCGGTGAGGTATTCACATCAGTTAGGTATTCAGATCGGTGAGATATTCACATCGGTGAGATATTCACATCGGTGAGATATTCACATCAGTGAGGTATTCACATCGGTGAGGTATTCAACGATCAGGTTAATCATTCCCAACTCATGTATAATGTAACTTAACCTATCCGAACTCAAAGGTTTGGTGAAAATATAATCTAAATAATGTTCTATACCAATAAATTGAAGAGTAATATCACCATTTTCGTAATGATCTCTCAAGAAATGGTGCCTTACATCAATGTGTTTGTTTCTAGAGTGAGACACAAGGTTCTTCAAAATTTTTATTTCACTATTGTTGTCACAATTGATAGAAACATGCTTAAAATCACATCCATAGTCCAAAAGAGTGTGTTTCATCCACAGAATTTGTGCACAACAACTACCAGCAGCTATGTACTCTGCTTCAGCATTGGACAAAGCTACAGAATTCTGCTTCTTACTACACCAAGATACTAAGTATTTTCCCAATAAATGACATGTTCCAGATGTTCTTTTTCTATCCAACTTGCAACCAGCAAAGTCAGCATCTGAATAACTCATTAACTCAAAGGATTGACCTTTTGGGTAAAACAAACCTAAGTTTATAGTGTGTTTAAGATACTTAAAAATTCTTTCAACAGCAAGAAAATGATATTCTTTTGGATTAGCATGAAATCTTGCACACATACATACACTAAACATAATATCTGGTCGACTAGCAGTAAGGTAAAGTAAGCTTCCAATCATACCTCTATAATTGGTTTGATCCACTGGTTTCCCAGTTTCATCTCCATCCAATTTACAGACTGTACTCATAGGAGTATCACTTTCCTTAATACTATCCAAACCAAAACGTTTTAAAATATCCTTTGTATATTTACTTTGATTCAAAATAATACCATTTTTATTTTGAAAAACTTGAAATCCAAGAAAATATTTGAGTTCTCCCATTAAACTCATTTCAAATTAATTTTGCAAACTCCTTGAAAAATAAATACGTAAAGAATGTTTATAATATCCAAAAATAATATCATCAACATAGATTTGTACTACTAAAATATAAATAGAAATTCTTTTAATAAAAATAGTTGGATCAGCAATCCCTTTAGTAAAACTTTTTGAAATAAGAAAATTACTAAGTCTACCATACCAAGCTCTTGGAGCTTGTTTTAAACCATATAAATTTTTAGATAGCTTAAAAACTTGATTTGGAAAATGAGGATTAGTAAATCTAGGTGGTTGTTCAACAAAAACATCTTCAATTATAATACCATTTAGAAAATCACTTTTAACATCCATTTGATATAACTTGAAATTCAGATGAGCAGCATAGGCAAGTAAGATCCTAATGGCTTCTAATCTAGCTATAGTTGAAAAGGTTTCCTCATAGTCTATTCCTTCTTCTTGAATATATCCTTGTGAAACTATCCTAGCTTTGTTTCTAACTATATTTCCAGATTCATCAACTTTGTTTCTAAAAACCCATTTAGTGCCTATTGTTAAAGTGTACTTGGGTCTGTCAACTAATTCCCAAACTTTGTTTCTTTCAAATTTATTTAACTCTTCTTGTATATCCATTAGCCAAAATTCATCATTTATTGCATCATTGACATTTTTAGGTTCTAACTGTGAAAGAAAATCTTGATGTTCAACCTGGTTTCTTAGAGAAGCTCTAGTATGTGTCCCTCTATCAAGATTACCAACAACAACATCTAAATGATGATTATTTAGAATCCTAGTTGATCTAGTAAAGGTTAGACTAGAAATTTCCGGTTCATCTCTAATTTCGGGTTCAAAAGAAGCAGATTCTGGAATATGTCCAGAACTGGATATTTTTACAGCAAGTTCTTTAGTTTTATCATTAAGGTCCAGCAGAGTCAAATCTTCTTCAAGATTTTCAAGAGAGGTTTTAGGCTCATGTGGATCAGTTTCATCAAACTTGATGTGAATAGATTCTTCCACACATTTTGTTCTTTTATTAAAGAATATATATGCTTTTCTAGTTAAAGAATAACCAAGAAAAATTCCTTCATCACTCTTAGAAGCAAACTTGTCCAGATTATCCTTTGTATTAAGAATAAAGAATTTGCAGCCAAAGACTCTAAAGTAACTAACTTTAGGTTTTCTATTATTCCATAGTTCATATGGAGTCTTTTTGAGAACAGGTCTAATTAAGACTCTATTAATAATATAACAAGTTGTATTCACAGCTTCATCCCAAAAATAAATAGGCAGGTCATACTCATTAAGCATGGTTCTTACAATTTCTTGAAGGGTTTTGGTTCTTCAATCTACTACACCATTTTGTTGAGGTGTCCTAGGAGCAGAAAAGTTGTGACTATAGCCATTGTGTGAGAAATAAGATTCAAACTCATGATTTTCAAACTCACGGCCATGATCACTTCTCATGGTTTTAATCTTAAGTCCACTAAGGTTTTCTACAGACTTGGAGTATTTAACAAAGTAAGAACAAGCTTCACTTTTGTGAGATAAGAAGTGTATCCAAGTATATCTAGAAAATTCTTCTACTAGGACATAGACATAGTGCTTCACATTTAAACTAGAAACTCTAGAAGGTCCAAACATGTCCATGTGAACCAACTCGAGAGGTTGAGAAGTTGAGACTTCTTTCTTTGATTTAAAAGAAACTTTATGTTGCTTTCCCTTTTGACAGGGATTACAAACTTTGTCATTTGGGAATTAAAGTTTGGGTAGGTCTCTAACTAAGATCTTCCTGGTCAATTTTCTAAGTGAATAGATGTTGCAGTGTCCTAATATTATGTTACATATCTATGATTCTTTATGAAAAGCATTTAAACAAGTAACATTTTTCATAGCTAAATAATTCAGATCAACAGCATAAACATTTTCATTTCTTAAAGCATAAAATACTAAAACATTTTTAGAGTAAAAACATTACAGAAATCATTTTCAAATTTCACATTAAATCCATCATCACATAATTGATAAATACTTAAAAGGTTATATTTCAATCCATCAACAAATAATACTTTAGAAATTAAAACTGAATCAGTGTTACCAATCTGGCCTAGGCCGATGATTTTTCCTTTAGAATTATCACCAAAGGTGACATAGCCTCCATCAACCTTTATTAGTCTTTTAAAGAATGAGTAATCTCTAGACATGTGCCTTGAAAATCTGCTGTCCAAATACCATGTCTTCTTATGGGAACTCTTCAAACATGTTTCCTACAAAACAGATTTAGATTGGAAATGATTTTGGTACCCAGATCTTCTTGGGTCCAGAAAGGTTAGCAATGAAAGCTTTAGGTACCCAAATTTGTCTTATAGGTCTCGTATAATTTATAGAATCAATATATTTTTAAAGATAAAATTTATTTGATCTATAACCATATGAATAACTAGTTGAAGCATACGAATTTCCAGAACTAGAATAAGCATATTTTTTTCCAGATTTAGGAATAAATCAATTTTTGGTAAACTGTCTCTGTCCAGGTTGGTATCCCAAATCAGTAGTGTACTTTGGTGCAACTTGCTTTACTATAATTTTAGTAAGTGTATCTTTTCCATTTGTAATTTTTCTAAGTCCTTTCTAAGTTTCTCATTAGACATTTCCAGTTCAGTATTTTCCTTTAAAAGTTGAGCATTCTTTTCTTTTTCTATATCAATGGCAGATTTAACATTGGCAGTGAGAGCATGCTATTTACTTAGTGACTTATACTTGTCCTTAAGTTAATTTCATGTTTCTTCTAGCATGTTACAATATTCAAACAATTCAGACTTAGATATATTTTCATCATTATCTGAATAACTGTTATTTCTAGAATAATAATCATTAAGCATAGGGGAAATAGGTACCTCAGAGGTATTGGTCATGAAGCACATGTTGGCATGATTCTTTTCAGAATCAGAAATTTCAGATTCACTTGTGCTGTCTTCTGAAGCACTCCAAGTAGCTTTTATATCTTTCTTGTACTTCTTGTCCTTATAATCATATTTATTTTTGAATTTTAATTTTGGACAGTCGGCTTTGATGTGTCCTTTCCTCTTTCATTCGTAGAAGACTATATCATCTTCCTTATCAGATTTATTCCAGTCCTTTTTCCAACGACCTTTATTGTCATACTTACCTTTGTAATTTGATTTTCTGAAGAATCTTTTTTTCCTATAAAACTTCTTTAATCCCCTGGCTATTTGAGCCATCTCAGCATCACTATCAGAGTCTGAATCTTCACTGGTTGAACTTTCAGTTGGTACATGCATTTTCTCCTTATCTTTTCTCTTTGAAGCAGTATACTTGAATGCCACAGATTTTCTCTTGGGTTCATCATCTTCTTCCTTATTCACTTTAAGTTCTTCCTCATAAATCATTAATTTACCAATAATATCTTTAACAGGGAGAGCACCAATGTCAAATGATTCTCTGATTGAAATAGAAGTGCCTCTCCATCGGTCTGGTAAACATATCAAGATTCTCATGATTTGTTTATTTGCTAGAAAAACCTTTACAGGAGAGCTCATAGTATTGACGATCTCATTGAACCTGAGATACATGTCAGAAATAGTTTCATCAGTCTTCATTTTAAAATTATCATATTTAATAGTATAATTATTTAATCTCATTTCTTTGACATTGGTTGTTCCTTCATGAGAAACACCCAAGGTATCCCATATTTCATAAGAAGTTTTGCAAGAAGAAATTATATTAAACTCTTCATCTCCTAAAGCACAATACAAGGAATTCATATCTTTACAATTATTATTGTAAGCAGTCTTTGTAGGTTCATCCCAAGTAGTTCTATCAGTCTCGGTAATTTTATATTGTGACTCTATAGAAGTCTATATATCAAAACCCATACTCTCTAAATGAATTTTCATCTTAAATTTCCACTAGGAATAGTTTGTACCATTGAATAAAGGAGGCATGTTAGTAGCAACACCTTCTAGTATATTTTCCATAACTAGATTTTAGAAAGTATATATTAAAGAGATAAAATTTAGAACTAACAGAAATTTAAGATCTTTAAAGATGCAACTAAAATCACAGTTGAAAAACATAATGTTTTGAAAACTTTGAAAAACCAAAACAAACCTTTGATACCAAATGTTGGTCGGAGTGGACACTCAAGAGGGGGGTGAATTGAGTTCCAATTAAAAATTTCTGTTAAAAATATTTCTCTTAAAATCCCCCTATTAAAAAAAAGTTAAACTATAGTGAATTTATACAGAGTGTAAATGTTCAATTAGTTTCTCAAAGATTGATTAGGTCTCAGTAAATTTAATCTGAAGATAAAATTGACTTTTGAAACTAACTTACTGGTTTAAAATAGGTATAAAAACTTGCTAATTTAACTATCAAAGTAACTTTAAAACAGATTATATTTTAAAGTAGTTAGCAGCGGAATATGAAATATATATAGTATACTTGTGACTTAAACTAAAATGCACAGCAGATGTAACCAAGAGGTTTAGTCTCAAGCTGAGACTTAGTCCTCTCAAACAATTTATATAAATTGATCCACACCCTGGATCGAGGTAAACAAAAGTACAATACTATCCAAATCCAAAGACCTCTACCACAGTTCTACGTGGGAAAACAAATAACAGCTCACAGCTGTCCAGGTCTTACTCGACCTCTTCCACTATCCACAGTGGGATACAAAGAGTTATAGAGTTTGAATGAGGATTTAAGAATACTCCAGCTTATCTCAGGAGACAGTTTGTGTGTAAAATAAACAGGGTACACACACTTCTCGAAATGTAAATGAAATAATCACTAATGTAAGTGTGAATGAGTTTAGAAAAACTTTAGTGATTGGTAGTGCAGCTCTGGACTCGTTCGGTTGGTCAAAAAAGCTTCTGAGTCCTTCTCTGGTTCTTGTTCAGAAAAACAGAGTATCGTTTTCTTCCTTGGTTCCAGGTTCGGTTTATCAGCCCTGAGTGCATGAAGTGTTTGTTGTAGTTATTCACTCAAGATGTAGCGCGTTCTCCTCTAGAATGAGTAGCTTCGTGTATGTCCAGTGTTATTTGAGTATGGATATAGTCTTGTGTGTATGCACCATGTTTGAATGCTGTTGAGCCTTTTTCGTTTCTTTCACCCTTCGTGTTCCTTCTTAGTTCCTTGATTCTCGCTCTTTCATTCGATCTCTGTGTTCACCCTTTCTCTTGTCATGTCTGTACCGTCTTTTTCCTTCCCTTTTATAGCTTTCAGCTCTAGCAAAAAATAATGATTACTTTTTTCATGGGTACTAGGTATGGTTCCCTGGCATGCCAACAAATATCATTAAATAACATTAACTGCATCACAAACATCAAATGTAACCGTTAACTTAATAAATAAATAGTATTGAGAGCATAGAGTTTGACTGGTTGGTCAGTCACTAGTAGCCTTCTGTTGGTAGATGTGTACGGTGGACTTTGTTTAGCAGTGACCGATTGAACTTATATCAGTAGCTCTTGATATCGGTAGCTCTTGATATCGATAGCTCTTAATATCGATAGCTCTTACTCTATGTATCGGTAGCTCTGTACATATCGGTAGCTCCTTCTATCGGTAGACTTACTCTATCGGTAGCTCAGTAGACTTGTTCTATCGGTGAATCTGTCTATCAGTATCTCTGGTCGGTCGGTAGCTCTATGTATTGGTGACTGTCAGTATCGGTATCTTGCTTTGTGCCTTGATTATGTGTATCTATAGACTTATGAACATCGGTAGCTCCATTTTGTACTATCGAAAGACTTGTTCTATTGGAAACTCTGTATCGGTAGATTGTTCTATGCTTACTAGTGGACTTGTACCTATAGGTAGTTCTGTATATATCGGTAGACTAAGTCTATAGGTAGACTAAGTACTGGTAGCTCTGTATCTGTAGCTATACACAGATCAGTGACTAACACTTCTGTTTTATGCAAAACATATCCGATTGGGTTAGAATTACTTCAAAACGTATATAAACAAAGATAAACATTGATTAACATATTTCAATTATTATTTTAATATTATTATCATCTTGATAATAGAATATCATAGATTGAGAAAATTTGAACATTAATTAGGATTATTAAAGGTATGTAAAAGCATAGTTGGTATTATAAAAATAGGTGAGGTCAACAAATTATTAGCATTTACGGAACATAGAATCATCTATATGTATCTTAAGTTCTTCATCAGTGGAGATATCTATATGTATATGAGGTTCTCCATCAATGAAATTCTCTTATATACTGATTAGATATTCTTTGGTAATTATTACATAGATTTTGGTTTTCCACCACACAATGGGGTTCTCTAGAGTATATCATCATCTAGGGATATGGGAGTTGTTTTGATGTCAGGATCAGAGACATGATATGGGCTTCCTAATCAGAAAACACATAGTTTGGTTCCACTTAATGGGACACATCATAAATTTTAAGGCCATGTGATAAGGATCGAACCATGTAGTTTAACATCATGTGGTGAGGGTCTCTAGATGAAAGGATCCTAGTCAAATTTTGGTGTGGGACTTACACTGAAGTGTCCCAGGGAACTTGGAAGAGAATAGGAATTATCAAATCGAATAATATTCTACTAAGAATGTGACCTAGTGATAATTAGGGTTGATTTTGGGTGTTGGGTTTGGACCTCATGGAGGATTCCTACGTATCCCATTTGGATGTGAATCAAACCCCACATAGTTCAGTTGTGAAGACCTATGCCCATGGAGGCTCTCTGAGGGTTTGTCTCATGGGGGAGTATGGACCTTTGAGAGGATTAATTTGAGTATTACTCCTAAGGAGGATTCCCTAATTGAGTTTGGTCCATGAGAAGTGACTTTAATCATGGAGGTTTGGTTTGGGGCTTACACCTGAGGAGGGTGCCCATGGGTCAGTATGGTGATATGATTGGGGATTATAACAAGTAAGAGGCCCAAGGGTTAGGTTTCAGGACTTATTACTAAGGAGGATACCCAAGTAAATGGGGGATATTATTGGAGAATTCTCTTGAGGAGGATTCCCTAATGAATGGGTGTTGTGATTGGGGATTACTTCTGAGGATATTTCTCTTGATAAGATGTTTGGGCTTATACCAAGTAAGAGGCTTGAAGGTACAATTTAGAATTACACTCAGAATGATTCCCATGGTGTTCAGGATCACATCTATGTTAGATCACCACCAACCTCTAAGCCCACAAAATTCACACTCGGTTTAAGAAACAGGAGGAAGTGGAATATCTAGAAAACTACACAATCCTTCTTTTGTTGGTGGAATAGGCTGGGTGTATGACACTTCCTTCTCGTTATTGTACCCTGGATCCCAAGGGAGAGAGAAAGGGATTTTAAATTCCCACCTCCCCTCTTATTTTGGTAACTGAGATAGTCACATTTGGTGATCTATCCAACTACATCCCATGGGTATAAAGATGGAGGAAAGAGTGGAGCAGTAAAGGTCATACAAAAAAGACAAGAATCTCACTCCAAGAGGGATTCCCTTAATAAGAAGTTAGAGCTTATACCAAGTAGTAGTTCTGAAGGTTCAGTTTGGACTCACACTTGGAATGATTCCCATGATGTTCAGTATCATGTGAATGCCATGATCACCACCAATATCTAATCTTATGCGAGTCATGCTCAGTGTGAGAAAAAAGAGGAAGTGTAAGATCCATCAAACCACACAATCCTTCTTCTACTAGTAGAATAAGTCAGGGGTATGGTTCTTCCCTCCCATAATTGTACCCTAGATCCAAAGGGAGAGAGAAGGTTCCTTGAAATTCCGATATCCCCTCTTATTTTTTAACTGGGATAGTCACATTTGGTGATCTATCTAATTGTAGCCCATGGATATAGAGATAGAGGAAAGAGTGGATCATGAGGGTTCCTATAAGAAAGGATAGGGGATTACTCGATGAGGTATTCCCTAAAATTCGTTCTAGAGGAAGAGATGAGGATCTCATTCTATGTTGAATACAAAATAAAGTGTGATCCTCACTCTCCCCGCCTGGAAACTAAGGATTTGGGTCTTATAGAGGAATAGGGAGGGACAAAGTCCTAAACCTAGTTCCTGAGACCAAGAGTTATCTGAAATTGCTTCCAGTTTTTGGGATCCTCATGACCATAGGAATGCACATCCACATGCACTCCAAGGACCCTACCCCTCAGGTAAGACAATTTTGGGAAACCTCTAACCATATGAATGAATATCGAAATGGGAGACACACCAGTGTGCCTCTTCCCAAGGTTTTTCACATTCGAAGGATTCAATGGAGGTTTCAACTTGGTCCCTCTCAGAAAAGGGAACCAAAGGAAGAGGAACCCTAACATTAGTGGCTTGGAAGAGGACTCAAAGGGGGGCTTGCATAGGTCTAGGAATAGAGAGAAAAGGTACCTCGCGTAGGGCTTGGTATGAACTAGAGGTTCTTTGAGTGAGGGGGTATAGAGCTGCATGAGATGGATATACCTTGGACAATGGACCACCTGGGAAATAACACTTCAGCAAGGCTTGAGCCTAGGTACCATGAGTATCCTTAAGTGTCTTTGGATGATGCTCACATAGGTCCCTAGTTAGGGAATGGGCCTCTCATAGGTGGTTGTCCACTTGGGGAGAAGGTGTCCTCGTGTTGGTGTCTTCTATTTCATACCCTAAAGGGACTTTAATCTCACTTATCCTCCTTAATTATCTCTTCTCTTAGGTTTTGGAGATCAACCTAATGAATTTTTGGAGACTTGGGAAAAGGTGATGCATGACTAGATATTGGGGTCTTCTTCTGATTTTCCAGTTATGAAAATGAGTAGCCCAAGGGTCCTATTTATAGGAAAATAGGGAACCATAGTCGAATTAGGTTTCTTACATAGGTCTCGAGCAAAGGTTCTTAGTGAAGGTTTCCTCTATAGTGGTAGAATTCCTTTCCATACCATGTAGGGTGGCTATGTGGGCCTTCTAATGCATATGGGTGTGTGCGCATGGCAGTTTGGGCAAGTCCCTTTGATTCTTCTTGGGGATATTCTCCTCTTTAACATGCTTAAGGTTCTCTTTATAATCTTTTCTCCCCTAGATAAAATGTAGTCCCAACACCATTAAATTATTTTCTTCAATATATGATAAGTACGATCAATTATACAAAATATTTGATGTCCCATGTACACTTTCTTTCTTACATTGTGAATTTGATAATATGAAGTCTCTTATTCAAAAACTGGATATGAATTATGTCCCTTAACATGATATCCCAATAAGTTTCCATATATAAAAAATTATTTTATAGTGAACATTATCAAAGAAAAAAGAAAGAAAATAATCTTTCTTATATGTATCAAAAACTATAACACTCATCTCCCATATAAGTTTTAAATCATCAATCAATGGTGAAAGATACACATAAATATAATTTCTTGGCTATTTTGGTACAAAAATAATCAAACTCATCATAACATATTTTTTTTCATACATATCTATAGGGAGATGTTGAAAACTACCAAAAAAACTAGTCATGAACTATATTGGCTACTTCGACTTTGATATGGATTCATTCCATCTGTGCATAGTCCCATTCTTATATTTTTAACTTTACTTCCAAAATAAAAAAAATATTTATCAAATATCTTCCATTATGGTGAATCAGCAAGGTAACATAAGTTACCATCATATATTTACCTGTTTGTATTACATCTTAGCATTTTTTTCATCAATTGAATTTACAAAAAAATGCTTCAAATGAGTAATTATTGGAAGGTACCAAATTACTTTAGTAGGAGGTTTGATTATGCTAGCTGATAATGAATTTGATTTTAATTATTATAATTATTAAAAGAATTTATTGGGAGACATTATTGGAAGGTACCAAATTGATTTAGTAGGAGGATAGATGTTAGTACCTGAGAATGAATAAGAGTTTAATTTTTCATCCATTTTATAGCCTGATGTCCTACATTTATGACAATTTGATAAATAATCATATTCCTTCAAATACAAAACACAATCATTAGGGAGGAAATGTATCTATTTTTAACCCAATCTAATTGGGAATAATATTTTATTTACCACATATTTGGAATCTGGTAGCCCATTTTCTTATAGATGTATCTCTTTTAAAAGTTTAAGAAACTGAGATAAATGTTTATCACTCCACCCATTTATTGATTTCAAGTTAATTAATCTTAGAACTACTAATAATACTATATATTTATTGCAACCTAAGAATAATGTTTTCTTAGAATCTTCATACAATCCTTCAATAGTTTCAATTCCCACATTATTAATTGACTCTTCAATACAATCCTTTATATCATTCTGAATATTTTCATCAACATTAGATGTTTAATTTTACATTCTTTCACCATGTCAAATGTATCGTTTATAATTATGGATAAAACCATAGAAAATGAGATAGTCCTTGATTTCTTTAGAATTTTAATTTCTCATATTCAAACATTTCATACATATAAATAAAATCAAATCTACGTTTTAAAGATTTCATTTAAAAAATTCCAAGAAAATATCAACTCTTTTTTCATATTCATGATTGGTTCTCTGAAAATTTATCCAATTACGATCCATTAAATATCTAAGATCAAAATATAAAAGATGAATATGTTTTAACATATAAACATTAAAAAATATATATAAATAGATAAATTTTAAACATAATAAAATATAATCAAAATGATTGGTGACCAGATGGGAAATATCTACGATTATTAAGAATCAAATCAAAAATAAATTACTCTAGGATTTTATTTTTTTTAATAATTAATTATAAACTATGTTTGGTGATATTAGTAAAGGAATAGGAATACTTTTTTCAAGTTTATATTCCTTTTTTTAAACTACTATCATGAAACACTACTTTCATTCCGACTATATCCTTCAAGATAGTCATCAATATTCCACTTTAGTTAACCTAAAATAAATAACGTTAAACATAAATTCAACATTTTCACTATAAACAATAGAGGTAAATTTTATAGGGTAAAAAATCTAGTTCAAATAAAACATTTACTATAGTAAGAATATAATAGAAAGAACTTATTGATTGAAATCCCCAAACACAATATGGTAACATGGGAGGGAAATCAAGTAAAAATTAATTTTAACTATAAAAAAAATATGAAATCATTTAGAAAAATGAATATTATAATATATTAAAGTGATAATTTTATCTGAATTATTTGTTCAATAATAATCTTTAGGAAAACTATTACCATATGGTAATATGAACTACTTTTCAGATGCGATTAAAATAATCATCTGACATCTAAAAATTGATTTAATATCCATAAATTTTTTGATTACTTATTATTTACTTACAACAAAACTTTTGTAAGTTGAATTCTATAAATCAAAAGAATAACATAACTTTATAAAGATTAAAAATGAGAGTGGTTATCATTATCATCACATAATGATTTTGGTTGAAATGAATGAAAAAAATGTGATGTATTACATCATAAACTTTCATTGAATTTTAATATTTATATTATGAAATATATGGATCTATATCTTCTTGATGTTTGTTATAATGATCCAAAAATATATAATTTCATTAGAATAAAAAACGAAAAAGATCATGTCTACTAGTTTCAACTAATATAAATATATATATCATTTTTTGGAAATAACATATGATAATTCAATCAAATAAAAAAATTATAAAATTTAAAAAAAATTAATAAAAAAATTATAATTAACAATAAAATTATTGAAAACAAATTAACGGATAAATAAAATTTATAGCTAATAGATAAATAATTTATCTTCAAAATTAAAAAAATTACTTAAAAATTTAAGATTTCAATAATGAAATATTGATCTTAAATATTGATGCACTCCCTCAAAGTCGATGAAAGTGTGAAAACTACAAGATTGAATAAACAAATTTTCAAAAACAAACAAGAAAAAAAAAATCAAACAAAAACCTTAAATTGTGGTTGTTGGTCAACCAGGATAGGGTTTCTGGGAAAAAATATCTTCATGGATCATGAAACAATGAAATATTATGAAATATTGATGATCAATTATGGTGAAAAGATTATTAAAATAGACTAAAATAGTCTTCAAAGATATTTAGGTGACTGATGGTTCTGTGGTCAACTAAAATAGGGTTTTTAGGAAAAAATCTATTTATGGATCAGTAAAAAATGACATAGGAGAGATTAAATATTAATGATACTAAAAATATGATTACAGATAATTAAAATTAATAAAATCAAGATCGATGAATGGTGGGTGGCATCGGTGCCTTAAAATTTTTGGAGAAAATCGCGATTTGAAAAATATGAAATGAGGCTTCAGGTTGGGTGTGTTTTTTTTTAGTTTTTGAATGTTATTTTTTAACAAAAATGATGCTGAAAAGTTTTTTTAATTATGATTCAATGTCAAATTTTGAAAAAACCAAAACCAAAATATTTTATTTTTTTGACTTGTGACGTCAGTTTTTAAAGAAACATACATTAAAATGTAATATGTATCACCTTTAACATCAATTTTATAGAAACATAATGTTAAAGGTCATACACTTGAACTTTTAAAGTTCGTTTATTTAAAAAAACATGTCAAAAAATTTCCACAGAACTTTTGACATCGGGTTATAGAAAACTGACGTTATAACTATGACGATAAGTCCAATATTTCTACTAGTTTTGTGATAAATATTGACTGGTGTTTCAAAAACACCTATTTCAGTAGGAGGTCCAGATTTACAGGGCTAGGATTGATTTTCATTGTTTTTTATGTTATTTTTATATACTATTTTCACCTTGTGTGACGCACAAGTTTTTTGAATGTTTTGGTTTATGATGGATTTCTGACTCTTGGCTTGTTATAAAGAGGCTTATGATTTGGTTTTGACTCTTGGACTATAAAGGCATGAGGAATAGCATACATCATTTTAGAAACATATGATCCACATGTTATAGGCCTGGTAATGTGTGATTTTATGGTTTTACTTCTGATGGCGAGATATGTGGATCAACTTTGATATGTTCAACGATGAGGAAACTAGTGAGGTCCTCACACATTTTTGGTTTAGTGACCTTGGTGGAATGGTATAAATATATGACTATTGGACCCCTTGTAGGCGGTTGTTGGTTGATATTTTTTGAGTAGCCTATTTCTCTAGGGAGTGGTCTAATGCGTAGATTCTCGGAGAGGGAAGGTGCTCTAGTTATGGGAAGTTATTTGACATGTGATGTGTTTTAAATATGATACTTTAGAGATGGTTGTTTTAAAATGTTTATTTCATGTGAAATTGGGAGAGGAGTGAATTTGATTCCCCATGAGTTTTAGTGTTTTTTGAGTTATCATAGTCCTAGGTGATTGTTCCTAGTGACTTATTGTGAGACATTACCAATGGATCTAGGTGGGAGAGCTCAATGACCTTGTTGATGTGACTCCAGTTTTGGATGTTAGTGTTGTATGAATTACAAGGGTGACCTAAGAGAGGGGTCTAATTATTTATAAGTTACTTTGGTTGTGTGAGGAATGGGTCGATGTTTTTTTATTTTTGAAAATGATGCACAAATAGTGCATCTTAGTATGAGGTTTAGGCACATCATATGCCTAATGTGTTTGATAAAGAGAATTTTTTTTCTAGTGATTCAACTTGGTGGTTTGTTTCTTAAGAGGTAGGCTTGTTTAGGTGCCTATATGGGGTAATTTTTTGCAAGTGAGATATGTCTAATGATTATGAGATAGACTAGGAGAATAGGAGGTGTTTAGGGAATGTGGTTTTAAGTGTGTGGATTTTCTTTAGGTGGTGGTCGTGTGGTCAAGGTTGATTTTTGTATGAGGCACATGGATATGTTTGGTTTTATTGATATGCAATTTTCTTGGAGTGCTAATGTTATGATATAGAATGTGGTTTTTGAGAGTGGTACCATTTGGGTGCCCAGAATGGAAAGATCTAGGTGAGTCTTCAAGAACATGGTGAGATCATAAATGGACTTAGTGGAATTGTTTTAATGGTGCTCGAGTTTTGAGTTGTCATGAAAGTGGTTTGGTATTAGTTAGTTGCATTTAGTTTTAGGAAACATCAAGGGTGATCAGTTATGGGTGTAACAAGAATGAGAGGAAGGCATAGCTAGTGGATAAGGCTGGTGATCCATGTTTTCATGAGATGTGACTTTCGAGAGACATAAGCATGTTCTGTAATTGCATCACACCAGAGTGTGTGATGGTTATGTTTTTATGGGATCTTGGAGGCATTAATTTATTCTCAATTGGTTTGAGTTAGTAGGAAACTATGAGTGGGATGAGAACTGATATAGGCTTGATGGGTTGCTTTCTAAAAGGGAGGCCCAAGACCTTTGAATGGGTTTGACATGTCCCTACAATTAAAGGTGACATCAGATATGGGTGGGCCATGGTTGTATTTGTTGCTGATATCTTGGCATGCCTTAGTTAGTAAAAATCATTCCCAGTATCTTGACATCGTCTTGAGTACACTGATATAGAATCATCTATACATATAACTACCTAAATTTTTTTCTAGTTTGAAGAAATTTTTCCCTATATTTTCACTCAAAGAATGGTGTAAGTGAATCCTTATGGTTGTAGGTGAACCGTCAGTTGTCTATGAGTGAGTCCTTATAGTGGAATGGATATCAAATAATGTCTTGGGTACCATTATCAGATTATAGGAATTAGTGGTGGTTAATGATTCGTTTTGTATCTTAATTTATATAAAGACAAAAACATCCAAATCTTAGGAGAATTTATTGGATAATGGTAATTGTTATTGAGGTTACTTGAGTGAAGAAGTGACAAAAACACTCCTATAGTGGGTAGTGATGTGTTGGTTGTGGAGGTGTGACCCTTATGTTGGAAGGTTCGTAGGTGTGTATATTTAACCTTGGATAGGTCATGGTGTAATTGCGATTCTAGTGATTAACTGATGAGGTACATCCTTAAATTACATAGGAAATGATAATGGGAAATCGGTGGTGATGGATGATCAAGATGAGAATAGTATTGTGATCTGAAAAGTAATATGAGGTGCTTGTGTTGGAGGTACGTCGATGTGTGTGGTAGGTCATGAGGATAATTTTGGGTTAGTGGAGGATGTGACCATGGAATCTCACTGACATTTAGGTATGGACACGAGTGAGAATGTTCAGTTCGTTATGGAATTCATTTAAACCTAAAGGCATCATGATTAGGTGAGGTGGTGATGTGCAAGAAGTTGGAGCCAAGCATTTTTTAAATGATTCAGGTGAGGATAGTCTAACTTGGTTTAGCACATGAAGTTAGTAAAGAAATCTATAAATCACATATGGCATGTATTTTTTGAAATGGATTATGTGTTTCAAATGTTGATTCAAGCTTGTGAGGAAAAATAGGTTTCTCCATACTACGTGCATGGATGGTGGGTATGATTCCACTCTAGTCGGTCTTCAATGATGGGGATAGTAAATGATGTTTATGGGCATTCTCATGGGTGTTTTGTCATGTTTGGATGGGAACCATGTTAGTCATGTTGTGGGAGTATGCGTTTGAGGTTATGTTGGGATTTTATGATTGAAGAGGTTCCAAGCATTGGAAATTGGTTGTGATAAGATGAAGCTTATAGTGGGGAGAACCATAGATTCTATGAGTTATCAAAATTTGAAAACAAAATTATATTTAAGTTATATTGGATCATTTAAGCACCATATTAGTGTTCTAGTTTTGATAATGGGCATTGGATTGAGTTTTAATCTGTTTATTTCCTTGAGTTTGGGTTTTTTATTTGGGTTTGTTTTCAAAAATCATAAATTGAATGAGGTTTTCAACGATAAAAAGGTGACCAAAATAGGTCGGGTGGTGTGGATGGATGGCTTGTAATATCCTTCTTTTGTATGATATGGAAATATTATAAGGATTTTAAATTTTCTTTAATGGATGGTCAAATTTTGATACAATTCGTGGAATGAAATTTTGAGAGTTGGAATGTCTCTAACTTATGTTTTGAGATAAGAAATGATGGTTGGTAGTTATATCAGGTGTCTGGATGAGATTTTGAGGCTTCAAGCTAAGTTTTAGGATTTTTGGAGTTTTTTCCATGGTGTATGGTCTAGTGTACATGGTTTGAGAGAAATCATGAGAGACCTTGATGTTGAGAGGGTTTTTAGTTCATTTTGAACTAAGAATGGTTGTTTTGAATAGTTATGGAATGGTTCAGGACCAGTTGTGTGGGGTTTCAAGGGAAGTTGTTTGATGGCTAGCAGGACCTAAGACATAGTGCAATGCCTGTACACGTTTCAGAAAAACCATGATCCTTGTTGCATAAGGGGTCCAGAGGGGTGTTACTCAGTAGGCACATGGTTAGTTTACCATGAGGACAAACTATGTGAGGGGAGTTGGTGTTGGGTAGTGGGAGGTGCATAGTTGGTGAAAGGATTGCCTAACTGTATAGACTAACCTTGTAGAACATTTATAACTAATAGTGGAGGGTGAAATATTATCCCATGGTTTGGAAAACTGTCTAGTTTCCTAGATCTTTATTAAAAGGGTCATTTTACTGGAATACTCCCTCGGGATTTTTATCCACTCCACCCCCTTTCACCTCCATTCAGTGTGAATGGACAAAGAGGCTCCCAAAACTCTTCCTCCTTCTCCAAACCCTTGATTTATAGTATGTTTATGGTGATTCCTTGGCATTATTTTAGGCGATTTATCTTCCTATGGTGGATTAATTTCTTCTTCTCCATTATCTTGTCTAATTTTGGAGTTCTATGTTTTGGTTTTTATGGAAAATTCCATTGGATCATGGTGTAATCATTTGTTTCTCAAAGGGGTTTTTTTTGGCTTGCATAGAGAAGATCTCAGGATGTTTTCCGCATTTTTTTGTGTGAAATTTCATCAAGGTATGAAATTGTGGTGAATTTTCTTATGTTTTTTCTAATGGGTTAGTTTATTTAATTATTGTAATGGTATCACCTCTTATGGATTTTCCTTGTAATGGTTTTGGGATTCCATTGTGGACCACCCACGGTGGTTATGAAAAGTTTTAATAAGAGGTAACCAAATGGTGAGTTCTCCATCACTATGACAAGTTGGGTTTTGGTTAACTAATTAATTATATTAATTATAATTGATTTATTTATGTTACTTGGTATGAGGTTAGAGCTTGGGTGACTGAGATGGTCTCATTTGGAAATCGAGGAGTTTTTAAGAGACTTGGATGGGACTTGTAAAGGTTTTTGTGATTTGTAAATGTTTTGTAAACCTTCATTGATGAGGTAGGTGGTATAAGAGATTTACCCATTGTCTTGTTATATTATTTACCTATGTATGTGGTATGTGACTTAAATACCTTGTGTGGTGCATTTTCTTACTTGATGTAAGTAGATGATTTTTGGATTTAGATTGGTACCTTAGAACTTACACAGATCCCATTAGATCTGTTGGTATTTATAAGATCAAACCTAAGATATCCCATGGGGTGTGTTATTCCTTGAAAATAGTATGTTGGGTTTTGAAAGTTAAAGTAGGTGGGTTATAAGCTTAACCCAGATAAGCTCATTAGTTGTCTTAAGAAAGTGGTTAAATATATAATGTGTGTAACTTGGTAATAAATTTTTGTAACATATAAGAAGATAAAATGCATTGTTTTCATGTGTTAATTTTTTTGAAATGCCAATGAGGACCTTAAAATGGTTTCAACCATGTGCATGTGTTTTGATCTGATTTTGGGGATGAAAATGGAAAGTTGTGATTTGAAATGGTTATTGTATTTAAAATAGGTGTTGGCCGCAAAGTGGTTTTATAAAAAGGTGTTTATAAATAGATTTCAAATTTAGTTTAGAATAGATGTATGGTTAACCATTTGGTTAAATGCCTTGATGTATATTTTTAAATTTTTAATGGAAAGAGTGGTTTTGAAATTGTTTCAGTGTTAAAGTCCCAGAGGGACCTTGATAAATAATAATGATTTAAAAAATGGTTTGTTTTTTAATTTTTGATTGTTGTATGGTCAAGATTTTAAATATTAGTATTTGAGAAATGATGGAATGGTGTAGGTGTCAAAATTATGCTCTAGTGACAGGTAGTATACTATCTGAATTAGGTATCTGGCAGAGGATTTGGGCACTAATATTATATTATATGGTTTAAGTGACAAACTGATGCTTTGGGCACACTGGTATACCAAAATGGAAATGAACTGTGGACTGATTCTCTACATCCATGGTTTATGGTGCTAGACTGATGCTCTGGTCACTATTGTTGAATGTATGAGGAGCTGGAATAAGGCTTCAGGCACTATTGTTATTATGTATGATTAGAATGATGGAACTGATCCTCTGTATTAGTACCAATAGTTTCAAGTATGGATTGGGTGTGGGACTGAGGTTCTTGTCCTGGTAGATATTAAAATTTATGCTTTACTAAAATAAAATCCACCTTTTATTATTCACAGTATGTATCACCATATGTTTTGTTTCTTACAGAACCATATTAGGTCAAGTAAAGTTTAATTAACCTAGGTTTCACCTTAGAACATGTGGTTTATGGGGTGCTAAATGATATTTTATTTTCCTTGGAATGTTTCTTCTCTCTAGTATTGTGTAATTATTGCACTATTTATCTTCATAAACCGATTCTATGACTGGTATTTTCTTTAGACACAATTGTTGGTGGCCTATTAAATTTTACTGACACCCTGCTTGGGCTTCCACTATATGTGGGTATCCAAGAATCTCTCATATGTTTATTATAGGAATAAGTTTGGTATGAGTCTCATGTTTATTTTTTCATGATTGAGTCTGATTTCATGCGTGGTATCAGGAGATTGTATGAGGTACATCTTGGGGATATAGTAGAGCCCTTTTTATTATTTTATTTTGTTCAGTCATGTTATGTAACCAGCCTAGTGTGTTGTCAGTTGTATGGATGTTATGGATATTTATTCCTTTATTACATTTAATTTTATTATATAATGTCCATTTTATTTATTCATTCCATGTATTTTGATATGGATGATGTTTAGTTATTAAATTCTGGTTGTGCAATATGATATGGGGGTATAGTCTCATCACAGTTCCACTTTAGATCACTACTGCTAGTTGACATCCTCTAGCATATAAGGAGGTATGCATGAGGTCATATGGGAAACCATATCAGGGAACTGGTTCAGTGGATTCTGAGTTAGGAAGCTACAAAGTGGTATCATGGGGGTTTCTTTCCTATTTCTTTACTATTTGGGATTTGGTAGACTAGAGATATAGAAATGCATCAGAGAATATGATAGATATTAGTTGGTGTGTTAGAAACACATATTTCAATAGTAAGTCCAAGTTAACAATGCTATAATTTATGTTCTTAGTTTGTGATGATACAATTTTATATTATTTTCACCTTGGTTGATGAACACGTTGTTTATATGTTTTTGTTTACGATGGATTTCTATATATTGACCCATTGGCAAGAGGTCTGTGATTTGGTTTTGAATCATGGCCTATAAATGTAGGAGGTGTCCCATGTATCATGTCAATCACATAGGATCCACAAGTTATAGGCCTACTATTTTGTGATTTTATGGATTTTCTTTTGATTTAATGATATATGGATTTACAGTGAGATGTTAGATGATGAGGGCACTGGTATGGTCCTTGCACACAGTTGGTGTAGTAACCATGGTGAGTCATTGTGGTATAAGTGTATGATTATTGGACTCCTTGTGGGTTGTTTTTGTTCAAGATTGATTATGTGTCCTTTTCCTCTAGGGAGAAGTCTAATGTGTAGATTCTCATAGAGGAAAGGTTCCTTGATTATGGGTGGTTGGTTTGGCATGTGGTGTATTTTGTATATGAGACCCTATAGATGAGTGTTTTGACATTTTTATGTCATGTGACACTGGGAAAAGAGTTTGTTTGATTCCCTATGAGTTGTGGACTTTTATGAGTTGGCATAGACCTAGGTGATTGGTCCTAGTGTCTTGTTCTAATACCTTACCGGTGGGGATAGGTGGGAGATCCCATTGACCTTCTTGGTGTGACTCTAGTTCAGGGAGTTAGTGTCGTGTGGATTTTTAGGGTGACCTATAGGAGGGGTAAGATGAGTTACAAGTTCCTTTAGGTGTGTGAGTAATTAGTAAATTTTTTTGTAACTTTTGATGTTGGTGTATGAAGTGTGTAACCTAGTATGAGTTTTAGACACATTGGATGCCTTTTGTTTTTGAGAAAGAGAAATTTTGTGATAGCGAATCAACCTGGTGGTTGGTTTTTAGAGATTTAGGCTCATTCGGATGCCTAAATCGAGTAATGGTTTTATAGGAGAGATGTTCTTGATGGTTATGAGATGGATTGGGAGGCCAATAGGTGATTAATGGAATGTGATTTTAAGTACACAGGTTCAATTTGGGTAGTAACCATGTGGGTGAGGTTTCATTTGGTATGAGGAAAATTAATATGTCTAGTTTTCTTTAGATAGAAATATCTTGGAGTGTTAATTTTTTGGTAGCACATTTGGTTTTTGAGACTATGTATTGGTTAGGTATTGGTGAGTCTTTAGAATTGCATTGAGAGTTTAAATTGTCTTTGTGGGATTTTTGGAATGAAACTCAGGTTTTGAGTGGTCATCCAAGTGGTTTTGGATTGGTGTTTTTCCTTTGGTTTTGAGAAGAATTGAGGGTACTCTATACTGGGTGGACTAGGCATGGAGGGAAGGCATGGTCAGTGGATAAGGCTGGTGAGCTAAGTTTTCATGAGATGTGTCTCTCTAGGGATGTAAGAAGGTTTTTTGGTAGGGTCACACCAGAGTGTGTGGAGGTTAAGTGATCATGGGATCTTGGAGGAATGAACATGTTCCTGAGGTACCTGATTAGAAGGCAGTCATGAGTGGGTTGTGAACTGATATATGTTTTATGAGATGATTTTGTGTAGGGAGTCCCAAGTACTTTGAATGGATTTGATATGTCTCTTCAATTAGAGGTTACATCATAGATGGATGGGTCACGGTGGTATTCTTCGATGATATATTATCATTCTCTTAGTTAGTGATGATTATTCTCAATATCTTGACATCATCCTAAGTACGCAGAGAGAATTAGCTATATGCATAACAACATAATTTTTTTTCTGGTTTGATAAAGGGTTTCCATGGAGTTTCCCTCAAGTGGTGGTGTAATTACATATTTATAGTGTGATGTTCACCATCATCCATTTTTGAGTAAGTTCTTGTAGTGGGATGGGTGTTGGTGAATTTTGTGGGTACCATTCTTGGATGTCGAGAATGTTTTATGGTTAACAATTCATTTTTTACTCATGTGAGAGAAATATGGACACATCCAAATATTTGGATCAATGATTGGATCATGGGATCTGTCAATTAAGTTTTATTGAGTGAGATAATGACAATGACACTCCTATAGTGGGGAGTGATGTATGGGTTGTGAAGGTGATACCCCCACACTGGAAAGGTCACAGGTGTGTGGAACTAACCATGGGTCAGTCATGGTTTCATTGTGATTCCAATGAGTAACCAATGAGGTACATGATTAAATTATATAGGTAATTCTATTTCAAAATTAGTTTTAGTGTATGACTAAGTTTAGTGAAGTCTTGGGCTCGGGGTGGTTTTGAAAAGTAATATGAGGTGCATGTGTTAAAGGTGTGTCAATGTGTGTGGTAGGGCATAATGATGGTTTTGGGTCAGTGGAGTATATAACCATGGAATATCATTGTGAGTCGGGTATGGACTCTAGTGAGTGTGTTTGGTTGGTCATTGAATTCCTTTGATTGTGAAGGCATCTTGATCAGGTGAGGAGGTGGCATGCTGAAAATTAAAGCCAGGTGTTTTTGAGATGAGTTGGTTGAGGATTTTTTTACTTGGATTAGTATATAAATTGTGTATATAAATTTTTGAATCACATTCACCATGTCATTTTGTAAATTTTCTATGCGTTTTATAAGTTGAGTCATACTTGTGATAAAAACCTGGTTTTTTCTTTGTAAGTTCATGGATGGAAGGTATGAATCCTCTCCAGTTGGTCTTTGATGATGAGGAAGGGTGATAATGTTGATTGGTTTTCTCATGTTTGTTTAGGAATTGTTGTACGTTACCATGTCAGATGCATTGTGGGAGCATGATTTTGTGGTTCTGTTGGTGTTTTCTGATGGAGGAGGTGCTAATAGTCAAAAGATTGTGGTTATAAGCTAAAGATTATGGTGGGGATCACAAAAAAATTTATGAGTGATTATAAGATTAAAAAATCAATTTTTTATTCATATATACTAAGGTAATTTCTATATTAGTGTTACAGTTTTGATAACTGGTGTTGTCTCAAGTTTTAATAGGTTGATTTCTTTGAGTTGGAGGTCATTCTTTAGTTTTGTTTTTGGTAATAAAAAAACCAAACAAGGTCATTAGGGATACCAGGTGACCGATGTAGGTCGAGTGGTATATATGCATGGACATAGAATCTTCTTAGGTATGATAATTATTATGCTAGTAAGGTTGTAATATCCCTCTTTCATATGATATGTAAATTTTAGAAGTATTTAAAATTTTCATTACTCGATGGGTGAAAGTTTGGAAAAAATATTAAAATGAAATTTCAATATTTAGAATGCCAAAAAGTGATGTTTTGAGAGAAGGAATGATTCTTGGGAGGTATATTATGTGTTAATATTAGATTTAGTGTATTTGGGTTAAGTTTTAGAAGTTTTAGAGTTTTTTGGACATAGTGCATGGTTTGGTAGGCATGGTTTAGGAGAAACCGTATAACACCTCAATGCTCAGAGGATTTTCAGATAATTTTGAACTGGTTGTGGTTTTTTTATGATTACCAGAAAATTAATGACAACCCATTTGGGGTTTCAAGGGAAACTATGTGATGATGAGGATGACTTGAGACATGGTGCATGACCTATGCACGGTTTTATACAAACCATGTGTCGTGTTGCATAAGGGGTCCTAAGGGGTGTTGAATGGTCAGTGCATGGTTACGTAATCATTTAACCAAACCATGTGAGGGGATTTGGTGTTTAATACTAGGAGGAATATGGTTGGAACATTTCTTTCCTAATCGTGTGACCTAACCATGTGGGGAATTTGTGATGGACAGTGTAGGGTGCATGGTTTGTGCTTGGTTTGGAAAACCATGCAACTTCACAACACTTCATTAAAAGGGATATTTTACCAAAATTCCCCTTCTGGAATTTTATCCACTCTACCCCCTTTCACCTCCAATTAGTGTGTAAAAACTATGGGTCTCCCAACCCTCATACTCATTATCTAACCCCATGATTTGGGTTATGTTCATCGAGATTTCTTACAATTTTTAGTGAGTTATCTTCTTCCAGTGTCTTCCTTTCCTATTATTATTACTCCTCTCTTATTTTGGAGTCCTCTTATTTAGGTTTTGTTAAATATTCCACTAGATCATGGTGGAATTATCCATTTTTCAAAGTGATTTTGGTTGGATAGCGTAGAGGAGATCTCGAGACGATTTCTTCATAATGTTTCATTAAGGTATGAGACCATGGTGAATTTTCTTAGGTTTTTTCATAATGGGTTAATTTAATTAATTTTTTAAATGGTATTTCATCTTAGGAATTTTCCCGGGAATGGTGTTGGGAGTCCATTGTGGACCAACCATGGTGGTTTCAAGGAGAATTTGTAATTTCCTGACTCGGGGTCCACTTAACTCGTGCCCCGATTTGGTGGGTCACATGGCCTCAAGTGCACCTCCCCATATGCCAGAGGCTACTGACTAGAAGAGATGGTGTAAAGGTGGTGCAATGGGGTGTCAATACCCTCATATCAGAGTGGCATGATGGATAATAATAATAAGTGTTTAATAGTTAAAGCATAATATAAACTGACACAAAATATTGTACCAGTAACCCACCGTAATGGAAAACAGAATATACAGTATATACATATAATAAGTAGTTGAAGGATAAATAACTAAAAAACTAAATAAAAATTTCAAAATCCACTAATAAGTTTCATATACATGGATTCATGGCATACTGATGTAAAAAGGAGGAACAAGGGATAGGAATATATAATAATACTATACAAAAACTAAAAAAGAACAAAATTTTGTTCCACTAGAATCTTGAGCATATGCTCGGTCCTGTGCTTCTATACTCCAAATATAGGTAAAGCATTTCAAGAACCTATATTAGGGAACTTTCCCTTTTCCATACCTGCAAACTAGTAATATACTTGAGTACCCAAGGTGTACCGAGTAGGGTGTGTGATAAAATCCATATAGGGCCACCACCAATGGTGTCTAAAAGTAATCCAAGTAGTGTAAATATCTAAACAATAGTGTTCAGGTATATAGAATAATCAAAAATACTAAATAAATAAATACCATCCCACTCAGGTTCCTAAAGGACACCTGGTGGCTCTACCTACTTTGGCATAGGCTAGAATGAATGTCTAATCAGTCACTATATATAATAATAATATATAGTAATATATATATAGTAATATATTTCATCCACCTATATAGACTTAGTATGTACAGAAGTAATTAGACATATACCTAGAATACTAGGTGTTGGTTGGAACAAGGCATAACTCAGTCATCCATAACCAACCTAAATAAGCCTATAAGCTCAAGAAAAAGGGTACATTCCCTACATTCCATAAGGAGTGAGCGACTTCATTCTCATCACTTGGGATATTGGGTGTTTCATCATACCAACTCCCAAAATAAGGGACGTGGTGTGTCATGCTCACTATCCAAATAGTGTTAATGGTGTGAGATGTCATGCCCAATACTTGATGTAAGGGAACGTGAAACATCATTCCCAATAGACCCCTTACCATAATTCCACAACCTATATCAAATGTGTAATTATATTTATAATAATATACATAATTCATTACCTATAATACATCTTATTAGTCAATTATAAATACAAACAATGCATTACAATCCATAATGGGCATTTGATAAAGCAAGTAATGATTTGTGTGGCCTTTCCACCATTTAATAATTCATTCCATTTAAACCATTTAATTAATTTTAAGAGGTAAACCATCATGAATAATCCATTAAATTTTATACACGTTTTTAATCTATCAAAACAAGAAATTTCATTTTACAAGTCTCAAAGAGTCACTTAGACGATTCGATTTCCCATTGGGAAATTACCTACATGGGAAAACCCATTTATAAGTCAATCCCAACACTTGGGAGGTTCCTTGGGTTTACTAAAAAAATTATATAGCAGAGGATATTCCATTTATAATTCAATCTAAATGCTTATAAGGTGTTCTAAGCCTTTAATCATGTAATTATAAAGGGGAAATTCAAGCTGGCACACCAAATGGGTGTTTATGATTGAGTTTGGAATACTCAAATTATTAAACAATAATACTTAGTAGTATATAAAGGTGAGAAAATAAATTTAGATTGAAAAATCAATTTTAAGGTGACGCGTGAAAAAAATGACATGGGGAACAATGACGAAGCTATGAAAACACTATGACTTTTGTGGAAAATGATGAGACCACCTACCTTGGGATCATTGATGAATCCTCATTGTATGGATTCCTCATATTCAAAATAGGTAGGAAGAAAATGAATAAATGGTCTAACATCCTGAAAATAGGGAAAAGATATTTCCCCTAAATAGTGCAATAGATCTGAAGATAAATTTAGATATGAAGGGAGATGAATTTAGATCTTACGAAGATAGATCTGATGCTTCTAATGGTTCTTGATTTGGACTTCAAATTGAGAAGATATTGAACAATAAAGTTTGAAGAAGATGGGAGCTCACAGGAGGAGAAAGATAGCATCAACAACTGGAATAAGGAGAATTAAAAAATGTAAAATAGATTTAAGTTTTCATTAAGATTATTTTGGATATTTCCCCCTCAAAATAGGGGCTACACAGTTTTTCCCACATGGTTTGGCCAAACCGTGCACAAATTGTTCTCCCCATACTATCCAAGGGAAGACCCCACATGGTTAAGTCACACTATTTACCTTACTATGTGTAAACCATGAAAAATCCCACTATCCAAACTCTATATGTTTTCACATGGGTATGCAGCTGGGGTCACATGGTTGAAAAAAAACGGCCCATGTTTCTCCTATATTTTACCCTACACAATTAGGAGAGACCATGTGGGATGGGTTACACAATTTCTACTAATCATGAATCCTAGTATATTTTCCAAATTCTTTGGGTTATGGGCTCTGAACAAGACACAAACACACTTGTGACATCTGTGAATACATTGGGTAACATCATAAGGTCTATTTAAAGGTATTTAAATAAATTCAAATGATTTGTACCTTCATGAAAAGACAGATCATTACAACCTACCATTTTAAAGTAACGCATCCCCGAGTTGGCCTTCTGTGGTTAAAGAGGTATCGTCAGCAAAGAGTTCCATGCACTAAGATCATATATCATCTTCCCGTTCCTAGGTCTCATCCTATACTCAGTCGTGCTTCTGTAGCACCCATACCAAAGGAAACGACCTACCTCGAAGTGACTTCATGCTCTATTCCATAATATTAACTAGATACTCCTAGAAGGAAGCATATACATCCAAATCAACCCCGTTAGGATGAAATACATGTGAAAGATATGGATAATACCAAAGAACATGAGATACATGAAAGACATCATACATAGAACAATATCTCTGAGGAAGTCTTATCTAGTAAGCACTGGTCCTATCCATTTCATAGCCTCGAAGGGTCCAATGATCCTAGGTGAGAGCTTACCATACCTATGAATATGTCTATGGGCCAACCTGGGTGAGACTCGCAAGAAGACCAAGTCTCTAACCTCGAAATCAAAAGGTTATTGGTGTTGGTTGGAATATGACTATTGTCTAGACTAAGCAGTCATTATACACATTCTGATCAATTGGACCTGCTCTATAGTCTCCTTCACGAGACATGGTCCAATTACAGTTGACTCCCCTTCCTCTAGCCAACATAGAGGTGAATAGAAAGGCCTACCATATAAGGCTTTAAAATAATCCATCTTGATGGTATCCTGAAATATGTTGTTATAAGTGAACTACATAAGGAAAATGTGTTTCTCCCAAGAACCCCTAAAGTCAAGGACACATGCACGATGCATGTCCTCTAAAACCTGAATCATATGCTCTATCTATCAATTAGTCTATCGGTGATAGGCCATGATCAGAATCAACTATGTACCCAAGGCCTTCTGAAACCCCTTCCAGAATTGTGATATAAAGAGAGCATCTCTGTCATAAATGATAGATCATGGAGCTCCATAAAGACATGAAAACTCCCAGATGTGCATCCTCCCTAGATCATATACAGATAAGTAATCTCGCATAGGTAAGAAGTGTGAGACCTTCATCAAATGATCAATGAAAACCCATACTATATCATTGTCATGAGGTGAACAGGGTAGACCAGTCATGAAATACATATAAAATCATCACATTTCCACTTGGGAATGGACAACGACTATAAAATCCCTGACAGTTGTTGATGTTCTTCCTTCACCTATTGACAAATGTAACACCAAGTGATAAAGCTGACAATACCTCATTTCGTACTTGGCCACCTATACTAGTATCATAGATACCGATACATCTTGGTCACACTAAAATTAACTACCTATGATGAGGTATAAAATTCTCGCATCAACTCCTCTCTAATGTCTATTGGGACCCATACACATCCATGGAATAGTATAGGATCATCCCCATCCACAATAAAACCTAAATATGTATCATCATCTGATATGATTTCCCTTGGTATGAGGACTTTGGGTTCAAATAGTTTCCTCATTCTTATCCATTCCAAAATATTAGAGGTCATTTCTAAGTATGTAATGATAGTATTCCAATGGTCCACCTAAATCTCGACATGAATCTATGAGAATAAGATCATGAGTTACCATTCACCACTGGCCACCTGAACTGCTTGTACCGGAGTCTTCCAGCTCAGAGCATCAGCCACTACATTTCCTTTACCAGGCGTATAGAAAATCTTGAAATAAGAATATTGTAGGTACTCAACCCACTTGAAATACATGAGGTTCAGATCCCACTCTATATAGATATACTTGAGGCTTTTTTGATCTGTAAATACCAAAAAATTCTCTCCATGTAAATAGTGCCTCCAATAGTGTAGTTCATGAACTAGAGTAGCTAGCTCAAGGTCATGCATCGGGTAATTCTACTCCTAAGGCCTCAAATAATGAGACCCATACACAACAAATCACTCATACGGTATCAGAAAATATCTAAGAATGATACCTGATGTGTCATAGTAACCTGCATCACTCCTTCCTAGATCTAGAAGAATTAGTATCAGTGTTGAAGTCAATATACCCTTCAACTCTTTAAAGTCTTCTTCACAATCTTCTAACCATGTGAATTTCACACCTTTCTTTTTCAAGCTAGTAAGTGTCCCCGAAAGACATGATAAATCTTGGATGAACTGTCTGTAATACCCAGCTAACCACAAGAATCTCTGGATGTCAAAGAATTTCTTAGGCTGCTCCCAGGAAACTACAAATCTCACTTTATCTAGGTCTATGAAAACTTTTGAATTTAAGATTACATGACCCAAAAAGTTGATTTTTTCGATCCAAAAGTGGAATTTATTGAGATTAGCATAGATTTTATTATCTATTAGTGTATTTAGCATGATCTCAACATAGTTTTCATGGTCATGTATAGATCATGGATACACTAAGATATCTTAAAAAAAACTAATACAAATGAATCTAGATATTGGTGGAAGAACTGATTAATAAGAGCCATAAATAATTTAGGTGAATTTGTGAGATTGAACAGCATGACCAGGTACTCGTATAGACCATACCTTCTTCTGAAGGCTATGAAAGGTCTGTCTAATGATTTGACACACACTTGATGATATCCCGACCTCAAATATATCTTTAAAAACACACTCTCTCCTCATATCTGATCAAATAGGTTGCCTATTCTAGTAAATGGATACCAGTTCTTTACCGTGAGCTAGTTCATATGATTCTAATCCACACAAAGCCTTAGGATACCATCCCAATTCATAGAAAAAAGGACCTATGAACCCCTAGGAGAAGTGTTGGGGCATATAAAGCCTTTAGGCTATAGATCCTCCAATTAATTCTTAAGTTCTGGAAGTTCAATATCCTCCAATTAATTCTTAAGTTCTAGAAGTTCAATAGGTTACATCATATAAGGAGGAATTCTCAATGGTTCTTCTCCTAGAACTATATCAATATTTAATTCTACCTCTCACACTGTAGGTAGCCCATAGAAGTCTTTAGGAAAGATGCCCCTAAAATGATTCACTATTAGAAGCAAAATAGTGGGTCATAAACCCTAATCATCTAAAAAACTGGAGACCTGAGCCATCACACTACCCAGTCATTACTACTTAGGTCCTGCTTGAGTCAAAAGAATATCCCATTCTCCCTTATATACATACCTACCACCCTATAGTGATATAAATGTCACCCTCTGATGACAATAGTCAATATGGGCTTGATTGGGAACTAACTAGTCCATCTTGATGACTACATCAAAGCCATTCATGTCGAGGATGAAAATATTCCATATAAATAGGTATCTACCTATCTTAAGGGACTATCCTTACTATGGAAAATTCCCTATGATTGGATACCTAATGGTGTATCAAGCATTGTAATTCCATAAAAGTGTTTGATCTTGAGGCCCAGACTCTCCATAATAGTCTCATAGATAAAAGAGTGTGATGTTACTATGTTAAATAAAGAAGATACTAAAGTGGAGGCTACTAGAATAGTACCTTGAAATGTATAAGGTAAAATTCTCTTCTCCTCTAGAATAGGTTGGACTACATGTAACTAGCATGTACCATGTCCATGAGTCACTGCCTGACCGCCCTTAGCAAGCCCTCTCTATTGGTGATGAGAATCATGAGTCTGGCTGCCTCTACCTCAATTTCCACCTCAACCTGATCAGTTGATGTTATTCTAGCTACCTTCCTATCAAGATACTACTGGCCCCCTTTGGAATGTGGAGTAGGCATAGATCCCTATTCACTAAGAACTGATGGAGAAGTTTTGCATAAATGAAGGATATGGACCATCCTATCACAGGCTCAACATTCCAATGGATCTCGTAATCATCGAGGTTTCATGTGTCCTGGCTTCCTACACTGGTGACATATCATAAAGATGTCATCATGAGGATTCTGACTTCTTCTACCTCCACAAATAGCCTCAAAACGTCTCTTTCACCCAAAAGAAGAAACACTGATAGATCTAGGTGCCAAATTGCCCTGAATCACACCAACATCTTCCCACAAATTTTTATCTATAATAAGGTATTGGTTGAATATCTTTGATATGGTCATCAACCAAAATATGTTGACCTATGAATGGATGGAATATACTATCCCATCCTTAAATCGCATGGCGGTCATAAGATCATCACCCACTAGAATAGGAGTGAACCACTACAACTTAGTAATACAAGAAGAGTATTCCATAACATACATACTTCCCTACATCAGGATCATTAATTCTCTAGATTTATCATACCTCAGAGTCTAGTGAAAGAATTAGTCATAGAAGATAGTTTGTAAAACCTCCCCAACCATATTATGATGTAGATCTTCTTGGGTAATAACATCCCACCATCACTTGGAAGAATCATGTAGCATATACGCAGTAAGATTGAACCTCTGATCTAGAGGCATATCTATATGCTCAAATATATAAAGAATAAGTTCAAGACAAGAATTATCATTATGTGGTCTTTTATCCTCTGAAAAGGTGGTAAGATGATGATGTTGAAACTCTTAAGTTAACTCTTCCATGGTCAGGGCAGGTTGAGAAACACCTTACATATATTTCATCATGAAAAATAATCCCTCACAGAACTGGGTGTTAGTGCCCATATCAGGAATAAGAAGATGTTCCATATGCAGCACTACAGGAGGGATCATTGGTGGATCCGGGCCCACCACCTCTAATGCATGGTTATCATTTCCATTATGTAATATGATTAGAGGACATCATGGAGGCATAATGTAACAATTCCAAACACATGCCTCAGAAGATATCTTAATAATTGAAAAGATTGAAGATATAAAACTAGGATGGGTGAATACTCTTCCTATTGACAGATCATACCCCTTTTCCCAATCTTAAATCCATGACCGAGTAATAGATAAAGACTATAGTAGGCCATAAGAATGTAATAGACACACCAACTACCCACTACTAAGTAGAGTTTCATGTCTAGGTCTCCATTTCACATGTATAAGGTAGATATTTTCACTTTAAAAGTCATATTTATTTTAGATTTTTTCTCATTAAAATATTTAAATATCTTTAAATGGATGAATTATATGGATCATCATTTTCAAATCAGAAGGTAACATACTCCTTATGAACCAAAAATATTTCACCGACTTAACCCATACCATAACATGTTCCAACCCATGCAACCAATGGTTCATGGGTCAACATGCCAAAATTAACTACTTAAGGTGTCTTCTCTAACCTATGTAGGAAAACACTATTAAGTTAAGGAAGGTACTTTAAGTTTAAATTAAGTTTTACAATCCCTTCAATTAATTTCAACACATTTCAAAACATAATCAAGGAACTAACAATATGAAATAGACAAATTAATGTTGAAAATAGACATGACATGGAAAAATGCATAGAATATTAGTCTTATGATGCCTATAATGATGCATGTAATGCAACTTCATCAATTCATTGGTCCAAGGTAAATTAAATCTCATTTCAACATTACCAATATCAATAACACCATAAAACAAGTGTGTCACCCAACGGTGAAGTCATATCAACCTTAATAGGAAAAATCAATAATATTAATTCCCATACCAAGTAATTTGGGTTTCCATTATACATGGATTATCTACATCCAGGAATAGGGTCATTACCACATTACTTTCACTCTTAGTATCCTTTCTAATACCTGAAAAGTAAGACAAATAAAAAATTACCTTTAATACCACTTTGTAATATCCTAACCTAGGGTCCACTTAACCCATGCCCAAGCCAGTCAGTCACATGGACTCAATAATTCCTCCCCATAAGCCATAGGATTCTGACTAGAAGTAAGGGTGTAAATGTGGTATAGTGGGGAGACTATACCCTCATATCAAAGTGGCAGAGTAGATAAAAATAATAAGCATTCAATAGAGGAAGCATAATATAAACAGACACTAAAGACTAGACTAGTAACCCACCATAGATGAAAAAAATATACATTAGATATAATTAATAATAAATGGAAGAATAAATAACTAAAAAACTAAATAATAATGTCAAAATACACTAGGAAGTTTCATATACATGGATTCATGGCATGCTAATGTAAAAAGGGGGAATAGTGGGCAGGCATATACAATCATGCTATATAAAAATAAAAAAAATAAAAAAACGTTGCTCCACTATCATATTAAAAATATGCTTAGTCCTCTAATCCTATGATTAAACTATAGGTAAAGCATATCAAAAACCTATTGTAGTGTGCTTTTCCTTATCAAAACCTATAGACAACTAATCTACTCTTGTACCAAAGGCAGCCCGAGTAGGGTGTGAGATAAAATCTCAATAGATCACCACCAACAATGTCTATAAGTAATTCAAAAAGTTTATATATCTAAACAATAGTGTGAAGATATATAGAATAGTCAAAATACTGAATAAATAAATACCATCCCACTTAGGTTCCTAAAGGGTTACTAGCAGCTCTACCTACTTCAGAATAGGTCAGAATGAATGTCTGATTAATTTATATATATATAGAGAGAGTAATAATATATATATATATATATATAATTATATATTTCATCCATCAATATGGACTAAGTATGTGTGGATGTAAGTGACCATATACCTAGAATACTAGTGTTGGCTAGACCGGGGCATAACTCAGTCATCCATAACCAGTCTAAACGATCCTATAAGTTCAAGAAAAGGGGTATATTCCATAAATTCCATAATTATTGAGAGCCATATTTCTTGACACTTGATATGGTGGGTATTTCTTCATTCCAACACCAAAAATAAGGGATGTGGTGCGTCATGCCTGCCATCTGAATAGTGTCAATGGTGTCAGATGCCATACTCAACACCCGATGTAAGGGAGCATGAAACATCTTTCCCAATATAACCTTTACCATCATTCCACATCCTATATTGAAGGATTAATTATATTTATAATAATAGACATGAGGTATTACCTCTCATGCATGTTATTAGTTAAGTCTAAATATAAACAAGGCATTAAAATCCACAATGAGAATTTGATAAAGTAAGTAATGATTGGTGTGTCCTTTCCAAAATTTAATAATTAGTTCTATATAAACCATTTAATTCATTTAAGGAAGTAAAACCATCATAAAAAATCCATTAAATTTTATACATTCAATTTAATATATAAAAACATGGAATTTCATTTTACAAGGCTCAAAAATGCACTTAGACGGTTCCATTTCCAATTGGAAAATTACCTAAATGGGAAAAACATTTATTAGTCGGGCCAAGAACTTAGGAGGTGCCTTGGGTTAATTCAAAAATTATATAGCAAAGTAAATTCCATTCATAATCCAATAAGAATTTAAAAGGAATTATAAGAATTTAATCATTTAACTATAAAGTGTAAATATAAGTCGGAACACCCTAGGGGTGTCTATGATTAAGTTTGGACATTAGATAAATAAGATATTGAAGAAACAAGGTTGAATGTGATGGGAGATCATGGGGGGAGAAAGATAGGTTCGACTAATGGAATGGGGAGTAAGAAAAGGGAAAATAGATTTAAGGTTTCATTAAGAGTATTTTAGACATTTCCCCCTCAAAACAGAGGGTGCACAGTTTGGCCGCATGGTTTGGATAAATAGTATGCAAATCATGCTCCCCTTATTATCCAAGGGAAGACCCCACATGGTTAAGGGGCATAGTTTCATTAACCATGCACAAACCTTGTGAAATCCCACTATCCAAACTTTGTAGTTTTTTACATGGGCATGTGCTTGGGGTTAGACAATTGTAGACAAACCAGGAATCCCCTGTTTCTCCTTAGTCTTACCACACACGATTATTAGAGATCGTGCGAGCTGAGCTACATGGTTTCTACTAACCATGCAGCCTAGTCTATTTTCCAAAATCCCAGGGTCTCAGGGTCTGAACAAGCCCTAGACACCCTTTTGAACTCCGTGAATTCATTGGGTAACATCATAAGGTCTGTTTAAATCAATTTAAACCCAAAAAAATGAGTTATATCTTCATGAAAAATGGGTCATTATAGTTTTGGTAAGAGGGGAGTGACTAATGAGTTATATAGTAGTATGACAAGTTAGGTTTTGGTTAATTAATTAATTAATTATATTAGTTATAATTAATTAATTATATTAGTTATTATTAATTAATTTATGTTACTTAGTGTGATATTAGAGATTGGGTGGTTGAGAAGAGCTCGTTTAGATGCTGAGGAGTTTGGATGATGCTTGGACGGACCTTAGAAAGGGTTCCATGCTTTAAAACTATTTTGTAAATCTTTGTTGATGAGGTAGGTGGTTTAAGGCTTTACCCATAATCTTGTTAGATTATTTACATGTGTATGTGGTTTGTACCTTAAAGACCTTGTGTGGTGTATTTTCTTCTTAAGTGTAAGTAAATGGTTTGGGGAATTAGATTGGTACCTTAGACCTTCCACGAATCCTGTCAGATATTTTGGTATTTATATGACTGAACCTATAGTTTCCCATGGGGTGTGTCATTCCTTGAAAATGTTATGTTGGGTTTTAAATGGTAATGTAGGTGGGATAAGATCTTAACCCGGTTAATCTCATTGGTTTTATTGATTAAATGGTTAAAGAGATAGTGGGTAGAACTTGGTAATAAATGGTTGTGATTTTTAAGAAGATAAAATTCATTGTTTTCATGTGTTAAGATTTTTTGAAATTCCTATAAGGCCCTTGAAAAGGTTTTAACCATGTGTGTGGGTTTTGATATGGTGTTAGGGATCGAATGGGAAAGTTATTATTTGAAATGGATCTTTTCAATAAATAGGTTTTGGCCTCCAAGTGGTTTTATAAAAAGGGGTTTATAAATGGATTTCAAATTTTATTTTCAATAGGTGTGTGGTTAACCCTTTTGGGAATTTCCTTGATGAATCTTTTTAAAAGTTTAATATAAAGAGGATTTTTAACATTGTTTCAGTGTTAAAGGACCATAGGGACCTCAGTAAATGATAATGGTATGAAAAAGGGTTTGTTTATGACTTTTTGAATGTTGTAAGGTTAAGATGTTGAACCTTAGTATTTGAAAAGTGATGGAGTGTTTTAGGTGTCAGACTAATGGTCTATGATTAGGTTGTATACTATTTATATTAGGTGTCAGGATGAGGCTTTGAACACTAATAATATACTCTATGATTTAAGTGACTGACTTATGATATGGTCACACTAGTATACCAGATGGAAATGGATCGTGGACTGATGTTCTACATCTATGGTTTAAGGTAATGAATTGATGGTTTGGTAACTATTATTGAATGTATGATTAGGTGTTGTACTAAGGCTTTGGGAACTATTATTGTGATGTATTATTAGAATTATAGAACCGATACTTCATATCAGTACTGATAGTTTTTGGTATGGATAGGGTGTAGGACTAGGGTTCTATGCATGATTGACATTGACATTTATTATTTCCTAAGAAAAATAGTAAATGAAATCCCCTTTTATTATTTTTAATATGTATCACCATAAGTCTTGTGGCTTAGAAGACAGGCTTAGGTAAAGGTAGATTTGTTTGGACCGGGTACGAGGGTTAGGGGTACTAGATGAGCTATTTTTTTCCTATTCATGTTTCCTTATCTTTCAGTACTATTTATTTATTCCACTATTTATATGAGTACACTAATTCTTTGAATGGAATTTAGTTTAGACATCATTGGTGGTGGGCTTATATGTTTTACTCACACTCTTCTTAGGACTCCACTGTACATGGGTACCCAAGTAGCTCTCACATGTTTATTATAGGTAAAGGTTTAGTTTGAGGCCCATGTTAATTTTTTCATGATTGATTAGGATTTCTATGGTGGTATCAAGTGATTGGATGAGGTATTACTTAGAGTTTCAGTAGAACCATTTTTCTTTATTTATTTTATTCTATCATGTTATGTATCTAGCCTAGTGGTCGGTCAGTTGTATGGATGTTATGGTTGTTCAAGACTTTATTGCTTTTCATTCTATTATAACAAGTCTAGTTGATTTAGTCATTCTATTTATTCTAATGTGGATGATGTTTGATTATTAACTTCTAGTTATACACTCTAATATAGAGTTATATTATCCCCATAGTTCCACCTTGGACCCCCACTACTAATCATTATCCTATGGAGTATATGGAGGCACGCTTTAGGTTATATGTAAAACTAGATCGGGGCACCAGTTTAGTGGATTCTGGGTCTAGATGTTACATTTTTAGTTTAAATTTATGTGACAGGACTACTCTATGTAGTTTAACATCATTCATTAAGGATGATTGTTTCATGAAAGGGATGACATCAAGGGAAGGAGTAGGGATAACATGTTAAGTTACTCAATTAGTTCTTAGGAACAATAATGATATGTATAGGGATTATGGATGTGTTTCCTAGGTTATGTTGGGGAGAAAAAATGATACATATGGGGCTTATGCATATGTTTCCCAATGCAAGCTTAGGAGAAATGGACATGGATATTTTTTGGCCTATTCTTGGGAGTAATAAACATTGATATTGTCTATATCCTACTTAGTGAAAATGTTATGAGGGTGAATGTCTATGATACTGGTTGTATGAATGGAGTTTTTATTAAATACACATGGGTTAGATGTGTATGGTCCCACATGACCTCAACCTCTGTGAAAGTGGTATTTAGGAAAGGAGGGAATCAAGTGGATTACCGTGTTAAGAGTTTCACACAAGTTGGTGGTTACTTGAAACCAAAACTTGTTATAGTATTTTTTCTTCAGTGTGAATTGCGTTCTTCGTGGATATGAGTTTCATGAGAAAATCTCAAGCACAAACTATTTCTTTAAATTAATTTTTTGAGTTAATTCACATAATATTATCACTTACAGAAGTCCATGGATTTTTTTGGGTTTCAAAGAGCTCATAAGTTATTTTTTTATGGGTGTAAATATTTAGAGATCCAAAAATCCAAAGTCTATACCTATCCCCCTAAAATGGAGAGTTGAGGGGTATTTATAAACCTCTATATTATGGAAGTGTCTGGTTCATGGAAGTTTCAAGAACACATGTAATTATGGGGGTTTCATGGAACCATGGAAAATGTTTCACAAACCTCCTTGTGTGTGTGTGTCTAAAGGGGAGTTATTTGACACTTTAGATAGGAACTTATACAACTAGGGTTCCACAAAATTTTTTTCCTTTACTTTGAAATGGATCCTTATAGTTATATTTTCTCTTGGATCCTTATTAGATGTTTTATGTCGATATCCTTATTGCATATCAAAAAATTTATAGCATTTAATAATCTTAGGCATGTTGTCTACAATAGACAATATATGCATATCATGTCATTTTTTAATTTAAGTTATATAGAATTAATTAATTATAAGAACAATATGTTTTGATACATGCTTAACAACATTTATTAAATCATACATTCTAAGTAAAAATTTATTACTCTTGCATGATGCTCAACTAGATGATCTCATACTTAAAAATTTAATTTAATTTCAATGATTTTTCAAATTATCAATGTAGATTTACACATTAATAACATTTCATATTATGAGACATTAGAATCTAATACATTCTATTGAAAAAATTTCTCCCAAAATCCGTTAACTTAATCAATAATTCATAAAACTCATGCTCAAATAAGGAATATTTCAACAAAGTGCTTCATAGAAATAACAATTTTCTTATACATGATTCATTATTAATGAAATCATAGTATCATGCTGTTTTTATAAGTTTAAAAAATATTTTTTAATCCCTAACATTCTCTTACAAGTTTATTAATTACCATTATTAAATCTTAAAATTTAAAACGAACATTGCATATCATGAAAATAAAACATCATATCATGCCTTCAAATTTAAGAAATTATATTTTAACTAGAATGAGTTAATTTATTAAAAATTATTTTAACATGATTATAAATATTACATTATATCAATATTTATACTAACATAAATAAACACACAACACATAATTAAATTTTTAAATTTTAATTTAAATGAAATATAATGAAATGATGCATATACCCTTACTAAATTTTCTACCCTATAATCAGTGAATTTCTCCACCTAATTATGTTGGGTTTTCCTTCAAGGTCCTTACACCAAATCATAAGGATCCATGATATCTAGATCCTATCTAGTCTCCAAGACATTAATGGTTTTGGAATCATTCCCAAGGGGACCTAAATATTTGTGTTCTATCTAGTACCCCGCCTCATTTAATTTTTAGGTTAAATGAAATGGTTTCCCTACCAAAACCATGAAATCCTCAGTTGTGTCTAACTCCATACTCTTCCCTAGCTCTAAACTAAAATATCTTATACCACTTTTTCATGAACCACCCCCACTGGTAACCAACCTAGACTGGTAATAAAGATAAGTGTGGCCCCTAAAACCCATCTCTAATATGCCCCATGATAGGGACTAGCACCAAGGGTATCTGTTAGACATATAGGAGGAATTACCCTCATTAATTCCCAGAAAAATTTAAAAAAACCACCAATCTACTTCATATACATAATCTCTAAATATAAAATTCCAAATTTTGAGCCATGTCCACATGATAATAAACTAAAATATAAATAAAAAAATGTAATAACGACCCCCTAGGCTCCACTCCATCCCCCCAAATGATAACATTTCGAATTCTCCATTATACTACCTTGCAAAATAACTCAAGAACACTATAGAGGGTTGATCACTTGGGAGTACTCGGTAGGATCATGTTTCTAAGTAATTATATATCCATGTTCAATATCAGTGTTGAGATATACATGCATGAAATCAAATAAAAAGACACAATGTTTAATCAAGTATAGGGCATAAACAAGTAAATCAAAATCAATCATAACATTTTAGAATTTTTTAGATTCCACCTTTAACTATGCATCCAGTATCGTCATATCAATTTGTATCATTAAACATTAATAATTAAATTATGATGATTTCTATTTTTGAGGTCATATAATAATTTAAATAGGAATCCCTAAATTATATCATTATTAATTAATAAATCATATCACATTAGATTAATATTCTATTAATATAAATAATATGGGAAATATAAAGTTTCCATGATCAAACAAGAATAATGGAAATGGTCCATAAAAAATCACTACTTTTCAATCATCATAATCACTTCATCGTATCAATAATATAGGTCATATAATTTACATATTTGGTTATATATGACCAATCACTTAGTCATCAGAGTCATATCACATCCACCACAATATTACCAAAACCAACATATCCCCATATCAGTACAGCTACAACCACATCACAACCACCATATCATCATAACCATAGCCACATCCCAACCATTATATCTTCATATCATCACCTCGGTGACTTGTTCTATAAACAAGATCCATCACAACCTAAAATATGACATAACCCTAAGCCATCACACCAAGAATGGAATATGTGATGTTTATAACCTTAAGTCATTATAATACATAGAAAGATGCACATTTAGTTACCTTGATCCATTTTAGTCAACAAACATATATATACAAACACTAAACTTTAACCCATTAGAACCACATATATATGTTCATATCACAACGGTAACCCATTATAGTCTATAAGAACTATAAATGTGATAACCTTGAGCCATTATATCCCATGTATAGGTGCACTATACTATGAGACATTACATCCCATGTAAGTATACACATAACCAAAATCTATTATATCCTCAATGTATATTAAAATAGATTCACAAATGAACAAGAAAAAAATAATCAATTGTAAAAATAATAAAAAAAAACTAAAAATCATATATAATCAATAAAAAAAATATAATAATAGAAAATGAAACTTCACAACATTCAATTAGAAGAAATAATAATAATAAAACAAATGATAATCAACCCCATCATTCTATTTTCAAATAATTATCACCAACACATGATAACTCTACTAAATATTACTATAAAGACCACACTAAAATTTAGATTACCCATTAATTATCCATTTATCCTATTCCATTAATTATTTACTTATTTAAAAAAATTCTTAAATGCAGATAATAAGGCCACAACCCAACCTTAAAACTACTAATGAAAACATTATACAATTACAACCACTACCAAACACCTCGAATCCAATATCTATAATTTAATAACAACCATAATATATCATAATGAACTACTTAAATTATAAACTATTAATACCAAAATTTATTCTAGTAATAATCTTATTACCATACTTAAATCATTTTCTAATTAAAAATTTAACCCTATTAGGAAAAAATATATTTAATTTATAAATAATATATGGGAGTATAATAAATAATTAGTCGAGAATGTTCATTATTCCATGTTTCCATTATGTACTCCCTTTTAATTCAAGATTTTTTTATTATATCATCATTTATTCATTTTCCATTTAGAAATATAATTTATCAAAACATTATCAATATAATTCAACAACACACATAAAGATATATATATATACACAAATATGATTCAACAATTAATACAACATTGTATGCATAGTCAATAATGGAAACATAACAAGGAATCATTTTATACTTTCATATTTCCATCATCAAAGTTTTTTCTTATTTCTAATTTAATTTCAAAAATACATTGAATTTCCCATGGAAAATTTTATATTATAATAGTTGTAAAAAAACATACTTAATAAACATAGAAACAAGACATAATAATAATTAAGACATTATAAGTGTATATTTAAATAAATTAGGAATGAACTGTGATAAAAAAATAAGATAAAACTAAACAAAGGAATAATTTAAAATAGAGAGAGAATATACAATGAAACCTTTCCCACATATCAAAAAAGAGATTAAGATAAGAGTATGATAGTAAAATGAACAAAATAAATATAAACCTCTCCCCCTAGACTAAACCTTTACCACTGATCCCAAAGTGAGAGTAAGAATTTATCATATCTAAAGTCTTAGCTGGAATAGGTGATTTATCAAAATTTAAATTGATAAATGAATCATGTCACTTAAAAATAAATAAGAGATTGAATAAATAGGAATTATGGAAATTAAAATCATTTGTTAAATGGGGTTAAAACTCAAAAGAGGAATGATGATAATTCATTCATCGATTTTGAGGAGCTAACAATATAAGGTTCAGCCCAAACAAGGGTAGTTTAGATGATTCCATAGAATATCAAGAAATATAAATTTTATTAGATAAAATAAGTCTTATAAATACCCTAACTTAATAGGTTTTTATATACCCACCTTTGTTCATCATCCACCACACAAATTTCTCTTCGATCATCATCATTGATCCACTACCATAGAAGGAATAAAATGACATGGGAGGTGATATATATATATTTTGAAGAGTGAAGAAACATAATTACTGAAACTAATATTTATATTAGAAATATAACCCCCATCCTTTTTTCATCATTTTCCACACAAAATTTACAAGATTTAATCTTTGATTATCATTATTGATCCACCATCATGGAAGAAAGAAAATGTCATGGGAGGAGTTGTATATATATTAAAGTGTGAAGAAATATGATCACCAAAAGTAATATTTATAGTATAAATATAAAACCTACCTCTTTAGATATTTTATGTTTTATTATCATCATTATTTCCTTATATTGATGCCCACTTACCATTTCCTATATCAAATCCAACACCCATTATTATCATTTAATTTTGAATTTGTTTAATAATCTTCTTTTCATGCATTGAATCATTCTCGTATTCCATTATATTTGATGACATCACTTTCCAATAACTCCTTAAACCCATCCCATTATATAATTTTCATGATTAATATTCTTATCATAACATTTATATCATAAATAAATTATATCTTCAAAATATTAAAAATTACTAAATAATATATTTATATACAAAAATTTTATGTTAAATAAAATGAAACTAAAATAATTGATTAAAAAATATTTAAATAATATAATTTTACTTCCTTAAAATAAATAATAATCACCATGAAAAATTATTTTCATAATAATTAAAAAACCAAAAATAAACATAAAATAAATATTTTCAGAATATCTTAAATAAAATCCTTGAAATACTTGATAAAATTTTGATATGTAATATATTTTTACCAAAGTAATGTTTTCATTTGTTCAAAAAGGATTTATTATTTAGAAAAATATCAATATACAGGATATTTAAATGCATAATATATTTCTATTACATAATATATTTTAATTATAAAAATTTACAAGACATAAAATTTTCAAAGATGATAAAAATTAATAAAATTATAAAAAATATTAAATTATTTATTTCCCCAGACTCTCAACACTCAAAAAAAGATAAAGAAAGGATTTATAAAAATGTGGGCCCCTGCATCAGATACTACTCAAATAATTATCATCATTGAGAAGTAAAATAAAACCCAGAGTAAACGGGGAGTTCAACCTAAGAAAAGGAAATGGAAAATCAGATCTTCACACTCCCATATCTACTTGATATATTCTTTCTAGGCTTAAATAATAATAAAAACTAAGTCTAGTACATAACATAGCATATATGATATATCCAATTTCCTAATCATAATGAATTTTACTCATTCCTTCCCTCACTAATTGTGTATATGGTCACATCTTCATGGAGTGATATATTTCATGTGACACTGGTAATATTAATATCTTGGATTGTTAATGAACACATATCTCGGTGTGTGAAAAAATCAATTATCTCCTAAGTTAGAATACAATATAGTGGTTAAACTACATTTTATCTAGAGAGGAGTTCATAATAATAAAGTTTTTCACTTTAAATTAGAGGTAAAATGGGGTATTTTTTGTTGTAATTATTTTAAATCTAAAGTGAAGAAGTAATAAAGGGTTGAAAATAGTTTGATGAAGTGATTTATAGGTTTGGGTTTGGATTAACTTTCAAAATTACATCATATTATTAAAAATAATTTTACCTCTCTTTTGATTTAATGATAAATAAAATACTCCTTGATCGAGTGTCCAATCACCCTTGGTTAAAGGAAATAGTGGAAACCACTCATGTGTGTATGAGAGTCAGAAAACTATTCCTAAACTGCCAAGGATAATATCAATCATGAATCGGTGCTCCTTAGAAATAGATAAACAACTCACTAATTCCACACATGTGTAAGTGATCGTTAGAAACTCACCACCCAACACAGTTTGCTCAATTGAGACAAGATACACTGGGTGGAAGGAGTTTACAGAAATTCAACCAATGTTGTAAGTAATAAATAACACCAAAACCCTAAATAAAACCACAATAAGATAATTGATAACTAATGAATATAGAAATAATTCAGTAAAAAAATATAATTTTATATTACAGTACAGACTCAAACATTTCAAAATGGTTCTCCTCCCTTCCTTTATTACTCAACAATTACCCCCCCCCCCTATTCAAGGGGTCACAAAGAAGAACTAGGAAGTGGGAGATATTGAAAATAAAAAATTAAATTAAATAATAACTTCATCATAATAATTATCTATCATAGCCTCCCCTACCCCTTATAACTCTCTTGAATGGAATTGGGGACTCTTATTTATAGAGAAATGGTGTGGAAGGTTTCCCTCTAGTATCAATCCTCTAAAATTTTAGGAATATTTGGATAAGTAAATAGAAAAATCACAAAACAAATTCTTATATAGAGATGTTTATATTCAAGTTTTATTTACCTTACCAAAAAATTGGGATCCACATATTATGTTTATAATAAGTTATGTTTGAATTACTAAAGTATAATTTTTCAATCTAAAAATACTCTTCATATTCTTCAAATTTGATGAATGAATCAACTACATTAATGAATAGATTTATCTATTAAATTTATTTTGAATTCATGAATTTGAGTCCTATTTTAATTAATACCAGAATCACCTCATTTTATTCCTTGTATCCTGAGATATGCCTTATTTATTAAGGAGTGGTCAAATATGTCAGTCCAAAATGTTATCAACATTAATTGATTTATTTGGGCCCTATAGATTTCAAATTAGAAATTTTCATAGTTTAATGAAATGAATACCACAAACCAAGGAACCTTAAAAAAATAATTTCAAAATTTAGATCAATTCATAAAAATTTATAGATTAAATAATAAAGGGATAAAATGGTTAATATTAAAGGAATAATAAATTTTAACAATAATGCCCAAATTTCACCAAAATTATAAAAATGATATAATTTAAAAGAAATAAAAAATTGGTGTGGATTAAACCATTGAAATATATATATTACAAATAATGAAAATATTAGTTCTATCAATTTACCAATCATAAAACTTGGACTCTTGGAAAAATAAGCATCAAAAATCATGTCCAAGAAAATTTAACACCAAGAAACAAAAGATATCATGCATCATAAAAAATCCATTATTTTATGTTATCCATTCAGTTTATTTAATTCATTTCTACTTCATTTATCCTCTCATGAGGTACACATATTTCAAATCTATGAGAAGTGTATTTAATTCAATATTTAGGGTTGTTCAAGAGATGAAATTAAATTGAGGTTCACCACTCCTAAATATTTAAATTCCTAAAAAAGTAACATATAATATTCTTATTCAGAAGACAGATCATCAGATTCATCAGAAAAATCGGAGGTTTCCATTTTTCTAATTTGAAAGTAGAATTTCTAGAATTTCCATTATTTTAGACAATTTCATCTTGCATGGTATTTTTAATCAAAAACTAATTCCTTAAGGATACAAATTTATGAAAAATATATGTATATTCAATGGTTTTAGTCTACTCAACACAGAAGAGTGTAAAAATTGAGTTTTTATATGAAGTTTGTCTTGAAGATTCAAAAATATTAAAGTGTATAGTGATGTCTCCAGACTCTATGGTGACTATTCCTTAATGGAAATTGATGATGTTATTAGAATTATTTAAGAAATGAATCTCCAAAATGATGATTTATTGTTTTTTTTTCTCTATCCCCCTTCATTTTAAACACATAGATGTTATATGGGAGTAACATTTTTTTGAATTCTGTAGGGATATATTCCAATAATCCTAAAAAAATGGTTCCATTTGTGAGATGTACCACCAATATTATGGTATTTAAATCACTCATAATAAAATAATTAAATATTGTTTGAGAGAATGCATTAATAAAAGCACTTATATCACCCAAAGAATCACGGAAAATTAAAAATCCAATTGTATAAGGAATAGAAAATATCCCTAGATCTTGACATCTAGTTGGAAACTATGGTGTGATAATGGTTGAGACACTTATTCCCAATATGATATTGTTATTCCCTAAAAGTATCTTCTTCTTGATACAAATATCATTTAAAAATTTAGAATACCTAGAAACTTGTTTTGAGTTCTTCTAGTATAGAAATATTGATTTCTACTTTTTATAAAGTTTCTAGAATTTCATTCTAAAGTGATTCCTCCTGAGTTTTATTTTATTGTATCATCATTGATAGAAATAGTGGGGGAATATATTTCTTATAAATTTATTGCCTTTGGATTAGTGTTTCTTGTATCTTATTCTTTGGTTCATCCTTATCTTCTTCTTCTTCTTTCCTTTCTTCCATTTGGGGGATGTTTTTATAAATTTTTTCTAGAATTTTTAGATTCAATTTATTCACTATTATGTTGGTTTAGTTCTATTTCTTATGGGGATGGTGATTGAATCTCCTTTCTACTTATTTTTTTTATCATTTTTATATTAACCTTTGGGATAAATACTATTTGGGATGGTATTTTTCTCATATTTTTGGACATTTCTTCCATTAATTTTATTTTCCATTACATTTTTTAAGATATTCCATATATATATATATATATTTTAAACCAAAGGTTCTTCACTGATATATGGATGATCATAGGTCTACTTTATCTAGGAAGGGGGTGTTTTTTGTTGGTAAATAGGTTGTTTATAAGATTTCTTTTGTTGAAATGTTGGTAGGTCTTAGAATTGTTGCTAGAATAGGGGTTAGTTTGGGTATTGATTTTGGTAGGGGTATAGAATGATTCTATTGATTACCAAATTTGTAATATACTTGGTTAGGCTCCCTCCATCCTTTTGTTTTTTAAATTTTATTGGCTTAAATTTTTCTATACAAATATTCATGCCCTGTCCTTCAGCACACTAGTTAGTGAAATGGTTAGATGATGAGCATAAATTACGCACCTTAGTTTGTTCTTATTGTTCACTAACTTTTTTTAAGGTTACCTATCTCACCAAAATGGTTTTATATTAAATCTTAGTTTGTAATAAGGGTGATAGATGAGAAGTTTTTACTTCATGAATACCTCTTGTTCTAGTACCTCTTATACCAAATTTTTGCAACTTCTAAGAAATATTCTTAATCAATACCATGGATTTTTCTAGTGAATTTTCAATCAAATATCCTCTAGATGAGACTTTCAACAGGTTTCTATCATTTTACTATGGTACTTGGTAAAGAAAACAATGAAGTGATTCTCCTTGAATGTTTGATGTGGGTATCCATAATATAGCTTCTTGAACCTCTCCTAATACTCATAGAGGATCTCTCTATATGCATGTTTGATTATATATATTTATTTTATCATGGCTTTGATTCTAAAAGTGGGGGAAAATACTTTCATGAATAATATTTTTAAGTCATATCAGTTATGAAATTAACTTGGTTGTAGTCTATACATCCATTCTTTGGAAGCTCCATCAAGTTAAAACAGGGATGCCCTTCACTTTACCTGCTCCTCAGCTACTCCTTGGGGTCTGAAAGTGGAGAAAACATATAAAAACTCTTTAATATGATTTTATGGGTCTTCTATTTCTAATCCATGTAATTTAGGATAAAATTGAATTATTCATTTTCAAAGTCATTTTTTAATTGTGCCATAACAAATTGATTATTTTGATTAAGTAATTATGGTATATAGAGGTCTCTAAGGGTCTGGTTGAGATTTTGATCCCTAATGATTGGCTCTTAGTAAACACTTGAGGATTTATTTGAGTATATAAGAGAAATTTACTAAAATTAAAATTGTAAATTAATATTTCTAAGTCCATTCAATAAGGTTCTTTCAATTTCAAGGTCTAGTGAGTAAGGATTAGTCTTAGTGGTTCTATTCATGTAATTTAAGAATTAGATTATTGAAACAACCCCCCAAATAATGACACCAATTTTTGACACTCACCTATAATATAGTGTGTAAAAATAAATTATATCCTAAGTTAGAATATTGTATAGTGGTTATGTTAGGTTTTATCCAAAGATGAGTGCTCAATAATAAAGTTCTCACTTTAAATTAAAGGAAAAGTGGGTGTTTTGTTGTGATTATTTGAAAACTTGATTGAAGAAAAAATGTAAGGGTTTAAAATAGATTAATGAATAAAGTGATAGGTTTAGAGTTGGATTAACTTTTTCAATGTGATTATATTATTAAAATTTGTTTTACCTCACTTATGATTGAATGATAAATAAAATAATCCTTGATCAAGTTTTCAATCTCCCTTGGTTGAAGTAAATAATGGAAACCACTATTGTATGCATGAGAGTCAAACAATTATTTATAAAATACCAAGGAAAATACAAATCTAGAATTTGTGCTCCGTAAAAATGCATACATAACTCACACCTTCCACACATGTGCCAATGATCTCTTAACACTCATCACCCAACATAGTCTTCTGAATCAAGACTAGATTCACTAGATCGATAGAGTTTATAGAACATAAACCAAAGATGTAAAAAATGAATAAAAAAACCATAAATATAATCACATTAATATAATTGATAACCGTTTTAAATTGAAATAATTTAATATAAAAATGTAATTTTAAATTAAATCATAAGACTCAAGCATTATAAAAAGGGTTCTCCTCCATTCCCAGATCACTCAACAATTACCACTCCATTCAAGGGGTCACAGAAAAGAGGGGTAAGTGGGATATACTGAAAATATAAAATAAAACAAAATAATAACTTTAGAGTGTTAATTATCTTATATAAACTCACATCCCCATCTAACTCTCTTGAATGAAAGTGGAGAATCTTATTTATAGAGATAAGGTGTGGTAGATTTCTATCGAGTTTCTATCCTCTAAAATTTTAAGCATGTTTGGGCAAGTAAATGGAAGAATATTAGCCATTTGTATTCTATATATTTTTTTATTCTTCAAGTGATATTTAATTTTTGAAAATTTTAGGCCTATATGACATTTTTAGAATAATTTATATTCAAATTACTTAAGTTCTCTTTTTTATGTTTGAAAAAACTTTCATATTCCTCCACTTTGACAAATACATCAGTTAAATTAATGGATGAATTTATCCATGAAATTTAATGTACATACACTCCTTATATTATTATTATATTTCCAACTACAATAATTTCATTTTATAATTTGTATCCTGAGATATTACCCATTTAGTGTAGTAAATTCTTTTGTCCCAAAAATTTATCCACATTGATTGATTTATTTTGGGTCCCATAGAGTTTATATCAGAACTTTTACTTGTTGAAATGAATTACAACCATGAATAATGAATCCCTAAAAAATAATTGAACAATTTTTATTAGTTAAAAAAAAGTTATGGACGAAATATAAAATTGAAAAAAAATAGTTAAAAATCCAAAATTAAGAAAATTTCATAATAATTCCCAAAATTCACAAAAAATACAAACATGATATAATTTAAAAAAATAAAAAAAATGGTGGGGATTAAATCATTTAAATACTTATAAAAAATAATGAAAATATTAGTTCTATCAATTGTTATATATTTTAACTTTTCAATAACTTTTCAATATATGTACTCTAACTTAGTCAAAACTGCCTCTTAGATCTATATTTATTGATCTTAATCCCTAGGATATAGATTGATCCACCCAATTCCTTCCTAGATAAGAATTCATTTAACTATATATTAACTAAATATAAGACCATTGTCACATTTTAGAATAATAATATATCATAAACATATATCATTAGGGGAAAAAATGTCACTCCCACTAACCTTATTGTGGACACATAAATCACTTTAATTTTTTATGAAACCAAATTCTCTTATGGCCTCATCAAAATGGAACTTACAGGATATTCATGCTTCATTTAATTCATAAATTGATCTATGAAACTCACATACTTTATCAACTTTCTTTAGTGTTACAAACCATTCTGGTTTTTTCATATTGATATATTCCACAAGTTTCCTATTTTGGAAAGAATTATTGAAATCCATCTTTCAAATTTCATAATAATTGTATACTAATATGGAAAGAATAATTATAATGGATTTTATCATTTTCAAATAGTGAAAAGGTATATTTATAATCAATAAATTTATGTTTCTTAAAGTATTTATCAATAAATCAATCCTTATTGGTACTAAATTTACAATACAAGTCAAGTTTCTTCTTGAATACCCATTTACACCTAATAGATTTTATATAAACTTGAGGATATTCCAAAATAAAATCTTGATTTTGGTGCATGGAATCCATCTTAGAATTCACATATTCTCACTAATTTTCAATTTATGGGATATTTACTACTTCTTGGAAAGACATGGGTTCATCAATATCAACTAATAATGTATTTCCTTCCTTGGTGATAAAAAAACCATATATCTCTAGTTCTCCAACTTCCGTAGTTGACCTATGTAGTATTTGTGTCTATGGAAAACCTCTTACACTATATCATGTACAATTTTTTCTTGTGCCAACTTATGTGTATTTTGAGCCTTGAATTTTTCAATGTCTATATTTCTCCCACTATCTCCTTTCAATATGTGATTCCTTTCTAGAAACATGGCATGTATTTTCATAAAAACTTTTCAATTTGAGGGATCATATAGATAATATCCTCTTGTATCTCTGGGATATCCTATAATGATACACTTTGTGCTTCATTATGTAATTTTATTATTAAGATTATATTTAAAAAATTTGTTTCATACCTATATATGAATTTATGAAAAATATATTTATTCCCATATCATAACTCATATGGGATCTCATTTTCCACTTATTTGGCACCCAGTTCAATGTGTGTACCAGTGATTATAATGCATATCCATAAAAAAATGATAAGAAAATTGCATGAATCATCATTTATCTCACCATATCTAACAAGGTAAGATCAATCCTTCCATTATAACTATTTCATTTATGTGTTTAAGGGGTGAGTTGATATAATATCTCAAACTCTTTTAAATAATTAATGAATTATTAGTTAAAATATTCTCTACCACTATTTGAGAGAAGTTTTTTTATCTTCCTAGTATACTGATCATCTGATTCATTTCATCATTCCTTAAATTTCTATAACAAATTATACTTATACCTTATCAATTAAATATATCCATATATATTTAAATAATCAATAAAATTAATGAATTATGAGAATATACCTCTATCTACTATTGGAAATGGTCCATAAACATTTGTGTGAACCATTTCTAGAAGCTTTATGACTCTCTTTCCTTTTACTTAGAAATATTCCTTAGTCATATTTCTATGTAAAAAATAATGACATATAATTAAGTCTTTAAATTTTAAAGAGTCTAAATACCCATCTATGTTTAAACATGACATCAAAATAATTTTTTGGGTTTCATTGGGCACAAAATAACAGCTATTTAGAACTAAAATAATTCCAATTATCAATGTGGGATAGAATTTTCCATAGTCATCACAACTATCCTCACTCCATGGACATCTCAAAGTTCCACTTAAAATATTATAATCTTCCATTATCTACTTAATCCATGTATTTGGATACAAATATGTGAGCCATAAGTTTTTTTTAATACCCAATTAGTAGAAATAGAATTATTAAATTTGATAATGAGTGTAACTAAATATTCCCCTAATTTTTTCATGGAGGTATAATTATTCATCTGATATCCCCTCTTGCTGCATGAAAAAACAATTGCCTACTCATTAGCTTCCCTTTAGAACTTACGTTTCTTTAAAGGATGATGCAAAGATTCCTTTATCTTATACATTTTCTTAGGTCTTATTTCCTTGAATTTCATTTTTTATCTATAAATACTAAAGATTTATATTTATTTATCTCTTTATAATCTTGAAGAATGATTTTTAATATATTTAGTAGTGGCTTCTTCATACAGTTCATATTTAAATTAACATTAAAGATTGAGAAGCTGGAAGGCAAGGATGAGAGAACTATATCTATAGACAGCTCTTTTTTAATTCAAATCCCAAACTTATTAAACTCTCAATGTTCCCAATAATCTTGAGTACATGATATATAGTCGATAATTTATCTCTTAACTTTCTTGTAATTTCCCTAATTTGTTTCACCTCTACTATGATGAAACTGGGTTGTTGTGTATCTCATGTACACCTCCTCGTACATCATAGGCTGTAGACTAGGGGAATTGGTCAACATCATACATGTGGGGAGACTATATCATCATGCACAAGTAACTATAATACATAGTGGAAAAAATATTAGTAAATAATTGTCATAACATAGAAAAAGTCATGCTCCACTAGCTCAGTCATCCAAAGTAGTAGGGCCCTTGCCCTTACTTGGGTCATAAAACATGAAGTCTTCTTGGGTACCAGGTTGCTCGAGCATGGTGTAAGTACAATACAGTTGGTATCCACCAATGATTTCACTGACAATTCTAGTAGATACATGTTCATTATTGATGTATAATCCTAATAAAGAAAATAAATAAATAACTTATCACCCCATGGAGTGATCAACCACCAAACCACCTGTGACCATACCTGATTTGGCTAGTGATATAATGAGATGATAAACCCATAGTCTGAACACCCATCAAGGATAAACAATGAATCACTCCTCGTATCAAGTTTAAGTTGAATGATACATCACCATCAAATATACTATGTGATTTATGCATCACATTCATAGCCTATCCTAGTGAATGATCCATCTCCAATTAAATATCAATGATGAATGAGACATCACCTGATGAATGGGGCATCACCAATCCCAGTTGGATGATCTAACAACCCCACCCATACTCATATAGACGATATACCACTATTACATAAATCATGTGGATGATACATCAACAATAAAACACACCATGGGTGGATGATGCACAACCAAAATCAACTCAGGTGGATGATATAAAACCACTTTTCAACTCTTGGTGGATGGTACACCACAAACATAAATCTGAGGGTGGGACAATATACGAAAAATATCATTAAGTTGAAGGTTCTTATCTGCAGCTAAAACCATCTCTAAATTTGAATTTTTTTATTATATATTTAATTTTAATGGTGGCTTTTTAAAAACTGTTGCTAATTTATAGCAGTTTATTAAAAACTACCATGAAATAAATGATAATTAATAATTAATTAAAATTCCAATTACTTGTTAATAATTAATTATTATAATTTACTATTTATAATTAGTTGTTATTTATTTCCTAAAATTTTATTTAATTTTTAATTTTTAATTATTAATTACTTAAAATTATTCATTAGTAATTATTTATAAACAGAATTAATTATTAATTATTTACTATTTCTTAATTATTAATTGGTAATTATTAATTAGTAATTATTTATATATGTATATATTTACATAAACACACGCACATGCACACAAATTTATATTAAAATAATGTCTCGAAATTTCTCACTTCACTAATGTTACAAGAAAAGTTAAAAATGGAATTCATTTTAAATAACTATAAATTTGGATCTAGGGATCTGCTTTCGCTCCAAAACCTTCAAATAAAATCTTATGAAAATAAAAATGATCATATTGGATAAAAATTTAGTAATAATTATTAATAAAAAATTTATTAATGTTCTAAGAGAAGTTAAAAATCAGACTTCAACTTCAAACGGTCATAACATTTGAGTCAGGTGTCTGTTTAGGCTCCATAACCTAAAAAATCAAATTTTATGACAAGATATAAGAAATGTAATAGCAAGGGAACCATGTAACCCTGTTTTTATTAGTCAAAATAGGTCCAAAAGGCCTCAAAAACTACTTTTAATTTAAGATACCAAATATCTTTCAATGGTATTTCTGCTTCGTTCAAGACAGTATTCTTATGATTTTTGGGTAGTGTATGAATTTTTTACTTTGGTTTACATTCTAATTGATATTATGGTGTTGAAATTGTAGCAATATTCCGTTTTGTGATTTATTTTTCTGATATTTATTATGTTTTAAAGATTTCCTTGGTAGGGTTAATCCCATATAATTCTCTCATGGGAATGCCAAGGCTTGAATTTAGATTTAATTCATGTTTAAACCTTACCATTCGTGGACATTCCTTATGGTAGGAAGTTCAAAGTTAAGAATTGTGCATGTGTGTGTGTGTCAATTTATGTATATTTATTTATATATTTATATGTATTTATATATATGTATATGTGGGTGCGCGCACACACATATTTATATAAATTTATTTATATTTTTATATATGTATTTATATTTTTATATATTTATATATATTATGTGGTCATATATAGAGATATTAATATGCGTATATATTTATATTTATGTATATTTATGTATGTTTATATATATAATTATATTCAATTATGTGTGTGTGTGTGTTTATTTATATATATTTATTTAAATTTATTTATAGTGTAACACCCTAGAATATTAAAGGGTTAAAAGTATAAATGTTTCTACCCATGTCAAAATGGTGCACCTTTATTTTCAAGATCCTGCCTAATTAGAACTTCATAATTAAATAGGTTTGGACTGGAGTAGTGATCAGGATGGGTGACCTCCTAGGAAGTTTTCCTAGGTGTTCGCGATTGGGGAAAACCACACTAGAAAGAACATGTGTTGGTATATGGGGATATCCATTAATATGATGATCCATTAGCGCATGTAAGTGGACCCCTGGTAGGGGACCATGTGTCTGTGGGGAAACTGGCAGTGACCAGTAGGCTAGGACCTAATGGCCATGATAAGACTGGGTATATGTGATGTTATCAAGGCCCATTTGTCACATTGGTGTCATAGGAGGAACCCATCCAGAAGTGTGGTGGTGTTGCCTCATATGAGATGTAGGGTCCACAATGAGGGTGTTGTGCTCTAAGGGGGTGAATGTAACACCACATTATGTTAAAGGGTATAAGGTTTAAATGTTTCTACCCATGTCAACAAGTTCCGCCTTTCTTTTTTGTAGGATACCTGATTAGAAATCCACAGTTAAATAGGTTTGGGATAGAGTATTGATTGGGATTGGTGACCTCCTGAGAGGTTTCCCAGGGAGTGTGAGAGTGAGGAAAAAACACACTAGAAAGTTTATATGTTGGCCTATGAGGATAGTAATTGGTTTGATGATTCATTAGGCATGTGGGTGAGTATATTAACCTAGTATTTTCACGCATAATTATTGCGCCTTCTTAGATGAATATTCATATCATTTCACAAATACACGTATGAGGACTCTAAAGGTTTAATGTCTTTGGAGACTAGATACACAGTCTTCTTATTTCATGAAAGATCTTCAAAATCTCCCATTAATATCTTCCCATTTATTAAAATTCATAGACATACCCAAATAAAACCTTTTTTAATAACCTAAGGAAAGCTAACATAATAAATGGTGATCTCAGATGCTTAGTAAGGTTAAACAAGGGAGATATTAATCAATGATTGTAATAAGGAATAACATAAGCATAAGGGTATGAGATCATGAACATAACTTACAAATTTCATACCCAATATGGCTCCCCACTCTCCTAGAGTTCTCTATTAGGTCTGTTGTCAGCTCCTCCTCTCTTAGGGTTCCCTGACGGCGATGGCCCTTCCTCCTCCTTCTGCTTCAGTTTTGCTTCCCTCCTCTTTTTCACTTTCCTCTCAAATGTTATCCCCTTATGAGTTGTCTTCCTCCTAGTGCCAGGAGTTTTCCCATTTTCTCCTCTCCCTCCCCTGCTCTTCCAGTCTAGTTCAACACATAAGATCCCACTTTGGTCGGTTGTGGTGGTTTTTAGATGGATTTGGGACTGTGGTGGTGGGAGTAGAGGAAACGTGGGAACCTCTGTTCGGTGGCTTCCATTCCATTATGATTTTCGTTCTCTTAGGGTTTTAGTCTCGTTTTACCCTTACTTGTCTCATGGTGGTTCTATTAGGGTATCATCCCCCGATTTTCCCTTTTTCAGGTTTTATTTAGGGTTTCAGCCCTAATTTATCCTTTCACATTCCATGATTGTTCTTGCCTCATGGTTTTTTGGCTCTTTTTTCAGGGTTCCTTTCTTCGGTGTGTTATTCCTCCCTTCCTTTCCACTCCTTACTACTCTTGCATCTTGTTTCCTCTCTCCCTTCCTGTTTGGTTGGGTGCGATGGTTACCATGGAGGTTTTGGGATGTGTTAGGGGAGTGGTATGCAGTTATGGAGCGATCTGAAAAATGGTGGATGTTTCCAGTTCTGTGGGTTCTTATGGTGAAGATGTTGTTGGTGATGGTCGATGCCTTCTCTATGGAGTGACTTAATCTTTTGTTTTTGATGTCTTGTGCTGATGGTATATCATGATGGTGAGGAGGGTGTTCTCACCAGCGATGTCTATGGTTTATGTTGATTCTCTACAGAAACGGTTATGACAATGAAGCTCAAGGTGGTGATGGGGGTTTACGGTAGATAGATCTTATCGACAATCTAACGGCCAACACTTCTGTATCAGAGTGTGTGTATCGAGGCTGTTCGGTGACCGAGGCAGTAATGTGGAGTGGATGATTGAAAGATGTGGATGACATAGGTGGTGATTTTAACTTATTTTTTATGGAATTTGAATGTTGGATTTTGAACTTTGAATGGGGTATTTGTGGTTTTTTTAAGGAGGACTTGGGTTTTGGATCTTTTTGTACGATTCCCACTTTTCCAAAAAGTGTCTTTTAGAAAATACAAAAAAATGGATTGTGGTGAAAAATTTCATACACAATTTGTCAAAGATCATAAAATTGATTCATGGAATAAAATATTTTCATTTCAAGTACATGTATCATAATAGTGATAAATTATCATAAACCAATCATGAACCATAATTTAATGTCATATAAGTGTGTACGAATCATAAGTATAGAAACCATTTCATATGTCAAGGTTAACTACTAATACCATGAAATCACAGTGGATCGAGTATCCCTACCCATTTACCATAACATAATGGATTAGATATCATCACTTATTTCCCATAGTGGATCAAGCACACTGACTTGTTTCCCATAGTGTATTAAGCACATCATCTTATTTCCCATAGTAGATCAAGTACATTAGCTTGTCTCCCATAATTATAACATGATATATAAATTTTTACCTAATGCATTGAATGGATATATAGGTCCCACCCATCACATAATAAAATAATATATATACATTAAACAAGATCATAAAACATTCATCTTATTAGAACCCATGAAAATAAATGGGTTTCATAAACATTTCATAATGGCATAACCCATGTAAAAAATAGGTTTCATAAACATTTCATCTTTTCATCATAGCATAACTAGTGAAAAATTAATATGTTTCATAAACATCTTATCATCATAAACATAAGAATAAACCATCTAGAGAAAGAATAAGTATGGTACTATTAAATCATATCCCCATTAAAACATAATCAACACTAAATGTTGTTGTTTTTTATGAATATAAATTCTATAAAAATATCATTAAAACATTCTTGGGGAAAATATCCTTTCTATTTTGAAATCATATCTTTAAAATAAAAAAATTTAAAATATTAAGGAAAAAATTTATTTAAAAATAAAATTGAAAACTTGTAAAGGAAGATTTATATAATTTATTGTTCATGATGATGTAAAATTATATTCGTTTTATACATGGTAAAACAAATATTTCTTTCACATTTTTAGTAAAAAATCAAAAGTACCGTGTTTGAAAAATAATAAGAATATTTCTTTTAAAAAAATTTAAAAAAGTAAAATATGGGTAAAAATTTCTTTAAATCATTTTTAGAAAAAATGGAAATGTAAGAAAATTATTTTTCATTGAAGAGATAAATAAAGTCTCTTTTTCTTAAAAAAGTTATTTTGGTATATTTAATCCTTTAAGAGAGTAAAATTAAAGGAAAACATTTATTATATATAAATAACCAAAGGATAAGAAAATAAATGAGTTTCTTTATAGGTATATTATAATATTTCATCATCAAAAACTAAATCATAAAAAATCCTGATAAATAATGTGATAGTAACATAAAAGTTTTACCACTTTGGTAAATTATGAATCGTAATCCCTTTGAACGAAATAACATTATATGGATATTTAAATCTACATAATTTTCATTAGAATAAACATAAAATACATTCATTGTAATTATATACACCACATAAAAGAAATATGTGGTGAATATGGCATGTGACTTGCAGAAATAAAAGTCAGATGAAAATCCCTTACATGAATTAGAAACTTTTGAATCATAAGCCCCATGAAAAAATAAATTTAAATGGAAAATTAAATATCATAATAATAAATAAATTAATTATATAAAATTTAAAATAGGCTTTATATACACTTCATAAAATAATATAGGTTTATAGAATAACATATGTCACAAAGAAGGCAATTTGAGATAAAAATCCCTTACCTCAAGCCTTGACTTTCTTCGTACACGTTCAGACCTCATATATAATAAATATAGGTTTATTATATATATATATAACCATACTAATATATTTCATACCATATATTATTTACTTATGACCTTTTATTACCCATTTATAAACAATTCCTTGTTAAAATCACGTTTTAGGAAATAACTGTTTCATTTTTCATGTATGTTTTGGTTTGTTATTTTTATCCCGTTTAATTTGATAATGGTTTAATAATATATAGAATGTTAAAAATGATATAATTATCATATATATTCATAATATTTTTATTTATTTTAATAAATAAATTTTATAAATAGAAAATGAATTACATAGTACATAGAGATGGTAGGTCGTACGTACGCATGAACGTTGTTTCCATTTTCTCGACGGATGGAAGGAATTAAAGGTACATATTAATTAAAATTTCCATAATAAATTTTATATAATATATATATATATCATATATATATTCATTAAATATATCTTAATTATCATCCATGTCATAATAAAATGAAAAACATATCAGATTGCTTCTTGGAGGTGATAATCCACACGTACATATAAGAGATGTTATCTTTTTCCAACAGATTGAAAGTTAAGAATATTGATGTGATATTATAATTATAAAATTATTATTATGCTGTAAATATAATATAAATATGTTAAATTAATCATTATATCCATTTATGAGATGCGGTGTTTGAAAATGAATCACATTGGTTCGCGAGGCAGTAGTCCATCGTACACACAATTGATGGTTTTGTTTCCAATTTGATGAAAGAGAAAATGGATATGGGTTATTAAATTAAATTAATATAATATAATTATATGGGATATAATTATTTTATTATATTATCATATTTGGAGAATATTTTAAGGATGTGGAAGAAGAAATAAAGCAAAAACACTCGGTTAAGAACGATACCTCTTCTTCAAACAACCTCTTTAGGTTTGTACCAAAAGACTTATTAGAAGGAATTTAGAATCAAAATAAGTCCTATAGGACATTATTAGGGAATTTATAAATATATTTAATCATTTATTGGTAGAAACAAAAGGCTTTGTAAGTGTGAACTGGAGAGGAGAGGGGTGCCCTTTTATAAGTGTGGGAGAGGACACACTTGGAATTTTTGAAAAGAAAAAGGTATACCCACGTTTTACACTTGTCACAAAGATACAAAGGGATAATTATAAAACCTTATATTAGATAAGATAAAAATATTATTATTAAATAGTAATTATAAAAGTTTTTAGGTCATTTAAACCCTTATATTTTTAGTTTAACCGTCTCGTAAACCCGTTTTAACCTTAGCCGCAATACTTGATTTTTATAGTTTTTACTGTTCATTAAGACAAAAAATAATATGAACTTATTATATAATATTAATTATTATGATTCTAAATATTGGATCTATTTTTATAAATTTAAATCACATAAGTGGTATAATTTAATTTAAAATGAACCTCATAGACGGTTGAAAAAAGCGATTTTCCAAATAAAATGTTTTAAAAAGTGTAGAAAGTTTTAATATAAAAAATAAATATGAAAATGATTTAAATGGACTAAATTGGATTAATAAATATATAATTTTAATAATTTTACTTTAAAAAAATATTAAAACAAAATTGAGCTTGAGAATTCTTTAAACAAAAAAATATGTTTTTAACAATATCAGTATTTTTTTACGATTCATCGAAAAATTAATCTTTTTAGAAAATTATCAAAAAATCACTCAAAGATAATTTTTATATGTATATTTAAAAAATAAATTTTATTTTTAAAAATAAATTTTATAAAATTGTAAAAAATTAGTTTTATTTTAAGTATACGACAAAACCACTTTTTATAAAAATACAATTTAAGAGTAAAAATAGATATATTATTATCCCATTATTAGAAAAAATATTATATGAATGCTAAAACATTTGATTAAAAATATACTATATAAATTTCATTAAAATCATCCGTCTATATTGGATAATTTAATTTATTAAAATAAAAACACTTTGCACGCCTAAAATAGTTTTTCAAAAAAAATATATCTTTTACATTCAAATGATTTTTTATTTTCATTTATAATCAATTGGTATCCAAATTATTTATTTAATATATGTTTAAACCATATAATTTTCATTTTTAGTTAGTCTTATTCATACCTACTAATTTAATGTCTAGGTTAAAATGGTAGTGTTTAAATATTTTAATAGTAAATCATGTTTCATTTAAACTGAGTGTTTTGTGTAATGAAAGTTATTGAAGAAATTAAATTTATTTGAAAAATAATAATTTCATAATTTATTAGGTTATTACATTCTATACCCCTAAAAAATTATCCTTGTAACTTGAACTTTATCTTGATAATCAAGAGCTTAACATTTGAAAATTCATTTGTAGAAAACTGACATTGTAAAAGGGTTGATTGAGCTTTATATTAAAAGAGGGAAATAGAAATATGAAAGTAATCTATAATAACACATAATTGGGTTTACTAATAGTATAAAATTAATAGGGAGTTAATGAAATGGAGAAGAAAACTAATTCACAAGGACTAATAGAGATTGATAGAGGACATGGTCAGGAGAAATTTAACCACCACAATGGCATAAATATTTGATGAGTGAAAAGAACATTAATTCCTCCAAAATGAAGGTAAAAGTATAAAAAAAATTGAAAATCATTTTCCCAAAGTTGAGGGATTATTTTACTATCATTATAGTAGACACACAAAAATATACTTACTTGATTTATTTCTATATCATAAGCATAATTTCTCTATTTGGTTGTGCTTTGATCAATTTCCACTTCATTTCTTACTCTAAGAAATAAATAACCAAGATGATTTTTTCTACCAAAATCACTAAAACGTTTTTTTAATAGATAATAATATCTATAAAAGAGTGAAAAGCCTTACCATTTATCTCTAAATATTTATCTAAACCAAAATGGTTAGCATAAGTTATATAGGAATTAAGTTATAATACTTCAATAATAACACCCAAGGTTTAACTTAACCCATCACATAAGTTGTTAGCCTTAAGGATCATCCAAAATATGACTAACCAAAATTGAATCCCAAAGACTGGAATGGTTTAATCTCACATCCTACCAAGATTAACTTATCTATTATCTTGAAATAATTTTAATCACTCATAAATTCTCATACTAGGAAGTATATACCCTAATCATTTCCAAGATAAAGTCACAATAAAATTAGATATGATTATAAAAGATAATTCACCCTTTATTCCATAAATAATATTCGATATTAGCTATAAAAAACATTCCCATTAGAAGATTGGGTTCATTCTTACACTGATAGATGATCATAGGTTGATTCAGAAAATTAAATGTGATTTCATTATTCTAGAATCTATGTAGAGAGACTTAATCAATGCTTAGAATGACAAAAAAAAATAAAGGATAAACAATATGATTTTCATAGGGATCCTTCATATAAACTCTAACATAAAATTCCCAACACCAGGGTAGAGGATAAGTGTGCCCTAATTATCATGATTCACTTTAGCTATTTTGATTTTATAAAAATTCTCTTTTTTCTTCTTCTTCTGAGGTTTTTTTGGCCTATTATACTCATAATCACTTTTATTGGAGCATTTATTTATATAATGACCAAACTCATTGAATTTATATCAATAAAGTGTGTGTTTTATTCTATTTAATCATTTAGTCATTCTTTTTATTGAATATATTATTCACATTACTTTGATAGTATTTTTCTCAATGGTCAAGTTTCACACACCTAAAATGTATTCATGTCCCTTTCATTCATTAACCTAAGTATTACTTCCCATATTTTTAGAAATTAAGAGGTTGTAAATTTTTCTAACCTCTACATGAAATTCCACTGGAGCATCCATGAAACTTCATCTTCCTTTTCTCATTACCAAAACTGTGAGCTTTTCCAGCTTCCATTTCCACTTTGAGTGCACACAGAATTATTTTTTCATAGATTCCAAAGTACCTTATATTTAATTCTTTTAAAATAATTAGTTTCAAACCAATAAATAATTTTTCAATTTTTCATTCAGTGATAATGATTAAATAAAAAATCATACCTTACAAGTCTTGTAAAATTTCCCCTGTAGGTACCAATGGGTTCATCATCCTTCTTCTTAAGCTCAAGGAATTCCTTAAATATTTTTTATGTAAAATAAAATTGAATTACTTACTAAAAAAATATCCCATTATACTCATCCCATTCCATATATTCAATTTTATCTCCTTGCCTCATATTCTTAATAATATTCCACCATTGATCTGCTTCACCTTCCAAAAGATAAATGGCTAGGATGAATTTTTCATGGTTCAATTACTGAATAAAGGAAAATATATTTTCTATCACATTGATTCATTTCTTAGAAACCAGTGGCTTAGAAGTCTCATAGAAGGAGGGTGGATATTTTCATATAAACGATTCAATGGCATGTTTCTCCCTCCTTGCAAAATTTATAAGTTCAATATAAACCATGTTACCACATAAAGCTTAGGAGAGTTTAGTGAGAATGGTCACAAAATATTGTATCCTATATTCTAATCCATTTGGTTTATCCTGAGGATTTTCATTACATTGGTTGTCACATTCATTATTCAAATGATTCCTTTGGGTTCCAGTTATTGATTAAAACCAAAAAGCATAGCGTGGGAAACAATAATCATAGTGGGAAACCACATAATCATAAAACGTATTCTATAGGATGTCTAAATAATTACACCTTCTTTTCAATTTAGGACACCTTATTTTTAACCTAGTTCATTAATGGTCATCATGAATTAAGATCCTTCATGATGGTTTGTAAAGATTTTGTGAATTAATAAATTATATTCCTTGGGAGTGTCAAACTATGTGTGTGGAAACGTCTGTAGCCATACACCAGGTGACAATAGGGTCAAAACTAAATGCACCCTTTTCAAAGTTATTACCCCTAGGTATAAATATTCCAGATACACATCCACTTGTAGTGTCTAGAAAGGGATGTAATTTCTTATAAACCACTCACTTTATCCATCACCAAAATTCCTAGACATTTTATTATTCTTATACTTATCCTTAGACTTATACCTAGGGTTCTAAATAAATTTCCCTCATCCTATATCCAAAGGTTAACTAAAAATTTCCTATAATACTAAATATAGAGACCCAAACTTTTCATACATAAATATTACTCATTCTTAGTTGAATATTCATATCAGTTCATAAATACACACCTCAGGACCATAAATGTGTAGTGTATTTTGAGTCTATATATATCATTTTATACCTAGAGTTATTACTACATTTCCCTCATCCTATATCTAAAGGTTAACTAAATCTTTACTCTAATACCAACTATAGATACCCAAGCATTTCATACATAAATATTACTCATTCTTAGTTGAATATTCATATCATTTCACAAATACATGCCTCTGGACCATAAATGTTTAGTGTATTTTGAGTCTAGATATACATTCTTCTTATTTCATGAAAGATTTTCAAAATCTCCCATAAAGATATTCCCATTTAGTAAACTTCATAGACATACCCAAATTAAACCTTTCTTCATAACTTGGGGAAAGGAAACATAATAAAGGGTGATCTCAGATGACCAGGAAGGGTAAAAATGGGAGATATCAATAGATAATCATAATAAGGAATAAGATAATAATACAAGTATGAGATCATGAACATAACTTACATGGTTTATACCCAATCTGTCAAAGATCATTAACATGATTCATGGAATAAAAATTTATCATTTCAAATACATGCATCATAAGAGTGAGAAATAATCATAAATCAATCATGAACCATAAGTTCTTTCCATATAAGTTTTGCACCAACATAATTATAAAAAGAATTTCATATAATAAGGTTAACTACTGATACCATCACATCATAGTGGATCTGGAAACCCTACCTATTTTCCATAACATAACGGATTAAGCATCATCACCTATTTCCCAAAGTAGATAAATCACACTAACTTGTTTCCCATGGTGGATCAATCACATTGTCGTGTTTCCTATAATAGATCAATCACACAATCTTATTTCACATAATTATATCATGAGATATAAATCTTTACCCAATGCATTTGAGGGAGATATTGCTCCAACCCACCACACAATGCAAATCATACATATGTGTTCCACAAGATCATAAAAAATTTATCATATCAGAACCCATGAAAATAAATTTGTTTCATAAACATTTTATCATGGTATAACCCATGGAAAATAAAATAGGTTTTATAAACATTTCATATTTTCATCATAGCATAACCTATAGAAAACTAATGGGTTTCATATAAATATTTTCATCATAAACATAAATATAAACCATATAAAGAAAGAATAAGGATTTTACCATTGCATCATATCCCTAGTAAATCATAATCAATACCAAATTTGGTTGTCATTGATTAATAGAAATTCCATAAAAAGATCATTAAGACATTGTTGAAGAAAATATCCTTTCCATTTTTAAATCACTTATTTAAAACATAAAAATTTACTAAATATTATAGAAAAATTTTAATTTGAAAAAAACCTTGAAAAAAATTAAATGAAGCTTCAAATAATTTAGTGGTCATGATGTTGAAAAATTCCATTCATACTGTACACATTAAAATAAATATTCCTTTCACATTTTCGGTAAAAATTTAATAGTGTCTTGTTTGGAAAAAAAAAGATTCATTTTAAACCAATTTTTAAAAATTTAAATTTCTTAAAATGTCTTTAAAAAATCATTATATAATATTAAAAAATTTCTTAAATTGTTTTTAGAAAACATGGACATGGAAGAAAAAGGGTTTTAGATTGAAAAGAGAAATGAGGTCACTTCTTCTTAAAATCACTCTTTTAGTATATTTAATACTTTAAGAGATTAAAATAAAATTAAAAAAAATATTCTTAAGAAATAACTATAGGATAATAAAATACATGAGTTTCTTGATATATTGATCATAATATTTCATCATCTAAAACTTAATCATAAACAATCCTGATCAATAATGAGATTGTAACATAAAAAATTTACCACTTTGGTAACTTTTGAATCTTAATCCCCATGAAAAAAATAAAATTATATGGATATGTAAATCCCTATAATTTTTATAATTATAATCATAAAATAAATTCATGAGTAGTATATTCACCACATAAAAGAAACAAGTGTTGAATATGGCATGTGTCACATAGAAATAAAAGTGATATAAAAATACCTTACATGATTTGGTAACTTTTTAATCATAATCCCCATGAAATAATAACATTAAATGAAACATTAAAAACCATGATAATAAATAACTTAATGATATAACATTTCAATTGAGCTTTATATACAACTCATAGAATAATATAGTTGCATAAAATAACATATGTCCTAAAGAAGGAAATTTGAGACAAAAAACTCTTACCTCAAGTCTTGACTTTATTCATACATGTTCGAACCTCTAGTATAATAAATATAGGTTTATTATAAATATATTACATAACCATACTCATATATATCATACCATATATGATTTACTTATGACCTTTTATTACTCGTTTATTAATAAATCCTTGTTAAAATCACATTTCAAGAAAAAATAGTTTTGTTTTTCATGTATGTTTTCATTTAGTATTTTCAATCCTTTTACTTTTATCTTATTTAAATAATATAAAAAATGTTAAAAATGATATAAATATCATATATATTTATTTTTTATTTATTTATTTTATTCCATAAAATTTAGAGATAGAAAATGAATTACACTATTCATGGTGTTAAAAATGATATAAATATCATATATATTAATTTTATATTTATTTATTTTATTCCATAAAATTTAGAGATATAAAATGAATTACACTATTCATGGAGATGGTAGGTCATACGTATGCATGATTGTTGTTTCTGTTATCTCGAAAGATGGAACAAAAGAAAGGTAAGTATTAATTCAACTTTATAGAAAAAAATATAATATAATTTATATCATATATATCATTAAATATATCTTTTACTATCCATTTCAAAATAAAATTAAAAACATATTGCATCGCTTCATGGAGGAAGTAGTCCACATGTACGCATGAGCGATATTATTATTTTCCAAGATATTGAAATAAAAGATGGTAGATTTGATATTATAATTAAACATTATAATTATTTCATAAATATAATATAAATATTTTAAATCCATCATTATATCCAGCTATGAAAGGTGGTTATGGAAAACGAATTACATTGGTTCGCAGGGCGGTAGTCCATCGTACACAAGATCAACAGTTTGGTTTCTCATTTGATGGAAGAGGAGATGGATATGGGTTATGAAATTAAAATAATAACATCAATTTATATGGGATATAATTATTTTATTATATCATAATATTTGGATAATATTTTAAGTGTATGGAAGAATAAATAAAACAAAAACACTTGATTAAGAATGATACCTCTTCTTTGGACAACCTCCTTAGGTTTGTATAAAAATCATTTTTAGGAGGGATTCCTAATAAAAATAATGCCTATATGATATCAATATTAAATTAAGGAATATATTTTGTAAATTATTTTCTAAAACCAAAGGCTTTTTAAGTTTTAAGTGGAGAGGATAAGGGGTGCCCTTTTACAAGTGGGGGAGAGGGCACACTTGGAATTTTTAAAAAAAAATTGTATACCCAAGTTTTATATATGAAAAAAGGATAAAAATGGGTAATTATTGAACCTCATATGATATAAGGTATAAATATGGCCATAAAATATGTATTTTACAATTTTTTAGGTCATTTTAATCCTTATCTGTTAGTTTAACATCCCATTCAACCTGTTTTAACCATAACTGCATTAATTAATTTTTACTATTTTTACTATTCATTATGAATAAAAATTAAGTTTAACTTATTATATAATATTAATTATTTTTATTAAAAATATTTAATACATTTTCAATTCACATAATTGGTATAATTTAATTTAAAATTAATCACATAGACGCGATGAAAAAGCGGTTTTCCAAAAAAATGTTTTCGTAAGTATGGAAATTTTTAATATAAAAATTAAATATGAAATTGATTTAAATGATATAAATTGAATTAATAAATATATAATATATCTAATTTTACTTTTAAAACCATATTAAAATAAAATGGTGGTTGTAAATGCTTTAAACAAAAAGGAATTTTTTAATAAAAATTGGTAAATTTTAACTATTCATCAAAAAATTAATCCTTTCAAAAAAATTCTCAATAATTCACTCAAATATAATTTTTACATGTATATTTAAAAAATGAAGTTTATTGTTTCACAAAGATATTCTAAGTGTGAAAAATTTTAATTTTATTATAAGTTTGCGATATAACCACTTTTTAGAAAAATACATTTTTTATGCATAAAACTGAATTTATTCATATATCATTCTTATAAAAAAATATTATATTAATGATAAAGTATTTTATTCAAAATATAATGTTTAAATTTCATTAAAATAATTCAAAAATAGTGGATAATTTTATTTATTATTATAAAAACACTTTTCACACCTAAAACAGTTTTTCAGAAGAACGTTTATTTTAGTTTAAATTGATTTTTATTTTCATTTATAATCAATTTATATCCAATGAAATTAATTTATACATATGTACACCATATAATTTTAATTTTTTTATTTATTTCTATCCATAGACTCAAATTTAATGGGTAGGTTAAAATATTCATGTTTAAATATTTTATTAGTTTATCGCGGTTCATTTAAACTTAGTGTTGCATGTAATGAAAGATATTGATGAAATTAAATTAATTTGAAAAAAATAATTTCATAAAATCCTATAGTGTTACAAGTAGGGGACCATGTGTTTGTAGGGAAACTGGTGGTTCCTGGTGTGGCAAGACCCAAAAACCGTGTTAAGGTGGGGTATATGTGCTGTTTGTGGGGCACAGTTGTTACATTTTTAACATCCTAAATCTCAAGGTACATATATTTTAAGTTTTTTCACATATTTAAGGGTGTAATTAAAATATCTGAGTTTTTTAGGAGTGTTTAGATAAGTAAATGGATTAAGGATGAAAATTTTCTAAATGAGTGATTCATGCCATCAATGGATATTCACGATGTGAATGTATTCAAGGTTAAACACATGAATTTATTTTAGGACATAAAAAAATCATGATGTTAAAGTAAAATTCAGGATGTTAATGGGGTTTTGGGTATTTTAATATGAGAATTTTTTTTCAACATATTGGTTTTCCCAAGAATTCATAATGTGAATGCTTAATTCATTCCATGAATATTTCCAGTTCCAGTAGTTTTAATAACCTGATGCCATTATCTTTTCTCATATGTATTTTTACTAATTATTTAAACCCTAAGATCTCTCCATATGATTTTGGTATCTCCTATCCCCTTATAAATCCTCTCATGGATGCTTAAATGCCCATTTGATCTTGCATATCCAATCTGGTAAGTTCTTCAATCATGATCAATTATCACCTATTCTCCTTGATTCAAATCAATTAAACCTTTGACATATTTCTTGTATATAATGATTTTGGATTTATCTAATAAGGATTTTGAATATTGTTGATAGAATTGACATCCAGATTCAAGTATTTGGCTTCTGTGTAATGTTTTGACCAAGATTGTTCTCGATACTGGATCTTCTTTGGTAAGTTGATATTTTCATAACCTTTTTGGGTGTGGTTCCTATTCTAACTCAATCCTAGAGTTCTAAACATGTCAAATAATGAATGGTTTTAGGATCCAATGGTGCATTTGGACTTGGATGGCAACCCTTTATTTAATTTTCATTATCACAACCGAGGTAGGAATCCCATAACTCTCATGCATGTCTTATATGGTTTATTGTTAGGATTGTTGGAATGCATGTATATCCATAATAAAACTATGTAGGATTATTGATCATATGAGATGTGCATGTGTATCCTTAACTTGTTCTTATGATGCTTACATATGGATTGTTTCGATGATGATACTGTTTGACTTAACGTGATGTTTGATCAATCATTTTCATCTTGTATCATATATGTTGTTCTTCTATCATCTACAGTTGTGTGTGTAGGTCGAGCCTAGTGGAATATCCCTCGAGAGGGATGTTTTAGTTGTAAGACCAATATGAATTACACTATACCTTGGATAAGGTATGTGTTATCCATGTTTGGGACTATCCCTACTTGATAGGGGGATGTGTTTGGAGGACATCCAATGTTCCTTCCAATATAGAGCCCAAGTATGTAGAGCTGGTCTCGGAGGACCCAACATATGTTTTGGAATTGTGTGATATATATTTTTGATATATGTACCATGTTTACTTTCATGGAATGAAATTTCATATGTTATTCACTTATATTAAGGGTCATTGATGGTTTCCTAATAAGTTTTGTACTCACACCCTACTTGGTAATTTCAATGCACTTATAGAATTTATGCTCATGGATCTAATAAATGGAAATGTCACTTTAATGGATGGTTGAGTAGGTATATAGGTGGATGAAGTTATTATGGATGGAGTTTGGATTGGATTCTTGTAGGTGATACTTTTATTTTTTTTGGATTACCGTACTCTGGATCCTTTTTGTTAGTTTTGGGTTTTATATTTGGCATGACATACTATTACTACATGGGATATTTTTTTATATGTTTCTACTCTAATGGTTATTATTTTATTATTTATTTAATGATTATTGTTATTAATTTTTTATATACTATGATGTTCATTTGGTACAGAGTTCATAGTCTCCCCATACTATTTTATAGGCCCTCGCAACTATTCAGAAAGATCTTTTGTATGGGGAGGCAAGAATGAGGTCATGTGACACCCATATCTTGGTCCTAATGGTTTGGGTCGAGGTGTTACACAATGGTATAAGAGGAATAGGTTCATTAACTTGTTTATCCTCTTTTTATTCATTTGGGATAGGGTAATTAGGAGATATGATGATTAGGAATCAGGAATGGGAACTATGTTAGTGTCTAACCAACACTGTATAGTGTACCTCTGAGTTACCATAAAGTTGGGAATTATTTTTTATTGTTTGAGGTTACCATTAATTAAATTCACTATGGGCGATTCCAGTGATATTGATATATTGATTTATGTGAATTGGTGTGTGTTCATGCATCATGATAGGCTAGTAGGTTCACATTTCATATATACATGTTTCTTAAATTATAAAGATCTCAAATAATTAAATGCATAATGAAATTATGGTATGATCTTTGGTTTATTATTTCTTACATTCCTAATTTGAGAATGTTGTATTCTATGTCTGATTTTATATATGTGTGGTTGTGACTAACGTGTAGGTACTGGAGGATTGACTTGGGTTTTGGGTAGTGACTATGGGGTTATTCCTTGTTCTTATGGTTATAATATTAGGTTTAACCTTATTGTGAACCATTGTGTGTGATTCTTTTTGGTTATTAGTTTTTGTGTTCAAGTTTTTGTCTTTATCTAAGGTTTGTTCTGACATTTTAGGAAAATTTTCCCTATAGAAATATGACAGGGCTAGTTGCTCCACCTCTTGTCTAGGAGGATGTGACTAAGAAATTTCCCTTGGTCAGTTTAGTGGGTCAAGAAATAGAACTGTTCCAACTAGGACTCTTTAGGCTCGTACCTATTCAGGAAGGAGGAACCCACAAAGGTAGGCTGATAACGGTTGATTCGACATGTATCATACAACTCCATCACCTCCATAATTCTAGGGAACTGGATTCCCTTAGGATATGGATTACTAGATATAGGTCACTAAGAGCATATTTGACTTGGTAGAGACCCCATAGAACCAGAAGGCTAAGCTTTTGGCTTTCATGCTTCATGGAACAACTAGATGATGGTGGGATATTATGCTGCAAGATGGTAGTTGGGAAGGGATAACATGGGAGAAATTCACATGCCTCTTATTCAAGGAGCTCTTCCTAGATGCACTAAATTTAGACCTTCATCAGGAGATCATGGAGCTACAATAGGGGTCTATGATAGTTTCTTTCTATTCTGAACACTTAATGAAGTTGATCCGATTTGCACCACTTTTGGTGGGAAATGAGCCATATATAGCTAGAAATTTAGATATTGGCATTCTCCCAGAGTTGAGATAAAAGGTTATGAATTTCTATCTTATGTCTTATGCTATATTTTTTTGTAAAAAACTGATGATTGATAATAGAGCTAAGGAAGATAGAGTTAATGGTATTCTTCCTAATATCAATGGACCGACAAGTTCCTTCTCTAGTGTAGTCTTAGTTTCTCATTCAAATAGAAATAAGTGGAAGTTATAGGACATGTGTTAGGGTGGAAATATGAATTCATAGTATAGCTGATCTTTTTTAACTCTTTTTGTGGGGAACAACTCTACTAGATGCTATAAATATTGGAGGAGGGACACATTCTCAAGGAATATTCTATTTCCCTATATAATTGTCACCAATGTGGAAAGATAAGGAATATAAAGGGGTTATATGACAATTATTTGAGGATACACTTAGTTAAGTTAGGAACAGGACCTCAGTGGTAGGTTCAGACCCTTCCAGGTTTGGTGAACTAGGTTAATCATGAGCCTTTTGGGTGTTATAGAGTGGTGTTTGGTAGGGAATATTTGGTTGATCTAGATTTAGATAATTATGGAGAGGGACCTTCAATAATTTGAGATATTTCCTTGATCTGTTCAACTATATTTGTTTCTTTTTTGACATAAAATCATCTTATTCATTCATATCTTCTCAAGTGGTTGGTGGGTTAGATTTTCTGGTTAAATTCTAAATTGATATTATGTATATCAATACGCCCCTAGGAAAGAAAGTGGATCATATTTATATATTTATAGACTATTCAATGGTGGTTTATATCTTTGATAATGTTTGGAGATTCAAAATTATAGAGATGACATGTTTCTATATGATCTTTGGCATAGACCGGTTAACCTGTTTCCATGTGCACATCGATTATTATCAGAGATGAGTGGCATGTTCATCGATAAAGGGGGAGAATTTTTTTCCTGACCAATGATCGGTATATCAAGTTATGTAGAGTGGGACCAAAACATCATCATAGAGAAGTCCTTTCATCACAGGTGGCTGGTTTGATCCTTGTATTGGATCAGACGGTGACTACCTCCCTTTACCCTATGGTGGTAAACCTATCCCAGGATATCTTTCCAGAGAAATTATTAGGGTTACTTATACATATGAGAGTTGAATTTGAGATCAAGAAGGAATATAGAAAATGATCCCTATTTATTCCACTATATCACTTGGAACTAGCTAAGTTGAAAGAGCTTAGGGTGGAACTAGATGATCTGAAAGAAAAAGGATTCATTAGATCAAGTACTTCTCCTTGGGGTGCTCTGATATTGTTTTCTAAGTGGGAATATGCTAGTCTTCTTCTTTTTATGGACAACCAAAAACTGAATCAAATCACAGTGAAAAATAATTGATGGATTACAATAATAGATGAATTGTTTGATTGGTTATGTGGAGCCCAATGGTTCTCTAAAACTTATTTATGTTTTAGCTTCCATCAGCTTTGGTCCAGAAAGGATGAAATCCTAAATATAGTGTTTAGGAGTATATATGGGTTTTATGAGTATCTCATTATGTATTTTGGGATGAAAAATTGTAGCGACTCGGGTTTTTGGCCCTGTCAAACTTTGGAATATTTCTACGAATAATTACAGAGCTAGGCGCGGAGACGGCGTGCAATTCTGAGGCCCGGTGTGCCCAGAATTAATTTTATAAAAATATTAAGTATTTTTATACTATGCACGTGGCAAGTGTGTGATATATCCTAAACGGTAGCTCAGAACGGGAATCTGAGGGCACGGTTGCGTCCGGAACGTGTCGTTTACCCTAGGCGAGGTGTAACCTTTGCGGGCGCGGGCCTGCGGTGGAAAGCGCCACCAGGGGAATTTTCGTAAATAAGTGGAAAAGTCCATTTACGAGTGTCGGCTCGAATAACTTCTGAACGGAGTCTCGGATCGCAAATCTGAGTCCGCTGTTGCATTCAGAACGGCACGTTTACCCTAGGGGTGACCTTAACTTTGTCCGCGTCGGGCGCGGAGTCGGGGGCGATGTTTTAAATGAAGGTTTTTAAATAAATAAAAAAACAATTTCATTTCTCTCCTCCCTCTCCCACCCAAGAGCAGCGGAACAGAACCCCTCCTCCCACCTCCGTTCTTCGCCGATTTGAGCTTCGGGCGTCTGTTTTCAGCGCTGATCGTCAGCAGATCGAGCTCCAGCGCGTCGCAGGCGTCGTTCTGCACCCGAAGCTTCAGCGATCCGCCAAAAGGTAGGCGTTTTACGCTTTGAAAATCCCAGATCCCGTTTATGTGTTTTTTTTCTTCAAATCTTTATAAGGTTTGTGTAGTTCGGGTCCCGAGCTTTCCGAAACTTTTTTCGTATCTAAATTTGGAGCACCGGGGTGCTTCCGGTGGCTCCTGGAAGTTTCCCGGTGAAAACCCGGTTTTCCGGCTAGACCCGCGGCGGCCATGGCGGAATCCGGCGAGTTCTGCGGCGGCGCGGTGGTTTCCGGCTCCGGCACGGCGGAGTCCGGCGGCGGCGCGGTGGTTTCCGGCACCCTGCGGTGGTCCGACCAGATTGTTCCGGGGGTTCTTTAAACCCCCGTAACTCGCAAACCGTAACTCCGATTTGCGAGCCGTTTGCGGCGATGCGTTCCTTGTGTCGAGACGGACCTTTCACTTTGAGAATTTTGTGAGTCGGGATTTTGGCCCGGTGGCTTGAAATGTCGAATAAAATAATAATATTTTATTATTTTACGACTTCGGGCCATTGTAACTTCTACTTGGAGCGTCTGATTGACGTGCCGTCAGTGGCGTTGAGACCCTGATGGTATGAAAGACTTTTTGAGATGGTTTTCGAGTGTTGGGACCGAGTTTGGGGTGCAGGCCCCACGAGGCCGGGTTTTGGCGTTTGCGGAGAAACGCAGCTTTCGCACTGGGAGTCCGATTTTGGCGGATGATTAGTCGATCCGGTGTGTTTTTCTGAGAGGATTGCAATGGTGCGATCCGTTCAATGAGTTTCGGAATCGAGGCGTGGGCCCCACCCAAGCTGGCTTCGGTGAATAGTACCTTTTTCACCGGGTGACGTTTCGGACGAGCGAGTAGTCGATTCCGCTTATTTTTCCGAGGGGATCGCTGTGGTATGGTCCGCTCGATGGGTTTCAGGATCGTTGTGTGGGCCCCACATGAGTTAGCTACGGTGAATAGTGTTGTTTTCACCGGTAGTCCGTTTCGGGCGAGTAAGCAGCCTACCCTGCGTGTTTTTCTGCGTAAATCGCGATGGTGGTCTCGGTTTTGGCCTTGGAGATGCGCAGTGTGGCATTGTTGCGGGTTGATTGGGTTAGCGACGTTTTGGACCGGCAATGGTTGAGGGTACTCCCTTAGTTCGTTCCCACGAGGGTTCGTGTGGTATCACAACCTTCTTATAGGTTTGTGATCCTCTCGATGAGATGTTTAAACTGTTAGAGTTGTGACATCCCTCCGGTGGGCCCGGAATGAGATCCCCTAGCATCTTTTCCCTAGATCGAGTTCTTGGTATCGCTGTGACCACTTATTCACGGGCGGTGATCCCCTATCTAGCATATTTACCCCGCAGGGTTTATGGCATCATCAGGATTATGATCCCCTACACTGTGGGGCGTACTCAGTAGGGTTGTGACATCGTTGGGTATACGATCCCCTACTCAGTACGAGGTTTATAGTAGGGTTGTGGTATCGTTGGTTATACGATCCCCTACTTAGCGCGTGGTTTCTGTAGGGTTGCGGCATCGTCAGTTCGATCCCCTACATCACGAGTTATACCAGATAGGGTTCCGGTATCGTCGTGACCACCTTTATATGGGCGACGATCCTCTATCTGAGTGATGTGCTTCTGTCGAGTGCTACATCGAGTTGTGGTATCCCCCAGTGGATCCTGGGTGTGATCCCCTATCTGTGAGAACTACGTATGCCAGATCGGGTCGTGGTATCCCTCAATGGACCCTGGGAGTGATCCCCTATCTATGAGCTACGTTTACCGGAGTGGGTTTTGGTATCCCCTAGCAGACCCTAGCGGCGATACCCTATCCGAGGAGTTTGGTGGTTATGTTGTTTCAGCGATGTTTCCTCACTGATGTTATCTGACGAGCGTGGTATCTTGGGTGAGCATCTAAGATGTTTGTTTCTGACTCAATGGAGTGTATCTCTTGGGCACGTGTCATCTGGGATGATAGTGATCGTGGAGTTTGATCTCCTGGTTGTGAACCGTTGCTGGTGTTGAGGTTGGTACCTCAGGTGGCTTTGTGGCGTGAGCTGAGTTTATCTGGATTGTTTAAGGTGCATGTATGGGCATACACCTGAGCTGAGCTGACTAGTTGTGTTTAGCCAAGGATGGTCACGAGATGGAGTTTCTCTCTCGTATGGGTTTCCTCTGGCTGGGATGAGCGGACTGTTGACTTTCAGTTTCTCTCTTTTGTTTTGGGTTTTTGGGGTGCCTACTGAGTATGTTTATACTCACCCCTACACGGGCTTTGCCCGCACATGTTTGTGCCTTGTGCAAACCACAGGCCTTTCGAAGGAGTCCCAGGAGGACCTGGAGTAGGCGGAGCTAAGTGAGAGAGACTGACCGGGGTGTTTACCGGTGCGGTGCTGAGGAAGCTTTCCGGCGGGTGTTTGTGGCAGTGTTCCCCTTATTCAGAGCAGGTTGGACACGCTTTTGTAGTTTTCTTTTGGTGGGCCCTGTTTTTTCCTTTGTACTTATGTTGTACTCTGGTTGTGGGATAGTGTATGCATGCATTTTTTTACTTTCTAGTTTTATATATCTCTGAACTGTTTCATGGAGGTGTATGTGGGTGCATGTGTACAGGTACCTTAGGCTAATGCCTCCCATGTGTGTGATAGCCTACTCGGTGCTAGTCGCCAGCCCCTGGCCTATTGGAGGTGGGCTTGGGGAGTCTCGACTCGAACCCCATTGGGTCGGGTCGTGACAGAGTGGTATCAGAGGAGGTTCCACCTTTGGGATCTCAGAGCGTAGCTTGTCTAGCTGTGAGTTTGGTTTGGGTTGCATAGCGGCAGTGTTAGGGTGTTTCGAGCACGGCTTTGAGGCCAGAGACTCCAGTGTTGGTGCAGAGGCCGACGTATCCATACACCAGGACTCTAATAACCTGCCTTTAGACTCGGGACATTCGTACACTGGTCGCGAGGACATAATGGTACATGCATCATATAGGACTGGGTTTTTGGGTTTTCATTGTCCTTCTTGAGTCAGCTCTCCAGATATACTCTTTGACTGTGGTGTGTCTTGAATGTATTTCAGGATGCCTCCACGAAGCCAGCCAGCGAGGGTTCTGCAGCAAGATTGTGCTGACGACCCGCCCCGTGTAGAGGCTGTAGGGTAGGGCGCAGGTTCTGAGATTGCACCTCCAGGTGGTCTGCCAGTTGAGCCACCACCTGTCGAGCAGCTGATTGTGCCGACAGTGCAGGACGAGGTTGCACGCAGGCTGAGTGCACTGGACAAGTTCCAGAGGTAGCGACCTCTGAGGTTTCGGGGTGATTCAGACCCCCAGGCAGCTGATGACTGGCTTGAGGCAGTCACCCGAGTTTTCCGCCTAGTGAGGACACCTCCTGATCAGATGGTGTCCCTAGCGGCGAGCCTTCTGCATGGTTCGGCTGGGTGATGGTGGAGTTTGGTGACACAGTCCCATGACGAGGAGACGCTCACGTGGGCAGAGTTTGAGTGGCTCTTCAGGGAGGATTTCTATCCGGTGATGCTGAGGTCAGTGCGGATTCAGGAGCTTCTGCAGCTTCGACAGGAGAGCATGACCGTGTCGGAGTACTCAGCGAGGTTTACAGACTTGTCGCGCTACTCCCTGGATATGGTTCGAGACCCGTTCTTTAGGGATCGTACCTTCGAGCAGGGCTTACGTAGGGACATCCGAGAAGGTGTGGTTCTCTTGTTCCTGCCCACCTATGCTAGAGTGCTGGAGCGAGCGTTGGTGGTGGAGAGTTTTCTGGCTGAGAAGATTCCCCCTGTTAGTGCAGGGCACTCGAGAGCTGAGACTTCGTCAGTCGGATCGGCATCTGGTAGCCAGTGACAGAATCAGGGGTCAGGACGTGGTCGACGTTTCAGGAGGCGACCCCAGGATGGAGGATCTGAGGCTCATGGCTCACAGGGCTCGCAGGCCAGTTTTGGTCAGCCACAAGAGAGGCGGTGTTACGCTTGCGACGGTCGGGGACATCTTTCTAGATATTGTCCGACCCGACATGCTGCTGAGAGGGAGCCGGTCGATGGACCGCCTTGGCAGAGGCAGCGTCTCGAGCAAGAAGGTCCGCAGGGTGGCGGACGTGGCGGCAGAGCTGGTGCAGCAGGAGGCGGTGGTAGGCAGTACCAGTTGCCACCACCCCCACCCCCAGGAGGTCCACGCCAAGCTCAGGGAGCTGGTGGCCGAGGGCGAGGACAGCTACATTCCCTGGAGGCTGTTGACCTAGAGGCACCGCGAATGGATAGAGGTACTCCTTGTGTCCTTTCTACTTTCTGCAGTAGTTTGATAGACACTGTTTAGCGGTACTCTTTCCTTTCCGTTGCTTTATCGAGTTTTGTTCAGGGCGTTGGTAAGACCCTGTGTGGGTGTTGTTCAACATGCTTAGAATGTGTGAGGAAGAGGGATCCTTCCCCCACCGAGACGTGTTTTTGTGACACGATTAAAACCGTGTGGGCGAGTCAATGCCGCCCAAAGCGGATAGTATTGAGGTGTGGTGTATGAGTCCCTCTGACTTATGCGTTCGGGCAAGGGTGTTTGTTGGTGAACTCGCTGGTGTGCGAGACCCAGTTGAGAATCCAGTCGTTGTCCTTGTGCTTAGGGCTTTTTGGGGATAAAAAGTTCTAAGGGGGGAGGATGTACCAACTCAGGTTTTTGGCCCTGTTAGACTTTGGAATATTTCTACGAATAATTCCAGAGCTAGGCGTGGAGACGGCGTGCAATTTCGAGGCCCGGTGTGCCCGAAATTAATTTTATAAAAATATTAAGTATTTTTATACTATGCACGTGGCGAGGGTGTGATATCTCCTAAACGGTAGCTCAGAATGGGAATCTGAGGGCACGGTTGCGTCCGGAATGTGCCGTTTACCCTAGGCGAGGTGTAACCTTTGCGGGCGCGGGCCTGCGGTGGAAAGCGCCACCAGGGGAATTTTCGTAAATAAGTGGAAAAGTCCATTTACGAGCGTCGGCTCGAATAAATTTTCAACAGAGTCTCGGATCGCAAATCTGAGTCTGCTGTTGCGTTCAGAACGACGCGTTTACCCTAGGGGTGACCTTAACTTTGTCAGCGTCGGGCGCGGAGTCGGGGGCGATGTTTTAAATGAAGGTTTTTAAATAAAAAAAAAGAAAACAATTTCATTTCTCTCCTCCCTCTCCCACCCAAGCGCAGCGGGATGGAACCCCTCCTCCCACCTTAGTTCTTCACCGATTTGAGCTCCGGGTGTCCGTTTTCAGCACCGATCGTCAGCAGATCGAGCTCCAGCGCGTCGCAGGCGTCGTTCTGCACCCGAAGCTTCGGCGATCCACAAAAAGGTAGGCATTTTACGTTTCGAAAATCCCGGATCCCATTTATGAGTTTTTTTCTTCAAATCTTCATAAGGCTTGTGTAGTTCGGGTCCCGAGCTTTCAAAAACTTTTTTCGGATCTGAATTTGGAGCACCGGGGTGCTCCCGGTGGCTCTCGGAAGTTTTCCGGCGAAAACCAGGTTTTCCGGTGAGACCCGCGGCGGCCATTGCAGAATCCGGCGAGTTCCGTGGCGGCGCGGCGGCAGCGCGGTGGTTTCCGGCTCCGGCACGGCGGAGTCCGGCGACGACGCAGAGGTTTTCGGCGACCCTGCGGTGATCCGGCCAGATTGTTCTGGGGGTTCTTTAAACCCCCGTAACTCGCAAACCGTAACTCCGATTTGCGATCTGTTTGCGGCGATGCGTTCCTTGAGTCGAGACGGACCTTTTGCACTCATTTTGAGAATTTTGTGATTTGGGATTTTGGCTCAGGGGCTTGAAATGTCGAATAAAATAAAAATATTTTATTATTTTACGACTTTGGGTCGTTGTAACTTCTAAACGGAGCGTCCGATTGACATGCCGTCAGTGGCGTTGAGACCCTGGTGGTATGACAAAATTTTTGAGATGGTTTCCAGGTGTTGGGACCGAGTTCGGGGTGTGGGCCCCACGAGGCCGGGTTTTGGCGTTTGCGGAGAAACGCAGCTTTCGCACCAGGAGTCCGATTTTGGTGGATGATTAGTCGATCCTGTGTGTTTTTCTGAGAGGATCGCAATGGTGTGATCTGTTCGATGAGTTTCGGAATCGAGGCGTGGGCCCCACCCGAGTTGGCTTCGGTGAATAGTACCTTTTTCACCGGGTGTCTGTTTCGGACGAGCGAGTAGTCGATTCCGCTTGATTTTCCGAGGGGATCGTCGTGGTATGGTCCGCTCGATGGGTTTCAGGATCGTTGTGTGGGCCCCGCACGTGTTAGCTATGGTGAATAGTTCTATTTTCACCGGTAGTCTGTTTTGGGCGAGTAAGCAGCCTACCCTTCGTGTTTTTCCACGTAGATCGTGATGGTGGTCTCGGTTTTGGCCTTGGAGATGCGCAGTGTGGCGTTGTTGCGGGTTGCTCGGGTTAGTGATGTTTTGGACCAGCAGTGGTTGAGGGTACTCCCTTGGTTCGTTCCCACGAGGGTTCGTGTGGTATCACAACCTTCGTATAGGTTTTTGATCCTTTCGATGGGATGTTTAAACTATTAGAGTTGTGACATCCCTCCGGTGGGCCCGGAGCGGGATCCCCTAGCATCTTTTCCCTAGATCGAGTTCTTGGTATCGCTGTGACCGCTTATTCACGGGAGGCGATCCCCTATCTAGCAGATTAACCCCGCAGAGTGTATGGAATCATCAGGATTATGATCCCCTACGTGGTGGGTCGTACTCAGTAAGGTTGTGGCATCGTTGGGTATATGATCCCCTACTCAGCATGAGGTTTATAGTGGGGTTTTGGTATCGTTGTTTATATGATCCCCTACTTAGCGCGTGGTTTCTGTAGGGTTGTGGCATCGTCAGTTCGATCCCCTACATCGCGAGTTATACCAGATAGGGTTCCGGTATCGTCGTGACCACCTTTATATGGGCGACGATCCTCTATCTGAGTGATGTGCTTCTGTCGAGCGCCATATTGGGTTGTGGTATCGCCCAGCGGATCCTGGGTGTGATCCCCTATCTGTGAGAACTACGTTTGCCAGATCGGGTCGTGGTATCCCTCAACGGACCCTGGGAGTGATCCCCTATCTATGAGCTACGTATACCGGAGTTGGTTTTGGTATCCCCTAACGGACCCTAGCGGTGATCCCCTATCCGAGGATTTTGGTGGTTATGTTGTTTTAGCGATGTTTCCTCAGTGATGTTATCTGACGAGCATGGTCTCTCGGGTGAGCGTCTGAGATGTTTGTTTCTAACCTGATGAAGTGTATCTCTCAGGCACGTGTCATCTGGGATGACAATGATCATGGGGTTTGCTCTCCTGGTTGTGAACCGTTGCTGGTGTTGAGGTCGGTACCTCAGGTGGCTTTGTGGCGTGAGCTGAGTTTATCTGGATTGTTTAAGGTGCATGTATGGGCATACACCTGAGATGAGCTGACTAGTTGTGTTTAGCCGAGGATGGTCACGAGATGGAGTTTCTATCTCGTATGGGTTCCCTCTGGCTGGGATGAGCAGACTGTTTCCTTTCAGTTTCTCTCTTTTGTTTTGGGTTTTTGGGGTGCCTACTGAGTATGTTTATACTCACCCCTGTACGGGATTTGCCCGCACATGTTTGTGTCTTGTGCAGACCACAGGACTTTCGACGGAGTCCCAGGAGGACCTGGAGTAGGCGGAGCTGAGTGAGAGAGACTGGCCGGGGTGTTTACCGGTGCGGTGCCGAGGAATCTTTCTGGCGGGTGTTTGTGGCAGTGTTCCCCTTATTCATAGCAGGTTGGACATGCTTTTGTTGTTTTCTTTTGGTGGGCCCTGTTTTTCCCTTTTCACTTCTGTTGTACTCTGGTTGTTGGATAGTGTATGCATGCATTTTTTTACTTTTCAGTTTTATATATCTCTGCACTGTTTCATGGAGGTGTATGTGGGTGCATGTGTACCTACCTTAGGCTAATGCCTCCCATGTGTTTGATAGCCTACTTCGTGCTAGTCGCCAGCCCCTGGACTATTGGAGGCGGGCTTGGGGAGTCGCGACTCGAGCCCCATTGGGTCGGGTCGTGACAGAGTGGTATCAGAGGAGGTTCCACCTTTGGGATCTCAGAGCGTAGCTTGTCTAGCTGTGAGTTTGGTTTGGGTTGCATAACGGCAGTGTTAGGGTGTTTCGATCTCGGCTTTCAGGCCAGAGACTCCAGTGTTGGTGCGGCGGCCGACGTATCCATACACCAGGACTCTGATAACCTGCCTTTCGACTCGGGACATTCGTACACTGGTCGCGGGGACATAATGGTACATGCATCATATAGGACTGGGTTTTTGGGTTTTCCTTGTCCTTCTTGAGTCAGCTCTCCATATATACTCTTTTACTGTGGCGTGTCTTGAATGTATTTCAGGATGCCTCCACGATGACAACCAGTGAGGGTTCAGCAGTAGGATTGTACTGACGACCCGCCCTGTGTAGAGGTTGTGGAGCAGGGCGCAGGTTCTGAGGTTGCACCTCCAGGTGGTCTGCCAGTTGAGCCACCACCTGTCGAGCAGCTGATTGTGCCGGCGATGCAGGACAAGGTTGCGCGCAGGATGAGTGCGCTGCACGAGTTCCAAAGGCAGCGACCTCTGAGGTTTCGGGGTGATCCAGACCCCCAGCCAGCTGATGACTGGCTTGAGGCTGTCACCTGAGTTTTCCACCTAGTGAGGAAACCTCCTGATCAGATGGTGGTCCTAACGGCGAGCCTTCTGCATGGTTCGGCTGGGCGATGGTGGAGTTTGGTGACGTAGTCCCATGATGAGGAGACGCTCACGTGGGCAGAGTTTGAGCAGCTCTTCAGGGAGGAGTTCTATCCGGTGATGCTGAGGTCAGTGCGGATTCAGGAGCTTCTATAGCTTCGACAGGAGAGCATGACCGTGTCGGAGTACTCAGCGAGGTTTACAGACCTGTTGCGCTACTCCCTAGATATGGTTCGAGACCTGTTCTTTAGGGCTCGGACCTTCGAGCAGGGCTTACGCAGGGACATCTGAGCAGGTGTGGTTCCCTTGTGTATGCCCACCTATGTTGGAGTGTTGGAGCGAGCGTTAGTGGTGGAGAGTTTTCTGGCTGAGCAGATTCCCCCTGTTAGTGCTCGGCACTCGAGAGCTGAGACCTCGTTAGTCGAATCGGCATCTGGTAGCCGACGACAGACTCAGGGGTCAGGACGTGGTCGACGTTTCAGGAGGAGACCCCAGGATGGAGGATCTGAGGCTCATGGCTCAGAGGGCTCGCATGCCAGTTTTGGTCAGCTGCAAGAGAGGCGGTGTTACGCTTGCGACGGTCGGGGACATCTTGCTAGATATTGTCTGACCCGACGTGCTGCTGAGAGGGAGTCGGTCGATGGACCTCCTTGGCAGAGGCAGCATCTCGAGCAAGGAGGTCCGCATGGCGGCGGACGTGGCGGTGGAGCTGGTGCAGTAGGAGGCGATGGTAGGCAGAACCAGTTGCCACCACCCCCACCCCTAGGAGTTCCACGCCAAGCTCAAGGAGCTGGTGGCCGAGGGCGAGGACAGCTGCATGCCCTGGAGGCTGTTGACCCAGAGGCACCGTGAATGGATAGAGGTACTCCTTGTGTCCTTTCTACTTTCTACAGTAGTTTGGTAGACACTATTTAGCGGTACTCTTTCCTTTCTGTTGCTTGATCGAGTTTTGTTCAGGGCGTTGGTAAGACCCTGTGTGGGTGTTGTTCGGCATGCTTCGAATGTGTGAGGAAGAGGGATCCTTCCCCCACTGAGACGCGTTTTTGTGACGCGATTAATACCGTGCGGGCGAGTCAGTGCCGCCCAAAGTGGATAGTATCGAGGTGTGGTGGATGAGTCCCTCTGACTTATGCGTTTGGGCAAGGGTGTTTGTTGGTGAACTCACTGGTGTGCGAAACCCAGTTGAGAGTCCAGTCGTTGTCCTTGTGCTTAGGGATTTTCAGGGACAAAAAGTTCTAAGGGGGGGAGGATGTAGCGACTCGGGTTTTTGGCCCTGTCAGACTTTGGAATATTTCTACGAATAATTCCAGAGCTAGGCACGGAGACGACATGCAATTATGAGTCCCGGTGTGCCCGTAATTAATTTTATAATAATATTAAGTATTTTTATACTATGCACGTGGAGAGGGTGTGATATCTCCTAAACGGTAGCTCAGAATGGTAATCTGAGGGCACGGTTGCGTCCGGAATGTGTCGTTTACCCTAGGCGAGGTGTAACCTTTGCGGGCGCGGGCCTGCAGTGGAAAGCGCCAGTAGGGGCATTTTCGTAAATAAGTGGAAAAGTCCATTTACGAGCATCGGCTCGAATAACTTCTGAACGGAGTCTCGGATCACAAATCTGAGTCCGCCGTTGCATTCATAACAACGCGTTTACCTTAGGGGTGACCTTAACTTTGTCCGCGTCGGGCGCGGAGTCGGGGGTGATGTTTTAAATGAAGGTTTTTAAATAAAAAAAAAGAAAAAAATTTCATTTCTCTCCTCCCTCTCACACCCAAGCGCAGTGGAACGGAACCCCTCCTCCCACCTCCGTTCTTCGCCGATTTGAGCTCCGGGCGTCCGTTTTCAGCGCCGATCATCAGCAGATCGAGCTCCAGCGCGTCGCAGGCGTCGTTCTGCACCCGAAGTTTCGGCGATCCGCCAAAAGGTAGGAGTTTTACGTTTTGAAAATCCCGGATCCCGTTTATGCATTTTTTTTCTTCAAATCATCATAAGGGTTGTGTAGTTCGGGTCCCGAGCTTTCCGAAACTTTTTTCGAATCTGAATTTGGAGCACCGGGGTGTTCCCGGTGGCTCCCGGAAGTTTTCCGGCGAAAACCCGGTTTTCCGGCGAGACCCACGGCGGCCAGGGTGGAATCCGGCGAGTTCCGCGGCGGCGCGGTGGTTTCCGGCTCCGGCACGGCGGAGTCCGGCGGCGGCGCGGTGGTTTCCGGCGATCCTTCGGTGGTCCGACCAGATTATTCCGGGGGTTCTTTAAACCCCCGTAACTCGCAAACCGTAACTCCGATTTGGGAGCCGTTTGCGGCGATGCGTTCCTTGCGTCGAGACGAACCTTTTGCACTCACTTTGAGAATTTTGTGAGTCTGGATTTTGGCAAGGGGGTTTGAAATGTCGAATAAAATAATAATATTTTATTATTTTACGACTTCGGGCCGTTGTAACTTCTACCCGGAGCGTCCGATTGACGTGCCATCAGTGGCGTTGAGAACCTAATGGTACGACAGACTTTTTGAGATGGTTTTCGGGTGTTGGGACCGAGTTCGGGGTGCGGGCCCCATGAGGCCGGGTTTTGGCGTTTGCGGAGAAACGCAGCTTTCGCACAAGGAGTCCGATTTTGGCGGATGATTAGTCGATCCTGTGTGTTTTTCTGAGAGGATCGCAATGGTGCAATCCGTTCGATGAGTTTCGGAATCGAGGCATGGGCCCCACCTGAGTTGGCTTCAGTGAATAGTACCTTTTTCACTGGGTGTCCGTTTCGGACGAGCGAGTAGTCGATTCCGCTTGATTTTATGAGGGGATCGCCGTGGTATGGTCCGCTCGATGGGTTTCAGGATCGTTGTGTGGGACCCACATGAGTTAGCTACGGTGAATAGTGTTGTTTTCACCTGTAGTCCGTTTCGGGCGAGTAAGCAGCCTACCCTATGTGTTTTCCCACGTAGATCGCGATGGTGATCTCGGTTTTGGCCTTGGAGATGCGCAGTGTGGTGTTGTTGAGGGTTGCTCGGGTTAGCGATGTTTTGGACCAGCAGTGGTTGAGGGTACTCCCTTGATTCGTTCCCACGAGGGTTCATGTGGTATCACAACCTTTTTATAGGTTTGTGATCCTCTCGATGGGATGTTTAAACTGTTAGAGTTGTGACATCCCTCCAGTGGGCCCGGAGCGGGATCCCCTAGCATCTTTTCCCTAGATCGGGTTCTTGGTATCGTTGTGACCGCTTATTCACGGGCGGTGATCCCCTATCTAGCAGATTAACCCCGCAAGGTTTATGGCATCATCAGGATTATGATCCCCTACGCGGTGGTCCGTACTCAGTAGGGTTGTGATATCATTGGGTATACAATCCCCTACTCAGCATGAGGTTTATAGTAGGGTTGCGGTATCATTGGTTATACGATCCCCTACTTAGCGCGTGGTTTCTGTAGGGTTGCGACATCGTCAGTTCGATCCCCAAAATCGCGAGTTATACCAGATAGGGTTCTGGTATCGTCGTGACCACCTTTATATGGGTGACGATCCTCTATCTCAGTGATGTGCTTCTGTCGAGCGCCATATTGGTTTGTGGTATCCCCCAACGGATACTGGGTGTGATCCCCTATCTGTGAGAACTACGTATGCCAAATCAGGTCGTGGTATCCCTTAGCGGACCCTGGGAGTGATCCCCTATCTGTGAGCTACGTATACCGAAGTGGGTTTTGGTATCCCCTAGCGGACCCTAGCGGTGATCCCCTATCTGAGGAGTTTGGTGGTTATGTTGTTTTAGCGATGTTTCCTCAGTGATGTTATCTGACGAGCGTGGTCTCTCGGGTGAGCGTCTGAGATGTTTGTTTCTGACCCGATGGAGTGTATCTCTCGGGAACGTGTCATCTGGGATGACAGTGATCATGGAGTTTGCTCTCCTGGTTGTGAACCGTTACTGGTGTTGAGGTCGGTACCTCAGGTGGCTTTGTGGCGTGAGCTGAGTTTATCTGGATTGTTTAAGGTGCATGTATGAGCATACACCTGAGCTGAGCTGACTAGTTGTGTTTAGCCGAGGATGGTCACGAGATGGAGTTTCTCTCTTGTATGGGTTCCCTCTGGCTGGGATTAGTGGACTGTTGCCTTTCAGTTGCTCTCTTTTGTTTTGGGTTTTTGGGGTGCCTACTGAGTATGTTTATACTCACCCATGCACGGGCTTTGCCCGCACATGTTTGTGTCTTGTGCAGACCACAGGCCTTTCGACGGAGTCCCAGGAGGACCTGGTGCAGGTGGAGCTGAGTGAGATAGACTGACCGGGGTGTTTACCGGTGCGGTGCCGAGGAAGCTTTCCAGCGGGTGTTTGTGGTAGCGTTCCCTTTATTCAGAGCAGGTTGGACACGCTTTTGTAGTTTTCTTTTGGTGGGCCCTGTTTTTCCCTTTGTACTTCTGTTGTACTCTGGTTGTGGGATAGTGTATGCATGCATTTTTTTACTTTTCATTTTTATATATCTCTGCACTGTTTCATGGAGGTGTATGTGGGTGCATGTGTATAGGTACCTTAGGCTAATGCCTCCCATGTGTGTGATAGCCTACTCGGCGCTAGTCGCCAGCCCCTGGCCAATTGGAGGCGGGCTTGGGGAGTCACGACTCGAGCCCCATTGGGTCGGGTCGTGACACAAATGCTCTAGTAGTGTGTGTGGATCTCATGAAGATTATTTTTCACCTGTACTTGGATTCATTCAATGTTGTTTTCATTGATGACATCCTTATATATTCCAAGCCATCAGAATCACATGATAGACACATAGATATCATGTTGAGTATTCTTTGGGAACATCATCTTTACATTAAGTACTCAAAGTTTCACTTTTAGATACAGAAGGTGTTATTTATTGGGCATGTGGTTTCAAAATTAGTTATATCAATTGTTCCAGAGAAGATTTATGAAATTATGTCTTGAGAACAACCGATGAATGTGTTCTATATTAAGAGTTTTCTCATATTATTTGGTTACTAAATGAGATTCATTCAATACTTCTCCCATCTAAAAGTTCCCATAACCTCGATCGCCAAGAAGGGGTTCAAGTTCTAATGGATAGATCAGTGTGAAGAGGTATTGGAAGATATAATGTAAATGTTGATGTCAGATCTGATACCGACCATTCCCAAGCCTATAATTTTCTATGCAGAGTATTGTGACGCATTTGGAATTGGCTTATGAGTTGTTCTGATGTGGGGTGGTAATGTAGTTTCTTATTGGTCTCATCAGTTGTGACCCCATGTGAGGAACTACCCTACTCATGAATTGGATTTAGGGGTTGTGGTCCATGAACTTAAATGAGAGAAAAAATACCTCTTTTGTGATATATTTATTACGTACATGGACCATAAGATACTATGATATATTTTCTCCCAAAATAACCTATATCTTCATCAAATTCATTGGGTAGAGTACATGTAGATTCTATACTTAGAGATGGAGTATAATCCCTAAAATGTAAATTTATTTATAGATGTGGTGAGTATAAAAATTAAAGGCATTTGTGAATGGACATCATAAGATGTATGGAAGGACAAGGATTTATTGGAAGAATGGAAGGTGGGCATAACTGGGGATCGAGGGGAAGTGGTTTTTTCACCCTTAGTCATCACATCTTCCTTGATATAATGAGAAAATCTAGTCAAAATCTTAGTCAGTAGTGTGGGGAAATTCATGAGACATTGGAAAGAGGTGGTTATATTTTAGGTTGGGATTTGGAAATACTTTGAGTGATTTTGGTTCATGTAAGAGTGATGTATCTATCTTCCATGAGAGAGAATATGATGAGAGCCACTCATCCTTTACAGTGGGTAGTGAACCTGGCGAAGTCAATCAAGATTTATCACAATGTCAAGCAACCGTTATGGTGTCCTAACATGAAGAGAGACATTACAAGATTTTTTTCTCATTGTCTAAACATGTTATAAATCCAAGGTTGAGCATCAGAGACTTAGAGGGTTACTCCAGTCACTTCCAGTACCCATGTGTAAGTGGGATGAGGTGATGAAAGACTTCACAACAGCGTTTTCAAAGAACACAAGAGGTCAAGACATTGTTTGGGTAGTTTTGGATCAGTTGACTAAGGTGGCCCACTTCATGATGATATAGGAGATGAACTCAGTGGATGGTCTAGAAAATCTATATATTTGAGAGATTGTGCGGCTTCACAGAGTGCCTTTGAGTGTAGTATCTGGAAGAAATTCCCAATTCACGTTTTATTTTTTGTAAGGTTTATAGAAGGTGATGGGTACCTAGTTTAATCTGAGTATGAACTTTAATTCTAAGACTAATGGGCAGTTAGAAAGAAAAATCCAGACTTTAGAGGATATACTTCGACCATGTATTCTTGATTTTTAAGGTTATTGGGCTGACCACTTCTCCTTGATAAATTTATCCTACAATGAAAACTTTTATTATTCGATTTAAATGGATCCATTTGAGATACTATATATTCAACCTTGTCATTCACCTCTTAACGGGCATGAGGTAGGTGAGTCTTCAGTTGTTGGACTGAGTATGGTATAAGAGACCTTAGAGTGGGTGCAATAAATTTGGAAACAATTGGTTACAGCTTAGAATAAGAAGAATTATTTTTTCAACTGAAGTAGATTACCCTTGGAGTTCATATTGGGCAATATGGTTTTCTTACGAGTGCCCCCTCAGTTGGGAAATGATGTTTTTGGTCATAGTGGAATGACCATATGGGGTATTCACAACTCTATTTTTTATCGTAATCGATGATTAATATGATATGTACATCTATGATAAATTTAATGATTAACTAAATTGAATCAAATATTAATTGAAGAGGAAATATATTTGGAAACAATTGGTTACATCTTAGAACAGGAAGAATTATTTTTTCAACTGAAGGAGATTACCCCTGGAGTTTATAGTGGGAAATATGGTTTTCTTGCAAGTGTCCCCTCAATTGGGGAATGATGTTTTTGGGCATAGTGGAATGACCAGATGGGGTATTCACAACTCAATTTTTTATTGTAATTGATGATTAATATTAAATGTACATCTCCGATAAATTTTATGAACAACTATATTTAATCAAATATTAATTGAAGAGGGAATGTCAGAACCAAAATGTATGATCATCACATAATGTTTTATAATTAATTTAAATAATTAAAGAATTACCTTGCAATAAATTATTTCTTTTTTGATGAATATGAAAACCTCTCTAAATTATATCATCATTTCATTTTATGAAACAAGTATAGATCCCCTCCATCGGTGATCCACACATTCTCTACAAACCTTCAAACATTATTGAATGAATCTCAGGGTGATAACATGGTAGATCCTAATGCATGTTTCATTCTTCTTTGATCACCCCAAGAATATATTCAAGAAGTATTCTCTTTTATCTCTCTAGAATCAAGAGTGGTGGTGGAGGAGGATTACTCTCTATCCTTGAGAGTGTTCTTAGAGAGAGAAATATCTAGGGCTTTGAGATAATTCTATAAATGTTATTGTGAACAACCAAACAAAATGACAACCCACTTTTCATAAATAATATAATTGGGTTTAAATAGTGTTAGGGTTAGAAAATAATAATTACACATACACCCTTATTATTTATTTAATCCCTATGAAACCTCATGTATATAATAATAATATTATTATTATTATTATTATTTCTTAACATGAAAAAACTATTAAATTAATTAAATATTATTTATTCAAATAATATTTAATATTTCTTATTTCTTATCATACCAATAAATTTAGTCCCTCATTCCTACACAATATTTATCAGGTTTTTAATAATAAAAATTTATTTAATAAATAAATATCACTACATTATTCACTAATAAATAAATAAATTTCATATTCACTAAATAGAAAATAAATATTTATTAAATATTCTTCTCACAAAATATTTTCTCGAATAACTAGTGACAAAATATATGTGATTAAGAAAACATGATTAATTATTAAACCATGTGTGGGATTAATATTTTTTAAAGATGTTAAATAATATTTTTATTTAACTGAGGTTATGGATACACTTAGTGTTTGAGCCTCTAGGAATCTTTCTTAGTGCCATTATTTTAGGAAGCCTAAAGTCCAAGGTAATCATCTAGAAACATGAAAAGTAGCCCATATAGAAATTAGTTTATGTTTCAATGACATAAAACCTCTTACAGATGCTTACTGTGTAATATAATGTGGGAGTTGGTTCCCTAGAACCAAAAACTTTGTACTTTAGCTTACATGAATATTTAGAGTGAATATTAATATAAATATCTTATCAAATATTGATTGTTATTCTGAATATAATTAATGTGATAATGTACTAGAGTATATGTCACATTGATAAGTTCATAGCAATTCCCTACTATGATGAGAACCTTGAAATTTCATGATGAAATTCTTAAAAATAGTTCTACTGTCAGATAACATACTATAATAGAGAACATGGTATATAAATCATCATGTGTGAGTAATCATAAGTGGATAAGTCTTATTCTCATGTAGTTCGAACTTGGTAATCTCCCAGCTGGTAGATTATGTAAATAGACATGCCAGTAGAAATTCAGAATGTTTTGGTGTCATTGGATATTCCTATCTGTGAGTGTGTATAATAATACTTATATTTTAAGATTATTATTAATGAATCTTATGAATCATGGAATTATATGTATTTTTTAAACCATAATGATAACACTTCATAGAGAATTTGGATACATTGGTTGAATCATGAATGGCATATTGTTAATTAATAATTTGAGTAAGGTTTTGTCCCCTCCATATTTATGCAAGTTGATATCTTTACCCTTTAATTTAAATATAATTATCATGTTAAATTCCATGGTTATGGTGTAACAACATTTATTTCAGATTGTTAAATAAAGATCTATCAAACATATTGGTTGATGACATGGATATGAAACCTTCTTGATGAGATATTGAGTCAAATGGATTATATTAAATAGTGTGTATTTGTATATGGTTTTCGATGTTGCAACATTAAGTTCTTTCTCTTGGGTTGTTTGACCGATTTCTAGATAGTAATCTTGGAATTTAGGTGTTACAACCTAATTCCAATGAGAAATAATCCTAGAAGGTCACACACAAAGTGTTTTTTTATCATGATTAAATTATATTTGAATTTAATTAATTTAAAATATATTATTATCAAGATCAATGAATAATTTTATTCAAATTTAATTGATCACATAAATTAAATAAATATTTATTCATCAGATTGTGAATAAAATTTATTTATTTATTTTATTGAATATTAATAAAAATTTATTCCTTGGTTTGTGAATAAAAATATTTATTAATGAATAAAAATATATATTCATGTATTAAAAAAATGTCTAGGAGTTCGAACATACCAAGACCATGTATAGTAATAAATATTAATTTACAAGCCCGTAAAATATTATTTGTTATTGCACAATTAAGTGTGTGTGCCATAAAATAATAATAATGATATTATTATTACATGAAATAGGGTTTAATAAAGATTATAATATTATTTAAGGTATGGTACACAATTAAATAATATTTTAACCAAAACTCTAGCTCTATAAATAGATTGTTATGTTTATTATGGGGGTGATTTTTAGAAATAGAGAATCATTGTACACAATAGATTTATCTCTCGAATTCCCCTTTATCTCTCTCTTGGGAATAATAAACACAATAGAGAATCCATCAAGATCGAAGAATGAGCAATCAACGCAAATGATGAAAGACAATTGATTCACCATGATAACACCTGGAAATCAATTGGTGTTGCTCAGATATCAAAGGAGCATGTGTGGGTCACTAATAGAGGGATTCTATAATTGGATCCTTATAGTGCAATGAAGGTAATCTGAAAAATGGTTTTCAAATGATCAACATCTACATTGTGGAAAGGATCATACGATAAGGTAAACCGTTTTATCTGATCTTAAATAAATTAATTATAAAATTAATGTGAAAAGATCCTCTATCGGGGTTTCCATCAACTCTATACTAAAAGATATTTTAATATATTGCCCAACAAATTTTCTTCCTCTATGCTCGAAACTTTAAAATGGTATCAAAGGGGTCACATTTCAAATTTATAATTATTTATTTGATTGTTGATCTATAAAAAAATATTGGTTATATTTTTATTTTATATTTTTCATTATTTGATCCAATTTGAATAAAAATGTTATCAATATATTAATCATGTTTGTTTAGTGTTTCATTTTCTTAAAGGTTTAAGAACAAGTGAAGAACAATTGGAGATGTCATCAATAAGTGATGAGGAATCTATATGGCTAGCATGGGAATGAATGGCATGTAGCTAGAGTACATGCCATGTTACCAAGTCCACAAAACCTAGCCAAGTCGCAGGATACATGACACACTAGGTAGTTAATTATATGTGGTGCATTAATTTTACACTATGTGTAGATCGCACTAACCTGAAACATGACATGTTGGGTTACACATTGTGTCACTAGTGTACACAAAATATAGTCTACACAGGTTAGTGGAAAAAATCACACAATATATGTGGTCATTATACACAGTAAAACTACGTGAGACTAACAAGTTGAAGCATTAATGATATACATGACATGTATGTAGTGTAAAAAACATGTAGTTCATCATTTCCTGCATCTAAAATATATGAAAATACATTCATAGAAAAAATAAGACTCATGGAATTTAGCTAGATCGTACAAGTTGTGTAGTCTCTTGTCCAAGAACACACTGAGTATTTTGGTGGGTTGTACGGGCATGTGACATTCAGACAACATGGTGTGTGGTTGGCCTGTACATTATGTGCATGTTGAAGACTCAAGCATGTATCCTGGGCATATAGTAAGAAGAACATATGGCACGTTGTTGGTTATTACATGTCATGTAGTCCATATAAGGTACACACCGAAGACCCAGGAATATACCCTAGATACACGATAATTGAGGTACACTATGTGTAGTTTGAAAATAAATGCAGTGTAGTCTCCCAATTAATGGAAAAATTAAATTTCATCAAATTGAAAATTACAGCATTAAAATATTATTTTATTGATTGACACATGTTGTGTTTGATAATTTAATAATGGTTTAAAGAATTTTAAATGCTCAATTAATTTATTGTAATAAAACTATAATTGTTGTTTTTTCTATCTATTTTCCATGAATGAAATTAATGATGGGTATCTCTAAATGAATTAAAATTTTCATTAAGATGAAATGGAATTAATTAATTAATTTATTAATTAATTAATGTAAGCATTCTTATCTTAATAATAAGTAAATAATAAGAAATGAATCTTATCCAGTTAATTTTTTATATTCATTGCATGTTTGACCGATCATAAACTTGAACAAGACCCATGTATATATTGGCATTTATTTAATTTAATTTATTTCATTGGTTTTCAATTATTAATTATTAAATTAAAATTAATGACCCACGAGTCATCCCTCCCTCCATTATTATGTAAGACTTGTGTGTCCAAGGTTATTTATGTAATCCCCATTAACCAATCATTCGGTTCCCTCACCCATGTGTGAGTTATAAATGATGTAATAAATGAAGTATCCTAATATATGCAGAGGTGTTTAAGATGAAACTATAATTATTCCAACTTAGATGACACATAGGTGGACATATGGAATGCCCCAACTTATACAAAGACTAGAAAAATGAGTTATTCCCTTGGGTTATAGGTTAATTTATTATCCTCTCAATAAATATAACATTTAGATAAGCTCATGATCGATTCATTTATTTATTTATTTACTTATTTATATGTGCTATTTATTTTTTTGGATGAAATTATGTGAACACGTAAATAAATAAATTAATGTATAAAGATAGAATTTAAATAAATGGATTGTGTATAAATTTTTTATCCAAAATGTTTAATTTATTAAGTAAAATCCATATAATATTAACAAGTTATGTAAAGGATAAAACACGATTAAATTTATGCATAATAAATAAAAATTCCTTAAGTTAATATTAAGTCATAAAGCCTTCCATCATCTGAATTAAGATGAACCCACAGTTTAAGTGTTAGTTCAGCCTCCATTGGGGGAACTTTTAATTATCAAGAAGTCTTAACTGAGATATTGGGTCAACTTAACTGAATTTGTATTGGGTTTTATGGCCTCTATCTTCCCAATAAAAATTTGGAGTCAAGTGTTGAGGAAATTTGAGTTAGGATTTCTGTATTGGGGATTTCACTCAATGGATAAAGGAGTTGTAAGCCCCTAGTTGGAAAGAACACCTACCTAAATACATTCTAGTAATTTTTATGGCCTCTATCTAGATTATATGAAAGGAAATGTGGATCCTTTCCACTAGAATGTAAGATAAACTAGACATTCCAAGTTCAATAGTGAGTGATTTTGAGACTTGATAAAATAATAGGAAAATTAATAAAATTAATTATTATCATTTCTCATATAATTAGTAATCAAGTGAAGTATTAATCATATATTTTAAATACTATAGAAAATGGAAAGAAAAACCATGAAAATAGTGAAATCATTCCTTAACTCAGGGTATTTACTTACAAATAAATATTTTTGAATATCATACAATCATTTAGGGGATGAATTACTATCAGAAAGTTTTTATTAAGTGTTGGAATCCCTTATTCTTATTCTGCCACCCCAATAGGTGTGTGAAGGTGAAAAGGATACCTACCAGAGATATGTTAAGGATTCTTACAATTTCCATTGTATTATATTATAAACTATGTCCATAGAGTTAATGATACAACATAAAGACAAAGATGCATACATTATAATATCACATATACTTTCTCTTGAGAAAGAGAATGAAATTCTAGAAATAAATATGATTTTAAATGCACTACATTAGTATAAACTCGAAGAAATAAACCTAGATACAAATAAATCTTTCAAAATGATGGGTTATATTGATTGGTTATCAAAATTGGTCTTCCACTTAAATAAGAAATTATCCATTAATATTATATTATTATCCTTAATATCCAGTTTATCCTTATTTTTCTAATCCCAAATAAATGGAATGGATAATTTTCTTAGGGAAATTTTTTCCATACTTCACCAAGTGGATAAAAATTGGTTTAAACATGTTTCTCCACCCCTTATAGTGAAAATTTTTAAATACAAGGATGGATATCCCATGGATTATCTATAATGAAAAGATTATTTATGGTTTCCTTTAAAGATACAAAAGATTAAAAGGTATAATAATAAACTAGAGGCTCTTTGCTTCTTATGTTGAAAGAATAGACACTAGAAAAGAAATTGCAATGAATTGAAGAAGAAAGAAGTTTCATCAACTTTAGGTATATTCATCAAGTTTTTATTCACCGCTTGTATATTAAATACAATATACTTACAACATACATGTATTTAAATACAACAAATGATAAAGAATATAAATTTTATAGATTTAACTCAAAAGGAGATGAGAAATTTTCATTTTTATGTCATCCAAGGGAAGATCAATATTTCTCATTTCCAGATTGAATTGATTCAAGTTTTTAATAAGTGTTGTCAAAAAATTTATCTAAGTATCTTTCTTGACACAACAATAAATTATTTAATTTTTTTAATAAATGTTGTTATGGTACTTAAATATTAAAATAATGGTTCAGTAACTCTTGAATCATAAATATCCATTACAATGAATGATGAATATAAAAATATAAGACACTTAATTTATTGTGGTAAGATAATTCTTTATCAAATAAAACTGAATGTAGTTGAACTATTTATACCCATAAAATTGGTTTAGTCTCAATTGAGCTAAGATACTAGATATAAGAACTACATATCATCTTTTAGATAAAGACAATTTTATGAATAAAGGTACAACATACAACTTTTAGAGTTAGTTCAACCTATCCATGTGGACTATTATAAATCAAAATGTAACTTCATATGATTCATGGGATTTATTTAAGAAATTTTAGAAATTCACAGTGAAGTAAATGAGTTCACTTGGTAAAGATTGAGGAATCCACAAGATGTCTTGTTGGAAAACATCTTATCCAAGTAATCATTGATCATACATGTGGAGTAAAGGTAATCCCTAACTCACATTTCCTTATATACATCAATTTCATAATGGTGGTAAAATTAAGATCAATGATAAGTCTTATATATATATTGAAAATATTCTGTCATTCCTTTCAATTAATTTTTTAAATATAAGTTAAACAAATAACCATATGCCAAACATATTTTCTAATGTATATCATATCAATTACGATATGATAGTAATATATTAGGACACTACTATAAGTTTTTTTGAGAACTATTTATTAAAAGTTGTCCTTAGCTACAAATTAACATTAAAACACTACAGTGCATTGAGTTAATGATCCTATAGTTACTAAGGATATTAAACTTTAGTCAAGACTGTATATATTTCCATAAAGGAATCCTATCTCTTTGAAGATAGTGGGATAAAAATTAAATTCTATGGGTTAAGGTTCAGAATGAATATGGGTTGACATAGGAATAATGGACTCCACTAAGCTCAGTGGGAGGAGTAGTTCTAGAGACACATACTTTGTAAGAATATATATATAACAAAAGAGGTGGTTTATGTTCACAGTGATGGGTGATACATATATTACTCTTTAAAAATAAAAGTTCTTATAAATAAGTGGTAAATGGTAATATTATAAGGTTAAAAAGTATGTATAAATTCAAGTAATGGACTCCTATATCAAGATTTGGAGGTTAAGTATTTTGAATGTTTCTGGGTATTGATTCTGCTTGTGAGTATTCAAGAGAAACTGGACATGGATGGTATAAGATGGTACCAATATAGCATGATATATTATTGAAAGGTTTAGTCTATGAAAAAAAATTCACCAATCATCATGACTAAAATTATTTTGAATTTTACCTATCAAATCATATTTTATGATCATCATATTGGGCTATTGATTGTCAGGGCCACCTAATTTAGAGGAATCCATATGGAAGATGTCCATATGGAATGAAAAAAGGAGACCCTAAGGTATGTGTCTACTAATCATATATAAATGGGTTGGTGACATCAATAAATGTCTATAAGATATGCAGATTACATAAATTCATTTATGCATAAATCATGCATGGTGATCATAGTATATTTGTTTGGAAATTAATGAGTGACATGTGTCTATAACTGGTTAGTAGGAGCATTATAAGTTTTCAAGATAAATATATTGATAACATATGAAAAAAATTGTTGTGTCTTACCAGTTTTTTAAGACTAAGGAATGAAATTTCTCCAAGTTTGACTTAAAGTAACAACCATTTTTGGGGGAAAAGTTCTACATAATATATATATATTTTTTTTAAAATCTAGTCATATTACATATATTAAGATAGTATTGAAAAATAAAATTTTAAATAATTCAAGATCGAATTATTATTGGTGTATAATACTTCCAATATAACATGTATGGGAATAGGAAGAGAGTATGGATATTAAAATAATTTCACAAGCTTAAGTACTAGGAATTCATCTCATGTGCCATGATATGAATTGATTTTTGATATTACGGATTTATAACTCATAATAAGTGAATATCAAATATATCCAAAATAATTACATAGACTTGTAGTTATAATTATCCTACAGAACTTTCAAAAGTAAAACTAGATGAGTTCTTGGTGTTTAGAGAAGTGAGAATGAGAGTAATCAATGGAATTGGAAACTTGTATAAAATTGGTTCAAATTAATCTAGTATCATAGAATAGACTAAAGTTATGTGTAAGAAAAACTTATTACAATTATTTGTTTCCATATTTTCCATATTCGATTATGTTGTGGATTTTTATGAAACATAAGAAGTGGATTTAGCATCATCATGTTCCAATTTTTGGTTATACCAAAAGAAAGAGATTTATCATTTTATGATAACCTTTGACTATGTATTTATTCAAGATTTCAGGATTATAACATGGGAATAAGAGGTGGATACTCAGTTATATCACTACTTGAGTGATTTCTCAAGATATTAATATTTTAGTAAATATATTCGCCACACAGAAATATGGCTTTAGCAAACCTAGACACATAAATGTGGTTGGACGAGCAACTATATCAATACTTAGTAGAATCATGTTTTTCATGTTTGGACTAACTGGTCATTAGTAGTTGTCTCTAGTGAAAGTGGGAGTTTTTTAGAATTAATTACCTATAACCAACTAATTTGTACTTTAGATTACATGCATGTTAAAAGGAGTAAATATTAATATAAATATCTCATCACATATTAATTTTTATTCTTCATAACATTGATGTAATAATGTCTTAGAGTATATGTCACATAGATAAGGTCATATCAGTTCCCCTCTATGATGAAAACCTTAAAATTCCATGATGATATTCTTAAAAATAGTTTGATGGTCAAATAACGTACTATGATAGGGAACGTAGTATATAGATCATCAGGTGTGAGTAATCATAAGTGGATGAGCCTTATTATCATGAATGTTTCACTTGGTAATCTCCAATATGGGAGATTATGATAACAAACATGCTAGTATTAATTCCACATGTTTTGGTGTCATAGTATATTCGTATCTCTAAGCATGTCTAATGGTCCTTATGTAGGTTCTGGGCACAGTGTAAGAACACGATGGGTGGTTCCCAATATTTCTTTTTAACATGTTCAATGATCAATATGAGATCTATATGATGATAAATGATGTGTTCAATGTAATTGAATCAAAGAAGCTAGAAAACATAAATCATATCATAACTAGAGAGAGAGGATCATCACATATTATTTATAATTAATTAAATTAAATAAGAATTACCTTGATGGAATTATTTCTTAGTTGATGGATATTGTAATAGATCTGAAATTCACTATCATTTCTTTGTAGTAATTAAGTGAAAATTCCCTCTAGTGGTGATCCACATGTGTTCCATGAATCTCCAAAAATCACTGAAAGAATATCCAGGTTATTGCATGGTAGATCCTTGTGATTGTGTTGTCCACCTTTGATCTCTTTGATAATTTCTTCAAAAGGATTCTTCTTGATTTAGTGGAGGAAGACTCCTCTCCATTCTTGGGAGCAATCATGGAGAAGAGAGATCTCAAGGGCTTGAGAGAATTCTCCAATTCCATTGTGCACAACCCAAATAAAATGAATTTTTTTATTGAGAAAATAACATAACTTGGTTTATATATCACTAGGTTTAAAATAAAATAATTTCACAAGTTCCATTAACTATTTATTTAATCCTAGTGAAAACCCCATATCAATTATTATTATTATTATTATTATTATTATTATTATTATTATTATTTCTTGACATTTGTTAACTTTCAAATTAAAATTAAATATTATTTAATCAAATAATATTAATTATTTATTATTTTCTCACCAGACCTAAAATCACAATCCATCATACCTCTATAATATTTATCAGACCTTGAATAATGTATATTTATTTATTAAATAAATATCACTACATTATTCACCAATAAATAAATAAATATTATATTTACTAAATAGAAAATAAATATTTATATACAATCAAGAATACATGAATAATTATTATACCACATTAAGGAATAATATTTATTCAAATTTTAAATAATAAATAGTAATATATTATTTAACTGAGATTATAGATACACTTAGTGTGTGACCATATAGACCTATTTCTTAGTGAAATTAGGAAAATCACCCTAAAGTCCAATGTTAGTGTCTACAAACACGTAAATATTCCCATAGAGAAAGAAGTTGATTCCATAATTACATATTACCTCATATGGATGCTTACTGTGTAATACAATCCCTTTATTATGACATCTCTAATCAAGAAGGTTGCATGTTGGTTCCATTAACCAAAGTGCTCGATATCTTTTTATTTTATTTCCTAGAAAATAAACTTGCCTATTGAACACCATGGCCATGGATTTATTTAGGCTATATCATTTCTATCAAGGGGTCTGAGATATCAACTTCCATTAAAATAGAAGAGACAAATCATTTCTCGCATTATTCATTAATGAAATATTTCTCATGACACACCCAACATATCCTACCTCACAACCAACATATCTCATCACGGTTTTCATATATACGTAAAATTACAAAACTCATAATATTAATTAATAATAATCTTAAATTTTAAGGATCAATACACACGTCCAAATATAGGAATATCCAATGACACATAGAAATGTGTATTTCCTACTGGAGGGTCTTGTTCTCATAATATCCTACCGGATATTACCAAGGGATTACACTATAAAAATGTTACTAAAATTCCTATGAGTCTCCACCTATGGTTGCATGTATCATTTATGTCCTCTAATTGATATCATCCAGTTATATAACATATATTCAAGAATAGTGTCTTAGCACTTCCAATTTCTCATCGTAGTGGGGAACTGTTATGACCTTTTAGTGTGATAGATACTCTTAGGATATTATATCACACTTTGTTACATATAAAACCAATCATGATATGATAAAAATTTTATTAATATTCAAAACCATGAATACAAGTTTTCATAAAGTACACATAAGTTGGTTCTAAGGTACCAAATCCAAACTTGCACTAGAGTTGACTACTAACAACCTTCAGTCTGCTAGCTCTCACATGATACTCATTCTTTTAATAAGATATGAATTTAGCCAAGGGTTTCAATATGTTCTATTATGTGGGTACTCTTTTTAATACAAATTCACCCCTCTGATGAAAATCTCTCAAGAGGTGATACTTCCAGAGTGTATGCTTTGTCTGTTGGTGTGAACTTGGTTCTTTTACAAGATCCAATGTTGTTGTATTATCATAATACAATGTGATGGGATATTTACTTATATGTACCACATCAATATCTTTCAAAAGTTTTTGAATATAAACACATTTTTTGGTTGTTTTAGAATCCACTAAATACTCGTACTCTGTTGTAGAATCAGCGAAAACTAGATACTTTGAACTCTTCCAGATCACAAATCCTTCGTTGAGACAGAAAACATATCCTGATTGTGACTTTAGACCATTCTGATCTTTCTAAAAAACATAATCAGTATAACCTTGGATGACCAGATCCTCATCTACTCCATACACTAGGAACATATCCTCAGTTCTCCTCAGATACTTAAGGATAACCTTAATAGCGGTCTGATGTTGTTCTCCTGGATATTCATGATATCTTCCTACCATTATCAGTGCATAGGCAACATCAAGTCTAATACATAACATGGAATACATGATTGATCATATTTTTGAAGGGTATGGGATCTTACTCATTCTCTCTTTCTCCTATTGTGTCTGATGATACATTTTCTTATAAAGATGTAAACCATGTGATATTGGAACCAATCCCCTATTTGATTATTCCATACTAAATATCTTTAGTATATGGTCAATATATGTACTTTGACTTATTCCAAGCAGCCTCTTGGATTTATCATGAATGATCTTGATCCCTAGAATATAAGCTGGTTCACCTAATTCCTTCATGGAGAAACACTTTTTTAACCAGTCCTTAACTAACTATAAGACTCATATGTAATTTCTTATAAGTAATATGTCATTAATATATACTACTATGATAATTAATGCATTTATACTAAATCTATTATAAACAAATGGCTCACATTCATTCTTAATAAAACCAAATTCTTTTATGGCTTCATCAAATCAAATGTTCCATGACCTGGATGCTTACTTCAATCCATAAATAGATCTCTGTAACTTTAAAATATATTTTGCATCACCTGAAGTCACAACCCCTTTTGGTTGTGTCATGTAGACATATTCTTAAAGTTTTCCATTAATTAATGTAGTTTTGAAATCCATCTACCAAATCTCATAGTCATTATAAGCTACTATAGCTAGTAGAATTATGATGGATTTAAACATTTCAACTGGTGAAAAGATTTCATCATAGTCAATTCCTTAATGTTTTTTAAACCCTTTAGCCACTAGACTTTCTTTATAGGTATTTACTTTACCATCCATGTCCAATTTTCTCTTGAATACCCATTTACACCCAATGGTATTTACATTAACTGGCACATCGACCAAAATCCAAAATTGATTATGATACATGGAATCCATTTCAGAATTCATGGATTCTTTCCATGTTGCAGCTTCTAAGATCTATACTACCTCCTTGTTGGATATAGGTTCATCATTGTAAATAAATAATGAGTCACCATCTTCAGTGACTAGAAAACCATATCTCTCTAGTTCTCTTACCTCTCTTGTAGTCCTATATGGTACTTTTGTTTCAAGAACTGCTTATTCCAAAGAGACCTATGGAACCTGTTCTTACTCCAACTCTTGTGTATCTTGAGCATCAAATTCATCTAAATCAATCTTGATCCCACTATACTTTTTGATGATGTTCTCCCTCTCAATAAAGACAGCTTGTCTTGCGATAGTCACTTTGTTTTCTGAGGGGTTGTGTAGACAGTATCCCTTTGTTTCCTTAGGATACCCTATAAAGATACACTTTGTGCCTCAAGGTGCTAATTTTCTGCTTGATAAGGCCTTAAAAAATTTCTCGCAACCCCATACATGTGTATGTTACAAAACAGGTTTCTTTTCACTCCATAACTCGAAGGGAATTCTGTTTTCTCCTCTAGTTAGAACTCAGTTTAATGTGTATGAAGTATTTTGTAATGCATATCCCCAAAAGGATAATGGAATATATGCATGTCTCGTCATCAACCTTACCATGTATAATGAGGTATGGTTCCTCCTTTTACTAACATCATTCTACTATGGTGTAAATTTAGAGTGAGTTGAGATAGAATCCCAAAATCTCATAGAAATTCGATGAAATCTTGGTTAAGATATTTACCACCTTGATCTAATAGAATATTATTTATCTTCTAACCATGTTGATTCTATACTTCATTCTTGAATTCCTATAATTTCTAAAAGGTCCCATACTTATACCTCATCAAGTAGACATATTCATATCTACTCAAGCCATCAGTAAAAGTTATGAAGTAAGAATATACACCTATAGCTTCTACTCGAAATGGTCTACACATATCAGTGTGTACCAATCCAAGAATCACTATGGCCCTTTCACCCTATCCCCCAAATGGTGTTTTGGTCATTTTTTCCTTATAAACAAGCATGAAATATATCAAGTGGTTTTAGTTCAAATGAGTCTAAATAACCATCTTGACATAGCTTTTTTCAAACGCTTCTCGTTTACATAACCAAGATGGTGATTCCAAATATGGGTGTTATATGAGTCATGTGAAAATGATTCTTTATCAATTTTCATCACTTGGTTTTCATAATTTAATACATAAAGACCATTATTGAAATGTTTCGTACCATAAAATATGTTTTCCTTATAAAACAAACAACTTTTATTTCCAAAATTGAAAATAAACCCATCTATATTTAGGTATGATATAGAAATTATGTTATTGGTAACCATAGTTACATAATAACAATATTTCAAAACCAAAATCAATCCTATTGTAAATGAAAGGTGGTAGTCAATGATGGCCAGAGTATTCATCCTTGCTCTATTAGAAACTCTCAGATCCATCTCTCCTCTAGCAATATTTTAAAATCTACTTGGTTCCTACATTTAGATATAGATGTTAGCCTGAAAAGTTGTATCTAATATCCAATGTGTAGATATTGAAATATTACACTCGATAACAAATGCACCTTTAGCTTCCCCATTCTTTTGGGTGGAGTTCCTCTTCCAGTGGCTTAGCTTTCCACATGAAAAACATACTTCCTCATTTTCCTTTCCTTTCCTATGGATCTTTCTATTCTTTTAAGGATAGTACTTGGGAAATTTAGAATATTTATAGGTCTTTTTCCCCTTTTCCTTGTTCTTCCTTTTCCTATTCACTATAAGGAATGCAGGTTTATCATGTCCCATGTCATTATCCACTTGGAGAATCAAAATATGAAGTTATGAAAGACTATTATCATTATTAATCATATTATAATTAACAATAAAGATAGATAAGGTCTTGGGTAGTGAAGAAATTATGAAATCTATAGGCAACTCATCTAGGAATTTAATCCCTAAGATGTTTAGGTGTTCAATGTATCTAATAAGCTTGACTACATGAGGCCCAGATGGTGTAAGCTCTCCAAACTTAGTTGTAAACTAAGTATTGGAGATCTCATGCCTCTCATGTCTCACCTTCTATTGATATAGATCCTAAAGGTGATACATCATGTTATACATTGTGTACTAATGTTACACGTTGTATAATACGGCTAACAGTGCTTCAGTCTGGCCTAATAAACATGTGGTGTATTTAAATACACACCATGTGTAATAAAATTACATGGATTGAATTAATTAAGAATTAATTCATACATTATCTTGTGTGTTAAACACAGGTAAACAACATTTACCAATAGGCTATATAGTGTGTACTCTTGTGTTATCTGGCCAGAATCCTTGACACCTCTGGATGAGTTCTTCAAATATTCTTCATTAATAAAATTAATATTTTTTATTATATTTTTTTAGAAAAAAAGGGAAAATAGAATATATCACAATTCAGATTAACGAATAATTAAAATTTAATTAAAAAATAATGATAAATTCATAAATAAATCAATGATATTTAAATAATTATGCAGAGGATTTAATACCACTTGATGTTTCTGGGTGTAGTATAATGACCGGATGGGGTATTCTCAACTCAACTTTTCATAATCGATGATTAATCTAAGATTCACATCTATGATAAACTTCATGACCCACTAAATTGAACCAAATATTAATTGAAGAGATAAAATCGGAACCAAAATGCATGATCATCACATAATGATTTATAATTAATTTAAATAATTAAAGAATTACCTTGTGATGAATTATTTCTTCTATTATGAGTCTGGCAATGTATCTATATAATACTACCATTGTGTTGTATCAATCAAGTGTATATTCCCTCTACTAGTGATCTACATGTTCTCTATGAACCTTCAAACATCACCATGGGAATCTCTATGTGATAGCACAGTAGATCTTAATGCTTGAGTTATTTTCCTTTGATCACCCCAAGAATAACTTCAAGAAGGATTCTCTTTGATCTCTCTAGAATCGATAGTGGTGGTGGAGGAGGATCACTCTCAGTCCTTGAGATCATTCTTGGAGAGGTAACTCTCTATGGATTTAAGAGAATTCTATTAATGTTGTTGTGCCCAAGGCCTTCAGGCCACATGAAATGTAGATAAACCAGTCAGACTACAAGGGACAAGGCTTCCTAGGAGGATTTAGGGTAAGCGCATCCACTAGAGTAGAGCTAACCGGATTTGGAAGAATGAGAGGGTATGGCTTTGCCATCGGTACCGGTCCTGTGCAGCTTTGTGTAGGACATCTAGCCAACCATCCCTGCGAAGGTGGAGTGATGATATAATGACATATGTTGGGGAGGAGTAGTTCCAAGTTGTCTTGTCTGGGTGATTCCCTCTAATACCTACGGGTCATGTAATTGTCTCTAAGACTTCGGGCCTTGTAAGGGTTCCGCCTCACCCCTTGAAAGGTGGATTATCAAAATAATAAAAAAATGAAGGCCTTCGGGCCATTCCAACCCTTATTATTTTCATAATCCATACAGAACCCCATGTTTATAACAATATTATTATTATTATTATGTTTTCTTAACATGTGAAAAATTGGAAAATTGATAAAATATTATTTATTTAAATAATATTTAATATAAATTATTTATTATTAGACCAATAAACTCAGTCTATCATTCCTCCACAATATTTATCAGGTTTTGTATAATGAATATTTATTTAATAAAAAAATATCACTACATTATTCACTAATAAATATACAAATATTATATTTACTAAATAGAAAATAAATATATATTAAATATCCTTCTCATAAAATATTCTATCAAATAACTAGTGATGGAATATATGTGATCAAGAAAACATGAATAATTATTAAACCATGTCTGGGAATAATATTTATTCATCATGTTAAATAATAAAATTATTTAACTGGGGTTTGGGATAAACTTAACATGTGACCCTTTAGGCCTCTTTCTCAGGGAAATTAGGTGAAGGAGTTAAAAGTATATGGTAAGAATCTATAAACATTCCAAGGAACCCATATATAAAGAATTTAATGCCGCAACAATATAAAACCTCATATGGATTCTTATTGTGTAATATAATCAATTTATTGAGATATCTCTTATCAAGCAGGTTACATGCTGGTGTCATCAACCAATGTGATTAATTTTTCTTTCTTTAAATTTTTAGAATTGTACTTTCCCACAAAAAATCACGTAAATTTATTTATTTAAGTTATATCACTTCCATAAAAGGTTCTAAGATATAAAATTCTTTAAAATAAAAAAAGGGACAAATCCTTTCTCACATTATTCATTAATGAAATATTACTCATGACACACCCAACATATCATACTTTGCTAAAAACAAATGTCATCATGGTTTTCATCAATACATAAAAGTAATAAAATCATAATATCCATTAATAATAATCAAAAATTATAATTATTGATACACATACCCATATAGGAATATCCAATGATTCATATAAATTTATATTTCCTACTAGCGGGTCTCATTCTCATAATCTCCTATACTAGAAATTACCAAGAGCGTACACTATAAGAAGGTGTCTCAAAATCTTATGAGTATCCATCCCTAATAGACTATATCTTTTGTGTCCCATAAATTATTTCATCGGGATATAGAACATATATTTAAGAATAGTATAATGGAACTTCTGGGTTCTCATCATAGCGAGGAACTATTATAACCTTTCAGTGTGACAACTACTCTTAATAAATTATCACATATTGTTTCATGAAAAAGAAAAATTATTATGTGATAAGTAGTTTATTAATATTAAAAACTATGAAAATATATAATCATAAAGTACACATAAGTTGGTTCTAGGGAACTAACTCTAACAATACATAGACATCTTAGGGGGGAAGGGAAGTTGACACCGCAGTACGCTAGGATGTTCGAGATCATCGAATTAATAGGGAAGGTAGCATATCGGTTGGACCTTACTACAATGTATAAAGGTATATAAAATATATCAAAGTGGCATAGATTCAAAATTATGAGCCTAATCATGTGCATGTGCTTGACTGTGAGGATATTTTTTCGGCACTAGATGCATCTTTTATAGAGAAACCTGTTTGGATAGTGGACTGAAGAAACAATTTATTTAATAGAAATACTATTCCTCTAGTTCAAGTTTAATGGTAACACTAGTGTTTTCAGGAAGAAATATGGGAGTGTGATATAAACATTTAGGAACAGTGACCCAAGTTATTTGATCAGACCTATGGTGATACTTATCGAGGATGAGAAGTCATTAGAGAGGGAGATTTTTAACATCCCCAATATCAAGGTACACCTATTTTACGTTTTGTTTCATATTTAAGGGTGTAATTAAATTATTTGAGACTTCGTATAGGTGTTTGGAGTAGAAAATTACTCAAGGTTGGAAATTGGCTACAAGAGAGGTTCACACCATGAATGGAAATTCCCAAAGAGAATGTCTTCTAGGTTGAATGTGAAGATCCCACATCATGTATGTATTTTATTTTTTGTAAAATTATTGTCATTGATTGAAAATAGTGATCCATAAGATAGTAATATTTCATTAATTTCAATATTATGAAGAATTTTCAAAGTTAATGGTGCTTGGATAAAGTTCTCAAGTCTTGTAATTTCAAGAAACATGTGAATGGTTTGAAGACTTTGAGTTTCATGGTGATACCTAGAGAATTGTTATGGATTCCTTCATGGTGATTCTTAGAGAATTTTTATGGATTCCTTCATGGTGATTTATGGATAATTATTATGGATTCATAACATTGGATGTCACTATTAAGAAATTCTCCATGTTGTTAAGTCAGATGATTGTTGAACTAGTTCTAAGTTCAAATACATGTATCAAAGGTGATACATTTTTTACAATAAATAATATAGTGGTTTTTATGTAAAGAATGTATTTGTAATTTCTATTCCAAAATTAATAGAATAAGAGTTGAAGAAGGTAATGCAACATGTAATTATTTCATGATAATTATGCAAGATCAAACTTGAAGATTATTGAAGGATATATTTTCATGAAGTATACTTTGAAGGAGATAATTAAAAAGATTATAAACCATGAAATATTACATGAGAGGATATTGGAATAATAAGTGGTTAAGTGGTGGATGGATTTTTTTTTATATGATACTTCACTTAGAATTTATTCTAAGTGTTTATAAAAAACCATTTATCTCATTACAAGCCCAAGGGGCTAGTCCGTCAACCTACTTATGGGACTCTAAGGACCATCCCTTCAAGACTGTATGGTGGTACATGAGCTTAAGGTCTTGTGGGAAATCCCTAAGCATGATCGAAGGTGCACATAGCAAAAGGAGAACTGACACCACCATGTGGAGTGACATGGCGGATGGATAGAACAGGGATAGTGCAATACTGGGGGAGGGAGAGGAGAATTTTGAGCATTCCATGGAGCAGATTGTTTGATATACCACACCCAATTATTTAGATAATTCAACATGGGATGTAGCTTGAGTAAACTATTCACCTGCTTAAAATATGGAAATAATTGCATCCATCCCATCGGTGTGATCGCTATCGTCCATCACATCTCGTTCCCCGCTAGTTTAAACCAAAGTCATTCGATCTCTCATAGTGTTGGTATTTGAAATCAGCAATGCATTTTTTTAATTCCACAATTGTCTTCTTCCAACCAGCTCCCAACGGTACCGGTGGTTCACTGGATAAGAAGTCAAACAATCATCGGTCAAACCTAAATCCATCATGATTGATCCAATTTTGAAATAATGGGATGAACATGATCAAAGAATCATGATACTTTGTTGGCATGATTTAATATGTAGATTCCTTGGCTGAACTAAATACATAGCTTTCGTAGTCCATTTGAGATTTGGGAGTTTATGAAAATGAGTCGCATGCATTTATGAATGCATGCAAATACTCACCAAAAATGAGAATAAGGTTGATCGTGAAGGAAAAGGGCATGATATGTGGTTCCATTTTAATCCATGTTTAAATAATTTAAATACCAAGATCTTTGGTGATATTTATTTTGGTCTTGACACAACATATTTTGTAGGGATTCAAGCTGGTGTATACACAGTGCAAAGGTAGTGGTTATGCCTATAAATACTAAGGAATCAAGATTTAGGAATACTCTAACATTCACATACTTGAGAGATCTCATTTCAAAAAATAGTATTATGTGAGCATTATTTTATGTAAACAAGAAAAAAAATTTGTGAGCCTTTGATACTTTGTAAATAAGGGGAGTCCCATGAACCATTATAGTCTCGTGAAGGAGAAGGATCCATATACATGTGAAATGTGTTCACACCCAAGTCATTATTTATGAAGAAGGTTGTTTTTTTAGATGTTTTTGATTTTGTGAAGAATAAATCCCACAGACACGCAACTGGTGTTTAAACACCCTTTTCATACTTCCTAAAGAATAACCAGATCTATGAATCTTACTGCTCATATTAAGAACTATACTGTGATTCATGGTGCATGACTTGTTTACTTTCATGGTGTTTCGTGAAGATGTTCCACATATAAATCCTTATGTTAAGATATTATGTATCTCATTAATAAAAAATGGATAGAGAAGAACAAACCTTCAGAGTTTGTTTGTGCAAATAGAACCTGATGTGCACCAAATTTCATACTTGCAAGAGAAATAAGAAAAAATCACACGATTTGGGTTTTCATATGACAGTGTGTCCATGGATCAACATACTATTGATAAACAAGGGTTAATAAATCCTAACTTGGTTGTTGTGTGAAGATAAATATATAATGAGAAGAAAGTGAAGATTGTGCATGTGTACATGCACAAGTGAATTCTCAAGAACTCATGAAAAGTAAATCAAGACAGTAAGTTTACTACTCAAATGTGTGCATATTATTTGAATAGGCACCCTTTCATTCATAAAATATTAACTGAAATAGAATACATAAAATTATAAATATTAAAATGAATATGGAAAATGCACATGCACCATGAATTTATTGAGTTAAGAATCCAAGAAAAGAAGAATCTGAGTTTTTACAAGACCATTTTTCATGAATTGATAATGAAAGTTTAGTTCCAATCAATTTCATTAAATATTGGATACACCTAGGTAAAATAGAAGTGAACCGATACACCCAAGTTTTGATATTGTGTATCAAAGAAATAGATCAAGAAACTATTACTCAATTACATATAATAGTGTGTCTAAAAAGAATAGAGTGTGACCAGATAAAGATTTATCATGGTAGAATTATTGTGATTATGCTAATTTGAGACAATATTCATTGATTTAATAATCAAAAATGAATTCTTTGATTCTAGTAAGAAGAAGAAGATACCTCAGTGTAGTTGGTTTTTTCACTAAGGAAGAAAGAGAGTAGAAGATAAGAGAAGTGACTAACCAATTTATATTTAGTTGATTATTATTCGATCAGGAAGAAGTTTTTGTTCATCATTATACTAAATTTTTATTGTTGTGACTGAGAGAAGAATAAGAAAGTGCATCTTTTTGATTGCTGCTATGAAGAATAATAAGTCTTGATTTCCTGTTGATGTTCAAGCAACCAAGTGAAGTAGAAGGTTGTGGAAGAAAAAAGTAGAATTGTGACATCTAACTGGTCTCAACAGGTGGAATATTTTATTCATGTTACAAACCTTATCAACAAGGAGAATAATGTCTTGAGAGGTAGTATAAATATCCATCCAAGTGTTTTAAAACATGCACTATCAATTGGCTATAATTCATTGCAAGTGAAAGGGTATTTCTAACTTATTGTAACCACATTTAAAGGATTGCTTTATAGTGGTTGTGTGGTTATGATCATATCTAGACCATTCCAAGGATTGGATACTATTATTGAGTAGTGAACCATGTAAAAATATTATGTGTTATTCTTTATTTATTTCATATTCTTGCATGTGATAGGGAAAATAGAATAAGATAATTGAGATCCTAATAGGACTATGAGGTATATGGATAAAAAAATGAATTGGATTAAAAATTCACCAACACTGATTCACCCCCCCCCCCCAGTGTTAGGAATATCCCAAACTAGACATTTTAAGTGGTATCAGAACCAGGTTCACCTCTATTATATTCTCTATAGTGAAGCTATTCTCTTTTGAGGTTTTGAGTATCTTTACTGAGTCAAAAATGAAGTTCCGTTTTAGTGAATACCTAGTTACCTTTGATAAGAAGTCTATATCTACCAAGACTATGATACATAGGAATAATAAAGAGAAGATAAATTTGAAGAAGTCCCTATTATATAAAGAAGATAAAGTTTCTATTTCTCCATGCCTTGCTGACAAGGAAGACATATTAGGCTTGGAAAGTAATGAGCATGTGTCTCAAGTTTATACAAAGAATATGGATAACTTTTCTACCTCTATATATCAAAAGGTATGTGTTATTAAATTTGAATACAATTATCAAGATGAAAATTCTAGCACAAGTGGTGATGATGGTCAATCTACAACTTTTCAAGAAGTATTAGTTGATAGATTAAGAGTTATTCTGCATGGTATTCTTAAAGAAAGAGACATCCTTGTTTGTGTATTCTTTCAATTTATGTATAAAGAGATCACTCATCTATAAGGAGAAACTTATATTTTGGTGAAGGGATTGCAATAAAAAATTCTTGAATTTTGAAAGCTCTCTAGATAGGTTGGAACCTTTTAAGAAATAAATAAGTAACTTGAAATGTTTTCGTCAAAATTGATCAAAGAAGTTGAAGAGAAATATGGATTCAACAAGACTCTAGAATAAAAGATTCATGAACTTGAAGATAAATTTAAAAATATCACTAATGTCAAGGGTTTCAAATTGGAATAAATATCCCAGAAGATCAATGAACTTAACTCTTTGTTACAAAACAAAGTTAAGCTACATGAAGATTAGGTTGAAATAATGAAGAAGGCTTATTAAGATAAGATTATTGTGATTGAAGATCATAAAATCACCCTCAATATGAAATGTCTAAAATTGGAAGTTCTGTTAGATAATCTTGAGAAGACACATATTGAGAACCCACAAAAGAAGGAAATAGTTGATGTTGCTACTCAATGAATACTAGAGGACTCTACTATCAAAATACCTCTAACATGCGATAAAAATATCATTACTTTATTCAATGATCTATCATAAGTAGCTATGAAGAAAAATTTACCATCCATACCATCTCTTAATAATATTTCTAAATCTATTTCCACAAATAGTATAGGTTGGAAAACAAATTATGAACAAATTTGGATGAATAAAGGTGATAATAACCCTACCACCATAACAAGGGTGGATAGGAAAAAGAATGTGGAAGTTGGTTCCCCATATAGAGCACAAAAAATCATGAATAAGACCCAACAATATGATATGGAAGATATCAGGAAATCAAGTTTTTTGGGTCAATGTTGGTGCTGCAATAGATTTCATTGTTATGCATTAAATTTTTGGTACAATCCTAAAAATTTAAAAGAACAAAGGAATCCTATCTCATGGGGAAGAAAAACTAATAAGAATAATCAAAATCCAGAAGTCCAAAATAATTTTTATACTACAAATAGATTTGGAATGCTTGATAACATCTATGATGTATATAATGGTAGTGGTCACAAGGATGGTACATACTCATCTCAACATGTATCCAAAGTTTATGAGAAAATAAGACCATAGAATCTGGAAAATAATAAAGAATCAACCTTGAGAATAAATTTGAAGAATGTTGTGAAAAAAATTCTCCCAAGAATATTCCAAGAAGGAAAACTAAGAATACCTTAGATTCTAAATTCAACAAGTTTAAGGGTAGTGAAACCAAAATAACTACTAAGAGGGATGACACTTATAATATCACATGTGTTAGATCCAAATTTGTTTTCATAATTCCTAATGACATGTTATTTATTTTTCTAGAATACTTGGAAAGAATGAGGAAATGTGAAGATGCACTAGCTAAGGCTAGTGAAAAAGGAAAAGAAAAGATTCCAAATGGTGAAGTAAAATTGCATGAGGGTTTTTCAAGAAAATAAAAATATTATTTTAAATATGTTCTGTGTGAGAGATACAATAAATCTGGTAACATTGAAAAATTTTATTTAACCTTACTACCATAACAAGAAGCAATACTTAATAGGAGTAATAATGTATCATCCATGAATTCTATTAAGAATGAAATTTCTCTACAAAAATCATGAGAGTATGTTAATATATCCATGTCGCCACAATATAAATTAAAATAAATGTTAAGATGTGTGAGTATGAAGACTGAATCATATATAACAACTTGGATGAGAAAAACATCTCAACCTTGCTGTTCATATTAATTAATCAAGGATGATCCACCTTATTCGCTTAAACCTTTTTTTATTGTATTTATAATGTGTAGAATTGAAGGTGAAAATGTTCTCAGGGGTAGATCCTGAGAATTAATAAGGGATTTCAATTATTGATAGCCAAGCTGAAAAATCACCATCCTTGAATGATTTCTAAATTGGTATTAAAATAAAAATATGATAGAGAATCATCTTTTATGAAGATGAAAAATGTGATGAACTATTCTGGAAAGTCGGGATAAAGAAGATTCCATATTATGTTGATCTTCTTTTTTGGTATCCTAAAGAACAATTTCTCAAGAAGATCATCCTTGGTGAAGTTGAGAAAATTGTCAATCTAGATAATCACAAGTTGAATATCCATTTTGTATTGCTTCCTCCTGAATGTGTGAATGTTGTAAGAAGTGATTCACTTGGTCTCAATTTTTATCACCAATCCTGATGGAATTGTCTTGTATTTTTTCTTTTATATTAATAAAAATCTCACATTTAATTAGAAGTGTTTCCCTTAAGGGGGATATAAATGAAGATGCTTCCAGAATCATTATTTCAATAGGTATCAAATACAATTATTCTAGAAATTTCTTGAAGATCATGTCATTGGAAAAGTTATGGCTATCTTAATCTCTCATCCTTGGTTATCAAAAATAAAAAAAATACAATGGGATGAAATTGAATTATTCAATGACATAAGAATAATGGAAGTTCCCCAATATCACTTATCCTACCTATTACACTTGAATGTTTTTGATCTTTTTGTTGAAGTGAGTGCAAGAGTTTCTAGTTGATTATTCTTAAAAATATTCATCTCACATTTAATAATTTCAGCCTAAAATGAAAGTGAATAATCCTTGAAGAAAATTATATTATTTCTCATTTCATAAGTTATCATGATCAGTTAGTAAGGGATATATTTTTTTTTCTAAATCAAATCATCTTGTTTTCTACACTAAGAATAGCTCAAGTAGACTTAGAGTGAAATGATGGTTGACATATTTCTTAATTATGGACCGATACCCTTTTACCATAAAAGTTTTATTTCTTGTCAATAAAGGGTATAGAAAGTGAAATGAAAGTTTTAAAATTAAAGTGGAGATAGAATATAATAGTTTCACACATTGAAACATTCATTTAGAAAGAAATTTGAAGGTATTTTCAACAAATAAAAATGGGGAGATTGAAGAGCCCACTTTGTGTATGGATTTTATTTGTGATCAAATGATTTTCATTGGTTGAAATTGGTTATCAATGAGATGGGAATATTTCATTAATGTAAATATGATGAAGAAGTTACAAAGTTAATAAATCTTGGATGAACTGCTCGAGTCTTATAATTTGAAGAAGTGTGTGAATGGTCTGAAGACTTTGATTTTCATGGTGATTCCTAGAGAATTTTTATAGATTCCTTCATTGTGATTCCTAGAAAATTGTTATGGATTACTGCATGGTGATTCTTGTAGAACTATTATGGATGTATAGAATAGGAAGTCACACTTGATAAATTCTACATGTTGTCAATTCAGATGATTTTTTAACTGGTTCTAAGTTCAAATAAATTTATCAAAGGTGATACATTGTTTACAACAAAGAAGATAGTGGTTTTGATTTAAAGAAGGTCTTTGGAATTTATATTCCAAAAATAATAGAAGAATATTTGAAGAAGTTAATGCAATATTTAATTATTGAATGAGAAATATACAATGGATAACTTGAATATTATTGAAGGATATATTTTCAAGAAGAATACTTTGAAGGAGATAATGAAAAAGATTATAAACCATGAAATATTTCATGAGAGGATATCAGAAGATAAATTGGTTAAGTGGTGGATGGATTTATTTCTATATGATACTTCACTTAAAATTTATTCTAAGTGGTTAAAAAAAATTGGACACCCCATTACAAGCCTAATGGGCCAGTCCATCAACCCAATTATGGGACTCTAAGGATGAGCCCTTTAGAAATACAAGGTAGAAGAGGAGCTAAGGTTCGTGTGGGTAAGCCTTAGGCACGTCCGAAGGCGTGCATGGATGAAGGAGAGATGACTCCACTGTGTAGGGTAGTAGGAGATAACTGGTGTAGTGCAATACTGAGGGAGTTATAGTATAATTATGAGCAATCCATGGAGTGTATTTTCTAATATATCGTGCCCAGTTCTTTGGATAATTTGATGTGGGATGCAACTCGGGTGTATTGTTCACCCACTTAAAATATGGGCATAATCATGTATTTTTTATTAGTGTAATAACTTTTATCCATCACATTCTATGCCCTGTTGGTTTAAAACATCTTTTTTTGATCTCATACAGTGTTGGTATTTGAAATCAGCCATGAATTTTTTGAATTCCACCATTGTCTTTTTTCCTCCCAGTTCCCAACAGTGCTAGTGTTTCACTAGAGAAGAGGTTGAACCATCATTGGTCGAACCTGAAGCCACCATGATTGATATAAGGTTGAAATAATGGGATGAAAGTGATAAAATAATCTTGTAACTTAATTTTCATGATTTAATATAGAGATACCTCAATCGAACTGAAAGTATGGTTGTAGGAGGCCATTTAAGATTTGGGAGTTCAGGAAAATGAGTTGCACATGTTTATGAATGCATGAAGATGATTTAATCACCAAAAAGAAGAATAATTCTGTTCATGAAGGAAAAATCCATGAGATATGGTGTCATTTTAATCTATGTTCAAATAATTTAAATACCAAGATCTTTATTGATATTTATCTTGAGCTTAGCAAGACATGCTTTTTGGGGATTTGTGTAGGTGGATACATGGTGAAAAGGAAGTGGTTCTGCCTATAAATACTGAGGCACAAATATGTTGTAATATGATTTTTTTCACATACCTAAGATATCTAATTTCAAAACAAATTATTCTTTGATCATTATTTTATACGAACAGTTAAAGATTTTCTTGAGCCTTTGAGGATTCATGAAGAAGGGGAGTCCAAGAACCATTCTGGTTTCATGAAGAAGAAAGATCTGCAGACATGGGATAGGTTTTCAAACCCTCATCATGCTTCATGAGGAATGTTTTTTTGAAAATATTTCTAATTTCATGAATAATAAATCTTGTGGAAATGCAAATGGTGTTTAAATACCCTTGTTGTGGTTTGTGAAGAAGAACCAGTTCTGCGAAGCTTACTGCTCACGTAAAGAACTATACTGCAAGCCACAATGCATGAGTTGTTCACTCTAATAGTGTTTCAAGAACTTTTTCCAAATATAAACCCTTATATGAAGATACTATGTATCTGATTGATACAAAAAATATAGAGAAGAATAAACCTACACTGTTTATTTGCGCAAAGAGAACTTGATCTGAACCTAAGTTCATAATTGCAAGAGGAAGATGAGAAACTCACACTGTTCGAATTTTAATATGACATCAAGTTCATGTATTCGTATACTATTTATAAAAAAGGGTTAAGAAAACTAAACTTATTTTTTGATTGAAGAGAGAGATATTTAAGGAAGTAGAATAAAGTTAAGAGTGTGTATGTGTACATACAAAGGTGAATTCTCAATCACTCGTGCAAAGTAAACTGAGGAGGTAAGTGTACTTCCTAAAGGTGTGAATATGATTTGAATAAACACCCTTGAATTCATAAAATATTAACTCAAATAGAATACATAAAATGATAAATATTAAAATGAATATGGTAAATGCACATGCACCATGCATGTATTTAGTTAATAATTCAATAAGAGAAGAATATGAGTTTGTGCGAGGAAATTATTGCATTAATTGATATTGAAAGTTTGTTGGGAATTATTTGTATTGAATATTGGCTGCACAAAAGTAAAATATAAGTGAGTCAATACAATCATGTGTTGATATTTTTTTATCAAATAAATAGATCAAGACATTGTTACTCAATTTCATATAATTTTGTGTCTAAAAAGAATAGAGTGTTCCCAACTAAAGATTGATCAGGGGATAATTATTGTGATGATGTTAAGCTGATCCAATATTCATTGATTTAATAATCACAAATTAATTTTTTATTCTATCAAGAAGAAAAATAGATCTTAGTTAATTTGGTTTTTTCACTAAATAAGAAAGAGAGAAGAAGAGAAGAAGAAGTGACTGATCAATTTATATTCAATTGGTCATTATTTAGTCGAGAAGAATAATGTGTTCATCTGTATACTATATTCATATTATTTTAACAAAAATAAAAAAGATAAAGTTCATATTTCTTATTATTGTTTTGAAGAAGAAGAAGCGTTTATTGCCTGCGGTTTTGAAAGTAACCAAGTGAAGAAGAAGGTTGTGGAAGAATAAATTAGAACGGTGACATCCAACATGTATCAACTGGTGGAAAACTTTATTGGTGTTACAAACCTTATCAATAAGAATAATACTATCTTAAGAGGTAGTATAAAGATACATCCAAGTATTGTAAAACATGAATTGTCAATTGACTATAGTTCATTACAAGTGAAAGGGTATTTCCTACTTTCTATAACCACATTCTAAGTATTTCTTTCTAGTGGTTGTGTGGTCAGTATCATTTCCAAACCATGTCAAGGACTAGATAATCTTATTGTGTAGTAAACCTTATAAAAACATTGTGTGATATTATTTATTACTTTCATATACTTTCATATGACAAGGAAAAGAGGATAAGATAATCTTGATCCTAACAGGTCTATGAAGTATAGGGACAAATGGTTTAATTGGATTAAAAATTCCCCAACACTAATTCACCCCCCACTCAATATTAGGCATATCCCAAACTGTTCCCTTAAAAACACATGAATCTATTTTAGGCCATGAAATATATTCATGACATGAAAATCAAATTTTTGATGTGAATATTGTTTTTGTAATTTTAAGCTAAGGTGATGGGTTTTTTGACATATTAGTTTTCCTCAGAATTAACGATGTGAATCCTTAATTCACACCATGAATAAAGTTGGTTCCAACTATTTTAATGACCTAGTGCCCTTATCTTTTCTCATATGTCTCTATTCCTACTACTCTGAACCTCAGGATCTCTCTAGGTGATTTTAGGCTCTCTTCTCCCCATCCAACTCCTCTCATCGATGCTTGAATGCCCATTTGATCCCGCACATCCAATCTGGTAAGTTATTCTTTGATCATAATCAATTATTTTCTCCTATACTTGATCAAAATCAAATAAATCTTCAACGTTTTGGTTAGATATAAGGTTCTTGGCTTGATCTAATGAGTTTTTTGATAATCATTAATAGAATCAACATACAAATTCAAGGATTTGTCTTCTTCATAATGTTTATACTAAGATCATTTTTGGTAGTGGATCGTCTTTGGTAATTTGATCTTATCTTAACCTTTTTAGGGTGTGGTTCCTCTTCAGCCTCATTCCTAGAGTTCTAAACATGTCAAAATGAATTGGTTTTAGGATCCAATAGTGTATTTTTATGGTTAATATTTCATTGACCATCATTGTCTCACCTGATGTAGGAAGACCTTAATTTTCTTACATATATTATACAAGTTATTGGTGTGATTCTTGGAATGTGTGTGTAGCCCACAGAAACCTATATTTGATTCTTGATCATGTGAGGTGTGTGTGTGTGTGTCCTTGACCTGTGATTTTTATACTTGTATATAGATTATTATAGTAATGATAATTCTTAACTTGACATGATGTTTGATCTCTCATTTTCATATTTTATCATGTTACGGAAATGATGGGAGTTGCAGTGATAAAAAATGTATGTAGATGAAGAAAGGATAGAAGATAGAATTACATAGGACATAAAGATTTATGTTGTTTTGAAATAATCCCTATACCCAAAAATAGTAAGAAATATCACTATAATCTAAGATCACAAATATAGAGAGTATTAGAGTTTCACAGACATAAACTCTATCCTTAAATGGACTAATAAAGAAGATGACGTGTTGTTCCACCAGCCGCATAGAAAGTCTGCATCACTACAATGAATAGTGGTTTTAAGTCCATATCACTATAGTGTCATGGCCACCCAAGTCCAAGATGCTACAATGGATAGCATCTAGAAGCCCATAGAGCTACAATATTTTTTTCACCATTAGATTTATATCTTTAAAGAGTAAAATGGAAGTGAAACCATGAAAATGATCTTTTATAAATAATTTCTTAACATTGATTCATAGATATAAAATTATTAATCCCTTTCAAAAATAATTTTTAAGAAGATAAAATGAAAAGATTTTATAAAACTCCACTTTAAAATAAATACAATAATGGAGTCTTGAAAATGATATAAATATTTTAAAAATATGAACTTGAATGGGAAATCATTTTTAATGTTTTAAAAATACTTTTATCGAAGACCACACCATAAAAATAGTGATAAATAATTAATTTTAAAATAACTAATGGTAAATTTAAAGATTCACATAAATAAATAATATTTGTAATTTAAAATAATAAAGAATAATATTAGAAGGAAGATTGAATATGGACATGGAAGAAACCAATCTCATTTGTAAAGAATGAGAATTATTTTTTAACATCATCAGATTTTATGAAGAAAGAAGTCCATAAATGTAATTCTATAGAAAATATTGAGTAAATTTGTTATAATATCATCATATAATATAATAAACCCATCTTGTAATAACTATAGTAAAAAGGGAATCATTATGACTTAAGAAATTAAGTTGAGTAATGAAAACTCTCACCTTATGTTTAGCCAGACGTTCTCTAACCTACTATATAAAAAAATAATCATCTTAACAACTTATTTGAGAACCTAATTCATACCTATAAACTTTTATAAACTTAATTTATAATCATTTATTTCAAATACATTATTTAGTTGTATTTTATTTCCATAATCGAATCTTATTATCTTTGATAGTTCGTTTGATACTAGTTTCAAAATGGTGGCATCAATTATTGCTTATATATTCAAATTTCACTATTATAATATCATTATATTTACTGTAATATATTTTTTATAATTATTTTTAATGTTATAATTTCATTTCATAAGTATTTTGGTTATGATTCATGATGATGAAGTTGGTGGCGAGTTTGTTTCAGTAAAAAAATTAACGAATAAAGAGTGATATTAATAATAAGTTAAATATTAATACAATATTTTTCAGAAGCATAAACCATAAATTATTTGATCATTAATGTATAATAACCCATTTTTTTAATTTTTTATATTCATCCATGATATAAATTTATATCATTTTTCAAGTAGGTGGTTAAACCGGCCCAAACAAGAACAAGATATAATCTATGGGTGGGTATGGTTAAGAAAGTGGTTATTTTGGAATAATATCATTATTAAAAATAATTACTGATATTATTTAGATGTTTTTATGTTTTTTAATCATATTTTAATATATTTTTATAAGTAATAAAAGTCTATATGAAAAATTAAATACTTCACTTTCGTGGAGGCACTAGTCCACATATATGCATGGGTGACACGCTCGTTTACATGGGACATAAAGAAGATAGGAATTGGTATATATTTTTAGAATATTAACAATTTTTTAAGTGTAATATTTATTCATTAAATACCCCCTTTTAACCATACTTATAATACAGTTATGAAAAATGGATCATGTCACTTATAGAGGCGGTAGTTTACACGTAACACAAGTGACATTTTTGTTTTTTTCATATGGTTGGGAGGAGGGTAGAAAATGGATATTCCATTAGTATAATAAAATTTCATAATATTATTAATATTTATGTTATCATAATTTCATGGATATAGTAGGTCTGAGATGGTAAAAGATGAAAATAAATGAGAGAGCTCAGTTGAGAACATTACCTCTCCCTTTGGATGTTCTCCCTTGGGTAACACCTTAAAGCTCCTTAGATTGGTCTTTTCAAAAGACCAGAGATTATAAGAAATGGGTAAAGATTTAAGGATATATTGGGGTAAATTTTTTATAGATATAATTCTTTTTAAAATGGTGGATAAATGTGGTGGAAATGATCTCCTTTTATAAGTGACGAAAATGACATTTTTGTAAATACTCGTTACTTTTTTCAATGATGGCATGACAATATGCAAGGTTCAATGTCTCAAAATTGTGAAATAAGGAGTTTTGGGGTGACATAAGGTTAATAAATCCCACATAATTAATTTTCACACATGTTTTAAGAATTTTGAATCATGTTTTAATCCTCTTATCACTATATTTTTATATTTTATCATTTTGGTTTTTACAATGCTAACTAGTTTTACCCAAATAATTTATATTTTATAAAAAAATATAAGGTAGAACTTCGTAAAAAAATTGATGTTATGAACCTAAATTTAAGGTTTATATAATCTAATTCAATTTATAAATAATATAAAATTAACTTTTAAATTAAAACATTTAATATATAGAAAAACTATTTTTTTGAACAATATTGGTTTTCCATTGAGTATTCTTAATATTATTTGGTATTGATTACCAATTGAATTAGTGTTAATATATTTATATATAGGTTTAAACATTATATTAGAGTAGTTTTTTAGAATATATTAATTTATTTGATTAGATAAAAATTAAACAATATTAATAAAACAATTCTTTAAAAATAATAAGTTTACCATTATCGCGGTAATTAACTTTAATCCTAGAAATCTTATTTTTATGATTAAAAATGGAATAATACTTTTTATATAATTTGGACCTATAGATTACAAATATAAAATCCATTTTACCAAATACAATTTCTAAGGGTGAAAAAAAATTAATTTTCATATTAACACACTTAATGTGTAAAATTTATTTTTTATAAAAAATGTATTTCAAAGTGTAAATGACCTATTTTTATTATACCTTTTTACATAATTTTCATAAGGTGGTTATTTATTATTAATAACCTCCAATTTTATGTAAATAGTCATATTTAATAATTTTATTTTATTAAAGTATCATGATTTTAATTTTAGTTTGGTGTTACATATAAGAAAAGATACTCAACAAAATTTATGGAAAATTATTTAATAAAATAGCGGGTCATTAAAATTATCTTACGATAGTATCAATTATAACATACCAACCTAGGACAAACAAACCATACACCCGATCTAGCCATCACATGGTGAGGTAAAGCAAGAAAATGGAACACGCCTTGTATATAATGAAACAATACATTCAATGAGAGTATTATGCGGAAGAAAAATGTAAAATTAGTTCCATACAATCCAATTCAACCCAAATAAAACAAAATGTATGAATAAAGAAATACCAACAAGTCTCCATGTGACCATCAGTCACCTAAAAACCACCCTACTATGAAGGAAAAGACCAAAGGAGAAACTAACATGCAACAAGATTCCCTTCTCTTTACCTATATCCTATAATAAAATATCTACAACCACCCAAGGTAAATAGTATGATGTGAGAAAAAATCCTAGTAGGATTCCACAATAGAGTCTATATAATGTCTAATATCAAGAATTCAATAGTTTTGGATTTTAAAACAAAAACATATTTACAAATAATTTTTATAAATCCAATTCATTTGAAAATCATTTTACCTTTGGTTTTTATAAAATCCTTTCATATTCACAAAAAATAAATATGAAAATTATAAGTGATAAAATAGTAATTTCAATCCATATATCAATAGGTAAGAAAGTAAACACACATCCATGAAATAACACATCATGTGAAGCTATGTGATTCAACCTCATAGAAAAACATGTGAGAAACAATCCATGATAAAAACAATCATGCGATAAATAACCATAAATGAAAAAACCTATCATATTGGGTTATATCCTATGGTTAATGTGTACTAGACACTAAAGATCATAAATAGTAATAACAGCATATCCATCCAATATCGATTCCTTCTATAGTCTATCGATATCCTAAAGTTTACCTCCTAGTGGTGCCACACACTCTAAGGATACCCATGTTTATTTCTTGATGCACCTAAAGTTCACAATGTGATAATTGTCAAAATACATTTCAAAACCATGATCAAAATTTTTATAAAATATTTTAAAATCCAATCCAATTCACTTTGTTGTTTGAAAACTCATTCCCAAATAAAAAAAATCCATTTTCAAAGAAAAAACCCTTTAAAAACATTTGTCTTTATAAGAAATACATTGAAACCAAATATCACTTTAAATAAATGAACAAACCAACGGAATTTACCAATAATGATAATAAATTTATTACATTAACCCATTGTATAGAAATACCTTCATCAAATGGTAATAACCTAGCTACCTTCTACAAAAATGATTGAAAACCAAGATATCATCCTTTGAAAGAAAAGGTGTGATAAGAAATTGCAAGGGATTGATAGAAAACAATATTTTATTAGGAATATAAAACCTAGTTATAGTAGACATAATATCTGTAACCAAAGAAAAGAAGAACCAGAAGGAACTCTAACTCAGAGAGGTGAACCGCAATAGTCGTGATGATCGATCACTGAATAAAGTGATCCATAAGGGATGGAATCACCCAAAATTTCCTAGCGTAAGTTATAGGTTGAGAGAGGGAAGACTACAGATGGAATAAAAAATAAATCATCCAACCAGTGCCTAAAAACTATAGTCTATTACATTTACATGACATCTAATCTCTTTACATGTTGTGTATTCTATAAAGGCTAAAATCACTGAAAAATGTTTCACCCTTTTTATTAAAAACCCTATTTTTACCTTTATAAGATGTGAACCTAGTATATAGTGTGTAAAATTTTCATTCCCTAAACCTACTTCATGGAATATTATTAGTGATAATTACATGGTGTATAATCCATTTACATTTCATGTTATCTTCCAGCAAATAACAAACATCCCAGCTTTTATAAAAAAACACCCAAGAACCCAAGATTTCCTCTAAACTTAGGGAGATCCCCTCAAATCCATCGACACATTTATACCCAGACTCCATTAATTCAAAAAAAATATTAATATTTTAATTTTAGGTCATTTTTTCTAGAAAAGTGTCTATATCCCCGAGAAACCCACAAACACACCCAAACAAGGATAATAAATAAACAATAGACAATGGAGTACCTGAAAAGCGTAACGGGGTATTAAATCTCCCCAATATAAATGATTTTCCCCCTAGAAATACCTCATATTCTTGGACCTATAAAAAGTGGAGGTCATTGTTACCTCCTTAAAAATTACCCTCCCAAATCTCATGTATATCCCATCCACACTACCACAGTACCCAGACCATAGGAATCATTTTACCATGTAGTACCTTCTCTCAGTGATCTGAAATATGAACTAGATGCTCAACCAAAGTTTTTTTGGTATCAAGATAAACATCCTCCCATCTAATCACATGGGAAGGATCTGATATATACCTCCTTGAATGGAAAACATGAAACACGTCATGGATATAGTTCAAATGATATGGAAATTCCAAATGATTGTCCACCCTTCCTAATCATACGACAATATAAAAGGGTCCCACAAACCTCGGTGCCAACTTACCTTGCTTACCCAACCGATGATGTACCGTGTAAGGTAAAAATATAAGAAAAATCTAATCACCAACCTCAAATTCCAGCAAATGAAAATTATGGCCCGCATAATATTTCTAACAACTCTGTGTCATGATCAATCTCCTCCGAATCAACTACACCATCTTTGTCTTCTCCTAAACAGGACTCGACCCAACCAAGGACCACTCTTCCAAATCTTCCTAGCACAAGGGAGATCTACATGGCCTCCCAAATAAATATTCTAATAGAACCATCCTAATTGAGGTGTGATAACTATTTTCATAGGAAAACTCGACCAAATGAAAATGATTTACCCAAGATCCTCCAAAATAAAACACACAATCCCAGAGAACAAGAACCTAGATAGTCCTCTCTATTTGTATATTCATCTATGGATGATAATTCATGCTCAATATAATTTGGGAACCCATATTCTACTATAAACCTTTCCAGAACCTAGATGTGAACCTCAGGTCCCCATCAGATACAACTGCATAGAGAACCCTGGGAAGTCTCTCAATCTCTCATACATACAAGTATCCAATTTGTTCTACCTTCGTTGTATCATTGATAGGGAGGAAATACGATGATTTTTTAATTTGATTAATGATCACTCATATCACATCCTTACCACTAACAGTCTATGGAAACCCGATGATGAAATTCATGGAAATATCATTCCACTTCCATACCAAAATTGGTAAGGGATGTAATAAACTAGTGGGTCTCTGGTGTTCTTCATTAATTATCAAAAAAATAAGACACTAGGATAAAAAATCCACAAAAAACCTCCATATACCCTACCACCAATATTGATGTCTCATGTCATGATACATCTTGATAGATTTAGGGTGCATGAACCAACAAGATAGGTTTCCACTATCCAACAAATTCCACCTCAGGGAAAATGAAACAAACAACCTACTAAGGAATCACTATGCACTAATGGGAGACTAAGACCACTCACCCAAGGTCTCCCCACCATAAAGTCTTTTACCCAATAATTGGATCTTAGTTTATATCACCTCGAGCCAAACTCACTCACCAAAAGATGATCCATATTTCATCAAAGCTAGGAACACCTATCTGCCAACCTATTCTGCTCTTAAGCTCATCTCAGTAAACAAACTCATCTGAGACCACTCCTCAACTGATTCCATCATGGACTATGTCATAAATTTTCTTATCAAGGCATTGATAACCACATTTCCTTTCCCAAAAATTTATAAAATATAAAAATAAAAAGTCTTAATATACTCTACCCATTATCTATTTCACAAGTTTAGATCCCTCAGAGTAAAAATATATTTTAGGATCTTATGATCATAATTCATCTTAAATCGGTCCCCAAATATATTGTGTTGCCACATTTAGAGTGCATGAAATACTACTACCAAACTCACTCATCCTATGACTTGGAGTACACCAAAATATCATCCATGAACACAACAAAAAAATATTCTAAAAACTGTGGAAAGATATGGTTCATTAAATCCATAAACTCCACAGGAGCGTAAGTCAGACTGAATGGCATAACCAAAAACTCAAAAAGACCATAACAACTCTTGAACATTGTATTAGGTATATCCTATTCTCGGAATTTCAATTAGTGGTACCCATACCACAATTCAATATTTGAAAACCAAAATATCCCTCTAAGATGGTAAAAAATATCATCAATCCTAAGAAAAAGATATTTATTCTTAACAGTCACCCAATTTAACTTTTGATAGTCAATAAAAATTCTGAGGGTATCGTATGCCTTCTTAGAAAAGAGGAAAAGAAAAGACCATGTTGACATGCTAGGAAGAATAAATTTGTTATCCTCTAGTTCCTAAAGATGGACCTTAAGTTCTACAAACTCATTAGGTTCCATTTGATAAGATGGAATAGAAATGGGAATTGCACCGAGAAGAATGCCAATAGTAAACTTGACCTCTATATATGGTGTTAAACTATATAAATCATCTGAAAATACATTAGGGTACCCACTCACCACTATAGGAATTAAACCACCCAAACAAGGGTCAACTGAATCAAGAAACATCTCTAACAACTATCCTGAGATTACCCTAACATAAGGAACAACTGGCTATTCCAATCCTGATCTAGAGTCCCACTCACCCTAAAAAACATGAGTGACTCCATCGGTAGATAAGAACTATACCCAACAAAGATAAGAACTATAACCTACATAGATAATATTATATTTGTTCCTTAGCACTGATCATCCAATACATGTGGATAATAAAATTGAATATGTCAAGATCAAGCACCAATAATTCATATTCTACCTCAAAATCATTTATCATCACTCGACACATGGGACACTTGAAACCTTGTTCGAACATCTTTCCCAAAGGCTTGTAAATATATAACAAGTACGACATAAGTTTTTAACACAAGTCCAACACATCAACTATCTTTGTGATATTCCTGAAGGCATTGTTAAATCCTCTGAGAATAGATCAAATTATAAATTTATTTGTTCCCAAACCATACTAATAACAAAGGAATCGTATAGTATAAGTGTGGGGTTGAACCCATAGAGAGAGGGGAACACATCGATGACAATTATTAACTAAAGGTTATGTTGATCCAATTTCTAATTGATTTTATTAAAATAATGATGAAATTAAAATAAATGAATTCAAATAGATAACTAGAAGATAAGGGAACCAGTTTCCAGAGATTATTTTTCTAAAAAAATTAATTCAACTTTACTTGCAATGAAATTATATCAAATAGTTGTGCAACCAAACAATTCTACCGATAGAAGAAATGGTAATTATCTATAAAACTACCCTATAATCTCACTTCATCATTTTCAAGTGAATAAAAATAGCTAAAGTGCATTAATTTCATATTTACAAAAGTAGAAGAGTAATTCAATTCAATGGATAGGAATAAATCATCTCAATCATGTTGTGGTTCGTTCATTACTGATGGAATATGGTCAATGGATCAATGATGAATAAAATAGGTGTTTATGTACAACATGATAATTTTTAATACAATCATTTTTACAAGAGAAATAAGAACAATGATGGTATGTACCCCCTTTAACTGATTCCTCTCTCCCCTACGGGTTTTAGCCAACCATCTTCGGGTGATCACCAATAAAGACTAAACCCAAATTTGTAGGAGAAAGACTAATAAAGAAATAACAATAAGGGAATGAATAAAAGAATAAGGAAAATAGAAATATTGGAATTAAAAAAAACACCAATCAAGGTTACAAGAAAATATAATAAATAAAATAAAAGAAAATAATAATTAAAAACCTATCTATGGCAGGATGGAACCCTACATCATCCTCTCAGTGATCATGCCTCTAGCTTCAAATAGAATACCTATATATTGGCCATATCCCCCCTTTTATAATATTTTTAGTCATACATGGGATTCCCTAAGTCAATAAAAACGTTTTATGTCTATTTGGGGTAGTGAAGGATATAAAATCCCATCAGAATATATGCTAAAATCTATGTTTTTGGGATCTTCTCAAGAAATTTTATGTCATGTATTGTTTTAAATGACATGTAATGTGTGGGAATTTTTACATCATGTAATTTTTACACGATGTGTATCTTCAAATTTTAGTATTAGAACCTCCATTTCATCCTGCTTATTTAGTTTTGTTCCTTTAGAACCTCTCATGTTCTCTTTATATTTAATCATCAACCTCAAATTCTTCATCATTTTCCATTGTCGCACCGCACCGCTTCATGACATGGTGTGAAGTGCCTTCATGTTCCTCAATTCCCATGTTTTACTTGCTATTACTCTAAATATCGTTCATGCATAATAATACATAAAACATAAATACCACAGCAGCATATCATATTAAATCAATTAATTTTTAATGAATTCATATATAAAAACCCATCAAAATATGTATATAAAATAGAGATATCACTTTGAAAATATAAAAGAATGAGTGGCACATGTATCAAACAAATCTAGCACCATAGATGACGAAATAAACATTGTACCTCTAATAGTAGATGGCCCTACTTCAGATTCCTCTCGTGTATACTCAATCACATAAAGAAATCCAGTCTTAGCCATATAAACATTCTCCTTGGCTTAAGGATTTGACCCACCACCCTTGGAAGCATCGGTAAGAACCTGAAAACCCTTGGTGAGAGTACCTCTTGACTTACTTCTTTGGGATATCTTTTCACAGAAATGCTTCAGATGGCCCGATAATTCACAATGATGAAAAGTCTTAGGAGCCTCCGTATAGTTAGGTTTGGTATTTCCAGACCGCCCACACTGATAGAAAACAATATATTGTTGTCCCGAATAATCCCCTGAAACTGGTCCTGAAGAGAACCAACCACCCTAATGTTTCCTTTTATGGAAAGAAGATACACTCTGGCTAACAATTTCACCAACTAAAGCTACACCCAAACCTGTCTTCCAAACTATGTTTTTCTCAACTATATATGTTATGTCAACTACCTCCACAAAGGTCAAAACGCATGTGAGAATCAACATAAACCTAATATTAGGCCTCAATCCTAACTCAAAACCTCTAATCCTTTAGGTACTCATTAGTGAAATTCCCTAGTTCCAGATGCACCAGCTCAGTAAAATGGGTAGAATACTCCAAAATAGTATGCTCCCCTTGCTCCAAGGTCAAAAACTCCTAGGTCTTTGTCGTAAAAAACATCTCATGGTAAAAAAAAATTAGTTAAATATTTTATTTAAAGAAGATCACATGAATTCCTCATGCAACTTATCTTGCACAATTGATTCCCACCATTTCCTTCCTTATGCCTTGATCATATACGTTGAAAAAACCACCTTTAATTCTTTAGGAGTCTTCATGAAATTTAAGATCCTCTCAATATTCTCAATCCACTTATCATATTATTTTTATCCTTTGTCACCATGGAATACAGGTGGATAATTCTTAGTAAGCTCATAACCATGATCCACTATATGTCATGGGTTCCCAACACCCACTTAACCCAAATTTTGGATAGTGTAGATTATAGATTCTATAAAAGAAGTGTCCACTATAGGATTCTCCAATGGATCCTATCTTATAACTTCCTCTATCAGATTTGGAAGCGCTCTTCTTGGAGGCATTGTCTAATAAACACAATAAAATAACCAATTAGATAATAAGAACATTCCAAAAATATTAGGACCTCTTTCAGAATTCAAATCAATGTTTTAAAATTATAAAAATTTAAAGTGATTAATAATTATTATTAATGAAAGACATTGCTAAAAGGAGTAAGTAAATTTAAATGAACTTATCATACATTTCATTCAAATGACCCCAAACCCCAAGTTTCAAATGTGGTAAAACTACCTAAACACCCATGGTAACTCAGGTTCAATCATGGAACTGATCTAGCCATGCCCTTTTTCTACACTTACTATCCAAATTATGATGGTCCTAACTCTTATCAACCCTAGAAAAGGAACCAAACTCAGGCAGTGTTAACACACTTCAGGATGAGCCTTCCCTCTAATACCAAATTGTAACAAACCAACCTGGGTCATCCAAACCATACACCAGATCTGGCTATCAGATGGTGATTTGAAGCAAGAAAACAGAACAAGTCATGTATATAATGAAACAAGTCATACAACTAGAGTAATATGTGGAAGAAAAAAATACAAAAAAGTCCATACAATCTAATATAAATTGGATAAACTAGAAAGTATGAATAAATCAAGACCAAAAAGTCTCCATGTGACCATCAGTCACCTCCAAACCACCTTGTTATGAAGGAAACATCCAAAGGAGAAGTCAACGTGCTAGAAATTGACCTTCCCTTTACTTGTATCCTGCAATACAACATCTAAAACCTCCCAAAGTAAAAAATCATGGTGTGAGAAAAAAGCCGATAAGGATACCACCATAGGGTCTATACAAGGTCTAATATCAAGAATGAAATAGTTCTAGCTTTTAAAATAAAACCAATTTTAAAAATATTTTTTATAAATCCAATTCATTTGAAAATAATTTTCCTTTTTTTCATAAAATATTTCATATTCTAAAAAACAAAATATGGCATGTAAAAGTGATAAAAACAGGAATGTCAATCCATACATCAAGAGGTAATCAAGTAAACACATATCCATGAAATAACCAATCATGATAAGTTATGTGATAAAATATCAAATAAAAACTAGTGATAAACAATCCATGATGAAAACAATCATGAAATAAATAACCATAAATGAAAAAGAACCTTATATTGGGTCCTAGCCTATGGGACAATGTGTACTATATGATAAAGATCGTAAACAGGAATAACATTGGATCCAACTAATATGGAGTCCTGCCGCGGTCTATTAATATCCCAAAGGTTACCTCCTAGTGTTTCCACAAATACTAAGGTTACATATGTCTATTTCCCAACACACCCAAGGTTCCCAATATTCTAATTTTCAAAAAATATATTTCAAAACCATGCTCACAATTTTTATAAAAACAATTCAAAGCCAATACAATCTACTTATGTGTTTAAAAATCCATTTCCAAATCAAGCAAATCTATTTTTAAAGAAAACCCCCTTTAAAAATATTTTACTTCCAAGAAATCCCTTGAAACCACATATCACTACAAATTAATGAAAAATACAAATTAATTTACCAAGAATGATAATAAATTAATTTCATTAACCCATTGTATAGAAAAACCTACCTCAAAATGGTACAAACCTATCTATCTTTGACAAAGGTGATTGGAAACCATGATATCGGCCTTTAAAAGAAAAGGTGTGATAAGAAACTACAAAGGATCTATAGAAAACACTATTCGATCATGAATCTAAAACCTATCCATAAAAAATGAAATAGTTGTGACCAAAGGGAAGAATAACTAGAAGGAATGTTTACCTAGAGAGGCACACTACAACAACCCTGATGATTGATCGCTGAATGAAGCATTCTGAAAGGGAGGGAATCACCCAAAATCTCCTAAGCTAAGCTTCGGGTCAAGAGAGGGGAGTCTAAAGGTGGAATGAAAAATAAATCATCTAAATGATGCCCAAACCCTATAGGTCATGCCATTTACATGACATGTAATCCCTTTACACATTGTGTATTCCATGAAGACAGAAATTGTTGAAACATGCATCACTATTTTTATGAAAACCCCAAGTTTTCCTTTACAAGATAGGAACCCAGTACAAAATATGTAAACCTTTCATGCCCTGAACATTTTTCATATAATATTCCTAGTGATCATTACATGTTGTGTAATCTATTTACACAGTGTGTAATCTCTCAGCATACAACAAACAACCCAGTTTCCAGTAAAAAAACACCCAAGCACCCAATATGTCCTCCGAACTTAGGAAGGACCCTCAAATATATTAACACATTTATACCAAGACTCCATTAATTCAAAAAAACATACATATCTGAACTTTAGGTCATTTTTACAATAAAAGTCTCTCAATCCATGAGAATCCCACAAATTCACCCAAACAAAGACGATAAAAAAAAGCATAGACAAGGGAGTACCTAAAAAGTGTAATGTGGTGTTAGATAAATTCTCTTATGAAATCTGAAATCATTTGGGAATTTTTATGAATGCGTAGATGAATTTAATTACACATTGGATTGTGTAATTAAATTATCTTATAGGTAAATAAAATTCCTTTTCTATTTTCCTTTACTTGCATATATCGTTTTTCTTATACATTGAACAACCATTATGCATGTCACTAAATTTAATTACATAGTGGATCCATAAGATAAATCCCTTAGAAAATTTTCCCCTATGTAGATAAATTACCTTATGGGAATCTTATGTAACATAAATTAATTTTCCCTTTATCAGAATTACAGCTCAAGTATAGTGATTCCAGATCTTCTTCGAATCGACTCTAAGCTTCTTCAAATTATCTCTAGGTCTTCTCCATTCACCTAAAATCATCTCTTAGTTTCTTTAAATGATTGTGTAAATTTTTAAAATAACCCAAATATCCTTAAATAATATCTCTAAGGTATTATATCATATAATATACTCAAATTAAAGTATTTTTATGCACTTTTATGTTATCTCTAGTGAAGCTCTTATTTAAATAAATCATGGGCCATATCTATTCAACTCATCTCTGATTATTACTTCAAAATATTCAAAATTTTTAAGCACGTGTTAAATACAACTTTGAAACCTTTCAAGTGAAATTATATTGGTTAGATCCTTCTTATCTTATTTATATTGTTCAACTTCAGAAGTGTCTTCTTTAGACAATGCTTATCTAAGATTTAGAGCGTGTCATTTAGATCCTTAAAGATCATTTTAGTAATAATCTGGGTTATTAGGTCCAAGGAATAAATCTAGATAGTTATTCTAAGGTTTGTGGTCTTCTTATTTTCCATACAAGCACAATGGCAGGAACTTCATCTTTTTTTCATGGGTTGATATAAACTTTTTCACCCAAGACCTTATCACTACCTTGAACTCTTATTATTAACTTGATCAATGATTTTATATTTAATTGATCTTTGAAAAAAAATAGAACACACAAAAACCTTTAGTCACAACAAATGTTTTTAAATATTTTCAGTTCTTATTAAAAACTAAGTGGGGTTTTAAATGATTTATAAATTATTTCAATTATTTTGGAATTTATCTTCATTATTGTGTTTGGTTTTCCTCGGTATGTAGGTTTTTTTGAGAGGTATCTCCCCATATTCATTAAGATATGGGCCTCTTTTATTTAATTGGGTTTTAATTATCAAGAACTATAATCATTTAAAAGGTATTTAGTGTGAAGAAATGAGTTCCTCTCTCCTTTTCCAGCCTTTTTTCCTTTGGGTTTTATTTTAATTCTTGGGGAAAAAATTGTTTTAGAGGTATCTGATGTAATGGCTCAAACCTTTTTAAATACTTTATATTTTTTCAAGTTCTGAGAGTTTGGAGTCTATCATTTCATAATTGTTATCATTTTATTATTTTTTATCATCTTTGTATGTTTTACATCCTAAAAAATTGGATAAGTAAAATATCTTACATAATAAAAATATTTTACACATTGAAATATCCTATGTATTGATATTTTGTTAAAGAATAAATCCTTACACAACAAATTATAACCTTACATTAGTAAAAATATATTACTTATCAAATGTTTATAAAATATTTAAAGAATTTAAATTAAGATAATCTAAAATTATTTATTTTATGTTTCTTGTTGGACTTGTAATTATTGTAAAAAATAATTTGTTGAAATTAATATTATTTATTCGAATGATGGGAAACGTATATTATTTAAATTTTTTTAATCAATTATTTGAGCTTCATTTTATTTAAGATAAAATTTTTGGATATAATTGTATTATTTAGTAATTATTAATATTTTAAAGATATAATTTATTTATGTTTTAAATTTTTTTTTAGAATATTGATTGTGAAAATAATATAATGGGATAGAAAGTGTTTTCATCATACATAAAGGAATATGGAAATTCTTCAACACATGAAAAATGGTATAAAAAAGATTCAAAATTACATTATAATAATCAGAGTTGGCTTTAACGTAGGAAATGGGAAGTGAGATTCAACATAAGGAGGGAAAAATCATAAAACATAAAACATGGAAAGAACCTACAGAGAACGAAGTAAAAAAAGGGTAAAATGGTAAAAAAATAAAAAATGTTATGAAAAGGTAGAATAAAAGTTGATAGAAATTGAGTATTGGGTAAAGAGAATAAAATGAAAAGGCGATATTGAAATTTTTATTAGAGAATTTCCACAGTATATCTCTCATTGATCCCTATGAAACCAAGGGGTTGTACTACCCATTTATAAGCAATGAAATAATAGGTGGTAGGGGGATTATTGGGGGTGAGCATCCCACCCCTATTGAAATTTGAAGCTGCATTCATAAGTTTTCCAATACTCCCTCTTGGGATACACACCCTTAGCAATATCATAAATATTTTGATATTGAAGTATTAAAAAAAATCTGGAAAAACTCAAAGGGATAAATCCCAGAATAAGTAAAATAGTGCATCCATGAAGACTCCCCATTAAAGTTACAATAAATTATAAAATTTTCAATATACACATCTCTATATCATGTAAAATCTTTCAAATGATATTTTTTGGTAATTCCTTTGTAAATAAATCATAAACATTGTCACTGGATCGAACATATTGCATGTTGATATCTATATTTTTCATCAACTCTTGTGTGAAGGATAAACATTTCGGTGGTATGTGTTTTTATGATAATTTTTTATGAATAATTCCTTCAATTTTTTGATTCATGCAGCATTAAATTTGAAAATATTATTGGGATATAATCCATAGAAATCCACTCGCCACTCAAATATGTTGATTCATAGACTGAAACCAAACACATTATCGACATTATTTCTATAATGATATTACTTCTTCGTGATTTGAAGATGTTGTAATGAGTGTATTATCTTATGATCTCCAAGATATGACAATACCTCCAACTATGAACACATAACTAGTTTAAGATCACACATTATACAGATCTAATAAATAACCTACATCTGTAAAACCAACCATCTTCTTTTCTAATTTGTTAGAATGGAATAAACACAAATTCATAGTGTCACAAAGATAATAAAAATGTGTTTAATTTCATTCCAGTTTCTTTGTTTAGGGGATAAATTAAATCTTTCTAATAAATTATTAGAAAAAGATATATCAATATGAGTACAATTATCTAGATACAACAGTTCCCCAATGGCACTGAGGTATGGTACTTCTGGACTAACCAAATCTTCATTTTCTTCACAAGGTCAAAATTGATCTCCATTGGAGTACTTAAAGGATTATCTTTATCTATATTAAATAATTATAAAACCTTTTTAGTGTAATTTTAATGATGCAAAAAATATAACACCTAGAATATGATCAATTTTTAATCCAAAACAATAATTGGTTTCTCCAAAGCATTTTATTTCAAAAACATCCTTTAAGTTTCTCATTACTTCATTGATCTCTTCTAGATTTATCATGATATTTAAATCATTAAAATAAATAGTAATGATTTCATATTTAAATTTTGTTTTATTAATAAAAAACACATTTTCATATGGGTTCATTTACATACCATTTATTTAGAAAATATGTGTTCAAACAATTATACCACATATGCCCAAATTTCTTTAATCCATACAAGGATTTCTGTAGTTCAATTGAATGTAGGTATTTAGGTTTTGATTTCAATACTTTAGCACTACGGGAAAAATGAGCAATTGCGACGGGTTATTTGCGACGGGATTTATTCCCGTCGCAAATAGTCATGTTAAAAACTTATTTGCGACGGGGGTATTTCCCCGTCGCAAATAAGGAGGCTTTTGCGACGGGATTGCTTTCCCCGTCGCAAATAGTTTTCCCGCGATGCGCGCCAAATCGCGGGAAACTTATTTGCGACGGGGAAATATTCCCGTCGCAAATACCCGGCGGCGGTAAAAGGTATTTGCGACGGGAATATTCCCCCGTCGCAAATACTATGTCGGCAGGGATTATTTGCGACGGGACCCGTCGCAAATAACTATTTACCGGTTGACCGTAATAAATGTTGGCTAAGGTATTTGCGACGGGCCCCGTCGCTAATAATACTATTTGCGACGGGAATCCCGTCGCAAATGGGCCCGTCGCAACTAATCTAACCTATAAATACCCCCATCCGTTTTTTTCATTTCATTCTCATTCCTTATCTTCTCTCTCTCTCAGAATTATATTTCTAGAGTTGAGTTTTTCTCCAGTTTAAGTTTTTTCTCCGGAGCTGATATTAAAGTTTTGAAGAACGATCAGAACAGATCAATTTTCAAGGTATTTATCTTCATTTTAATTTTTTATTTATTTTTAATTTCTTATTAGTTTCTATTATTATTAATTAGTTGTAATTTAATTATGTTTACATTGTTTTATTATTTAGTAAATTTAAATTATAAGTATTGTTTATATGGTAATTAGGAATAATTAGTAATAATTTTTAGTAATTAAGAATAAATATTAATAACTAGTAATAAATACCAATAATTAAGAATAAGAACATTATTACATTATTAGTTTATTTTATTATTAATATTAAAATAATATAATTTTTTATATATATACAGTTCGTTTTTCATCTGTGTGTTTGCTGTCTTCACATGTATTATTTGTATGTGGAGATAGAAAACGCACAGATGAAAAAAGAACTGTATATAAATTAGAAAATTATATTATTTTAATATTAATAATAAAATATATTAATAATGTTATTATTTGTAATTATTTCTAATTATTGATAATTATTCATTTAATTACTAATAATTATCAATAATTAAGAATAATTAGTAATAATTACCAATAATTAACAATAATTAGTATTAATTACCTATAATTAGTATTAATTACCAATAATTAGTATTAATTACCAATAATTAGTATTAATTACCAATAATTCGTAATAATTAGGAATAATTAACAATAATTAGTAATAATTAGGAATAATTAACAATAATTAGTAATAATTAGGAATAATTAGTAATAATTAGGAATAATTAGGAATAATTAGTAATAATTAGGAATAATTAGGAATAATTAGTATTAATTAGGAATAATTAGTAATAATTACCAATAATTAGTATTAATTAGGAATAATTAGTATTAATTACAAATAATTAGTATTAATTAGGAATAATTAGTATTAATTATAAATAATTAGTATTAATTACCAATAATTAGTCTTAATTACCAATAATTAGTATTAATTACCAATAATTAGTATTAATTACCAATAATTAGTATTAATTACCAATAATTTGTATTAATTAGGAATAATTAACAATAATTAGTAATAATTAGGAATAATTAGTAATAATTACCAATAATTAGTATTAATTAGGAATAATTAGTATTAATTAGGAATAATTAGTATTAATTACCAATAATTAGTATTAATTACCAATAATTAGTATTAATTACCAATAATTAGTATTAATTACCAATAATTAACAATAATTAGTAATAATTAGGAATAATTAACAATAATTAGTAATAATTAGGAATAATTAGTAATAAGTAGGAATAATTAGGAATAATTAGTATTAATTAGGAATAATTAGTAATAATTACCAATAATTAGTATTAATTAGGAATAATTAGTATTAATTACCAATAATTAGTATTAATTACCAATAATTAGTATTAATTACCAATAATTAGTATTAATTACCAATAATTAGTATTAATTACCAATAATTAGTATTAATTACCAATAATTAGTATTAATTAGGAATAATTAACGATAATTAGTAATAATTAGGAATAATTAACAATAATTAGTAATAATTAGGAATAATTAGTAATAATTAGGAATAATTAGTATTAATTAGGAATAATTAGTATTAATTAGGAATAATTAGTATTAATTAGGAATAATTAGTATTAATTAGGAATAATTAGTATTAATTACCAATAATTAGTATTAATTAGGAATAATTACCAATAATTAGTATTAATTAGGAATAATTACCAATAATTACCAATAATTAGTAATAATTAGGAATAATTAACAATAATTAGTAATAATTAGGAATAATTAACAATAATTAGTAATAATTAGGAATAATTAACAATAATTAGTAATAATTAGGAATAATTAGTATTAATTAGGAATAATTAGTAATAATTACCAATAATTAGTATTAATTAGGAATAATTAGTAATAATTACCAATAATTAGTATTAATTAGGAATAATTAGTAATAATTACCAATAATTAGTATTAATTACCAATAATTAGTATTAATTACCAATAATTAGTAATAATTAGGAATAATTAACAATAATTAGTAATAATTAGGAATAATTAACAATAATTAGTAATAATTAGGAATAATTAACAATAATTAGGAATAATTAGTATTAATTAGGAATAATTAGTATTAATTACGAATAATTAGTAATAATTACCAATAATTAGTAATAATTACCAATAATTAGTAATAATTACCAATAATTAGCAATAATTACCAATAATTAGTATTAATTACCAATAATTAGCAATAATTACCAATAATTAGCAATAATTACCAATAATTAGCAATAATTACCAATAATTAGTATTAATTACCAATAATTAGTAATAATTACGAATAATTAGAAACAATTAGAAATAATTAGCAATAATTAGCAATAATTAGCAATAATTAGCAATAATTAGAAATAATTAGCAATAATTAGAAATAATTAGCAATAATTAGAAATAATTAGCAATAATTAGTAATAATTAGCAATAATTAGGAATAATTAGTAATAATTAGGATTAATTAGGATTAATTAGGATTAATTAGGAATAATTAGGATTAATTAGGAATAATTAGTAATAATTTCCAATAATGACCAATAATTGCCAATAATTACCAATAATTGCAAATAATTAGGAATAATTAGGAATAATCAGGAATACTCAGGAATACTCACGAATACTCAGGAATACTCACGAATACTCACGAATAATCACGAATACTCACGAATAATCACGAATACTCACGAATACTCACAAATAATCAGGAATACTCAGGAATACTCAGGAATACTCAAGAACACTTAGCAAGAAAAATTATATTATCAATATTTATGAAAAAAATATTAATATTATTAAAATAATAAAAATTTATAAAATATTAAAATTATCAATATTTACAACAGATTTTGCTCTATTCTTAACATGTTCAAATCTTAAAGGGTCGTTAATTGTCAGGTCATGCGCAATAAAAGTTTCTGTCAGCCATGTCCAATGTAAACTCTATAATTGTCCTTGCATGGTCGATCACTTCAAAAGTAATGTTGCAATCAGACAAACCAAGTCATTCCCTTCTTATCTATAAGAATCATCTCACATGAACCTTTACATAGACCATTCTTCCTTGAAAATTTAAGGGAAAAATAATGATATCCCCTCAAATTTTTAAGGAAGAATGATCTATGTAAAGGTTCATGTGAGATAATTCTTATAGTTAAGAAGGGAATGACTTGGTTTGTCTGATTGCAACATTACTTGCGAAGTGATCAACCATGCAAGGACAATTATAGAGTTTACATTAGACATGGCTGACACAAACTTTTTATTGCGCATGACCTGACAATTGACGACCCTTTAAGATTTGAACATGTTAATAATAGAACAAAGTTTGTTCTGAATATTGATAATTTTAATATTTTTTAATTTTTTTTATTATTTTAATAATATTAATATTGTTTTTTCGTAAATATTGATAATATTTTTTTTATTACTAATAATTAGTAAACGAAATCTGCTTGGATAATGAAGGGAAAATTTATAACCATCTCCACAACGATGATTATCAAATTTCCTTTCATTATTCAAGCAGTTTTCCTTTTGCTAAGTATTGCTAAGTATTGCTAAGTATTGCTAAATTAGTAATAAATAGTAATAATTAGCAATAAATTGTAATAATTAGTAATAAATTGTAATAATTAGTAATCCTTGCTTGAGTGTTTTTTCTAACAAATTATTCAAAACCAGTAATGCTTTTATATTTTATAGAAAAATATGGAACAACGAGGTCGTCAACAGTCATTATTAGATGACCGCATATGGATAAATCAACGTAGAAATCCAAATGGTTCTGGTTTAAATCCAGTATATATAGAGGGTGTGGAGATTTTTTTATCATTTGCGGCATCAAATTCAGAATTTGTTTCAGAAGGAAAGATAAAATGCCCTTGTAGAAAATGTGCATTGAGAACGTTTGACACGTTTGACAAAGTGGGGGAACATCTCTTGCGTTTTGGTTTTCAAGCAGATTATGTTTTTTGGTATCAACACGGTGAACGCAGTTCCAGAGCAGATGATACCAACTTGATTCCGGATCCATCCCAGTTTCAAGATTTAGTACATGATGTTGCAGGTTCATCTGTTCAACATACAGAAACTCCGGCTGATATAGCTTCAAATCCTGAGTTGGGACCGTCTGAATTTTATGAGTTGTTGAAGTCTGCTGAGGATGCATTATATCCTGGCTGCAAGATGAGCAAATTAGAAGCAGTTGCAAAATTTATGGCTATCAAATCAGATAACGGAATGTCAAACACATGTTTTGACCAGATATTTTCTTTGCTGAAAACACTGTTACCCGAAGGAAATGTTTTACCTGCAAATTACTATGAAAGTAAGAGGTTGGTTTGAAATTTGGGACTTACTTGTCAGAAGATTCATGCATGTTCAAATGACTGCATTTTATATTCAGGGGAAAATGAGTCGTTGGATAGTTGTCCCACATGTGGGCAACAGAGATATAAAGAAGGACAACACGGGAAGTCTGGTTTGATTCCTGTAAAACAGTTGAGATATTTTCCGCTTACATCCAGACTTCAGCGTTTATTCATGTCTAAGAATACAGCGACAATGATGTCATGGAATAAAGAGAATATTTCAACCGATAAAAGCTTGAATCATCCAGCCGATGGTGATTCATGGAAACATTTTGATAGAGTGCATCCATCATTTGCTTTAGAAGCTAGAAATGTTCGACTGGGCCTTTCCACTGATGGTTTCTGTCCGTTTGGATCTTATGGTAGTCAATATTCATGTTGGCCTGTTTTTTTAACTCCGTATAATTTACCTCCATGGATGTTGATGAAGGAGCCATATATCTTTTTGACTTTACTAATTCCAGGACATCCGAAGAAAAATATTGATGTTTATTTGAAGCCATTGATTGATGAATTAAATTTATTGTGGAGTACTGGTGTCAGTACATATGATTTTGCAACGAAACAGAATTTCATACTGAGAGCAGCATTGATGTGGACAATAAGTGACTTCCCGGCTTATGGGATGTTATCTGGCTGGAGTACACATGGTCAGAAATCATGTCCTTACTGTATGGGAGAGAACAAAGCATTTATGCTCATTCATGGAAAGAAACCTTGTTATTTTGACTGTCATCGCAGATTTCTTCCAGCTGATCATCCTTTTCGCAGAAACAGATCTCATTTCAGAAAAGGAACAGCTGAAAGGGATGGACCTCCAAAAATGCTATCAGGTTCGGAGTTAAAATCGGTTGTATTTTCATTACCTCCCATCACTTTTGGTCCCACAATAAACCAACAGAAAATTTCTGGTTTTGGGAAAGAACACAATTGGATTAAACGTAGCATATTTTGGGATTTGCCATATTGGTCTGATTTGTTGGTCCGACACATGTTAGATGTCATGCATATTGAGAAGAACTGTTTTGATAATTTGTTTCATACAGTTTTGGATACGCCAGGAAAGAGCAAAGACAATGTAAATGCACGTTTAGATCTTGCCCAAATTTGCAGACGTCCAGAATTGGAACTATTTGAGAATGTCAGAACAGAAAGGTTACTGAAACCAAAAGCAGCTTATACACTGTCTAAAGAAAACCGTTTATTATTTTGTCAGTGGATTGCAGATTTGAGACTTCCAGATAGCTGTGCTTCCAATTTGGGTAGATGTGTAAAGAATGGTCATATTACTGGATTAAAAAGTCATGATTGTCATGTTATAATGGAGAGACTTCTACCCATTGGATTAAGAGGTCTGTTGAATTCTGTGATTTGGGATTCCATAACAGACATGTCTCATTTTTTTCGGGAAATTTGTGCGGCTACGGCAGATTATGATGCTCTAGGCAAACTTGAAAAAGATGTTGTTGTAATTATATGTAAACTGGAAAAAATATTCCCGCCGTCTTTCTTCGACTCAATGGAACATTTGATGTTACATTTGCCATATGAAGCCAAATGTGGAGGTCCGGTACAGTTTCGATGGATGTACCCATTTGAAAGATGCATGCAAAAATTGAAAAGAAAAGTACGCAACAAAGCATCTGTTGAAGGATCTATTGCAGAAGCTTATTTGCAAGAGGAAATATCTTTTTTCTGCTCCCATTATTTTGAATCTGAGTATCCTTCAAAACACAACCGAATGGGACGGAATGAGAGGAATATTGATGAAATCGACAATCAATTATCTGTTTTCAACCAGTCAGAGCTTGGTTTTGGTGGAGTTTCTGAACGCTGGCTTTCAGATGATGAACATCATAGAGCTCATACGTATGTTCTGCTCAACTGTGAAGAGATGACATCAGTTGTACTGTAAGTGTTTATATCACTTATTCTATCATTTATGTTACAGTAAATAACTTTGGTTTTTATAGGTTGTATGATAATCATATCAAGAAACAAATTCCACAAATTACAGCAGCTGCTCTCGAAGAACGGCGACTGAAAAATTTCTCTCAGTGGTTTCAAAAACTGGTAACATAAATTCTTTATCATTTAGCAACTCATTCAATGTATAGTTTACTATATTGATAATTATTTCACAAATCTTCAGGTGTCTCGACATGCTGATAAAATTGACAAACGGCTCTGTGTATTGAGTAACCCACCTTCCAAACTTGTTAAAACTTATAATGCATATGTGGTGAATGGATTTCGATTCCACACGCATGCATATGGGGAATCGAAAAAAACAATGAACAGTGGAGTTAGCTTGAGAGGATCTCATCATCGAGAAAATGAAGTTGACTTTTATGGCATGCTTGATGAAATCATTGAACTCTGTTATCTTGGACAACATTACATAACCATGTTCAAATGTCGGTGGTTGGATACAGAGAGAGGCGTGCGTGTTCATCCGACTCATGGAATCATCGATATTAAATGTAAAAGTGTTCTCGCAGTAAATGAACCATTCTTATTGGCTCAACAGGCATATCAAGTTTATTATGCAAAGTACTGTGCAACATCAAGAGACTTGACTGATTGGTGGAGTGTAATAAAAATCAAAATTCGAGACAATCAGTTTAGTCAAAGTGAATGTGCTTTCACTGATGTGCAAAGAATTGAAGTTTTTCAAGAGAGTACTCAAAATCAATCTTTTTTACAAAGAGATATGAGTATCGATGACGACACCCCACATTTAAGAGTCGGTGATGACGATGATGTTAATGATGTCACACATGAATTTGAAATGGTAAGAGATGAAGCAACTGCAACTCGAATGGATATCGATGATGTTGAGGAGGAATATGAAGATGACATTGACATATATGAAGATGATGATGAAGATGAACACTTATAGAATTCCATGGTATTTATATACAATCATAATATGTATATATATGTATATATAATAGTAATTATCAATTATTTGCTAATATTAACATTTTCTGTTTCAGATGGACGAGGCCACATTTCGTGAGTTGGCGGAGGCTGACCTGCCTTTCGATGCGGATGAGTTGCTGGCAGATGACCCTCAGCCTGCAGGCGCTCCAGGGAGTACGCGGAGGGGGCGCGGTCTTGCACGATTGATGATTCCTGACCCCATCCCCGAGCGACGTCCACGTCTTGGGTTTGATCCGCGCACCCGGAGGTGTGATAACCTGTGTAATAACCTGTGAATTTGACTAAGATTTCATTAATCTATTCACATAATAAATGTTTATTATTTTTTCAGTTTTTCGCATATAGCAGTCGGACAGGGCAGCGCTATTTTGCGCAACTATTTCTCTCAGCCGTGGACCACATGGGAGCAGATTCCCATTGATGTGCAGCAGGCCATGTTCGGCCATTGGTTGGTACGTACGTAAATAAATAATTTTTATTTTGAAAATTATTTCATTTCTAACTTGATATTTTGATTTATTTGTAGGGTTTATGGTATCCGATCGAGGATACCATGCGTGACGCCATCCACGAGGCATGGGAGGTGGCCATGCGTGATCGCCTTCGTCAGTTTTTGCACAATTTAAGAAAAGCTGCGATGAAGAAAGCAGGAGTGTCAGATTTTGAGGAGTCATGTAGAGCACACCGACCAGAGTACATTTCATCCCATGTATGGGATGGATTATGTGCGCACTGGTTGAGTGGTGCCTTTCAGAGGAGATCATCGGTGGGGAGGCAGAATCGGGGGAGGCAGGAGGTGACTCATCGAGCTGGGAGTCGTTCTTTCAGTACTCATAGACAGCATCTGGTACGTACATTATTTATAAATATTTTATATAACTATAAATATTAACAGTTTATTTTTTATTCTTATAGGCTGTCGAGCACCCCGATATTACAGAGTACGACGTATATCGGAGGATGTATAGTGATCCTGCTACTGGGGAGCTCAGAGGTGATCGTCAGCATCACATCGTGGTCAGTATTATTTGTTTTCAAGTTTAAAAATTAACTGCATATAATATATTCACAATTTTAATTTTAAATTGCAACTATAGGAGTCATATGAGGCCGCAGCGGCACAGGCCCGGCCTAAGAGTCAGGCCGAGTCATCAGATCAGACCACTGCCCGTCAGTTTGATGAGGCGGCATGGATGCAGGCCACCCAGTATGCCTTCGAGAAGGGCCGGGTAGTTGGTATCGGCTCTCGACTGACTCCCGGAGATTATTATGGCAGTGCTGCGATGTCGGCGTCCAGCTCGAGGGGAGCTCGTGCATCTTCTTCTACACAGTATGAGGAGCAGTTGCGATCTCAGACTGCACAGATAGAGAGTCTCCGACAGGAGCAGGAGCAGATACGTCAGCAGCATGAGGAGGAGCGTCGACGCCAGCAGCAGCTGTACGAGGAGCAGACGAGTCGGTGGCAGCAGCAGCATCAGGAGCAGATGGAGTACATGCGCCGACTCACTCATGCTTTAGGGATGGAGTTTCCTCCACCACCATCTGCAGATCCCCCACCTCCCCCCCCCCCTCCTACAGATTAGAGTTTGTATTTCTGTTATAAAATTTGTGAAATCAAAATTTTTTTTTTCTATTCGTAGTTTCTGTCTCATTATAAAATATTAATAATATTATATTTTTAAATAACAATATTAATATGAATAATAATAATATTTATATTTTATAATATTAAATTTTATATATATATTAAAATTTTATTTATATAATAAAATTTTATATATATATTAAAATTTTATAATATTATAATTTAATTATTTTTTTGTAATACTTGAATTATTTTAATATTTGAATGTAAAATAATTCTATTATTTTTATATTAATTAAAATAACTTATTAATATTTTTTTTATTTATGAATTATAATTATAATATTATTATATTAATTAAATTATTTATTAATATTCTATTATTTTTATTTTTGAATTATAATTCTACTATTATTATAGTAATTAAAATAATTTATTATTTTCATTTGTAAATTATAATTCTATTATTATATTAATTAAAATAATTTATTAATAATTTATTTTTTTTATTTTTTTTATAGTATTTGCGACGGGATACTATGCCCGTCGCAAATACTAGTATTATTAATAATTTTTTATTTTTTTTTAAAAAGAGTAATTGCGACGGGTCCCGTCGCAATTACTATGAATAGTATTTGCGATGGGAACCGGGACCCGTCGCAAATACTAGTATTATTAATTTTTTTATTTTAAAAAAAAAACGTTATTGCGACGGGCCCGTCGCAAAAACTATTTGCGACGGGTCCCGTCGCAAAAGGTATTTGCGACGGGCCCGTCGCAATAACTGTTTAAAAAGTTTTTTACAAAAATACGGAATACTATTTGCGACGGGCAGAATGCCCGTCGCAAAAAACGGCTTTAGCGACGGTCCCGTCGCAAATAAGTTTAGTTGCGACGGCGTTTTCTGCAACGGGCTATTTGCGACGGGACCCCGTCGCAAATGGCTATTTGCGACGGGATCCCGTCGCAAATAGCCCGTCGCAAATACCTGTTTTTCCAGTAGTGTAGGTATCTTGAATCCTTTTTTATTCTCATGTATATAATAATATTAATTGAACCATATAAATAAGTTGTAACTACATCCATAAGATGCATATTATCCATTTTTAACAACTGTAAGGCTAATTACATATCGAAAAGTAATATCATCCATGATAGGAGAATATGTATCCTCATAATCAATTCTAGGTCTCTCAGAAAAACCTTATAGATAAAGATGATATTTGTATCTCACAATCTCATTTTTATCATTACATTTACGCAAAAAACTCATATATATCCAATAGGATTCACAACATATGGCATGAGCATGATATGTCTAAAGACCCTTCACCCATTAAGTGAATTTAGTTCAATTTACATTGTCCATTTTGATTTATTCCAATCAAGTTGTTTTTGACATTCCATAAAAGACCTTGGTTCAGGATTTTCATTTTCTATATCATGTGACATCAACTATGAAAATATTTCATCAATATTTTTCACATTAATTCGATTTCATATATCACCTATAGTGGAATAATTAATATATATTTCATTATTTTCAAAACCTTCAAGGTTTTCTATATCCTGTGAATTCTCTTTATGATTATCATCATGTGTTTCTTTAAGAACATTTAACTTATGTGTTTATTATGGAACACATGCCTCCATAATGGAGTTTTTAATTATACTCATTACTTTTCTTCTTCTAGAATTTCTTTCCTTAGATCCAATTGGTATTCCACATTTCAGTCATATTTTTGACATTTTAGTAACATCATTATGTAATTTTTTCTTCAGAACATCAATTTTAACTAGTTCATTTACAGCTGGTATACGTGATTTAGTCGCACCCTTTGTATTATTAAATGTACCAGGAAACTAATTTGTCAGTTCTTAAAAATGTAAATCTGTTTCACTTCCACCACACACTTTCGGGTGAGAGGATCCAGAAAAAATAACATTTTCACATTCCAGGAAATCTCATCCTGTTGTTTCTTTTCTCCCCCTAATATTGGGAATACTTCTTCATTTCAATGACAATCAGAAAAATGTGTTGTAAATACATCACTAGTTTTTGTTTCAAGATATCTGATGATATATGGGGATTCATATCCTATGTATATTCTCAACCTACCTTGAGGTCCCATTTTTATACATTGTGTGGGGAGGAAATTGGTACATATACTACACAACCAAAAATTCTTAAGTGGGGGGTGTCAGGCTCTTGACCAAATTACAATTGGAGTGAAAATTGCTTATGATATGCACTAAGTCTAATGTGAATTAATATTGAGGCATGCAATATTTCATGAACCCATATGAGTTCGATAGATTTGTTCTCATTATTAATGGTCTAACAATAAGTTGGAGGTGTTTTATTAGTGATTCAATTAAACCATTTTTGTGTATGCACATGGGAAACTAGATGCTCCACAGTAATCCCCATTTCTATATAATAATCATTTAAATATTGAGAGGTAAATTCTAAAACATTTTTAAATCTTGATTTCTTGATAACATAATCAAGGAATTGTGCTCTCAATTTAATTATTAGAGAAATAAATCATTAAAACATTGCATTACATGTTGAGATCAAACATACATGTGGCCATCTTCTAGATGCATCAATTAATACCATAAAATATTTAAATGGACCACATGATGGTTGAATTGGTCCATATATATCCTATTGAATTCATTCAAGAAATATTGGTCCATATATATACATGGGAACTTTCAAGTATTATTCACATCATTCCTAAATCAAGAGGACCAAATAATTCATGCCACAAATTAACAATCTATTCTCCATTGTTTACTACCATATGTGTTTTGATTGAACTTATATATGTATACTTCAATCCAGATGATAATTTTGGTCATTTTTCTAGTACATGAATCTTACAAAATTTATTAATGGTAATGTTAAAGTAATTTTCCTTTCTCTTAGATATAGTTTGGGTATCATACCCAAATTGATATATATCATTGAAACTTAACAAATTTATTTTGAACTTTGAGGAAAAAAATGCATCTCTTATAAATAACTTGGTCTCATTAGGTAAATTAAAAATCTATTTACTATCCCCTTCTACAAAATTTGCAGGAATAGATATAGTATTCATAATTGGTCTTATTGGTTTAAGATCAGAAAAATATTTTTTATTTTTAATAATTTTACATTGTTTCATTATCTAGTATGAAAATATTTGTCTCATTTACACAGTTCATTTTAATGCTTCAAAGAAAAGACAATAATATTATAATAAACACTTTATGAAATTAAAAATAATACAACATGAGAAATATAAAGCATATAGAACAAAGAATAATATCATATATCATGACTATTTTAATTTTTTTGAATTGTTTCTAGCTATTATCTCATTGAATTCATAAGTAAAATCATCTTCTTTGAGCTAGTGAAATCATCATTTAATGGCTCGTGATTCTCTGTAAAATTCACCTCATTTTATTTCCCTTTATAGGATATCTCAGAAAAGTGTGGTTCATTATTATTTGCTTCAAGAGACACTTTATAGAGCTTACAAAGATGTCCTGGTGTTTGACAAACTCGAGATCAATTTCCCTTAGAACTGCACCTACAACAGGAATCTTCAGGATTCCTTGAAGTGATTGAGCTGATATTTTTTTATTTTCATATTAATTTTGAGCATTTCCAAGTTTACGACCATGTCCTCAATTATTCTTTCTTACAAAACCACATCCATCATGGGAATCACTTCCTTGCTTCTTTAGTGATTATTTTCATGAAATATAGAATTTTCTTTGGAAAATGCAACTGTTGAACTAGTAGGATGAGAGTGTTGATTTTAAATCCAAATCTCAATGCTATTCTCTACTATAAGTATTGATGAAATGAGATCATAATATTTTGTGTAACCTCACAAGTGATATTACTATTGTATGGTAATTTGAGATGTGTGAAATGTTATATATGTATTTTCAATCATATTGGCATTTGTAATCCCAATACCACAACACTTTAACTATGGTACAATTCTATAAATTACATAATTATAATCACTGGATGTTTTATAGTCTTGGAAACATAAATAATTTCATTCATAATAGGTTGAAATAAGAACAACCTCCTTTTGATTACCATATCTCTCTTTCAAACACTTCCATAACTTACATAGATCTCTTTCTATGAGATATTCACATTTTTAACCTTGATCAAGATGTATTTTGAAGAAAATCAATATATTTTCTTTATGTTGGATGGTTTTTTAATTATTTTCTTCAATTGTTTCAATGAGATCCATTTATTTGAGATTCATTTCAACATCCATTGTCTACAAAATGTAATTAATTTTGATAATATTGAGAGTAGTGGATTCTAGTTTTGAAAGATTTGACGTGATAATAACTTTCTTCGTCTTTGAGCGTTTATGATGACAATGTATAATGAAAATCAAAAATGAAAATATAGAAATTGAGTATTGGGGAAAGAGAAAAAAATGGATGATAAATATAAATTTTTAAAATGGTGTTAACAGAACATTTTACAAAATAAAAAATAGAGAAATGTATATTATAAAACATTTTATATATAAAATGTTTTATTTGATTTTAAAAAAATATAATATACTTAAAAAATAAAAGTGTGATTAAAATTAAAAAATTATATCCAATGTTATATATACTAGCATCCCACTGGTGGAAATCCCACCTATACCAATAGTTCTTTACCAACGGTTTGAGAAAACCATTGGAATAATGAAATTATACCAATGGTTCTGTGAAATCGTTGGTATAGATTAATATATGTTGGTTTTCCCAACGGTTTATTAGGAACCATTGGAAAAACCCTCTTTAATACCCAACGGTTCATAAGAACCATTGGGATAGACCTACCTAAAATTCTTTGATCCTCCTCCCATCCTCACTTCCCCTTACGTCGCGCCCCAATTCTTCGTCCCTACAACATTGCTTCTCTCTATCCTGACTCCCCCTTACTGCCACTCACATCCTGAGTCCCCCTCATTGCCGCTCTCATCCTCCTCTCTCCTCGCTACTCGTTGCTCGCCCTTCGCCCCTCCCCACTCTCCATCACTCATGCATCCCCCTCCTCATCCTCCTTTAATCGAGCATCCCCTACGAGGTCGCACATCCCCCTTAGGTCAATATTTCCCTCACCTAATGTGAATCCCCCCTAGGTCGAGCTTTCCCTCACTCGACGTGTATCCCCCTTAGGTCAAGCATCCCCTCTGGTCGAGCATCCCGCCTAGGTCGAGGATCCCCTCTGGTCGAGCATCTCCTTCTTCTGGTATTCTTTGGCAGTGAGTCCCAAATCTTCTTCTAGTATGGTTAATTGATTCATTGTTTAGTTTGAGTTTTTTTTATTCAATTTGTATCATTTCATATTTTTTCATTTATCTGTGATATATGATTGATTTTTTTCTCAAAAGATAAAAATAGTTATCATTGTGGTGTTTATAGATATAAATCATTGGAAGTACAGATAGAAGATACCACGAGAACATTATTTCATTGCAATTTAGGCGAACATTATATGATGTGTTTCTATTTTCATAAAGAATATCATATTCTATGTGAAATCATTTGGAGCTCATAAAAATGTTAAGAATATTTTATGTGTAGAATTATTCATACCATTGATTCTTTTTTGATGCAGTTGTCATGTGAATGGAGTGTTATAATTTTCAAATGAAAATGTTATCTAGTGCATACAGTTTTAATATGTACATGATGTATGTGAAGGGAAATTGGTTTATGGATAAATGTGTTGTTCTTTTTGGATTCAAATACAGTTGAATGGGTAACCATATTTTATTAAATTATAAAGTATTATCTAGATGAAAATTTCCCTATAAATATGGCATTAACTCATGGGAAAGGTGTTGAAACTTTTTTAGAGATGTGATTAACAAGAATATATTTTCGTATTTTCTCCATGTTGATTTTTTCAATGGAATAACAACACTATATGAAGGATTCATTTTGAAAAATTATTTTCCTTCAAAAAAAATATATATGTGAAGTCTGTCTTATGTGACATTTCCATTCAAGTGTTGTTTTATATCAACAAGTATGGTAATAAGGTGGGTTTATCAACTTCTAAGTTATAACACATACTGAGGCTTTCTTCTCAACACTATAGCACTTTTCTTTGTAGCTCAAAAATGTTTTATTTTCTTTCTGTTTTCTTATTTCTCACATTCTAAACATGTTTATGTTGATGAAACATGGTTTTCTCTTCTTTCAAATGTTTATTATTGTTTTAAAATTTCATATTCACTTGAGAAATTAGAGAACTCTCCATGTTTTCTATTTTTTTTTGTTTATATTTTTATAACTCATCAGACTATATGATCAAACATTCTTTCTTATCATGTTCAACCTTCTTCATAGGTGTGGATCCATTTGTAGAAAATAATTTAGATGATAACATTGGCTCTTTTCCCTTAACACTAATCAAATTATTCTGATTAGGAATCAAATTCATACATATAATAGCTCCATGACCAACATAATTACACCTTAAAAAAAATTCTTCAACTGCTTTTGATTTTCCTTAGGATATCTCTTAGGATCTTCTTCATAAATGTAAACTACTAATCGAATTCTATTATCCCTTTCTTTTATGGTTTCCATTTTTAGTTCAAATTTTCTATCATAAATGTTGTAGATATTTATTTCTATAATTTCCCCTTATTTAACTTTGATCCTTGTTTCTAGGGTGTATCATGGTTCTTTCGGGTCCACCTCAGGTGTGATTTGGCATCCGCTGCTGAAGGTAAAGAAGTTTGGATCATCTTGGTTCATCTGCCACCATTTGAGATTGGTTTATTCTTCCCTCATTGTTTGTACCAATTTAATTTTTGGATTTTTGTGATTTATGTGCCCATGAAAAATCTATATTTGGTATGAATTTCATGAATAAGACTACTTTACATCTTTCCCCTCTTAAGATTTTCGTTATATGATATCATTCATTTCTATTTATTTTTACTCCAGATATGGAACTAATGGATATAATTATTAATATGGATTGAATGATTATTATTAATTTCATGATCGAATAGAATCCAAATGAATGAAATTTCCCAAGATAATATAAACAAATACAAGACAAACTAAATATAATGGAAATTTCCCAAACAAACTTGTATCGAAAAAAACCAAACTAAGCTCAAACTCGATCCAAACTGATTATATAACATTAATAGAAAGATTAATTGTTAATTAATAGGAATGTACTATTTGATGGTATTCATTTGAAACATGGATCTGTTTCCCCCTTGCTTGAAAGAACATGATTTGACCCATGGGGTATTTTGGTTCTTATATATTGGGCGGTGACGTGTATAGTCATAGGAGAGAGGTATGTTTTAGTTTAGTTTTTATTTTATTTTCTTTATGGTATTGTCCACTTAGGTCTTTTACTACTTTATATGGATAGAGGGTGGTTATATTCTGTGAAGGGGTTCAGATTGATTTAGTCCACCGGCTTTGATCTAAGGTAAGATTATAAGGTTACTACTTGTCTCGCACCTCATGTTTTTGGGTCTTTCAGTGTTTTTGACTCCATATTATGTTTTTGGTAGGGCATTGGATCGTTTCGTGTTGGTTAGTGTGGATTTGGTTCTCTAATTTCAATTTAGGTAAGTCTTTAATGTCATTGGTTGGTTTCTCACTGGTTATTTAGCATCCTCTATGTGTTTTAAGGTTCCTAATATCCTTTGTGTAGTGCGTTGATCCCTGCTCATTGGTCTTGAGTCACAAAGTCAAAGGAGACTTTCCTGTGTGTGCATAGGTAAGTAAGTATATGTATGTGGGTTCCCCCATTACATGTATAGTCATCCATGGTAGTGATTATTCTTGTATGGGGCTAGGTGTGCCCATGTATATATATATATATATCAATGAATACACAAGTGAGTGGAGACTGGTATATGCATATAAGCATATGTGCAAGGATCCCCTTGCACATGCTCATGGCCATGCGAGTGTGTACATAGGGGCTAGGTGTCCTTGCATGTGTGTGAAGGTTCTTATACCTAGTGGGGGAGCAGAAACTTTTAGTTAGAAAGCTCCAAGATCTAAAGTGGACGGCTTGGTTCCACCTTGAGGTAGGGTCCCTCTCCTAACCTCTTTAATTCAAGAATGATTAAAATTTAATTTAGATTCCTTCTTAACTCTACTTAATTATATTTAATTTCATATCTTGAATAATTTTTCTTTAATATAATTGTTTCATTTGATAAATAAAGTCATTTTTTTATAATAAAACCCCTCCAACGGAGGTGTGCTATCTGTGAAAACTCACAGTAATAGTTATGTTGATCTTATTTCTTAACTTATTGCATTTTATTTTTGCTGAATGAGTTTTAGAATAAATGTTAAATATAATTAAATGAATTGTGTGATAAAGAAATTCCATGATTTTATAATAAAACCCCTCCAATATAGGTGTGCTATCTTCTAAACCAAAGAGTAGTGATATTTATTTGTATCGTGTTTAGATTTGGTTTGATTTTTCCATATGTCTCTTGTTGGTGTTTGTTTTGTGGCTAGTTAGTTTTTATTTTCTTTGAATAATATAAATTTTATTATTATACCTATTTAGCTCAAATTACATTACTTGAGTAGGCATACACCTTGACCATAACACTCTCCTTTTCACCCTTTGAATATTATAAATGAAATTTTCATGTTTAGGTGAAGTGAATGAATTTTTAAATGGTTTGTGTAGGGTTTATGATTATTTTCCATCATTTTGTTTCCCTTTATATGTTGCGCCATTGTTCCACTCACTAAAACCTTCTTGTGATCCCTTGTTATAGCATATTAAATAGTTGATTTTTTCTATCATGTCTTTTGTGATGTTATCTTATGGAGAAACCCATTTGGGGTGTTTTCCTGGCCTCTTGTCCACCCCTTTGGGTGTTTACCTGATCCCATATATCTAAAAACATTGATGGTGTCATTGTTTAACATCTATCAGGCTTATGGTGCTCCCCACCATGAGCTTCAACTTACCACCACCAATTCATATGATTCAGTGCCACCTCCTTTGAATATTCATATTGAAACATTTCTCCCATGTTCTAATGAGAAGAATTATAGTGGGGACACTCACTAAAGGAATTATGCACACTGTGGTGGACCTGTGTATAGAAAAGTATAGAAAGATGCTGGAGATATCCCTATGTCATTTCCCAAATCATTTTTGGAAAGTTGGGTGTTTTAGTGTATCGGGATTTTATAGTAGAGAAAAATGGCCAAGTGGTCATGGTGTTCGATGTTTTAAAGGTCATATTTCATAAGTAAGTGTTGTTTCATGCCTTGGTGTGAAGGTCAAAGGAATTTTTTTTGGAAACACAATTCAAAAATGAGTTTCTTTGTCATGAGGTTTAGGATTTTAAAAGGAAAATTTGAATGGTTTTTTTATGCCACGGATATTCAGTTGGAGGTTTAAAATAATTCTAAAGTTAGGGACAATGTGTAGAATTAAAATGGAGGTATTTTCGCAAGATATTCGGATATTTTAAGTGGTGGATTTAAAATGATATATATGCAGACTATGTGGATGGATAGTTAATAGTTTTCAATGGATGGTGATTCAAAACATGAATAAGTTAATGGAAAACTATAGTGAATGTGACCAAATATCTTGGAGTCATATTTAGTATATTTATTTTAATTTAAAAACATGTTCTTTCACATGAACACTTTGAGAAGAAAGAGAAGATTATAGAAGCCTGGTGTGATCTTCACCATTCATAGTTGTGCATGAAAATAGCTAGCATATATATATATATATATTCATGAGTCCGTTATGATAAGGGGATATACCTACACAACATTGCAACATCTAATTCTTCAATAAAGAATAAGGGAAGGAAAGACCTAGGCTATATTGATATATTTTTTTCAAAGAGGAAAAAAAGGTAAGAAAAAGAGGGAGAACATGGGAACAGTTTTTCCAGTGAATAGATCCAGGTATCCTTTGAATAAAAAAGCTTACCATTGTTTCATTTCAAGTGAATATAAATACTTAACCCCCACACATGAGGTGTTTGTCTCATCTGGTTTAAAGGAAGGGGGAAGCAAGCATTGAAGATCAATGATCATCTATTCAAAATCAAAGGTGCAAGGTTTTTCAGTGACCCATGCTAATTTAAAGAAGACTATCATGTCTATAAAATACATCTTTTATCCCTTGAATGTCATGAAAAATGTGGTTTCCAACCAACTAAATCTGATTCCGATTACGATAGGCACTCAATAGGCTTATACTTTTTGATAATCACAAAAAATGGAATGAAAAGTAAAAAATAAGTAAATTTAAATTAAATGAAATAAATAAGAAAAATATCTATAAATTCTGTAAAATTTCATCTCCCTTGTGATATACAATAAATTTTTAGAAATATTTTCTCCCCTTACATTCTTCTAACAGTATCCCCCTAGCTAAGACTTATTCTAAACTAAATAATTCCCCCTAGGATATGATTTCTTCTTCTTTTTGAATCAACTAGGAACACAAAAGCATTATCCCCTTGGAATAATTTATTCCCTCTTTGGGATGAAATAATTTCTCTTCTCTTTACCCCCTTAATGAAACAACAAAAACACATAAAACCAATCTCTACTTTGGTATTATTAAAAATAAACACCAAAGAAAAAACAACACAGGCCACACATGGACCTCTTCCACAGTTTCAATTGGTATAAAAATAATAGGAAATAAAAGATAATATTGAGTATTCTTCTATTCAAGCATGGGAGTCAATGTGTTAATAAATAAAGTAACCAACGCATTAGTCAAAATTAAAATAAAACAATAGATAGAGAAATTAATAACATATAGAAAAGGAAGTGTCTCATTTTACAGTGCTTTGGATGATTTAGAGTCCTTAGGTATGTCTTGGTGAGGATCTCGAATAGTTTATTTAGAAGTTAGATAAAAACAGAGTATCATGAAGTTCTATTTTCTATTCATAGGAAAGGATCTTGATCTTCAATGTACTCCACTCTTCCGCTGTTAAATATATCAGTGTGTAATATCTCATGTGATGATCACTTTCATCATTCTACACTCTCCACCTTCTAATCGCATGTGAATGAGGGAGATCCTATAAAATGAATATATCACTGCATGCACCCATTGAAGGATAATCATCAAGATTTTTGTATCTTCATACTAAATCTAACATTTTCTTTAATTCATCTATGAAAAGGGTTAGGGATAATCATTAATTAATCCCTATGCATTAACTCCCATAAAATATCCATTGGAAGTATTTAATTCAAAATAAGAACAATAATGGTGGAAAAAGATGATGGTGAATAAAATATGATGGTAGAAAAGATAAACAATAGAAAACATTTGGTTTTACCCCTGGAGGTAGCTCATCTAGAGATAGCACGAGCTTGGTGGTGGAATTTCTTATTGTAGCATGATCCTGGTGATGGAACGTCTAGAAGTGGCATAAACCTGAAGGTGGTACGTTCGGTGGTGGTTAATATTGGTGGTAACATATTCTAGTGGTATCATGCTCTGGTGGTAGCAGTAGCACACACTAGTTGTAGGTAATCACGATGACGGAACACAGATAGTGGTAGCAAATTCCTAACAGTATAAAGATCTAGCGGTGGAATAATTTGAACTAACAGTGGATATTTTCAATACTCAGCCAAATATTCTTTATAAAATGACATACTATCATAAAACACTGGGTTCATTAGAAGCATAGGAAGCATTATTTGTGAGAATTAAAATAATCATTCCAACAGTCTTTCCCGTTTTGATGATCACTAATCAGAGAATTTTATAAACCATGTGTAAAACACAATTAGGCATAAATTGAAAAGTTTGAAGAATAATTGGATACTCAAAATTCAAAAAAGATAATTTGAGATTTATAAAACATGATTAGGAATAAAACAAATGTTTTTGAAATTGATCTGGTATCAAAGGTATGGTGTCAAATCAATTAATAGAATTACATAAATTGCATCCAAATAAGTACAATATCAAAGGATAAAATCCATATAAATAATTTTGTATCAAATTATAACATACAAATAAATATGTGATAAAAGATAACATATTAGAGGATAAGTTTGGTTTCATAGGTAAATTCCATTATTGTTCTCCCCATTTTAGGATTATAAAAAAACTAGAAACAGTAAATACAAAAAGTAAAGAGATTAATAATAAGAGAGAAATTTTGTTAAGGTCAAAAGTCATATATATAAAAAAATCCCTATAAAATACTATGGCTAATTCAAATCACTCTCATCCTGGGTGGTGCGATCAGTAGGGTGCTTTCCCTTTCCAGAAGCAGGAGGCACTAAGGTAGAGGCTGAAGGTATAGATGTAGAGGTAGGAAGTTTTCGGATCATAATAGGTTGGAGATTCCATACAGCTTTAACCAAAGACAAACTGAAAGGCTAGAATTAAGGAGTTATAGGATTAGAAGAAGAATCAGAAGTAAAGGATGTCATGGGAATCACCTCTGGAGAAGCCACTAGAGTATTGGATACATATAGTAAAGGATTAATAAGATTGAAAAAGTCTATAATAATGTTTCCTCCTCTCTCCATACTACTAAATCAATCTTTCTTCTCCTCCATGAATAGCTTGAGTATATTTTTCATCACTTTCAATTGGTCAACCTATTCCTTGAAAACCCATTATACAGAATCTGCCTCAATTAATCCTAATGAGATGAATGTACAACACACATAACAACATTTAGATACTCTTTGACTATAGACTAGATCGAATCAGCATCAACTAAAGTTGAGGGAGGTGGAGAACTAGATGTAGATGCAACAATAGGAACATTCTCCAATCTCTTCCATAAGGAATCCTGACTGGAAACAAAGGAGGTCCTCATTTCCTCCATAACAGATCAAATGGTTTCTATCTCAATGTCTAACCTTTGATTTTAAATCTTAACTTCTTGAATATGAAAACTCATATTGGGATGAATATGACATATAACCATCTCAAAAAGTTGTCTATCACCAGCTTCACTAAGTTGAGTGATAGGAGGTTCTTGATAGCTCAAAATTCAACTGAAATATAGAATATGTATTTCTCTAAAATATTATAAATATACTATGGATACAAAATCTAAAGGAACTGGGGAAACAACTCTCTCAACACTAGGTAAAGCAGCCTCTACAGGTTATGATTTGGTAGGTACATCTAAGGGAAAAGCCTAAAGCTCACCTGCTTGGTCAATCTGCTAAACTAAGGATCCCTTAGTATATGTCCCAACTCCAAATAAGACAGTAGGTCCACCATGATCTGGTGGACTAATATGGTCATCACCATCACTATCTCTATATAATTTTGGATATGATAGTCCAAGCAATTTGGAACCAGAGGAGGGATCCCCCTTATATGATACCTCATCCTCTACCAAGGTAAAACCACCCTGAGCATCTCTATGATCTGTAGCATATTCTTCAACATTTTTAGACTCTGAATAGTCTAAACCAAGATGGAAAAAACCTAGTTACTTTTCCCACTCATCATGTGAATCTACTTCCATATGAGTTTCATGATGTTGAGGTTTATAGGTGCTTTGGAAGACTCTTGGAGGTGAAGGTTTATAGTTACAGGTGAAGGTTTATAGGTGTAAAGTGTGATTTGGAAGACTATTAGAGGTTTAGGTTTATAGGTGTAGGTTTACAGGTTTAGAGGTATAAGTTTTATAGGTTTAGAGTTACAGGTTTTACAGGTTTATAGGTGCAGGTTTACTGCTCGAAGTGGGTTTACATGTTTGGTTTATGTCCTCTACCCATGTCCTCTGCCCATCATTGATGTTTTCTGGGGAGTAGAGGATATAACAATGGTTTACATAACCATTGGTATTCAATATCTTTGACAACATATGCCAACAGTTCACAGAACCATTGGTATTCATTCCGGACAACATATATCCCAACCGTTTCATAAAAACGTTGGGATAGAATACATACTGCATGTATACCAACAGTTCAAAAACGGTTGGTATATATATATTCCAAATATTTCTATATGTTGGATGGTATGTATACCAATGATTTTTGAACTGTTGGTATACATATATATCAACAGTTTTATATAAACAGTTGGGACAGATTAATTTTAGATCACATATGTCAACAGTTCTCTAAAAATCGTTGGTATAGAGATACTGCAACGCCCAGCCTACCAATGGTTCCTGAAACCATTGGTATAGCCTATCCCAATGGTTTCAGTGGCTATCCCAATGGTTTTATAAAGAAATAAAATGTTATAATATATGTTAAATAAATAAAATGTAATATAAATAATTGAGTTTATATTATATGTTTGAAATGATACTAGAAATACATGAGAGGTGCATAAAAAGGATATCCAAAAGAAATTAAAAAAATTAAATAGCAATAATATCATTTAATTTATTCTATCTACATTCCATTCATATTAAAATGGGAATACATGAGAGGTGCGATTTCAATGTGTCCTAAATTTTTGGGATCAAAATAAATATGATTTTTTCCACCATAAATTTTGAAAAAGATATAAATAATTATCTTTGTTTTGGACATGAATTTATAATATCATTGAAGATTTAAAAATCATACAAGGAAAGATTATTGTATACTACAGTCTAGAATGTAGACTAATTGATTCTAATTTAAGAGCAGGTGAAATGGTTTTCTTTTTACCACAGGCTGAACCCCCAACCAAAATAGTGAAACTCTCAAAAATATTCACAGATACATGTATAATCAAAATAATCATCACTATTATTTAGATAATCATGAATTACTCTAAGAAAGAATCATATTTATCAAAGCCTTTGATAAATATACAATAAATTAGAAAACATTTTTTAGAACCAAACACAATCATCTATTTTATGGAATAGCCGTCACCCCACATTCCAAATCATTATTGAGAAACAATGCAATATAGTAATTCAATAGCACAAATTTTATTTAGAATTAAATAGTATTTAAGTGGGAGTGAATTTTATTACTTTATGAATGTTAATTTTCTACTTCCTAAATGTAAAAGGTTATGAAAATAGTGAGATAAACCCATAGAAAATGTATCTAAAGTTTTTTTATCAAAGAGGTGTTTGCTATGGTGATTAATTTAGGGAAATGATAGTAAAAGATTTAATATTAGTTAACATAAAATCCCAAAACATTTTTTAAGAAAGAAATTATAGGAAATAGTTCACATAAAATCACTAAGATTATAGAAAACAATAGATGTAATTCAATAAATTGAAATAAAAATTGTAATTGTTCACAAGTGAATCCTTTCATTCATTTTTACCTCTTAAGAACATAAAAAATTAATAAATGATCCAAAGGTATTTCTAAAAGAATGAAATCCAAAAGGACAAAAATATATCAAAGTGCATTAAAACTATTCCAATAAGCTTCATAATAGCTCTTAGATATTAAAAAATGGATAGAAACAATAATTTTATATTCAAAACACACTTGGTTTCATAAAACAACTTCAAGGTCATTACTATTCTAAAAGGATAAAAAATATAATATTTAAAAACATAAGGAAAAAATCATTAAAATGTTATCACATTGGTAATAAATGGAAAATAAGCTCAAAACCCTATGAAAATTTACTAATATCAATTTTCAATGAAAATAAGGATGGTGAGAAGAAGCTGCTTTGGTGGTGGTGTAGTGGTGGAAGGTGGTACAAAACATGCTGCTCTTTGGGAGGTGTAGGGTTTGATTCCTAGGAGCTAGATCATGGGTAAATTTATCCTTCCTCTAGATCTGCACGTCTTGACGGGTCACCTGGTTCTGAACTGGGTGGGAATAAGGGCACAACCCACCTATGCTGACGGTTTTTTGTATTGAACCATCACCACTCGGGTTGTCGCCCCACGAGATGCTCTTCCATCTCGTGTGGCAATAGCTCCTTATTGACTGGATCTCACTATGGAGTGACCTCTTTGTAGGGAGGTGGGTTCCCTAGTGTGGAGGGTTCAAAAAGTCAACTCTTATGGATTCCCTTAAAAAAAGTAGATAGGGATGGTGATGAGAAAAAATTCTACCATCATATAGATGCTGAGGGATAGGTTGGTGGTGAGACTCTAGAGCCATGTTAGATGAGGAAACTAAATGTTTCACATTTCCAAGGGTGGAGGTGGAATACCATTATTGTAATCTTAAAATTCATAGAATTAATTTATCAAAGAAAATATAGATCATAAATAGAAATTAATAAAAATAATTTATCAAAGAAAATATAATTATTCTAACTTCTTAGTTTTATTTTATTCTCAATGAAATTAAAAAAATTATATTGAATATCATCATTTCTTAAACTACCATAATCCAAATAAATAACACTAATTTCTATATGATTTGAATATTTATCATTAAAATGTTTTAAAAAACTACCTACATAAAAAAATTATTATTAAATTAAACATGAATCCATACTATAATATAATCAGAAAACATAATTTGGTTAACACAATGATGAATTTGTAGTGTGGTACAAATATATATAGAGATAATATTATATATTTGTTTATATGCATAATTAATTATGTAAAAATAGAATTTTATTTTCATTCCGATTTACTGAAATACTTGTTAATTGATTGCATGATTTTTGGAGTACAGTCCCAGACATACTTAATGAGGAAATTCTCCTTGTATTTAACGCCCTCTTAAAATTTGTCCCACAAACTTTTGTTCATATTTTCTCTATTCAATTGAGTATTTAGTCACATAAAACATTAGTCATCAATCAATAAATATAAATTTCATTTAATTATAAGATTGGTATTGGTAATCATAATTCAAAAAACTTGACATAGGCAATGGAAAATATCATAAAATCAAAATATCAAAAAAAAGATCTTTTCTAGGTTTACATTTATGTGCTTACCCATTATAGAAAAATGCCATCAAATAATCAATATCCATTTAAGGAAAGAATTATATTTCATACCTTACCTTTATTTTTCTTTTCTATGTATTTTCAATAAGTATTCCTAAATAAATCCTAACATGTTAAAAAATGGCTTACTCTGAAAGTAAACCACAAGAAATCAAATTAACCATTATGCCAGCTGTTGGTGTGGGTACAACACTACCCTTGATTGAAATACCTATGAATAAAAATATCTTGTCTAGGATTTTGACAAAAAAATGTCACTTCTTAAGAACTCCCTAAATCACAATATTAAAAATGGAATTTATAATGAAAATAACAAATAAGAGACTTCAAATTAACCATTGTGAAAACTGTTGATGATGTAAAATATCCCCCTTGTTTCCAATACCTATAAATAAAATTATATAGTTGAAGAAATTTTTGATATGATAGAACACTATTAAAAAGAAAATGAATGGGAAATGAAAATAGAAAAGGGAATTCATAAACTTTTATCATGACTAGTATAGGAAAAATGTGAAACAGAATCACATTTTAGGGTAACATAGCAAAGGAGTTTGAAACCAGTGCAATAGATCCCTTTGGATTTCATCATCCATAGGAAAATCCTTTCTCCTGAGCTTCCTAAAGGGAAAAAATCATGTTTTTGGGAATGTATGTCATCCATATATCTAGACTCTAAATAGTAGTCTCATGATATCCCTTTAATATAGAACAAAACCCAATAACTTCAAACCTTCCATGAGTTATGTCAGTGTAAGAAGGATGATCCTTTTTATCAGTCAAAGATATATCTTCAAAAATCCCATTTTGATGCAAAATTGTAATAGTATAAATATAAGTACAAACCATTATAGAATCAATATATATACCAAGAAACACCAATATAAATTACAAAAAACCTCAATCATTATAGTACATGTAAATTGGTCAAAGGGGAATTAATTCTCCCATGAGCAATATATAGGTAGAAATTAATTTCCCTTGAAAATTTATTTCCAAAGTAGGCCCTTTTTTATAGGATTTTCAAGAAATTGAATGAACATAAATTTTCTAAAAAACATATTTTTAGAGAATGAAGGTCATGAATTTAAATAAGGTTTCCAAAATTAATGAGTTGAGCAGGTATTAGTGAGTAAAGGTGAAATTATATATCTCTAATCTCTTAATTAATGTTTAGGTACCCACCTTCATGGATAAGCCTATTTTGAATAATCCAAAATCTCTAAATAATAGTAATTGGCAGAAAAACATTTTTTAGCCCATATTTTTTAATGGATCCAGCATTGTAAGTAGAAGTATTTAAGGGTTAAATAATTTTTTTCATTTAAAAAATTACAAAATTAATCAATAGGTTTTTTTCAAGATGTTTCAAAATTTGAAAGTTTAAACCACATGAAAGAAAACATGAATAATAGTTTCTTCACTCTAGTTATAAAGAAAACAATTTGAAGTCATATTATAAGACAACTTTTCAAGATGGTCATTAATGGGAAATCTAATGTTAAGTGCCCTCTAAATAGTGATCAATATTTTAGTAGGAAACATATTATAATAGATTAGTGAAGGAGGACTTAAGATATAAAACAAATTATAATAGATTTAATGAAGGTAGTGAATGTATAATAATAATGAATTAATGTGAGTAACTGTTGAAGGCAGCGAAGGTAGTGAAGGTAGTGAAGGAAAAAAGATTTAGTGTATAATATGTTCAAAGAATATTATAATAGATTTATTGGAGGTAGTGACGACATCCTAAGAAAAAACTATAAAATATCAATGTATAATGTTTATAATTTTAATATGACTAATTGCTTAGATTTGGGGCCAATTTTAATATATTTTTAACCCTCAAATCATAATTTCTAATAAAATATTTAGGGAAGGTAGTGAAGGTAGTAGATTTAGTTCATAATTAACAAATATTATAACAAATTTATAAAATATTTTGATTAATTTATAATTGATGATGGTATTGAAGAAATAAATTTAGTGAAGGCAACTGGTTTAGTTATATAATATAAAAAATTTATAAAATATTAGTACATAATTAAAATATAATATAAAAATTAAAAAATTAAAATTAACTAAAAAAAATAGTTCAAAATTGATTCATGGAAGATACACACAAAATGAAAAAAATATGAACAATTGAACTTCAAAAAAACATAACTTGATATGATAAAGAATTTATGCATAAAAATATTTAAATTATCATATAAAAATAAAAATTAATACAGAATAGATTCAAGACCTGTGTTTTTTCTTTCAAAAACTAATAAAACATATTTAAATGGTTGTTTCATGACAGACTTAAGATATAAAACAGTCCAAATACCATGAAATAGTCCAATTGAGGGCCAATTTTAATATGTTTTTTACCCTTACATCATAATGTTTATTAAAATATTTAGTGAAGGTATTCAAGGTAGTAGATTTAGTTCATAATTAACACAAGTTATAAAAAATTATAAAATATTTTGATTAATTCATAATTGATGATTGTAGTGAAGTAACAAATTTAGTGAAGGAAGTAGGTTTAGTTATGTATTATAAAAAATTATAAAATATTAGTGTATAATTAAAACATACTATAAAAATTAAAATAATTAATTTTAACTAAAAAAATTAGTTCAAAATTGATTCATGGAAGATCCATACAAAATGAAAAAAAACTAAGCAAATTAACTTCAAAAAATAATATAACTTGATATGAAATAAAATTTACACATAAAACATATTTAAATTATCATATAAAAAAATTAATATAGAAAAAATCCAAACCCTGTGTTTTATCTTTAAAAAACTAATAGAACATGTTTAAATCATAGTTTCATGAGAGAATTATGATATAATATAGCCCAAATACCATTAAATAGTCCAATCGAGGGAGAAAAGAATGTATATATTCTTGGATGGTCATAGTGAAGGTGAATTCCACAAGTGGAGACTATTTGGAAGCCTATTGTAAGAAGGTTCCATGAGATAAGAAATGCAAGACCATTGAAGATTCAAGAGACCAATGGGAAGCCTTTAAAAACTTAAAGCAAAGTTAAAGTCCAGTGAAAGAACCTACAATTAGATCAAATCTAAAAAAGAAAAGATTAAATATTATTCTAGCTCTAATAGTTACTCTTGAAAGGATAGATCTGGAATGTTCAAGCTTATAATGTATTATACATTCTTTGTAATCATATGCCAAGGGTTTTGGAGTGAATTCAAAGCAACGAGTTAGTGGGGGGATGATAATGAAAGTTTGAGACCACATAGGGGTGTATTTTTTATGTGTGGGGGGATAATGGGAGTGATAAGTACATGGAGTAATTTCCTAAAATATCATAATTATATATTATCATTATATTTTTAATTAGGTTACATAGGTTAGGAGTGGTCAACCCAAACTCATCCAGAATATTATTCATGATAGATTAAATTAAGTAAATTATTGAGTGAATATTTTGAATAAAAATAAAAAGTATAAGAAATCATAAGCATATAATTTCAAAATTTAATAAATCATATACTTACACAGTTGTATGAGTAGTGAATTTTTTCTGTTGCATTGATAATATCCACTGCAATATATCATTCTTACAATTTTTTTTGCAATCAAAAGGAGTGTCAAACATATTTGTAATAATTTGATAAGGGGTCCAATTAAACTATAACAATATTAATATAAAAAAATTAATTCTTTAAACTATAATTTATTAAAATTTATATAAGTGAGATATTAATTAGATACAGTTAAAATGGAGAATCGTAATGACATAACTCATAGACACTGGATAAAATAAAAATAAGGTATCAAATTAAAATGCATAAAGGGTAATAGTATCGGTACCTATAATATAAAAAAATTAATTTATTTAAACAATGAATATAGCATTCAATTGTATATAATGAAAATGAAGTAGGATAAATATACATACAACCACATATTTATCAAAGTTTAGGGAGTTAGAGATCATGAATGGGAGAACAGTTTTCAGTGGTCTCTTAAAATAGATATATGCCTTTTATTGTAGTGGTAACACAAACTTGAAGATTATAGGGAAACCTCTATAGTTTTGGTGATGTGTAATTCTATCTGTAATATGGAAACTGGACTTTTTAAACTCATGATTGGGATAACAATTTTAAATGATCTCTTAAAATAGAGATATACCTTTTATTATTTCGGAAACAAAAAGTTGAAGAGTATAGGGAAACATCTATAGTTTGGGTGATGTGGAATTAAATCTATAATATGGAAACTGGATTTCTTGAACTTTTAATTTAAGAATTAATATACTGTAAGATGAAATATTTGCATCTAAAATATATAGATATCAATATTTTCATCCGAGATTAGTGGTGAATCACTATAATAATGAAGATTATAATAATGTACCACATATTGTAGTGTGAATTTACATACTATTAGAGGTCTAAGAGGTAACTACAGTTTTGGAGACTTGAATTAGGTCTTTTATATATCCATAGTTGAAATGGTATGCCTTTAAGGAGCTTCAAAGATAGCAGATAGTATAATCTATGAGGAAATAATTGATGGAGAACTCTAAAAGAATTAGTCATAAGGGAGGTTGGAGAAAGGGGGTATAAATAACTTATCATTCATAGAGGATCAAAATTGTGGATGTTTTTTATGATTTCATTCTTAATGGATTAACAAAAAAGGAATTTAGATATGTTGTTGAGAATCGATCGATTATGGTCATTGATGATGGATACCAGAGGGATCACAGGTGGGATTTCAGATCAAAACTGAGGGTGTGGAGAGGGATCACTGGTGAGAATTGAGATCGAATCCAAGGGTGTGTTGGGAAGCTGCTTTTTTGGGGAGGAGTCATCAAGGGTCAAAAGTGAGGAAATTGAGAAGTGGTCAAATGGATGTGGGGAATTTGAAGAATATTTTTTATGGAAATATTAAGACACATGTAAGGGAGGTACGTCTCTTAGTATAATTATATATATGTTGTGCATATTTTTTTTAAAACGGTAAATAAATAATTGAATATGTTTAGATATCATGATAATTAAAATTATAATATCTTATATATTGATGATTTGATAATTTTGTATAATTTATTTATCTCATTTATTAAGGGTTGTTATATCATTTTATTTAACCTTTTTTTAGTGCAATTGATGTCTATATGGGGGTTAGATTTATACTATAAATAATCATCATGTTGATCACATTTATCCATGCTTCAAATATATATATATATATATATATATCACATTCCATATTTTTTTCTTCCTTACATCATAAAATCCCAAGGTTTTATGATATGTATCTTTTTAAATTTAATCTCTTTGATTGCTTACATTACCCACAACACTGATCTTAAACAAATCTCTATATACTATTAAATATTATTATTTTAACACATCTGTTATCACCTAGATGTTGGAATAATAGGAATTGATGAGATTAACTAAATAATGAAAATATATTTTACACATTTTTATAAAATTAATTCATTTGTTACCAATGAATTAAAAATTAAAATAAAAACCAATTTAATATAAATAATTTTCAATTATAAATTTTTTTATTTTTATGCGAAGTTTTATTTTTTGATAAATAATGAAAAATACTAAAATTTTAATTGAAAACTGACTTTTCATATAAATAAATTATAATGTAAAATTATATTTTAAATTGGTTTTAAAGTATAATAATTTCAATTATAAATTAATAAAACCAATTAAGGTAATTGGAATCAATTTTACATTGAAATTGGACATAAAAACATTTCAAATTTTGAACTTTTCACTATAAAAAACCTTCTTTCCCGTTTCATATACGGGGTTAATTTTAAATCTAATTTTGATAATTATGTGAATTGAATTTGGTAAAATGGATTCTATATTCGGAATCATAATGTCTAGATTATATAGTAAGATCATTTTTATATTTAGTCATAAAAAATTATCATGCTAAAAAAGAAATATTTACCACGGTATAGGTAAAATAATGAAACAGATTAAAATTAAAAGGTAAAGTCATAAAATACCTAAATATTACAACATTTAATGGGTGGTTGAGGTATTTATCAACCCTAAACCTCATTTTAAACACTAATTATCTTAAAAATTCGTGTAAATTAATTTCACCTCAATTTGGTTGACTTTAAACAAAAAATAATCACTATTTAATCACTTAAACTTACCACTTATCAAGTATAAATACCACCCCACACCACCCCATTTTTCCTAAAAATCCTTTAATCTCATAAAATATATAAATAACTATATCATTCTCACTCTTACCACATCCAAGTGCTTCATGGATGGTCATAAAAGTACTATTTTGGTTAAATAATATTTTAATGTGTATATTATAAATTATTTCATGTTCTGAAACTAATATATACTCATGATATTAAATAAAATGAAACTAGTTCATGGTGTTTAGAAAAACCGCCAAAATTAAACTAAACATTTATCATTAGCATTTTATCAAATGAATCATCATCATGTAAGAAAGAAAAATGATTTATGGGACCATTTATAATTCTGTAAGTTAATTAATATATTTTTATTCCAATTCTGGTTTTTTATTTCCTATTGAAAAGGAAATCCATAACTATACACAAATGAACCAATCATAAAACCATGAAATGAACGCACCCGAAACAATGAAAATAAAGAAATATTATTAACGAATGGGTCATAAAATGAAATAAAATCATCATATAAGGTATTTTAAATATTAATATAGTTTTGGAATGATTTAATAACATTATTTAAACCATTATACACGAGGTTAAATTATGCAAAACTAAAGGGAATCATGAGGAAAGGGTTTCTCGTCTCACTTTTACTTTCGTGATATATATGACTTATTTATCACTTATTCCTTATGTGTGGTGTATGTATTGTACTTTGATATATAATATAATGAATATAATTATATTCATGGTATTAAATGTTTCATTTGATAATTATTACTTTTATGGTGAATATGATTTGACTGATTACAAAATGGTAAGGGAATTCTTAAACCAATTTTCATTCTTTGGGTTAAACTTCTACTTCTTGATTTTGTCATGCTAAGATTATTTATGAAATGAATTTTGATTATATAGTTTTTTATTTACACTTTTTTTATTTGTATTTACAATGAATTAACATAATCAATTCATTTGATTAATTCTCACTTCAATGATATAATATTTATAAGGGGCTTTCTTTTAAAAATTATATTTTAAAGTCTCCCATAAAGCTCTCTTTTCTTCCATGATCATTTTTTATAAAATTAATTCCAATTTTTTTTAAATATTATCCTATTATTTTTTAAATTCATTTTTAATTATTTTTGATTTTTTACAAAAATGTTTTGAAAGGTATATTTTTTCATTTTCAAAACAAGGCTCTTTAAGGCTTTTTCAGCAAAAATATGAAAGGAATGTCTTTCTAACCCATACGGAATGAGTGTATTTTTACACCATAATGTCACCTTAAATATTTTAATCTTACTTTACAATTATAAAATTTTCTTTTCAAATAAAATTTATTCTTTTATAAATGTGCAGTGTTTTAAAAATAAGTGATTTTCAAAGTAAAAAGAGTATTTTCCTCAATAAATATTCCAATAATATCTTTAAAGTATTTTCATCCATGTAAACATTATTTATAGAATATTATTTTAATAATGTACTCTAATTATACCATTCATCATATTTATTTGGATGGTTTATAATCAATTTGATTGTGGAAGTATTGATATTCCATATGACTAGTTCTTCCAATATGGAAAATTATTGATTTGTTAAGGCATATTAGTTTGGTTGTATTATTTATTCATGTGTGGAATGAATTAGACTTAGTAAGTGATGTGTGGGTCCTTCTATAGCCCCTATATTCATTAGTAGGTCTCATGAGATAAACTGGGTCGGGTTTTGGCCAAGGACTTACCCATTTATTATATTCTTGGCATGAAGCCTTGATGATGTTATAATCTTGGAACGAAGCCTTAATAGTATTAGATACTTGGAACGAAGCCTCAATAGTATGTTTCAAAGTTCCATCATTATTCATTCCATTATTATGAAACTAGATATTAATTTCCATGTGATTATTCGAATAATAGAATATCCATGATTAAGTTTTCTTGCTCATGTGATTATATATATGTCATTATTTGGTTATCTTATATTCTCACCATATTATGATCAAGTTATTGATTAAATGACATGTGTTTTAGTTATTTACCTTTCCAAAATTGATATTTCCTATTTATGAATGTTTCCACTATATTTAACCCTTAATGAGAATTTGAGATCATCCCTTTCCTATGTTTTATTTTTCCCCTGGATGCCAAGAAGTTTATTGTGGTTGATATACAGGGTTAAGCTAGGAGAATAATGGTGTTATCACAGGATTAGTTATGTTGTATTTTATGTTTTCAATTACAATGTAAGGTTCAAGTATGTATCTAGTTTTCCAAAACTACTAAACTGTTCGGTCTTTTGGGATGTGATTCTTTTTATATTATTCCAATGTGATAATGTAACTACTGACTTTGGTCTAATAGAGTCAGGGACCTTATAGTTGGTATCAGAGGAAGTTTAGTAGAAACCTTTGGAACTAGATTTAGAAAAACATAGATTATAGAATGAAACCCTATGACAAAATTTGGAAATGTATCTAAATAAACTAAGATTATGGTTTAGATATTAGTTGTACCTAAATTTTTTATTTAGGTTTTTTGATTCACTAGTTTGGAGATTATACATTATGTTTCATAATGTTATGATCTAATATAATGTATTCAATTATTTTATTAGAAATGGCACCTAGCAGAAGGAATGAAAATTATATCAACACATGTAGGGATTGTCCTCCTAGGAAAGATAATGAAGCAAGACCAGGAGTTGTATCTAGAGCTAAATAAATTATAACTATATTGGGAAATATGACTCGGGTTATAATCAATAACCTTACTCGCATGGAGAATACTGATCCAAAATTTTGTGTAACAATGTTAGTTAGATTCATGAAAAAACAACCTCCATATTTTAATGGGACTACAAATCCATTTGTAGATGAGAAATAGATAATTTTCTTAGAAAATATATTTATTTATTTGGGAATTAATGAAAGGTAGAATATTTTCATGGTAGTTTATCATCTCTTTGGAGATACGGATCAATGGTGGTCATTGATTCAAAACACTAAGGAGAATGAGGAAATATAAAACATGGAATGGAAGGATTTTAAGGAAATTTTCCTGGAAAAATATTTCCATCACAAACTGTGAGAGTATATGGAGAGACAATTATTGAGTTTGAGATAAAAAGAGAATGAGAAGGTTTCTAAGTATGAATCCAACTTTATAAGATTAGAAAGGCATGTTTCAAACTACATACAAGACCCAAGGAGTAAGATTGGTCATTTATTTGATGGGTTAAATTCATTCCTCTGAAGGGTACTGGTATCCCAATATTTCTCATTATATGAAGATATGGTCACATATGCTATCAAGACAAAGAAATAATTCTCTGAGTCTTATGAATTTAAGAGAAATCAAGCGAAGAAGATAATTAAGGAGTAATATATGGATAAAGGGAAGAAGGGAAAGAAGAATTTTACAGCAAGTGATACTTGTGGAAGGAAACACCAAGGTACATGCTTATAAGGAAAAGGAGTGTGTTTCAAGTGTGGGAAAAAATGGAACCATGCTCATGATTATAGAGAAAAGAAATACTTTTCCAATGTGAAATGATTCCACTATAAGGATATGGGGAACTATGCAAATGAATTCCCCAATAATTAAGGAAATATATATCAGAAGAAGCAAAGAGATCAAGGTCAATCTTATGTTGTTACTATAGTAGAAGTGTAATAATCAAAGTATTTGTTTTTCTAGTTATAAGAATCATAAGATATATATAAGTATTGTATTATAGTACTTCTTCTTTAAGGATTTGGAAGCATGTATATTTTCATTATGTTTTTAAGGTGATCAAAGTATTCATATATGTGGTGTGTGACAATAATAGCTACATTATGTGGTTTGGGGAATCTAATGTTAAGTTGAATTTGGAAATTTAGTAACCTTACTTATAAATTTTTTGACTATTAATTTGGATGGAAATATTTTGAATGAGTCATAAGGTAATTACTTATGGAATGGATGAAGTTGAACTTTGGATATTATTGCTTTAGGTTAAAGTATTATTTATCATATTAGACAAACTATTATAACCGTTTTGGTTATGATGAATTTTTATAGGATGAAGGAATGACTTGGGGACCTTATGATTCGTTAAAATTTCATTAAGTATGAAAAAACCATCTTGAATACCCATTTCTCAGTGTAAGAAATGAAGTGTAAATAGATCAAAGCACAACTGAAGGATGGAATTATACTTATGACATAGAAAGTAATCAAGTAAGTTTATTTTTTGAAGTGATAATCTAGATATTAAAAGAATCCCTCAACTCTAGGAAAATTATTTGAGAGCAAAAAATTTATCCATTTAATTTTCATTCTGATAAATCAATGGTCTTTTAACCAATCACAAATTTATGTTTTTGTGATGGTTAACTTTATAATGACAATGTTTTCTATAACTATACATCAGTAATTTATAGTTAATTTTCACTTCCATGTCCAAGTTTTTACTTGCCACTAATTTTATCCTATTCAAAATCCTAATTTTGTGGCGACCCTTTCATTTCCCTTTCCCTCTTATTAATAAGATGTTTTAGTAACCCTATTTTCGATGTTGGATTCCCACAAAGGAATTTTCAAGTATTGACCTTTGATTTTCAAAGTGAAATTTAAAATTTTGAGGATGAAATTTACTGAATGAGGGTAGAATTTAACACCTCAAGATTTTATGATATTTTTATTTGTAAATTTATTCTCTTTGACAACTTATATTAGATGAAACATTGATCTTAAATGAACTGCGATATACTATTAAACGTTATTATTTTAACACGATCATTATCAATTAGTCATTGGAATGGAGTGAATGAATGAGATTAACCAAATTATGAAAATATATTTTACACATTTTTATAAAATTAATTCATTGGTTACCAATTAATTATAAATTAAAATAAAAATCAATTGAACATAAAGGATGTGTTTTTTATAAAGAAAACTAATTTTATGCCCACAGTGATATTTTATCATAATAAATTAAATTAATCACTATTATTAAAGGATATTAATGAAATTTATATGTTATATATTCAATAAAATGTTTTTAAATTAATCCAATAAGTTCTATAGTCTTAAGATAAGAATAAATCCAATTTTATGCATAAAAAGTTATATTTTTCTAAAAGGTAATTTTGCCACCTTTTAATGGTGTGCCTATTTTAAAACTAAAGTTTGACACTTTAAAAAAATTTATTTTACAAAATAAACTTAATTTTTGAAATTATAATATCAAAATTATCTTAGGGTGAATTTTTGGTATTTTTTTGAGAAGTTTTATTTTTTGATGAATAGTGAGAAATACTGAAATTTTAATTGAAAACTAAATTTTAATCTAAATAATTTATAATGTTAAATTATATTTTAAATTAGTTTTAAAGTATAATTAGTTTAATTATATATAAATCAACCTAATTTAGTTCATTGGAATCAATTTCACATTGAAATTGAATATAAAAATGTTTCAAACTTTTGAACTTTTTCACTATAAAAACTTGATTTCCCATTGTGTATGCATGATTAATTTTAAATATAATTTTTTCAGTCATGTGAATTGAATTTGGTGAAATGGATTCCATATTTTGAATCATAAGATAAAAATTAGTTATTAAGTTCATTTTCATTTATATGAATAAAAATTTTACTATGTTAAAAAGAATGATTTACCACGGTATGGGTAAAATAATGAAACATATTAAAATTAAAATGTAAAGTCTTAAAATACCAAAAAATTACAACATTTAATGGGTGGTTAAAGTATTTATTGAACCTATAAAGATTTTATAAAATTAATTGTCACCCAAATTAATGGAAATTAATTCCACCTCAATGTGGTTGGATTTAAACATAAAATAATCATTATCTAATCATTGAAACTCACCCCTCCTCAAGTATAAATACCACCACTCACCACCCCATTTCTCATATCAAGAATTAAAGCTCCTAAAATATCTAAAAAGCACTATCCTCCTCACTCTACCCACATCCAATCCCTTCTGGTCTCACCAAAATACCAAATCCAAGGTTGTCAAGGGGTCCTTCAAGGAGGTGATATTCAAGAGGTAATTTTCTCAAAACACCTCTCTTATTTTATTTTCTTTATCTAATTTCTCATCACATCCTTCATACATAAAGGAATAATAACTCCAGAATCATTTATATATTGTGATTTTATTTTTATAATGGAATATCTTTTATCTATCTTTTTTATTGTCGCCTCTTATTCAAATAAACAAAACTATTGTTCAAATCATGTCGATTAATTATCTCCATGAATAATGATTTTTTGTTTTCTAATACCACCTTAATGGATGATAATAAAAGTATTATTATTGTTAAATCATATTTTAATAGGAATATTATATCCTATTTTATATTCTATAACTAATATATACTCGTGATACTAAATAAAACAAAACTAGTTCATGGTGTTCATAAAAACAACCAAAATTTAACTAATCATTTATCATTAACATTTTATCAAACGAATCATCCTAATGTAAGAAAGAAAAATGATTTATGAGACCATTTATAATTCAGTAATTTCATTAATATCATTGCATTATTCTTCTAGAGTTTTATTTCCAATTGAAAGTAAAATACATAATTATACACAAATGAACTGATCATGAAACTATGAAACAAACACACCTAAAACAATGAAAATAGTAAAATATTATTAATGAATGGGTCATAAGATGTTATAAAATAATCATATAAGGTATTATAAATATTAATGTAGTTTTTTAATGAGTTAATTGCATTATTTAAACCATTATACAAGAGGTTAAAGTACACAAAACTAAAAGGAAGCGTGAGGTAAGGGTTTCTTGTCTCACTTTTACTTTTGTGAGATATAAATATGTCTTATTCACCACTTATTCCTTTTGTGTAGTGCATTTAATTCCATTTGATATATAATATCATGAATATCATTATATTCATGGTATTAAATGTTTAATTTTATAATTATTACTTTTATGGGGCATACGATTTGATTGATTACAAAGTGATAAGATAATTCTTAACCCAATTTCCATTCTTTGGGTTAAACTTCCACTTCTTAATTATGTCATGATAAAATTATGTATGAAATGACTTTTGATTATCTTATGTTTTATTTTAAAATTTTTATGTGGATTTATAGTTAATATGCATAACTTATTAATTTGATTAATGCTCACTTTAATGATATGATATTTATAAGTGACTTTCTTTTAAAATTATTTTTAAAGTCTTCCTTAAAACTCCCTTTTTCTTCCATGATCATGTTTTTTAAAATTGTTTCCAAAACTATTTCTATTGTTATACTATGATTTTTTAAAGTCATTTTTACCCATTTTTGACTTTTTACTAAATGGTTTGAAAGGTATATTTTTTTCATTTTCAAAACAAGATTCCTTTAAGTCTTTTTCAATAAAAATACATAAGGAATGTATTTTTTAAACTTATACAACATGCACTAGTTTTTTCATTTCCATGTCACCATAAAGATTTGAATCTTCCTTTACAAGTATAAAATTTTATTTACAAATAAAATGTATTCTTTTATAAATGGGAAGTGCTTTAAAAATAAGTGATTTTCAAAGTAAAAAAGGATATTTTCCATAAGAAATATTCCAATAATCTCTTTAAAGTATTTTCATCCATGTCATCATTATTTATTGAATCTTATGTTAAGTGTGTACTCTAATGATACCATTAATGATATTTATTTGGATGGTTTATGATCAGTCTGACTGGGTAAGTATTGATATTATATATGACTAGTTCTTCCAATATGGACAGTTATTGATTTGTTAAGGCATGTTGATTCAATTGTATTATTTATTCACACAAGTAATGTATTAAACTTAGTAAGTGATGGTTGGGGCCTACTCTATCCCCTCAATACATCGATGGGTATCATGAGAAAAACTAGGATGGGTTTTTTCTAAGGTCGTACCCATTTATTAGATTCTTGGCACAAATCATTAAGGATGTTAGATTCTTTTCATGAAGCCTTGATCTTATTATATTTTTGGAATGAAGCCTTGAAAATATGTTTCAAATATCCATCATTATGAATCCCATCATTATAAAACTAGTTATTAATTTCCATGTGATTATTCAATTAGTAGAATATCCATGGTTAAGTTTTATAGCTCATGTGATTATTTAGATGGCATTATTTTATTATCTTACATTCTAACCATATTATGATCAAGTTATTCATTAAATGACATGTGTTTTAGTTATTTAACTTGCCATAATTTTTATTTATTATTTATGAATGCTTCTGTTGTATTTAACCCTTACTAATCATTTTATCTCACATCTTTACTATGTTTTATTTTTCCCCGGGATGCCAAGAAGTTTCTTATGGTTGATATACTGGGTTATGTTAGGAGAATAATGGTGTTCTAAAAGTACTCTATATGTTTTCAATATGATTTTTGATACCTCGGAGAAGGGAGGTGCATCGGGGATCTTTACCAATGGTATGCTTGGTTTTAAAAATATCATTTCTAGTAAGGGCCTCCTGGACCTGGGCTTTAGCAGGTGCAAGTATACTTGGTGAAACAACCGTAGAGGTGGTATTCCTATATAACATCCTATGGTTAGAGTCCTTCTCCCGGATGTCTGTATCTCATTTATCCTGAGCCATTTCAGACCATTCACTTCTTCTGGATGAGCTTAAACAAGGGTGTCAGGATAATAATATGTTCATGTATTTATCCAATTGACACTTATTGGATGGTTCCATGCAAATGATGAAGAACTCTTAGGAGCAAGAGGTTGCTGGGAGGGCTTGGGTTGGGCTCTCTGGGTGTCTAAGGAATCTCAACGAAGATATATCCAAGTGGTTTCTTAATAATCCAATTGTGGAAAATTCTGTGGAGTCACTCCAGGATGAAATTGATAGGTTGGAGGATGAAATACAATAGATATGGGATGATGGTACCGTCATGGTGTTATGTGAAAAACATGTTTTTCTAGACGAAAGGTTTCTGGAGGTTGAAAGGTGTTATAGAAAATGGTCCAAGGTCAAATGGATTTAGTAGTGTGATTGTAACAATGCTTTCTTCCATGCATGTTTAAAGGAGAAATAGAATATGAAAATCAACATTCGGCTTGAGGATGGCTCGTATTCTATTTATGTTAATGTTGTAGGAAGTTTGTCCTGGAACACTTTGAACTACTGCTTGTAGGTGATCTTCCGAGGATTTCTGGGGATGGTGTCTCTACAGAGGAGCAGAAGGTTTTCATGGGATGTATCCCTAGCATGATTGAAGCTGAGGATAATGAATCTCTAATGGTTATCATGTCTGGTGATGAGGTTTGGGATACAGTCTGCAACATGTCTCTAGATAGTGCTCCTAGCCCGGATGGATTTCCGGGAGCTTTCTATGTGGCGATGTGGGATTTTATGGGGATCCATGTAACTGAGGCTATGCAAGATTTGTTTTTGGGAAGATCCATCTACAAGAGAACTTTCTCTTCTAGAGTGATTCTTTTACCAAAAGTCAAGGATCCCTCCCCCATTGATTACTATAGAACAATATTCTTATGTAATGTATCTTACAAGATTTTGGAAAGTTTACTTACAAGGAGGTTGAACAAGGTGGTCCTGAAGGTTATCTCTCATAAAAAACATATTTTTATCAAAGGTATAGGTATCCAAGGAGTGATTGGAATTGGTAAAGAATTAGTGTAAGATGTTAATAAAAGGGTGATTATATCCAACATTATTATTCAAGTTGACATGGATAAATCCTACGACAAACTAGATCAGAGATTCATTATTTAGACCATGATTAAACTTGGTTTTCATGAATGGGTTTGTAACCTCTACTTTCATTGTTACTCCTCTACTTGTCTCACCATCTCTCTTATGGGGAAAGGTTTTGGTTTTTTCAAAAGTGTGTAGGGATTTTGGAAAGGGGACCCCCTATCACCCATTATCTTTATCATTTCCCAGGAGGCCCTTTCACAGAATTTTCACAGATGCATAGAAGAAAGGAGGATCATTCCTTACCATTCTCAAGCTTCAGATGGTTCCTTTTCACATCTTATGTTTTCTGATGATATTATTATCTTCTTAAATGGAAGGGGATATTCTCTACAAATATTTATGAAAATAATGTTTTTTATGGTAGTTTAAGTGTCCAATGGATCAATTCTAGAAAGGGAAGTGTTTTTATTTCTAATAAATGTTCAAGAAAGAGGGCTCGGGATATTCAAGAAATTATGGGAATCCAGCGAAAGTAGTTTCTAATGATTTACCTCAGGGATCATATTCATAATGGTCATGTTAAAAAGATCTTATTTGATTAGATCATTAACATAATTCTTGGGAGGACCCTTAGTTGGAAAAATAGATTTTTTTTCCTTTGGTGGTTGTGTTTCTATGATTAACAGTGTTCTATCTTCAATTCTGATTCATGTGATGTCCACCATCACTCCTTCTAAAGGGGTTATTTCTATGATGGAGAAACATATTAATAGGTTTCTATGGGATTCCAACTCCATGGGTATGGTATTCTTAAAATCATTTGGAAAAGTCGGTTGAGGAGGGAGGAGTCGGTCTCAGGGACGTGTTAGCTACCATGCAGTCCATGCATGCCTGACTGGCATGGTATTATATTGTTGGGGATTCACTGTGGGCTAAAGTTATCATAATCAAATATGGTAAACATTGGGAGGATTGGGGTAGTAGTAAGCTTTCCCTATTGGCTAAAAGTGTGTTGTACCATCTATAGATCCTACAGGATTCTACATGTTGGGTGGTTGGGATAGGGGATATTAACTTGTAGAGAGATAATTGGTTCGATGAGAAGTTGTTTTTTCCAAACTATCCAGTGCCTCATATGACTGTTTAAGAGGCTAGTCGATATCCCAGCCTACTTGAATCCATTTTGAGTAAGGAGTAGATGGCCAAATTCAAATAGATTGTGTTTACTAAGGAAGATGATCGGTGCTTATTTACAGGATCTGGTTCAGGATATTTCAATGGCCATTATTATTGTGGTTTTCTTCAATCTGGTGGGGACAGTGATGAGCAGGCCTCATGCTTATGGTTCAAGGAGGTTCCCACAAAGATTAACTTCTTGGTTTTGAGGGTTCAAAATTAAGCTATCCCAAAATAAGATAATATCTAAAAGAAGGGGATCTCTATGGCCTCTCATTGCTATTGTTGTACTAACCCACAGTCAGAGTCGGCCTTCCACTTATTATTAAGAGTGAGTGGGCTGCCATTATTTGGTCTACTATGGGTAAGTGGGGAAGCTTCAATACAACATGCATTTCCATGTAGGATTTTATTTCTAGTTGTTTTTTGGGTTCGAAACATCAAGAGATGGATTCCAAGATTTGTGGAATCATTATCATTGCTATTTATTAGGCTCTCTGGGAGATAATTAATAAAGCGATAACAGATGTGAGGCCTTCGTTTTATCTTCTATATGTGAGAATTAAGGCATTGATTCATGATTTGTGTTCACTGATTAAAGGTGGAAACCACTCTTATCTTCTTTTCAGTTTCCTTAATAGACCAGTGGCCCATCCTAGTTCCCAAGGATGTTGGGTCAAATAGAGACCACCGGTGAATGGCTTCAAGCTTAATGTTGATGGTTCATATGTGAATGGATAGATGCATGGGGGTGGTTTACTACGTAACGATAATGGTTCAGTGCTATTTTCTTTTAGTATCATTTATGGTCTGAGGAGTTCGTTAGGTATGGAAGTGAGAGCATTACACACTGGTGTCATGCTTTGCAAGAGGTTTGTGTTGTTATTATCAAAGGTGGAGTTAGATTCTAAGATATTGGTACAAGATTTACATATAAAAGTGGATACTCCATGGAATTTGATTTACCTATTCTGAATTTTCTCTTTGGATACTACTCATGGATGTTATGTTCGACATGTTCAAAGAGAGGCCAACTTTGCTGTGGATTCCCTTTCTCGAGGGAGTAGTCCAGATAAATCCTTGATTGTTTACTCTAGCTTGGGATCGCTTCCTCTAGGATGTAGTAATTTTTTCCAAGGGTATGCCCTTGGACTTCACTACTTTAGACCTCGATGATCTCTTTTCCAATTGGATGGGATTCTTTCCCATATTTTAATTATAAAAATCAATTTTTGATTGAATAAGATGATTGAATAATTAATGGGTAAGTTAAGTATTGTCATGGTATTTAAAGTAATATTTAGTAGTTTTATCATGTTTTGGTGATAAATATTAGAAAATGGAATGATGTGGTTTATTATTAGTTGTTTCATTATTATTATTGTTTCAAATTGAATTTTGTGATGTTTAATTTACTATTATTGTATGTGTTTATTTTCTTGATTGTTTGTGCTTTTTTATTATCATTATTTGATTGTTTGTGTGATTAGATGTTTGTTTTATTATTTGTATTTGGATCTATTTTACTATAAATATAGGCTATAATTAATTTTGGTTATCTATATACCTTCATTGTATGTAATTAATTAAGGTATAGTGTATCTATACATGGGCTATAATGGATAAATTTTATCACATGTATAGTTCCTACAGGTAGTAATGGCTTATAATTGTGATATACACTTATATATGTATATGACCTATAATGGATTAAAATATAGAGTGTGTAAGTATATATGAAAGGGTTGTAATGGATTAAGGTAACTATATGTTCATATTTCTATAGGTTGTAATGGATTAAGGTTATAACTTGTACACATTACCCTCATGTTGTGATTTCTTAGGGTTATGTAATTTTTTGGCTCACGATGTCTTTTGATTATAGCATGAGTCTTTGAGGTGATGATGTTGTGATGTAGTGGGTTAAGGTGAGTTTTTGGTCGTGGTGATGTGGTGCTTGTGATGTGGTTGTAGTTATGCTGATAGAGGGATGTGGTGATGTGTTGGTTGTGGTGATATTGCAGTGGATGTGATATGACTCTAATAACTAAGTGATTGGTTAGATATAACCAAAGTTTCAAATGATATGAAATATTTATTAATATGATGAATTGATTACGATGATTGAAAATTAGTGATTTTCTTATAGATCATTTTCATTATCCTTGTTTGATTCTAGAAACCTGATATTTCTCTCATTATTTATATTAATGGTATATTAATCTAATACGATATGATTGATCAAATGATAATGATATAATTCGGGGATTCATATTTAAATTATTATATGAGCCCAGAAATTTAAATCATTGTGGTTTAATTATGTATGTGTAAAGTTATCAAATCTATATGATGATACAAGTAACACAACCAAAGGTGGAAGCTAGGGGATTCTGTAATATTATGATTTCTTTTTATTTTCATACTTGTTTATCCCCTATAATTGATTAACCCTTGTCTTTGCTTAATTTATTTAATGAATGTATATCTTGAAACCTATATTTTACATATATATAGAGATTCTTAGAAACATGATCCTACTGATTACCCCTCTATAGAATTCTTTAGTTATTTTTCAAGACAATCCAATAGAGATTTGGGGATGTTGTTGTTCGGTTAAATGGAGTGGAGCCTAAGGGGTCATTCTTAAATCGTCCTTATTTTTATTGTATTTAATTATATTGTAAAAATATTTTGGGATTGGTAATTATATATTTGGGGATTATATTTATGGATTTGATTGGTGGTTCATTTTTTATTTTACTAGGAATTCATTAGGGTAATTCCTACCATATGTGTAATAAATACCCTTGGTGTTAGTTGCCAACTCAGGGCCTATTGGAGGTGTGCTTCAGAGGTCACTCTTATCTTCACTTCCAACCAGAGTGGGGTTTTATAGGTGTGGTTCATGATAACCAGAGCCTCATTGGGAAATAATTAAAAAAAATACTTAGGTACTTAAAATATATGAAAGATATATTCTTGGTATATGGAGGATATGTGGAACTAGTTATGAGGGGACACACAAATGATAGTTTGTAAATAAATCAAGATGAACTAAAATCACAATCAGAATATGTGTTTTCCTCAATTGAGTCATGATGAGCTTGAGGAGTTCAAAACAATATGTGGTTTCCAAATCTATAATAGAATCTGAGTATATTGTGGTTTATAATGTAGCTAAGGAAGTAATGTGGATATGAAATTTTGTCCATAAACTTGGTTTTATACCTAGTAATGAAAATCCTATCATAATATATGATGATAATATTATAGTAGTTTTTATATCTAAAGTGTAAAAGCCCTCACACTTTTCAAACATAGACATCACATCTTAATATATGAAGATTCATTACATAACATAATGATGGAATGAAAGAAATGTATATAATAATTTAACCTTAAAAATATTTTTTATATCATTTATAACATATATATTCATTAAATCTATCCTTATTACCATAAATTTTAAAATAAAATTGTAAGAACCCGGGTTTTTAGGGCGGGTTAAATTTTCCGTCCCTATTTGAATTTTCAGCTTTTCTATATGGTTTTTGGGCTGACTTTTGAGAAGTTTGGGAAAACTGGGAAGTTTCTGGAAATTTTCAGACTACACGTCGTGTATTCCCAAGTACACGTTGTGTATCATCTAGGAATGTGACAACCTGAGTGAGACCAAGTACATGTCGTGTAGTGCCCGTGTGAAAATTTCTATCTACATGGCGTGTAGTCTTCCTCGACACGCCGTGTAACCTCATTCCATGAAATGGCCGAGTCTCTAGCCGTTTGTTGTTTTTGTACACGGTCCAAGTCGTGCACTGGACTCCGCTTAATTCGGAGTACGGAAAAGTAATCTAGACGGCGTGTAGTCTTGAAATACACACCATGTACTTTTATTTTTATTTGAGCATCTGAGACGCCATCGCGTCTTATTTCCAGAATCGTCTTCTTCTTCCCTGTTGGATGAATAATGCATCTGAGAACCTCCAAAAAACAGACACCCTCCTAGATTCTTCATACGACCTCTGTTCTTCAATCCGTCAGTGGAAGAAGGACCGCATCAGAAAGTCTAACCTCGCACACCCCTCTTCATCCTTGATTCCTTGCCTATTTCTCTGCAGTTTCCACCTGAGTAGAATTTCTGGAATTTGATGTAAACACAAATCTATCGTGATTTAGACTGATTCAGAGGCTGATATCGAAGGAGTGTCATCGTATGAGTACGAGGTGGGTGGTGCATACCTTCTTTTGTGTTTTCCTAGACTTTTGGGGGTTTCGACCTTCGGGCGTGATGTCGGGTATTGAGCGAAACCTTGTTTAATTGTTTTTAATTTTTTATCTGCAATGTGGGATGTCTCTAGGTATTCCCTGACCTAGTTGTGATCGAGCGAGGCTGGGTTAGAGGTCGTTACTCGTTTGGGGAATTTAGGCCGGGGTGCCAAAATGGGTATAAATTGAACTTCTTAGTTTAAACTGTTTAGTTTAATTTGTTAAATCATGATTGAATTTTCTTAAGGCATTCGAGACCTTAGGTGCTAGTATGGGACAACACACGTGTGGTGAAACTTGATTGTTTAGTAATTTCCTGTTCAAAGTGATGCTTTCCGGTATATATATGCAATGTGTGATATTTTCTGTGTTGAACTGTTTAGTTATGTTGGGCGTGGCCCAAATATTTTGTTGAGTGATGTTGATCACGGGTTGGGGATTTTACTAGGTTACTTGGGTGGTTCCTACCATGGGATTGGGCGTCATGGACGTCAGTTGTGGCAGTTGGACTGTCAGGTTGGGCTTGGCCCGGGCTACTTGGATGGCGAGACCATCAGACTTGAGCGACATGTTCGCAGGGACATGAGGTGTCAGAAGTGTTGTGTCTTGGGAACTTATTGAGTTGATTACAGCTCACTGGGTACTTTTGAGTAGAGTGCACACAGATAGACTCTGTGATGAGGTGGTACGGCCACTCGCTGGGTAGAGGCCCCCGGTAGATGCGGTTAGGTATTTTTGGTTTGGGGGTGCTTGCCATAGGAAGCCACGTGGGAGGTGAGGAGCCTTCAGGAGATAGTATTGAGGTTTTCAGGTTGGGGGCAGAGGCTCGCTGTGATTTGAGGGAAGATATCGTTGTGCCTCCGGTTACTTGATTTGAGGGAATACATCGATTTCCCTCCTGTTATTATTTGAGGATAGGTATCGTTGTTCTTCTGGATGTTGTTCCATAGTCAGGTTGAGATTTTGAGCTGGGTTACGATTATTGGGCGTACCTCCGGGACGTCGGTACTTGATACACATGGTGTCAAGTGGCACGTGGTGTCGGGTTACAAACCAGATATTCTGGTGTTTCCCGATGCAGGTGACACTTCCTGGTGGCTCCTGAGCACCAGTGAAGTTTGTGTTTACTTTTGGGTATTGAACTGTTTACTATTTTTCTTATATAAGCATGTATGCCGAAACACTTATATTAGGTATGCACCATTGGGTGGTATCCTACTGAGACTCATCTCACACCCTACATGGGCCCTTCGGGGCACGTGTAGACTTTATGAAATTGCGTGCAGGTAGAGGTTCAGCCTCAGGAGCTGTACCTTAGTGCTATTGGCATGGAGACTAGTATGGATCTTGAGGTCCTTCCTTGATAGAGTTACCTTGTTTAGATTCCTTTTTGTATTATCATGCTTACCTCATTATGTAGTAACTATTGGTTAGCCATTTGTTCCATTATATATTGATATGTATGAATTGATATGGATGCATGTTTGTTTGTTTACAGTAGTAGTTGTTGTGATATTCAGCATGTTGTTTTGTTTACTTTCCACTGTTATTGTTTCTATATTTCTTCCGCTGTTTATTTGATTTTGGATATGCTTCCGCTCTGTGGGTCTAGTTTGAGTATGCTGAGTTATTTAATTTCCACTGCTTATAGACATTATACTCAGGCAAGTACCTTTATTTCCTCCGAGAGGGTATAGCCTTCCCACTATATCTATGCAGTCCCTCACTGCTAGTCGGTAGCCTTTGGCTTTCAGGGGAGGTGTGCCTAAGGTCGTAACACCCGACCTGTTTGGAACTGTTCAGGTGGCTGCTTGGGTCTGGGTCGTTACAAAGTGGTATCAGAGGAGTTCTTGATAGGTATTTAGGAGTATCGTTTTACTGGCTACTAATGAGTTTGAGGATTCTCTTTTATTTCTGATGGTTTTACTATTTGGGATACGGTATACTGGAGATAGGTTGTTACTGGGATTGGGTTTCTAGCTTGTTCTTGGGTGCCTACAGCCCTAGGTACAAGGGATGGACCTAGTTGCCACTGGTGGGAATTGCTATTTTCTTTTTCTCAGATTACAGTTTATATGATTTCCACCTTGGTGGATCACTTAATGTGTGATGTTATTGATTGTGATATGTGACCCTTGACCCGGTGTGGTAAGGGATAATTGGACCTTGTCCTGGTATGGAAAGGTTACTTTTCTTGGCTTTTGATAGGCGCATTTTAGGGTATTTTAATTTCATAACTGCATGTATTCTTTTTCAAGTGATAATACCATGTGAAAAAAAATCAATTGCCATGATTTATATACTTTTAAATGTAAAAGGAGAAACTCATGATAGAATTTCTTGTTTATTTCAATATGTATTCCATGTTTTGTGTTTTTTTTTTTGAATTGCATGTTGCAGGATATTTGGGTCTGGCTCTTATGAGAGTAGGCAGGTAATATGACTGAGACAGTATAACTGTTAGGATTGGGTGAATCGGTCGTCAGGTTAGAGGCAACGTTGGTTGTTAGGACAGGCATGGCTCGAGGTACCATTGATACTTGGCTCTGTTTAGGGCGGGTAAGGAGGTCATGAGGTCGGGATTTCGAGGGCATCAGTTGCGATAGGGGAGAGTAAGGGTAGTTCTTATACACTTCCTCTTTACTACTTTCCTTATCTGTGTATAATATATTGTTATATATATATGGGTTGTCTGACCATTTATGGTATTCAGCGGGTTACTCCTTCACGACTCGATGGAGCGTCAGGTAGGATAAGATACAGTGTCGCATGATCAGGTTCAGAATCCGGTTAAAGCAGAGCATGAGCCGCAGGTACAAGCTCAGGGACATGATCAGGTTCAGGATCTAGTGTAGGCAGGGCAGCAGTTGGGTTTGGCAGCGTTCGGACCATGGCTTGATGAGCAGCTCTGATCTATCCTGGTACGTGTCTTTCAGGGGATTGACAGAGGCGTGCAGGGTGCAGAGCCTTTTATGGTATATCTGATGTGGGAGTTCCAGTCGCATCACCCGCTGCTTTTTTAGGGTGAGGGTGGTCCACAGGTGGTATAGAACTGAATAGAAAGCATGTAGATGATCTTCGAGCAGCTCGAGATGCCTCTAGGGAGGAGGGTCAATATGGCAATGTACATGCTGAGAGGACCGGCGAAGCATTGGTGGGATGTAGAGGTACAGGCTCGTAGGCATGAGGGACTGGCTTGGAAGGACTTTGAGGACAGGTTCTTTGAGAACTTCTATCCAGAGACACTGAGGGCAGAGAGAGCTCGTGTGTTCTTGAGTCTTCAGCAGGGAGATATTTCTGTCATGGACTACGCAGCTACCTTCACAGAGTTGTCTCTCTTTGCACCTGGTATGGTAAGTGATGACGCAGCTAGGGTGAGGCGCTTCAAGGATGGATTACGACACGCCATTCGGGTCCAGGTTAACTTATTCAGGTTGGGTTCCTTCTCTGAGGTGGTGAACCAGGCGCTTATAGAAGAGGGAAACCAGAGGGATAGGCCTCAGATTGGCAAGGTGACAACTTGAGGTGATGGTTCGGATAGCAGGAAGCGAGGTAGAGATGAGTTCCAGCAGGGTGGGTAGGCCAAGGACTCAGCTAGGCCACCTCGTGGAAGTTCAACGGTGGTTTTCTTTCAGTGTGGGCAGCCATGACATGTTTGGGCTCAGTGCGATAGGCCTCCGAAGGAGTGTCAGGCGTGTGGATAGGTCGGGCATCTAGAGAGGTTTTGTAGGCAGCCTTCTCAGACAGTCGGCAGGCATGGACCAGGACAGACTGTGGCGTCAAGTGTTGGTTCAGGCTCGGTACCAGGAGAGGGTAGTTGAAGTTCAATTGTTCATGGAGGACGTGACAGAGACGGTGGGACCCAGCTAAGGGGTCAGTGGCCGGTGACTGGAGCAACACCGCAGGGAGGTCAGGCATCAGGCAGTCGTACTTCAGGCCAGGTGCACGCTATGGAGCTGCCAGGGACTGAGCAGGCTGGTGAGCCGATGATGGTGGCAGGTACACCATTGGTGTGGCCGTGATTTTTCTTTGATTTATTTTGGCATAGCCTCTTGAGGCATGTCTGGTTGAGTGCATGAGTTGCACAGGATACTTGTGGACTGACTAGATGCTAGTTAGTGGGATTGGCATCATATCAGATGCATTATATATTTTATTTATATATATGAGATGCATAGCATTAAGAGCATAAAGGATGAAAGTTACGTGAGGTTTAATGGGAATAGGGGCATCGTGGATTCGGGTTACTTGAGGTGTAAGGAACCAGGTTTTGATTGGAGCATCTATGAGATACAGGACCTCTTGGAGGCAGACGCCGATGCGGTGAGGGTTACGTTTGGTGTTGGAAGCGACACATGGGCACCGAGGAGGTGTAGGGGTGAAGATGCGTCACGGGAGGAACCATGGGTCTAGGAAATAGTTCATGGGCCTTATTTGTTTATTTTTATTTCTTTGAGCTTTGTTCAGGTTTAGACCAAGTAGGCAATTCCTAAGGTGGGGAGCCCCTTGAGGAATTTAGCCGGGACCTTTGAGACCAGGGAAGTCTAAGTTACCTTGATTAGAGTGGTATGTTCAGTGCCATCTCTGGGTTTCATCTGATAGCTCGAGGATGAGCTATGTTAAGGTGGAGAGTTTTTAAGAACCCGGGTTTTTAGAGCGGGTTAAATTTTCCGAACCTGTTTTAATTTTTAGCTTTTCTATATGGTTTTTGGGCTGACTTTTGAGAAGTTTGGGAAAACTAGGAAGTTTCTGGAAATTTCCAGACTACACACCATGTATTCACAAGTACATGTCGTGTATCATCTAGGAATGTGACAACCCGGGTGATACCAAGTACATTCCGTGTAGTGACCATGTGAAAATTTCCATCTACATGGCATGTAGTCTTCCTTGACACGCTGTGTAACCTCGTTCCATGAAATGGCTGAGTCCCTGGTCGTGTGTTGGCCGTGTACATGGTCCAAACCGTACACTAGACTCCTCTTAAGTTGGAGCACGGAAAAGTAATCTACACAGTGTGTAGTCTTGAAATACATGTCGTGTACTTTTATTTTTATTTGAGCAATTGAGACGCCATCACGTCTTATTTTTATAATCGTCTTCTTCTTCCCCGTTGGATGAAAATTGCGTCCAAGAATCTCTGAAAAACAGAAACCCTCCTAGATTATTCATATGACCTTCGTTCTTCAATCTGTCAGTGGAAGCGGGACTGCATCGGAAAGGCTAACCCCGCACACCACTCTTTGTCCTTGATTCCTTGCCTATTTCTCCGCAGTTTCCACCCGAGTGGAATTGTAGGAATTTGACGAAAATGCATATCTACAGCGATTTAGACCAATTCAGAGGCTATATCGAAGGAGTGTCATCGTATGAGTATGAGGTGGGTAGTGCATACCTTCTTTCATGTTTTTGTAGACTTTTGTGGGTTGTGACCTTCGTGCATGACGTCGGGTATTGAGGGAAACCTTGTTTAATTGTTTTTAATTATTTATCTCCAATGTGGGATGTCTCTAGGTATTCCCTGACCTAGTTGTGATTGAGAAAGGCTAGGCTAGAGGTCATTGCTCATTTGGGGCATTTCGGCAGGGGGTGCTGAAATGGGTATAAATTGAACTTCTTAGTTTAAACTGTTGAGTTTAATTTGTTAAAGCATGATTGAATTTTCTTAAGGAATTCGAGACCTTAGGTGATAGTAGGGATATCACACGTGTGGTGAAACTTGACTGTTTAGTAATTGCCTATTCAAAGTGATGCTTTCCAGTATATATATGCAATGTGTGATATTTCCTGTGTTGAACTGTTTAGTTATGTTGGGCATGGCCCGAATATTTTGTTGAGTGATGTTGATCATAGGTTGGGGATTTACCTGGGTTACTTGGGTGGTTCCTACCACAGGATCGGGCATCATGGATGTCGATTGAGGCAGTTCGACTATCAGGTTGGGCTTGGCCCGGGCTACTTGGATGGAGAGACCATCAGACTTGAGCGACAGGTTCATAGGGATACGAGGTTTCAGAAGTGTTGTGGTGTGGGAACTTATTGAGGTGATTACTACTCGCCAGGTACTTTTGAGTAGTGTGCACATAGATAGACTCTGTGATGAGGTGGTATGGCCACTCGCTGGGTAGAGGCCCCCGGTAGATGCGGTTAGGTATTTTTGGTTTAGGGTTCTTGAAATAGTAATCCACGTGGGAGGTGAGGAGCCATCAGGAGATAGTGTTGAGGATTTCAGGTTGGGGGTAGAGGCTCGCCATGATTTGAAGGCAGATATCACTGTGACTCTGGTTACTTGATTTGAGGGCAGACATCATTATCCCTTCGGTTATTATTTGAGGAAAGGTATCGTTGTTCCTCCAGATGTTATGTCATAGGCAGGTTGAGATTTCGAGCTGGGTTACGATTATTGGGCGTACCTCCGGGATGTCAGTACTTGAGACACATGGTGTCAGGTGGCACGTGGTTCCAGGTTACAAACCAGATATTCCGGCATTGGCCGAAGCAGGTGACACTTCCTGGTGGCTGCTGAGCACTAGTGAAGTTTGTGTTTACTTTTGGGTATTGAACTATTTGCTGTTTTTCTTATATAAGCATGTCTACTGAAACACTTATATTAGGTACACACCATTGGGTGGTATCCTACTAAGACTCGTCTCACAAAATACATGGGCCCTTCGGGATTCATGTAGACTTTATGAAATTGCGTGCAGGTAGAGGGTCAGCCTCAGGAGCTGGACCTTAGTGCTGTTGGCATGGAGACTCGTATGGACCTTGAGGTCATGCCTTGATGGAGTTACCTTGTTTAGTTTCCTTTTTGTATCATCATGCTTACCTAATTATGTAGTAACTATTGGTTAGTCATTGGCACCGTTATATATTGATATGTATGACTTTCTATGGATGCATGTTTGTTTGTTTACAGTAGTAGTTGTTGTGATATTCATCATGTTGTTTTGTTTACCTTCTGCTGCTATTGTTTCTATATTTCTTCCATTGTTTATTTGATTTTGGATATGATTCCGCTCCGCGGGTCTGGTTTGAGTCTGCTGATTCATTTAATTTCTGCTGCTTATAAACATTACACTCGGTCCAGTACCTTTATTTCCTCCGAGAGGGTATAGCCTTCCCACTATATCTATTCAAACCATCGCTGCTAGTCGGAATCCTTTGGCGTTCAGGAGAGGTGAACCTAAGGTCCTAACACCTGACCTGTTTGGCACTTTTCGGGTGGCTACTCGGGTCCGGGTCATTACAAAAATGAAAAACATATCATGTCTCTTCATGGAGGCGTTATTCCACACGTATGCATGAGCAGCGTTTTCATTTTTCAATGGATTTTAAGGTAAGAAGGTAGATGTGATATTATAATTTTAGAAGTATAAATATGTCATAAATATCATATATAAATAATAAATCCCTTATTATCTTCAATCGTGAGATGTGGTGATGGAAAACCAATTACATTAGTTCGTGAGGTGGTAGTCCATCGTACACACGATCCATGGTTTCGTTTCCCATTTGATGGAAGTGAAGATAGATGTAGGTTATTACACTAACATAATAAAATCATAGTATATTGGAGATACTGATATTAATATGTTAGTTTGTTTAATAATATTTTAAAAATGTGGAACAATAAATAAAAAAATTCATAGTTTAGGACTATACCTCTTATTCAGAGAACTTCTTTAGGTTTACACTAAAAGCCTTCTTATGAGGATTTTCTAATAAAACCAAGGAATTTATGACATGGTAATGGAATTAAGGAATATATTTGGGAAGTAATTGGATGAAAAAAATCATTTTAAGTGTAAATAGGAGAGGATATGGGGTTTCCTTTTATAAGTGCGCAAAACATGACGAAATTATTTTTTTGAAAAAATATAGTTTTTAAGCATAAAACTGGATTTATTCTTATCCAATTCCTATAAAAATATTAGATGAATGAAAAAAAATCTTATTGAATATATAATATATAAATTTCATTAAAATCATTCACTAATAGTAATTAATTTAATTTATTAAGATAAAAACACATTGTGCGCATAAAAACCATTTTTCAGAAGAAAAAAAACATGTCTTTTACTTTCAAATGATTATTTATTTTAATTTATAACCAATTAATAAGAAATGAATTTATTTTATACATGTTTAAACCATATACTTTTCATAATTTATTTTTTCATATTCATACCCACCAATTCAACAACTAGGTTATAATGGTATATTATATTATAGTTCATTAAAACTCGGTGTTGCATGTAAAAAAATATCAAAGAAAATTAAATTTATTTGAAAAAAATATTTCATAAAATATTAGGGTGTTACATTCTACTCCCCTTAAAAAAATTACACAATTTCATTTTTATCTTGATTTTCAAAGGTCCAACCTTTGTTTAAAACCCACATCATACAGAGGGATAATAAAACTCCATTTCAAAAGAGGGAAGGTGAAATATGATGGTTATCTAGAATAACACATAACTGGGTTTCCAATTAATAAAAAATTAGTGAGATGTGTAAATATGGAAATTGAGGAGAAAAATAACTCCTAATTACTAATTTATATTGATATAGAACATGGTCAAAATAAAGTTAACACCCACAAAATCACAAATTCTTTGTGGCTGAAAAGACCATAGATTTATTAGAAAAGAAGGTAATACGACAACATTTTTTTTCCAGATCCTTTTCTTAAAGTTGAGTAATTTTCAGGAGATAAAATACTCACTTGATATCATTATATTTTATAATCACAATATTATCCTTTGGTTATGCTTTGATCAATTTTCATTTCATCTCTTGCTCCAAAAAATGAATATTCATTATGATTTTTTATGCGTGAAGCACTAAAATTATCTTTTAACGTATCAAAAATCTATAAAAGAGTGATAATTATTTCCTTTTGTCTCTATATTTTTACCATAACCAAATTTTTTAGCACAAGTTATCTAATATAGATAAATAAAAAATAATTAAGTTCTAAAACTTTAACAATAACACCCAAAGTTTAACTTAACCTACCCCATAAATAGTTAACCTTAAGGCTCCTCCAAAATATGTATGAACCAAATTGAATCCCAAAGATTAGAATGGTTTAATATCACATCCTCCCATAATAAACTTAACCATTATCTTAAAATAATTTTAATCACTCATAAAGTCTCATACCAAGATGTATATACCCTAATCATTTCTGAAATAAAGTCAAAATAAAATCAGATATACTTCCAAAAGATATTTTACCCTTTATTCCTTAAATAATATTCCATCTTAGTGATAATATTAGTTCATATATATATTTTAAAACCATTTATTTGGGTTTTTATCATGTTTTTTACATTGATACTATGTTTTTTGGTTGGTTTTTCATGAAGTTTAAGCTAAGGTTGAAAAAGAAGGAGTGTTGAAAAAGTCTATAATTTCACAATATTTATGTCATAAAAACATGTTTATGGTGTAAATTCATCAAGATATCCCAAATTTACAACAAGCTATAAGATCTATTCAAGCTGTAAAAACTTCTAGATGGATAAGACTTATGGCATAAGACCTATACTTATGATGTAAAACAATCAGGGTTTGAAGACCCCTGAATTTTGTTCAATCCATAAATCTCATAGATATAAAAGAACCGAAGACCACAAAGATATCATTTATGGTGTAAAATCAACACTTACAGTGTAAAAGTTTCGAATGGAGGTAAATTAAAGAAGAATTATGGTGTAAAATATGTTTACACTGTAAGGTGATTTTACCTATATATTTTATAAGCATCGGAAGAATTGTAGTGTTCGTTGTTTTCTTTATTTTCCACTTTGTTCTTTCTTCTAATTATTATTATTCTTATTTTTTTACCTTATTTTATTTCCAAAGTGTTTATATGGGAGTTTCATTTAATAAATTATAAATTCTTGTATATTTTTCAACAAGCTTTTCATTCTTCTTCAACTGTTGTCCATTGTTGTGTTTCCTCGCTATCATGGTTAAAATTCCTTCTCCATTCTACTATTGTGATTTGATTTGTTACTTTTATTGAAATAAATTTCAATTAAATTATTTGATTATTATTGTGATAAATCCTATTTCAATTGGGTTAATTGATTTCATGTTTAATACAGTCTTTTCCATGCATATCTAAACCACCTATGGGATAGGGATCAAAAGTAAGGGGTTCAATGTTTAATGAATTTCTAATTCAAAACCTGGGTATTTTATTAGATAAGGAATTAGGTTGTTTTTAAAATCATATCACATTCCCTTGAATGAGGCATACCAAGAGATTTTAATGGAAGGAACTTGACCCAATTGGAATAGACTGAACTAGGAGCAATAGTTTGATTTTTTTATGTTTTTTTTGTTGCAACTAATGCATTTATATTTGAAACCACATATGAACTAAATACTAGTTTCATATCTGGGTAGATCCAATTTTTTGGACTAAGGATAAATTGGTGAATTTTAAAAACTATGCAGTCTAATCCAATAGACATTATCTTATTAGATTTAGGGTTATCCTATTTGTATCTTCCTCAAAATTAATCCAAAACTATTTCTTTCATTAACTGAGTTCAATCCAATTCATTAGTTTAAAACCCAAATCTTATAATTGCATAAGTAATCCACTTCTAGGTTCTAATTTCTAGGCCACTAGCCTTTTCCATTGTTACCATGTGGTTTCGACCTTAGAATTACACTAATCTACATACCTATGTAGTAGTTCTAGTTGGGTTTACTATAAATTTATAATCTAATCACACCCATGAAGAATTAATGATGTTGGGTGGGCCAGTCAAATTCTATAATCATTTTAGAAGAGTCTAACTATTTTCTTCAACACTATGACCTTCGATATGAACCTAGTATTTCCTCACACATCTTTCCTTTACCAATTTCTTTTTTACAATTTTCACACATGAACTAGCTCCCCCATCTGTTCTATTGTGCTAGTGTGTGATTTGGGACCCTATAAATTGTTTGAGGATCATGGACACTCAAGAACTATTTTATTTTGATCTTAAGATTGAAATATACATATCTACATGTTGAAATTAAAAAATGGATGATAGCAACAATCTTGAGCCTCTCATACCTCCTAATTCCCAATATGTTACATCTAAATAGTAGGGAGAGCGACCTCTATAGTAGGAGAACACCGTCATGGATTATAATTTTCCATCCATTAGTGGTTTTGTACCCAACATTGTTCATCCTCCTATTCAGGCTTATACTTTTTAATTTAAGCATAGAATAATTCATATGGTCTAGAACATGGGCCAGTTCAGTGGACTTTAGAGTGAAGATCCACACAAACATATCTTGAAATTCCTTGAATTCCATGACACATTTTGGAACCAAGGAGTCTATTTTGATTCTATTCGACTTAGATTATTTCTCTTTTCCTTGTGTGATGGATCCAAGGATTGTTTGAAGATTAAAGATCTTTAATCCATCACCACATGAAATAATATAGCTAAAAAAATCTTAGATAAATATTTTCCACCCATACATACATGGAAGCTCCAGATGACATATAAAACTTTCATCATGTGGATGGTGAGTTATCTTGGGAGGCTTGATACTATTTTAAGTAATTAACTTAGAATTACCCACATCGTGGACTCGATGTGTGGTTACAACTTTAAAATTTTTACCAAGGCCTACAACCCACTGCACGGACTATGGCAGATGTCGTCACTGATGGAGGAATTATGCTCAAAACACTAGAAGTTGGTTGAACACTTCTATATGAGGTATTACAAAATAATAGTATATGAAAAATTTATCAAGTACCTCCTCATTGAGGAATTAACCAATTTCAAGAAACCATCCATCTTGCATACCAAGTCGAATCCCTTACTAAAAAGATTGAAAATTTCTGGCTACCTTCCCCACTACTACCACCACATGCTCCTTTCATATAAGTTCAATTTCATGAGATATATGGAGGACCACACCCATATCAATACTACCAATAAGGAATATAATAAACCTAAAACTAGTATTTTAATTAAATTAATTATAATCAACGACCACAACAATTTCAACATCCCTTTTACCAACAAATATCGATTTAATAACAATAACCAAATCAATGTTTTTATCACCATAAGAGTGGAAAATCCCCACCATGGAATAAAGGACCACCAAGGTACCCATCACAAAATCTAGCCCCTTAACCACAACAACCTTTTACCCTAGGGATCAATAGTTCCCACCCCCTCATCAGTAACAGTTTCAGTAAGATCTGCCTAAATGGAAACAAGCCCCACCTCAGTAGTCAGACCTTGAAAATTTTCTCACTATTTTCATTCAAAAAATAGACCATAGAATGAATAATCAAGAGAGGGATATAAAAAATAAAAGGTTTTCTCTCTGTATCCTCAACAAAAATGTATAGTAGATCTCTACGACTCTTTCAGACCAATTACTGGGCACGCTTCCCAGTAATATTGAGACACATCCAAGAGAGGAGGATAAATTTGTAGTTTTTAATAGTGGAAAAGAAATTAACTTTAAATAGCCATAAAAAGTTGAGGAAAAGAGGATAGAAGAACCTAAATCATATGTGATGGTCATCATCAAAGATAGTGATGAGAGCACATGAAAATATGATAAAGAACAAAATCTAGAAACAGATCCAAATGAAAAATCTCAGGTACAAGAGAAAATCATAAAAGGAGATGTCTACATGGCACCACCATCATATAATACCTTTATTCCATTCCTATAAATAATTATACAAGGATATATAGAGGGTAAATACAATAATTTTTTGTAAATGTTCAAGAAACTTCATATAAATATCCACTTTGTTGAATCTATTACTCAGATGTCTGCTTATGCTAAATTATTAATGGAGATACTCTCTGATAAGAGGAAGATGGAGGAATTTTACATTATCTAATTGACTGAATAATGTTATGTGATAGTTTGGAAGAAAATTCTACCCAATATGAGGGGCCCTAGAAGCTTTTTAATCCCATTCACTATCGACTCATGTAATTTAGACAAATATTTATGTGATCTTGATGAAAGTATAAATCTCATGCCAATGAGTGTTTTTTAGAGATTAGTACTTAAAGACCTCAAACCTATGAGAGTCTAACTTTAGTAGGAAGATTGATATGTCATGTATCCTTAGGGACTTCTCAAGGATCTTTTATTCAAATTTGGAAATTTCATATTTCATACTAATTTTATTATCCTAGATATGAAGTAAGAAAGAGATGTCCCCATAATTATTGGATGACCAGTTATAGATATCGCAAAATCCTTGATAGATGTGAACCAAGGTTGAATAATTTTCAATGTCAGTGAATAATAAGTACTATTCAATTTATTGAAATCTTCCAAGCAAATTGGAGACTCATTTGATTTTTAAGACATTTTATTGACTAGGGAAAAGGAATATTTCATTGATATTGAGGATGATAAAGAGAATTTTCCACCTAATGAATAAGAGTGTAGTGAAAAGGAGGAAGTAATTTACATAAAACCTATAATGATAGGCATTGTTCCACAGTTCATACCCTCAGTCATTAAGCCATTGACTTTAGAATTAAGGACTTTGCTGAGCACAATGAAGTACTCATTCTTAGAAACTAAATATGAACTACCAGTTATCATAAGCTCAAATTTAAATCAAGAACAATAATAGAAACTAATAAATGACTTCAAGAGTCATAAAAATTCAATATCATGTGGGTGGATGATATCATGGGGATCATCCACACGATTTATACCCACAAGATTCTTCTAGAAGAAGGTGCTAAGCCAAAAAGTCAACCCAGAGGCAAATCACTCCACCAATGGAAGAATTCATCAAAAAGAAAGTTATAAAGATTTTCAACACTGGTATTATATTTTCTATTTCTAAAAATGAGTGGGTGAGCCCGAAGCAAGTTTTTCTAAAGAAAGGTGACATAACTGTGATAAAAAACAATTAAAATGAATTGATGCCAACTCGGATCATTACTGGATGAAAAGTATGTGTCAACTAAAAAAATATAAACACAATAAATAAAAAATACCACTTTTCACTCCAATTCATGGATTATATGCTTTATGGATTGGTTGGGCATGAATTATATTGTCTTTTGAATGAATATTCTAGATACAATCAAATAATTTTTGACCTAGTTGATTACTCAAAGACAACATTCACATGTTTGTTCATAACCTTCGCCTATCGAATAATGTAATTTGGGATGTGTAATGTGCTGAAAATGTTCTAATGATGTATGAAAAATATCTTTCATGATATGGTAGAATATTTTCTATAAATATTAATGGATAATTTTTTCATGTACGGTCGATCCTTTTGAAGTTTGTTTAAGCAATTTGTAACTTGTTTTACAATTCTATAAAGAGAAATTCCAAGTGATGAATTGGAAAAAATTCCATCTCATGGTTTAATGAGGCATCATAATTTGGCTTAAAATTTCAAATAACAATAAGGAATTTGACCTAATGAAAATTAAATTAATCAAATAATTTTCTGGACCCACAATAGTGAAAGGCGTAAGGAGTTTTTTGGGCCATGCGGGATTCTATCATTGATTCATTAAAGACTATGCAAAAATATCCTGACCACTAACACACTGACTATCAAAGTACATTCCATATGATTTTAGTGAAGAATGTTGGTGGGAATTTAATACTCTAAAAAATAGTCAGGTTTTCACTCCTATCATTGTATTGCCTAAATGGGACAAAGAATTTGAATTGACATGTGATGTCATTGACTTCATCATGGGCACTATTTTAGGAAAATAGTTTGGACATATCTTTCACCCCATTTATTATTTTATACGTGCTCTAAATTAATCTCATATAAATTATACAACCATATAGAAAAATATTCTGGTAGTATTATTCACATTTAATAAATTTTGTTCATATCTCATACTCTCCAAAGTCATAGTTTACACTAATCATGAAATACTTAAATACCTTACAAATAAAAATGATTCCTAACCTAGGCTTATTAAGTGGATCCTACTACTATAATAATTTTATATCATTGTCAAAGACACTAAAGGAACTAAAAATGGAATTTATGGCCATCTATCTAAACTTCCACTTCTTAATATCGAGAATGATGAATAGCTAAGTATTGAATATGATTTTCCTAATGAGACACTCTTCAATGTGGATATACAAGCATGGACCTGGTTTAATGATGTATAAAACTACCTTGCTACTGAAACCCTCTACCCACATTTCTCCTAGAAATAAAGGAAGAATTTTTTTTATCAATGCTTCTCACTCATACCGGAATGAACAGATATTTTTTAAGCACCGTGTCGATGGATTAATGTGACGCTACATTCTAGAGGAGAAAATTCAAAGTGTGATAGAGTTTTTTTCATATGGAACTAACTGGAGGGCATCATGGATCTGAGTGTAATGTGGATAAAATCCTTTAGAGTGGATTCTTTTGGCCCATACTTCATTGGGACACAACAAGTTTTGTACAAATCTATGATAGATGTTGTCATACATGAACCATTGGGAAACATAATGAAATTACCCAAAATTGTATCATGGAAGTAGAAATATTAAACATTCATGGAATTGATTTCATGGGCCCATTTCCCAATTCCCATGAAAATTTTTACATTTTGGTCAGTATGGACTATGTCACAAAGTGGGTAGAAGCAGAAGATACCACTTTTGACACACCCAAGGTGGTTATTCTTTTTTTAATGAAAAATAACTTTTCTCAATCTGGATTTCCCTTATTACTCATTAGTTATTAGAGAATGCACTTTAATAATATTTTTGTAGAATGGATGCTTGAAAATTATGGGATTTGATATAGTATTGTCACTCTTTTCCACTTGAAAACTATTGGGGAGGTGGAACTATCCAATTAAGAGATCAAAAAAAATCTAAAAAATAAAATCAATAAAAATAGGAAGGACTGGAGTCTTAAACTAGATGATTCATTGTGGGAATACTACACAACTTATAAAACATCCATAGTAATAACATCTTTCTATTTTATCTATGAAGAACTTTGATATTTTCTAGTGGAATTAGAACATCACTCATATTAAGAAATTAAAAAGTTAAACCTAGATGTACAGAGAGTTGGGAAACAAATATTGCTTCAATTGGAAAAGATGGATGAAATCATAAGAGATGCTTATGAAAAATAGAAAAATATATATGTATAAAATAAATTAATGGCATGAATGATGTATTGCATGATGAAATTTTACATCAGGGGGAAAATTTTCAATTTTTCAATTCTTTTCGTAAATTATTTCCTAGAAAACTAAAGTCCATATAGTTAAGTCTATTTGAAATTGTTAAAGACTTCCTGTATAATGATATTGAAATTCAAAAAGGAAATAGATCATCCTTCAAGTTCAATGGACAATATTTAAAAATCTACCAATATCTATTTCAAGATGAATGTTTCATGTATTTCAAATTCACTTGAATCAGGTGGATATCTAACTCTATAATTAAAATGAAGTGTTGGCTTAGAGGAAACCCATTTTGGTTTTTAATAGGTTAGGATCGTTGAGGCTTAGTTAGTTAACTATTAGTAGACTAAAGTCAAGTTTTCTAATTAAAAAATGGAAATTACGATGTAATAAATTCAACTTATATCCTGAATGTTTTATGGTTTCAAAATAACCTCACACTATTTACACCATAAAAACGAGGTTTACAGTGTAAATTTATTGGATGGGTTACTTAATCTATAACCCCAGGGGTTACAACAATCATTCCTTTCCTTTACTCTCATCCTCCCAAGCCCATACATCCCCCTTCCACTCCTCCCTCAACTGATCCTCTCTTTCCCTCCCTTTATCCTCAAAATCTTCACATCTTCCACTATCATCATGGTCTACAGCATAAGTGGATCTCAACCCCATTCCAAACGTATGGGCCAGGGTTTTCATCCTATCATGACCAAACGCATGACATGATCACCTTCACCGCTATCTTCTTCTCCATCACCACCCCAACCATCCATGGATCCCACCTAATATTCATATCCATCTATTTTGGGTTCAGGTTCCAAATCACATCACTCATAGAGTATGGATTTTCCTGCCCATATTCATCTGTGCATTCATTTTATAGACCTTGATCATCATGTTTTCTTGGATCACTTACAAGACAAGACGATGCACACCAAAAAAAAGTTAGACTTGGCCATGCTCTACAAGATCTTTGTGGAGTAGGAAGTCATGGAAACCCTTAGATGGATGGAACTTTTAAATATTTTCAAGGTGTGTGAGGAGAAGTTTTGGGAGATCTTCCTAGTTTTCTTGAACACTTTTGAGCTGGAAATCATCCACATCACCTTTTGGTTCGACAGTTGGGATTTTTAGATAACATTGGTGAGGTTGGCATCAACCTGGGGTTTATTATTTTGAATTCACTACCTCTCCTACATATTTAGTCTTACGTATTGATCTGAATAAGATGGACACTCCATAGAGATGGGTAAAGATAAACCATGAACCCATCAGTAATCATGATCCATTGACTATGAAGAGCACTCAGATGAAGGATGCAACTCTCAAGATCATTCATCACACCTTATCCCATGCTTGGCTAGAACAAGGTGACTTTAATAGGGCTATCACTCAGATTGAGGTTTCCATCCCCACCACCACCGTAGGAGACACTATGCTCAACATGGCTTTCCAATTTTACCTATACTATGAGAGTCAGTCCAGGAGGTGGCATGAAATTTTGATGGGTGTATTATTCATCACCCACTTGGACATACATCTAGGTTCCTTCGACATGACCTAGCCATTGTCATACTTGGGGATGATATAGCCCATGGAACTTCCCATTCTCCAAAATATGGGGATACTTTGGAAGGTGGAAATCCACTATGATTGGGAACCTGAGTATGTCGAGTCAACTAATGAGTCCCCTACTCATGATGTATCTATCGACCATTCCATTTCTGATTAGCTCGCTACTGGTAGACCAGAGGTATCAGTATCTTCTCAGTCTCCTTCTACTCCTTAATATATTTGGGAGGTGGTCCATAGATATAATCTCCTTTTCTATTGTATTTTGTAGAACCATAGGTGGATCTTACACCATTTTAGAATCTCATTCATTGATCTTTCCTCTTCTTCATCCCTAACCATTTCATCTACCCACCCTCATCCTATAGTCGAGCCCACCTCCGACTTCATCCCCACCCCACCCACCTTAGCACCTTCAGATGCCCTGATTGAGGTTCCTCCCAAGATCATAGACCTTGATGTCCAGTGGGACTTCTTGGAGGAGAATGATCGATGGAGCAAGGTCCCTGATTTACCATATACCTCTGTGGTACCATTTATTGATCCCACTTCCAGACACTCAGTCACATTTTTGATCAGCACCTCCTCTATTTTCCTCTTTTTGAGTGTTTTATTATTTTACTATCTTCCCTTTTCTTGGTTGTATCATAAATATTATCTAATGGAATGGATATAGTACTTTTCACTACAAATGCTTCTATTACACTATCTTTATTTCTTGTATATTCAGTTTCTATTTCTAGATAATATGATTCTTCTATCGCCTATGATGGACCTACTAAGATACCATATGGCCTTCCCTGTGAGTTATTTCCCCATGTTGTCATAATATAGGTACCTCCCAAGGATCCCCATCCAAAACCTACATGGATTCTCCAGCTACCACATGATATATATGGTTATTCCATTTCTAAGGCGGTGAACCCCACTGAGTGACCATTAGAGATCAAGAACATTGAATTTGGTTATCTCAAGAGGCTAAAGATACCTTAGTCAATGGACTAATTTGATTGATCTTTTTCTATCCATTTGGATGATGAAATCTTGTTATAGCTTTATGGGAGTCAACCCATATTTTTATATTTTGAGTCTTTACCAAGTTTGTGTAGGTATTTTCTTTTCTTATTATAGGATTGTATATTAGATGCTTAATTATGGTGTTTTGTTTGTATTCTCCTCCATGCATGCATATCTAAGATGAAACCCACTTCGAATTACTGTGTACCCCTTCCCATTTTTCTGCTTACATATTGGTTATATCCCATGAAATCATCATTTCTCTAATATAGGTATATTTTGATTCTAAAATTTTTATAGGTGGTCTGTTTCTCATCAACATCCAGTATTTTTACCCTTGGCATGAAATTTATTATAGAGAGCTCTCAATTCCCTACACTGATTTCATTATTTCTATTTGAAATTTTTTTTGCGTTCATTGTTATCTCTCCCACATAACTTCCCAAAATAGTACAGGCGTTGTTCCATATTAAGTGTGGGGGGTATTATTTATATTTATTGCATTTACACTTGTATAGTTGTTTTTTATCATTATTCTAGGATAAATTTTTCATTTGAAGCATTCTTTAACTTGAAATATTGCACCCATGTAAATAAAAGAAGAAGTTTGGATGGAAAATGTTAAGATCTATTAATTTTCCCTTATTAAATTTTTTAGAATGATTGCTGAGTTGATTAATTTACTTCTAATTCTAAATTATTGAAATTTATTTTGATTGAATTATTACTAGTTATTATACACTATCTGATTTCCCCTTTATATATATTCTCATTTGCTGAGAGGATTTTAGACCTGATTTTTCTCATTCTTCTTTAATCATATTTATTGAGAGATACTTGGGGAATATAAACCTATTATAACTTTCATTGAAATATTATCATGGCTATGACTAAATAGATACACTGTTAAAATAATTGAGGCATTTTTATTGAGCCATTTTTCCTAATACCCACCCATACATTTATCCTTCCTAATCTCATATAATCCATCTATGACCTTTTTAGGATTGATCTATGTTACATGACCATTTTATCCCTTCTTACCCAACTCTTGATATGATTGTAAAATTATAACATGAATAAGTGCGGGGTAAAGATCGTTACTTTGAGACATGGGATGTTTTTTCTGAGGAGATGTGAAATGTCTTTTTCACATGATCTATGGGATGTGGTCCATCGTTACTTTTTTATGTATTTCATGATTATACTGTTTCAAAAAAAATAAGTATGGGTTGTGTATTAAGAAGGCCAAAAAATCCCCATTACCAGAATGATGATTCTCATGGTATATCATATGTGGTTAGGTGGGGGATGTGAGATTTGTCCTAAACATGAATTTTTAAAAAAAAGAAAAAAAAGAAATAGGATGCCTTTATCTTAATTTTATGGAATATCCATGGACCTTCCCTAAGCTTTTAGAAGTGAGGGGATGCTACTTTCTAGAGGTGTTTGTTCATTTCACCATTCTTGATTATCATGCATTATACTTGAGATTTTACCCTTATTAATAAGCTTTATTTTTATCATTTACCTAGCTACCCTCATCCTTAGAGTCATTTGAACCTTATTAAAAATCACTCATGATTAATTGTGTTATTTTTCTTTATGGAGTGGATACGTTAAAACCAATGTAAGCCTATAGTTAGAAACATGTATTCAAGGTATGGTCAGGACACATTCTCATCATGGGGTGTGACAAAAACAAACATTTCCTAAGTTAAAATTAAATATAGTGGTCAACCTAGGTTTTCTCTATAGAGTATCACTCATCAATCATGTTTGTCACTTGAAATTAGAGAAATAAGTGAGATTGTTTTTGAAATTGTTTTTTTTAAATAAAGAAAGAAATAAAATAAAGTTTGAACACAAATTGATGAAGAGGGTGAGGGGTTCTAGGTAGGATCACTTTTTTCAATGTCATCATGGTCTTAAAAACCATTCCCCCACTCTTCCTATTGAATTATAAATTAAAGACTCCTTAAACGAGTTGTTAATCACCCTTGGTTGAAGGAATCAATGGAAAGTACTCCCGTGTGCATGAAAATTAATAAACCATTCTCAAATAACTAATGAAAGTCCCAATAAGGAGTTTTTACTACTTAGAGATCTAGAAACAATTCACTTATTCTACACATGTTCCAATATTCTCTAGAAACTCTCCACCTAACATAATATGCTAGATCAAGAAAAACTGCACTAGGAGAAGGAAGTTTAAAAAAATTCATCTAAATAAATAACTAATGAATGAAAAAAAACCCTAAATATGATCAAATTAATAGAATTTGGTACCACTAAAAATTGAAATAATTCAATAGAAAAATATATTTTTAAATTAAAGTGTAAGACTCTGACATTAAAAAAGGAAAACTCCCCATTGCTCGATCACTCAAAAGCTTTACCCCTCCATGTGAAGGGTAATAAAGTTGAATGGGGAAGAAGAGAACATTATGAAACTAATAAAAGAGAAAAGAGAAAATCCATATCAATTTAATCTTAAAATCCTCCACCACAACCCCTCTTTCACCTTCTTCAACAACCCTGAATGGAAGCATACACACATATTTATAGGGATGAGAGGGAGAAATTTTCCCTCCATATTCATTCCTCTAAAAGTTTGAGTTTATTTTGTATATTAAATGGTAGAAATTTTGGAATTTATATTCATAAAAGTTGTTCCTATATACCTTATTCATGCATCCTAAAAATATCATATTATTTGGACAAGTTTCAAAAAAGTTATACCCAAATTACAGAAGAATACTTTTTCTGTCCGAGGAGACTTCTCAAATACCTATACTTTGATGATTTAAATGGATGAATTAATGACATAAATTTTCTATTAAATTTAATTTAAAAATTATTCTCTGGGACCTCTTTCCAATTCAGATAGAATCACCAAATTTAAACGTCCCTAGACTGAGATATGTCTCCATTACTGAGGTGGGGTCCATTCAGTCAGTGAAAAACATTTTTTAACTTGATTTATTTTTTTGGTCCATTGTATTTTGAATTGTGTATGGGTCTAGAAAAAAAATTTGAATCCCTAAAACAAATAAATCCTATAAAAAATAATAAATTAAATTGGATGAAATTTTTAAAAGTTTTTCTTGAAATACATAAGCTTCATAAAACTATTAAATTTCCATAATTAAGAAATTTTCACAATTAAGCCCAAAATTCACAAAAAATACTAAAATAATGAAAATCAGATAAAATTTATTAATTATAAGGGATTAATCCATTGAAAAACATATGAAGACTAATGAAAATATTATATCTATCAATTCTCCCACACTTAGTACTTGGAATCCTGGATAAGTCATCATCAAAATCAAAACAAAGAAAATTAAAAAACACATACCCATGAGATCCACTAATTCCACACCAAGAAACAAAATATGCCATGCCTACTAAAAACTATTATCTCAAGTTTCCCATTCAGATAATTCAATATATTTCTTCTTCATTTCTCCTCCCATGCACACAAAACACCTACCTTACATGAATTTTCTCTCATCTCATAAATTTTAATTTTGAACAAGGATTTTATCATCCAAACCCATGTAAGAGTCACCATAGGCTTGATAAATTCCTATTTCTCCACCCTATGTGAGTCAAAGAAATTTTTTTATCATGAGGAAATTTCAGGTTTGTTCTATGGTATTCGGTTGGAATGATTTTGATGTCAAATATTCCAATGTCGAATAATGATGGTTTGGATCTTTTTTATTCAAAATTGCATGATCCAAATTTTCACTCAAGTACGGTCTCTTTCTCACTCCCCTTAGTAGAAAAATAATCTCTGTCATCTTGAAAAATCAAGGAAAGTGCACATCATTCATCATTTCAGGTGAAAAATTTTCAATCCTCTCAAACATAATTTTATATAAATATCCAGATAGACACAACTTTCTTTCTCCTTTGGAAGCTCCTGAAAGACGCAGCTTCTCTTATCATGAAAGCTCTAGAAAGTCATGGATTTCAACAGAATTAATTTTTTATCATCAAAATCATCTCTTCAATATTTTATTTTCCACCCAAATTATTTCTAAATGAGGTAGAATAACACAAGATAGCTTCCCCCCACACTTAAGTCCAACTTGATCATGCAATTTCACTTTAAGGGTAGGTTGGATAGGAAAAATTAGCTTATAATGTGAATAACCAAATAGGATGTTCATGTATTATAATATATACAAGGATTAAATGTATAATTAAGGCTATAATAAAAAGTATTCTTTTTAATAGGGGTCTTAAAAGCCAATAAAATTCCTCAATCATTTAAAACACAAGTACCTCAAACCCTCAAGTTTTGATAGGAATAAATCAATTTATGGTCAAATAAAGAATGGTTTGGTTCTATAAAGAAGTTATTTGAATGTAAATAATATAAAAAAAATTATTTATAATCCTCATAATAAATTGATTTGAAATATAAGGACGCTGATATGTGGCATGAGATTCAAAAATCAGAGTAATTTTCATGAAATTCCCAAAGATTTGAACTTGAAACAAAGTAATTTTTAGAATTAATTTAATATTTTTTTCATGGTATAAATTGGTTCAATCATTAAAATGGGTTTAAAAAATGTAAATGATAATTATTTCTCCTCATAAGTTTCAAAAACACACCAAAATTGAAAAAGAAACACACATTTTTTTTGAAAGTCAGAAAACCAAAAATTTGAAAATCCTAAACTATAATGGTTCCCTCCCCCACACTTAAATGATAAAATGTCAACAATTCATTCAAATTTATTTTAAATATAAAAATATTTGGAAATTAATCACAGTAAGAAATTAAGTGTAAAGTTGAGGTAAAACCTAGTAGATTTTATTGATAAACAAGTTAGAGGAGTGTGATCTCCTCCACTGGATCTGATGGAATGGTCTTATGGAATTTATTCATCCTGTGTCCATTAACAGGGAATGGAATCTTCTCTCTATCCTTCATAATATTCACAACACCAAAAGGATATACATGAGTAACTATAAATGGACCTTCCCATCAGGAATGAAGTTTATCTGGCATCAACTTGAGTCTTGAGTTGAATAACATCACTTTGTCTCTAGGATGGAAGTATTTCAGTTGTGTTATCTTATTATGAGACACTATTTTTATCTCTTTATAAATCTTGGAATTTAAAAAATCTTACCTTCTAATTTCCTCTAGTTCCTTCAATTGTAATATTCTCTCTTCCCTAGAATTTTAAAGATCCAAATCCATCTTCCTTACAGCCCAGTACACCTTATGCTCCAATTCCACAAGTATAAGATATATTTTCCTATAAATTAACATATATAGACTCATTAAAATTTGGGTTTTATAGGTTTTCATGTAAGACCATAATTTTTCTTCCAACCTCTATCTCTAATCCTTCATGTTTGGTTTAACAGTCTTTTCCAAAATTCCTTTGATTTCCTTGTTGGACACTTCAGCTTGACCATTTTTTTGTGGATGATAGGGAGTTGATGTTTTATGATTCACCCCATACTTATTTAGAAAATAATCTATTCTCATATTGTAAAATTAATTCCCCTAATCACTAATTATGGATTTATTCACTCTAAACCTACAAAATATGTTAGGCCTAAAAAATCACAAACAACTTTAGCATCATCAGTTTTGGTGGATTTTTATTCCTCTCATTTGGAAGAATAATAAACTGTAATAAAGATATAAGAATTTAAAAGTGATATTTATAAAGGAACCATAAAATATATCCCCCATAATTTAAAAATTTCAAAAAATCTAAGTGGTTGTTGGGGCATTTCTTGACTCTTTGAAATATTTCCAGAAAACTGACATTTTTCACACCTTTTTCAAAATTTATGAGCATCTTTAAAATTGGTGGGACAATAAATTTCATAATATAAATCCTTTATTGATATATTTTGATTTAAAAATTGGTCACCATAAGATAAAGTGTAACAAAACTCAAATACAGAACCAATTTTACTCTCAAGAAAACATCTTCTTATCACTTGGTCATTGAAAACCTTCTCGAGAAATGGATCATCCTAAATGTAATATCTATATTCAGATTTCATTTTTTGAATTTGGTGAAAATTTAAATGATATGGGACTTGATATGTTACCATATAATTGACCATGTCATCATACTAAGACACTTCTTTAATAAAGTACAACTTCTCTCTTGGAATATGATCATTTAGTGGTTCTTTGTCTAGAATTTTAGCTTTAGTACTGTTGGAAAGTATGCTTAAATGATCATCCACTTGGTTCTCAAATACCTTATTGTCCTTGATTTCTATGTTTAAATCATACAGTAATAATATCCATCACACTAGCTTTGGTTTAGCTTCATGCTTCTTCATCAAGTACCTAAGAGCCATATGATCAGAAAACATAGGGACTTTAGTTCCAAGAATATATTATCTAAATCTTTCTAAAGCAAAGAAAACTTCTAAAAACTCTTTTTCTATGGTTTTTTAATTTAATTGATCAATATGTAAGATTCTAGAGTCATGGTAAATGACTTGTGGACTTCCCTCAATTTTTTGAGAAATGACTACTCCAACTACTTGGTTGGAATCATCACAAAGTATCTCGAATGGTTCATCCCAATTTGGTGGCTATATTACTGGTGGTGTAATCAATATTCTATTCAACTCATTAAACGATTCCCTACACACACCATTGAAATAAAAATCATCATATTTAAAAATAAATCTAGATAGAGGGAGAGAAATATTACTGATATCTTTGATAAACCTCATATAGAATCCTACATGTCCTAAAAATGATCTAACATGTTTCGCAAAAGTTGAGTAAGGCAATGAATTTAACACTTAAATTTTTGATTTATCCACTTAAATACCTTTTTTTTAAATTAAATTACCAAGGAAAATTCCTCTCTCAACCATGAAATGGAACTTTTAAAATTTAAAACAATATTCTTTTCAATACAGGTTTTCAAAACTTTTTACAAATTTTTCAAATATTTGTCAAATGAATTTCCAAAAACATTGAAATCATCCAAGAAAAAATCCAATAGATCTTCAATTTTATCATAAAAATACTTACCATGCACCTATAAAATGTACCTAGAGCAATACATAATCCAAATGGAATTCTTTTTTATGAAAAAGTGTCGAAGGGACAAGTAAAGGTTGTCTTGTCTTGATCCTCAAGAGAAATAGGTACCTACAAATAAACTAAAAATCCATACAAAAAAAATTATGAGTTCTCCCTATGAATATATATAACATTTGGTCAATGAAGGAGATAGTTAAATGATATTTCCAAGTGACCTGATTCAAATTCCTAAAATCAATGCACACTCTATAGCTATTCTGAATTCTCATAAGGATTAATTCATTATTTTCATTACTCGTAGTGGTTAGGATAGTTGTTTTAGAACTAAATGAATGGGGATAACCCATTGTGAATATAAAATGGGATAGATGACCCTAGATTCCAAGAGCTTCTTGATCTCCTTCTTCACAACAACCATCAAGGTGGCATTCAGCCTCTTTTGGGGTTGTCAGATAGGTTTTGAATCTCTCTCAAAAAGAATTATATGTGAGAATATTTTTGGGTTTATTCCTGGGATATCACATAATATACACCTTATCTCTTATAAATTCTCTCTCAAAATCTCAATAAAATATTTTTCTTGGGTTTCAGATAGATTATTAGAAATTATCACTAGTAATTTCTCTCCCTCCCTAAGGTATATATATTTCAAATCAGTGGTCAGTGGTTTTAATTTCATATTTGAGGGCTTATCAAGAGATGAAATTAAATTAAGGTTCCATAATTATAAATTTTGGACCTCATTCACACAAGAAAACATATCACCTTCTTCATAATTTAACAAATAATCAATGAAATCATATTTTACCTCTTCATCCCACATGAAATCAGAATCTCTAGCATTTTCAGTATCCTCATGTTCAGTTATATTTTAAATGGTAAAATTATCTCCTAAGGATAATAATTAATGTAACATACCACATTATTCAATTGGTTCAGTACCAAACTCATGGTAGAGTGTAAAGATTTAATGATCATCTGATGGGTGCCTCATGGATTCAAAAATATTAAAGTAGACAGTGCTATCTCCAAACTCCATGGTGAGTGTCCCTTCATGGACAATGATGATGGTTTTGGAAATCTTCAAAAAGGTCCCCCAAAAATATGGGTGAGCATGAAGGGATCCTATATTCTTCCATATTCATCACATAGAATTTGGTTGGGAATAAGAGATCTTTGAATTTCACCAGGACATTCTCCAGAACTCATTCTTGGAAAACTATGGATCTATTTGCAAGCTAGACCACCACTCCTATGGGATTAAATTCTCCCATATTCAAATAATTTTATACTGAGTGAGGAAATACATTAATTAAAGCACCTATATCACACAAATAATTATATAAATTTAAAGATCCAATGGTGTATGGAATGAAAAATGTCCCTGGATCTTGAAATTTGGTTGGAAACTATGGTGTGATAAGGGATGAGACACTTATTCCAAATTTAATCCTATAATTCCCTTGAATTATCCTCTTCTTTTTGAAAATATCCTTTAAAAATCTATCATACTTTGAAATTTTTTTGAGTGCTTCAAGAAGGGGGATATTAATTTCCACTTTATGGAAGGTGTCCAGAATTTCTTTTTAAAGGGATTCTTCTTAAAATATATTTTATTTAATCATCCTTGATGGAAATGGTGGGGTAAGTATTTATTACCCCTTTGTTTCCTTTTTAATTTTGTCTCTTTTCTCTTCCTCCTCTACTTATCGTTCTCCTCCTTCTCTTTCTTCTCTTCTTCACAGTGAATTTTCACATAATTTTCAGAATTTCCAACTTCATTCTCCCTCAACTCAGGTGGTCTTGTTTCATGTTCATGGGCTACAGGTGGTGAGAGTTATTTTTCACTTCTTATTTTTATCATTATGAAATTATATTTTGGGTTTTGGATTGTTTAGGAATGGATTTTTCCTAGTTTTTTGGACAGGATTTCAATAAGACTTCCCACTATATTTTCCATCTTACCAAACTTATCCTCTAGGCCCTCTATAACGACCTAGAACTCTATCAATGAAATTTCTCAAATTATTTTTATTTCATATAGTATATATCACATAAAATAACTTATATAACTTAATAAAAACATCATAAATGAATAATAAATGAAATAAGAGGTATTTCTAAAAGTTAAGGAACCTATACGAATGAAATAGTAACTTGACCTTAGGAATAGTAATATAACCCTTATGAATAGTAAATCATCCTAATGAATAGTAACTTAACTTTTGAATATATAAATAAAATTTAGGCGTCTTATAAATGAAGGTATGATATAATTATATAAAATTATAAGTAAGTGAATATTTTTAAAAATTAATATTTAAGTGTTGATATTTTTGTAAGTCATAAATATTTAATTAAAATTATAAAATTAATAAAAGGATTTAAAAAATAATAATTATCATAAAATTTATTTATAAATCAATATTTTTTTTTCTTATTATTTTAGTATAATTTAATTATACCTTAGTTAATTTTTCAGAGTGATATAAAATCAATTATAATTTTAAAAACTGTATTTTTTGAGTAAATGATAATTTTAATTAAAAATTAAATTTCTCATATTTATAAAATTATTTTTTAAAAATGTAGTTTATTTTTTAATTTTATGCACTGAAAAATGGTTACGGTGAATTTTTTATATTTTTCTAAAATACTTAAATTTTTTGTGAATAGTAAAATATGATAATTAAGGATAAATGCTAAATACACAAATTATGAAGTCATAGATGATATATGGATGATGTAATAACCCTTGGTTTGAACTCACGTGCACTTATTACTGTATATTTTCATAATAATCAACATTATTTCTTGTCTTGATAAAAATAATAAAATAATGAATAAAATAATGAGAAATCACCCCTCTCCTTCACTATAAATACCACCCTCACCACCCCTTCCCCTCACGCATTCCAAGCTTTGAGACTTGTAAAATTTCTTCCCAAGTCTCTTTCCAAGCCTCTTACCCGCGTATAGGGGCACTTTTTATTAACAAAAGACCAAAACCAATCCCCTTAAGGAGGTTCTCAAGGAGGAGTATTCAAGAGGTAAAATCCTCTTCCTTTTCCTTTTAATTTATTTTCAAGTTTTTTTATTTTATTATCCTCTACTCCCATCCTCAATCCAAATGATCATGATAAATATATTATAATATATATACTATAATTATATCATGTTAATTTAATATCCTTACTCAAACTCATTTCTCTCTCTCTTTTATTTTAAAAATGAAATCATCATTTGTGAAGTGTCGATTTACAACCTTCGTGGATGACAGAATTTTGTTCTTCAATTTTCCCTTCAATGATAGAAATTAAACCAGTTTTTATGGTTAAACTAGAATATAAAATATTTATTACAACCTTTATAATGTTCTATAACTAGTATATATATGTAATATTAATTCATACGATAGAACTAGTTCGTAATGATCGAAAAACCGCCAAAATAATCTAAATGATTATCACTAAAGTTTTATCTAATGAATCATCCTTATAACATATAAAAAAATGAATTATATAACCATTTAATATTATGGATGTTATTTAATATCATATAAATTCAATTTTAGAGAATTATACCCTTTCCACATGAACTTCCATACTCATATACAAATATACCGATCATGAAAACCAAGGAATCAAATGCTCCCGAGCAAATAAAATTGTATCATATAACTCATCATAAAGGTCATAAATGAACTTAATAAAATTATAATAAAACAAATAAAAGTATAAAATGTTATGAATTAATTAATTAATGGATTTAATTTTATTATCTAGGAAATTAAGGTCAAGTGCAGAAAAGATTCAGACATATGGTAAGGGTTTTCTTCGAGAACCTTCATTTTCATTCGGGTTATGCTTTCTCCCTATATGAACCAATGTAATTATTCAATATTTTTATATAATTATTCTATATTACTTTTATACATTCAAAAATCAAGTTTCCATATCAATTCATCCTTCTTTTATAATAAATACATGTTTTTTAGGTTTTCTTCTCAATCCTTCCCAATACGCAAGCCCGATTAAAGGGAACGTCTTGATTTCTTACCCATTTTCAAGTGCCATATATAATCTATTTTAAGAAACCATATTTTTCTAAAATAAAAAAAAATTCATCAAAAACTATCTTAGTTCATTTTTGTTTTTATACAAATATTTTTACAAAATAACTTTTCTTTGCAATGTAAAAAAGAGTATTTCTCTCAAGAATCCCTCGATGATTTTATAAGAATATTTTAATCTATTTAAACACCCTTGTTGATTCTTATTTTTAATTGGGATTAATTTTTTATGATACGATCTACCATTTTTATTGAATGGTTTATTATTAGTTTGATCATGGATGTTCTATCTTGATACCACCCACTATATTACTGCGAATGGTTAGTGATTATGTTTACTAATTGGGGAAAGTTATTTCCATTCCATATGTTTGTTTCAATATGAATGTATATGTTGACTATATTTCACCCATTTCATATGAATAATTAATTAGACTTAGTAAGTATTGAGTGGGGCCTACTATATCCCCTTGGTGCATCATTAGGTCCAATGAGACAAACTAGTTTGGGTATGGGCTAACATCTTATCCAATTATGTATGGTGTCTTGGCTGAAGCCTTGATGATATATTTATGATGTCCCACATTATGAATTCACTAATTATGATATTACTATTTTATATTACATGTGATTATTCTACTATTATAATATTCATGGGAAAGTATCATTTTCATGTGATTATTTATATGGTATTATTTATTCAGTTTTTATTCCTGTCATATTATGCTCAAATTTTTGTTTTAATAGAAAGTGATTTTAGTTATTCACCTTTACTTATGGTTTATTTTTAGATTTTTATGAATTCTTACCCTTACTAAGCATTAGATATCACCCCTTTCCTATGGTTATTTTTTTAGGATTCCAATATGAATTTTATAAATGACATGAAAATATAATCTAGAAGAATAAGAGTGTTTCCAAATGAGTCTATGATTTATTTTATTTCAATTTGTAATGTTGAACTTATGTATGTATATTTTTTTAAAATATAATAAACTATTTGGTACTTTGGGATGTGTATTCTTTATTTATATTCTAATGTAATAAAGTAAGGAACCAGCTCCAGGCTATTGGGGTTGAGGTCCTTACAGTTGGTATCAGATGAATTTTAGCAGAAACCTTGGAAACTAGATTTTAAAAACATAGATTAAGTAAAATAACCCTAAGATATACTTTGAGGATAATAATAGAAGAATGTCCAATAATTTTGGTAAGATATAAATTGTGTGGATCTTCCTAGAAATACATCCATTTCTAGATACAACAAGTGGATGTGGTTCAGGCACAAATGTACCTAGGGGTAAAAACTCTGACAAGGTGTCCCAGGCCTGACTCGGGGTAACCCGTTACATGACAAAGGGCCTTACTACACACTTGGTTTAACACTCCAAGGGGATATGCTTACGATAATTTAAATTTTCTTTATAAACCATTATGAAGGATTTTAAAGTAAATATGTCCCCAAAGGAACCATTTTTATGATTATGAGAATAACTATGCATATAATTTCAATTTATGTTAAGTATTTTTATAGTATTGAGATTATACATTATGATTCATGACCTAATCTAGTGTATTTTGTTATTTAGAAATGGTTCCTAGTGAAAGGAATGGAAACCATATCAATGCATAAATCCCATGTAGGGATTTAACTCCTATAAAAGATAATGATGGAGGTATTGGAGCTAACACTAGTGTTGAGCAACTTATAACTATACGGGGATAGCTGATTTAGGTTATGAACAATAACCTTACCTGTATGGAGAATCATAATCCACAATGTGGAGGAGCAATGTTATATCGATTTATTTGACAACTTCCTCCGTCATTTAATGGGACTAAAAATAAATTTATAGTAGAGTAGTGGATAAAATCTTTAGAGAATATATTTCTCACTTTGGGATGTAATGAAAGGGAGAAGGTTGTTATGAAAATTTATCATCTTTTGGGAGACGCATATCAATTGTGGTCATTGATTCAAAATAAAAATTAGGAAAAAATATAAAACATGGAATGGAGAGAATTCAAATAACTTTTCTTATAAAAATACTTTCCTTGTGAACAATGAGAAAATATGGAAAGGCAGTTTATGAGTATAAGGAAAAAAGAGGATGAGAATGTTGTAAAGTATGAAGCTAAATTTATAAGGTTATCAAGGAATGTTCTAGACTATATATGTAACCCAAGGAGTAATATTTATTGATTCTTTGATGGTTTAAAACCATTCCTCTGATGGGAATTGGTCTTCCAAACATTCTCGTCATATAAATATATAGTCTCATGTGCTGTTAAGATAAAAAAGGAATTCTATAAGTATTATGAATTTAAAGGAAATAAAGAGAAGAAGAGGGTTTATGAACACTCTGGAAAAAGAAATAAGGAAGTGGGTAAGAAAGGAAGAGTTTACTTTCCACCCTGCAGTAATCGTTGTAGGAAACAACCTGGTACTTGCCTAAAGGGAATGGGAGTCTATTAAAAATGTAGAGAAAAAGGCCACCATGCCTGTGATTTCAAGGGAAAGAAATAATCTACCAATGTTCAATGATATAATTGTAAAGATATGGGAAATTGTGAACATTAATTTCCTAGATGTCAAGGAAACTTTCCCCAGATAGGGCCAAGAAATAAAGGACAAGCTTATGTGATCACAATTTCTGAGATTGAATTTCCCAATTATGTGGTGGTAGGTACTTTAATCATTTCCTCAAACATAGACAATGCTTTATTTGATTCTGGATCATCACATTCCTTTATATATTCCCAATTTTCCAAGAAAAGTATACATTTCCATTTTGATTTAATAAAGTATTTTTCAGTAAAAACTTCTAAGGGAAGTATCATTGCAATAAAGATGTGTTAATATATCCCATTTTGACACATAAACATTATTTAGTTGATAACCTTACCATCATACCCATGATTTATTTTGATATAATAATCAGTATGGATTGTTTTTCAAATTATGATGTGAAAATATATTACAAGAAGAATAAAGTTACAATTTTAGAGAATAATGTAGAGTCCATTATCATATGAGCAGAAACCTCGCCATCTGATTCTTATCTAGATTCACCCCTAATAGCTCTACTGAATACAATTCTTGGGGAGGAAGAGAACGAAATATCTAGGGTTGAGTAAATAAATCTCCAAATCAAGGATGTACCTATTGTGAAAGAATATGTTGATGTATTTCCAGAGTATTTACCTGGATTCCTCTTGAGTGGGAAATTGAGTTTTCTATTGATTTAATTTTTTGTGCAAGGCCTATATCAAAGTCTCCTTATAGAATGGCCATAGTGTAATTAGAGGAGCTGAAGAAACAACTATAGGAGTTGAGTAGAAGGGTTTTATTCACCCTAGTTTTTCTCTATGGGGAGCTCATGTTCTTTTCATTAAGAAGAATGATAGATCAATGAGGCTATGCATTGACTATAGAGAGATAAATTATATTATGATAAAGAAAAAGTATCTGCTTCCGCTCATTGATGATTTATTTGATCAAATTCACAGAGCCCAATATTTTTCAAAGATTGATCTTCGATTTGGATATCATCAATTATGTGTGATGAAGTAAGATATTCCAAAGATAGTATTTTGAATTTTGTATGGGAATTACGATTTTAAAGTAATGACTTTTGGAATGACTAATTCACCCTCCGTTTTCATGGATCTAATGAATAGATTTTTCAAGGAATATATTGATGACTTTTTTGTGGTATTTATTGATGATATCTTGGTATACTCTAAAAGCTATGAATATCATGAGAATCTCTTTCACATTGTTCTAAAGACTCTTAGAAGAAATGAGTTATATGGGAAGTTTAGAAAATGTGAATTCTAGTTTCAAACAATTTCTTTTCTTGATCATATTTTCTCTAAGGATAGAATATTAGTTGATCCTGTGAAGAAAAAGGTAGTTCAAGGATGTCCTACACCAACAAAATTAACTGAGGTATGTTGTTTCATTGGTTTAGTAGATTACTATCAGCATTTTGTTCAGAATTTTTCCCCGATAGCTAACCCGTTAACCAATATTACATGTAAATGGGTTAAGTTTGTATAGATAAAATAATGTGAAGAATGTTTTGAATAATTGAATAGGATATTAGTGAATGATTTGATATTTATTCTACCATCGGGAAATATTGGATTTTTTATTTATAGTGATTCATCAAAGAAAGGAATTGGTTTTGTTCTTATGCAGAATGATAGAGTTATTTTCTATGCATCAAGGTAGTTAAAAACTCATGAACAGAACTATATAACTCATGATCTTGAGTTAGAAACTATAACCTTTTCTCTAAATATATGTAGACACTACATCTATGGTGAAATATGTGAGATATATATGGATCAAAAGAGTTTGAAATATATCTTCTCATGGAAATAACTCAACTTGAGGAAAAGGTGATGGCTTGATCTACTAAAGGATTATGATTGTTCCATACACTACCACCCAGGGAAGGCAAATTAGGTTACAGATGCATTGAGCAGGAATGATCATGGTGCTCTGAACAAAATGAGGATTAATAGGGATCCTTTGTACATGTAACTAGTTAATATAGATATTGGAATTATCAAAGAAGGTGAAACATATCTATTTTTTCAATTTTTTGTCCAACCATCTTTATTAGAAAGAATTAAATGTTCTTATAATGATGATGAGACTCTTCAAGAGAAAACTAAAGTTGTGAATGATGGGAAGTTTTTAGACTTCGTGTGTGAGGATGGAATTATGAAATTTGGGAGAAGGCTATGTGTTCCCTCTATACCTGAGCTAAAAAGGGAGTTATTGGATGATTCCCATAGTTTAAATTTCTCTATACTCCCTAGTAGAACTAATATGTATAGATATTTGAAGGAACATTTCTGGTGGGATAACATGAAGCAGGAAATTGCTGATAATGTACGAAGATGTTTAGTTTTTCAACATGTAGAGTATAAAAGAAAACATCCTAGAGGATTCATACAACCTATACCTATTACTACATGGAAATGGGAAGACATAACCCTGTATTTTGTCACTATATTACCAAAAAATCCAAGAAATAATGATGCAATATGGGTAATTATTGATCAAATTACCAAATCTTCATATTTCCTCACTATAAGGGAGGATTTTCCATTGTAGCACCTTGAATGGCTCTATATTAATGAATTTTTAAGACTTCATGGAGAACCTATCTCAATTTTTCCTGATCATGATCCAAGATTTACATCGAAATTTTAGAAAATTCTTTAGAATTATTTAGATATTGAGCTTCATTTTAGTACTACTTATCACCCTCAAACTGGCGAGCATTCAAAAAGGATGATCTAAACTTTATAATACATGTTGTGATCATGATCACTTGATTTTCAAGGTATTCGGGATCAGTATTTAACTTTGGTAGAATTTTACTAAAACAATAGTTTCTAATCTAGTATTCAAATGGCGTGATATGAAGTATTTTATGGAAAGAGACATCACACGCCCACATGTTGGGATGAAGTTGGTGAAAGGAAGCTTGTATGCCCATAGAATATGGAGGAAACAACAATGAAGGTAAATAATATTCAAAACCATATTAAAGAAACTTAAAGGAGGAAAAATAACTATGCCAATTATCGAAGGAAGGATTTGGAATTTCAAGTGGGAGATCATGTTTTCTAGAAAGTATCTTCATGGAAGGCTGTTATGAGATTTGGGAAGAAAGAAAAACTGATCCCCAGGTATATTGGTCCTTTTTAGATTCTAGTGACAGTTGGAGTTGTGGATTATCATTTGAAAATTCTTCCTATCCTTTCTAAGGTACACAATGTGTTCCACATCTCCTTGTTTAAGTAATTGCATTCCAAACCCAACACATGTACTCACTTATGAAGTAATAGAATTGGAACCTGGCTTGTCTTACTATGAAGATACTATCTAGATTCTAGACACTAAAGAATAGGTGTTAAGGAATCAGATGACTCAGCTGGTGAAGGTACTTTGGAAAAATCATAAAACTAAAGAGGCAACGTGGGATCTTGAGGAGCTTATGATGAAGAACTACCGAAATATTTTTGTGGGGTGACAATTTGGAAATTTTGAGGATAAAATTTTTATAGGAGGCGAGAATGTAATGATCCAAAACTCTATTAATGAAATTTACCTTATTATGTTTATTTCATATAGTATAGATCACATAAAATCACTTAGAGAACATAATAAAAACATCATAAATGAAGAATTAATAAAATAAGAGTTATTTCTCTAAATTAAGAAAGTTATACCAATGAAATAGTAACTTGACCTTAAGAATAGTAATATAACCCTTATGAATAATAAATTAGCCTAATGAATAGAAAAATAATCCATGGATGTATAAATAAAATTTATTTATCTTATAAATGAAGTTATGATAAAATTATATCATAGTATAAGTAAGTGAATATTTTCAAAATTAATATTTAATTATTGGTATTTTTGTAAGTCATAAATATTTAATTAAAATTTTATAATTAATAAAATGATTTTAAAGAAAATTAATTTTCATAAAACATATTAATAAATCAATATTTTGTTGTCTTATTATTTTATTATAATTTAATGAGACCTTAGTTAATTTTTCAGAGTGATATAAAATCTGTTATAATTTTAAAAACTATATTTTTTGAGTAAATGATGATTTTAATTAAAAATTAATTTCTCATATTTAGAAAATTATTTTTAGAAAATGGATTTCATTTTTTAATTTTGCATTTTGAAAAATGGTTAGGGTGAATTTTTGGGATTTTTGTAAAATACTTGGATTTTTGGTGAATAGTAAAATATGATAATTTAAAATAAATGCTAAATACAAGAATTATGGAGTCATAGATGATGTATGGATGATTTAAGAACCCTTAGCTTAAAATCACATGCACTTATTACTTTATTTAGCCACAATAATCAATATTATTTCTTGTTTTGAGAAAAATAATAAAATAATGAATAAAATATTGAGAAATCTCTCCTCTCCTCCGCTATAAATATCACCCCTTGCCACCCCTTCTCCCCACACTATAAAAGCTTTGAGACTTGTAAAATTTATTCACAAACCTATTCCCAAGACTTTCCCCCACGTCCAATATCTCTTGGTATTAAAAAAAGACCAAAACCAATCCCCTTAAGGAGGTTCTCAAGGAGGAGTATTCAAGAGGTAAAATCCTCTTCTTTTCATTTTAATTTCTTTTCAAGTTCGTTTCTTTTATTATTCTCTCTTCGCCTCCTCTTTCAAAATGAGAATAAGAAATTTAGTATCATATATATAATATAATGATATCATGTTAATATAATATCCTTCCTAAAACTCCTTTCTCTCTCTCTCTTTTATTTTAAAACTAAATCATTATCCGTGAAGGGCCGATTTATAACCTTCATGGATGACAGATTTTCGTTCTTCAATTTATCCTACATGGATGGTAATGAAACCATTTTTATGGTTAAACCAAAAAATAATATATTTATTAAAACCTATATAATTTTCTATAACTAGTATATATTTGTAATATTAATTCATAGGACAGAATTAGTTTGTAACGGTCAAAAAACCACCAAAATAATCTAAATGATTATCACTAATGTTTTATCTAATGACTCATCATCATATCATATAACCAAATGAATTATATAACCATTTAATCTTATTTATTTTTATTAATATCATATAAATTCAATTCTATATAATTATACCCTTTCCACATGAACTTCCATACTCATATACAAGTATACCGATCATGAAAACCAAGGAAATGAACGCTCTCGGGCAATAAAATTGTATCTTATAACTCATAAAAATGGCCATAAATAAAATTGATAAAATTATAATAAAACAAATACATGTATATAAGGTTATTAATTAATTAATTAGTGGATTTAATTTAATTATCCATGACATTAAGTTCAAGTACAGAACACATTCGGACATAAGGTAAGGGTTTTCTTCCCTAACCTCCATTTTCATTCGGGTTATGATTTCTCCCTCTATACACAAATTTGATTCTTCAATATTTTTATATAATTATTCTAGATTATATTTATACATTCAAAAATCATTTTTCAATATTATTTCATCTTTTTTCTTATAATAAATACATGTTTTTTAGGTTCCCTTGTTAATCCTTCCTGATACACAAGTCCAATTAAAGGGAATGTCTCGATTTCTTACCCATTTTCAAGTACCATCTATTTTATATTTTAAGAAACCATGTTTTTCTTAACTCAATAATTTTTTCAAGAAAAACTATCATATTTCATTTCTGGTTTTATAAAAATATTTTTCCAAAAGAGCTCTTCTTTGAAAAGTAAAAAAATAGTAGTTCTCTCAAGAATTCCTCGATGATTTTATAAGAGTATTTTCATATATTTCAACACCCTTATTCATTATTATATTTAATTGGGATTAATATTTTATGACATTATCTACCATATTTTATTGAATGGTTTATTATTAGTTTGATCATGGATGTTCTATCTTGATACCATCCACCATATTACTTTGAATGGTTAGTGATTATGTTTACTAATTGGGGAAAGTTATTTTCATTCCATATGTTAGTTTAAATATGAATGTATATGTTGATTATTTTTCACCCATTTATTATGAGTAATGAATTGTACTTAGTGAGTGTCAATTGGGTCCCGTTATATCCCCTCAGTATATGGGTAGATCTCATGAGACAACCTAGTTTGGGTATGAGCTAACGTGTTACCCAATTATGTATGGTGTCTTGGATGAATCCTTGATAGTATATTTATGATGTCATGCATTATGAATTACCCCATTATGATATTATTATTTTATATTCTATGTGATTATTCTACTAGTATAATATCCTTGGGTAAGTATCATTTTCATGTGATTATTTATATCGTATTATTTATTCAGTTTTTATTCCCGCCATATTATGGTCAAATTTTTGTTTTAATAGAAAGTGTTTTTAGTTATTCACATTACCTTATGGTTTATTTTTAGATTATGTTAAATTATTACCCTTAATGAGCATCATATCTCACCCCTTTCTTATGGTAATTTTCCCTAGGATTCCAGGATGAATTTTATGAATGACATGCAAAGATAATCTAGAAGAATAACAATGTTTCCAAAGGAGTATATATGATTTTTTTCATTTTAAGTTGTAATGTTGAACTTATGTATATATTTTTTTGTCAAATCTTATAAACTATCTGGTCCTTCAGGATGTGTCTTCCTTTTTTATATTCCAATGTAATAGAGTAAGTCACCATCTCCATGCTACAAGGGTTGGGGTCCTTACACCCTCAACCTTGGATTTTAGTTGTTCCACATGAGGTTTTTTGATGGTGGATGGTTTCCCATAGGGTATTTGGAAATTGGTTTGTTGGTGATATGAAGGCTGGTTATAAGATTTATTTTGTTGAAATGGAGGTGGGTTTTGGAATTATTTCTATAATGGGGGTTGGTTTTGAAAATGGTTTTGGTATGGGGGGTCTATATTGATTCTGTTGATTTCCAAATCCATATTAGACTGGGTTAGGATCTCTCCATCCTTGATTTTTTTGAAACTACCTCATTTGAAAAGCTTCCAAACAAGTATCAATTCCATGTATTTTAGTACACTAGTCAATGAAATGATTAAGTGATGAGAATAAACCACATACCTTAGATGGTGCTTGTTGGTCACCCACTTGTTTCAAGGCCATATGTCTCACCTAAATGGTTAGTTCTTAAATCCTATTTTCTAGTAAGGGTGATGGATGATAAGTTATTACCTCATGAATACCTCTTGTATTAAACTGCTGTGAGTTATGGTAAATCTTCTCAATCAAGCCCTTGGATTCTTCTAGTGACTTGTCAATAAATAAACCTCTAGATGATGCATCTAGAAGGTTTATATCATTGTTTAGTGGTCCTTGATAAAAGAAGACAAGAAATTTATTATGTTTAATTGATTGATGTGGGAAGCTAGCACATAGCTTTTTAAATCTTTCATAATACCTATAAAGTTTTTCTCTAGATGACTGTCTGATGGCATAGATTTCATTTCGGATGGTTTTTCTTCTAGATTTGGGAAAGAATATTTGCATGAATCATCTCACTAAGTCATTACAATCAAGAAAATATCATAGTTTTAGGCTATACAACCATTCTTTGACAACTCCTTCCAATGAAAATGGGAATTCTTTCCACTTTACCTACTCCTCAACTACTCCTTAGGGTTTGAAAGTAGAGCAGACATGCGTGAACTCTTTAATATTTTTTTTGGGTCTTATCATAATAATACATGAAATTTTGGGAGAAATGGAATAATGTTAGGTTTTATCTCAAAATCATTTTGTAACTATGGCATGGAAAGTTAATTATTTTGATTAAGTAATTGTAGTGCATAGGTGTCTCTAAGGGTTGGGTTCTAATTTCCATCCATGATGACATGATCAGAGTGAACACTTGAAGTTTCACTTGAGTCTAAAAGAGAAATTATCTAAAATTAATATTGAAGATTAAGGATTCTAATTCAATTCAATAAGGTTATTTCAATTTGAGGATCTAGGGGGAAAGGGTCAGTGTTTGAGGTTGTATTCTTGCAATTATGAAGAGAAAATAAATAAATAAAGAATAAAAAAAGATGGTTGGAACCACCTCCCCATAAATGATGCCAAGTTTTGAAATTTTCCTATCATGGGGTGTGATAAAAAAAATATTTCCTAATTTAAAATGCAGTATAGTGGTCAACCTAGGTTTTCTCTAGAGAGGAGCATTGAACAATCACATTTTTTACTTAAAATTAGATAAATAAGTGAGATTTCTTTTTAAATTGTTTGTTTTTGAAAATAAATAAAGTAATAAAAATAACAAGTGAACACAAATGGATGATTTTGGGACCAAGTTGGATGAAGAAGGAAGTAAGAAGAGTTTTTTTGAAGAGTGTTCTATTTTCTTTTTAAAAAGGATAAATCAATTCATTTTTTAAAATCCTTGGAAAATATAATGATGCTTTACTGATTTATATTTCAAAAATATCATAAGTTGTTTGGAGAACTTGTGTTGAAATATTTATGAAGTAAAGGGGGAGAAAAGGTAATACCAATCTTATTCAGGTCTGACTGGAAAAAAAGATGTTGATGGAAGTCAGGAAAGTTATAATACATTTCTTGGTAAATCTGATGATGCTAAATCTGATCAATCAAAATTTAAAAAACACAACTGATAAGGTTCATGATAAAATTAGATGATCATGAATCAGTATGGTTGGTGTTTGCCGAAACATGTTTTTAAGGTGGAGTTGTTTCCCAGTGTTTGCCAAATTTTTGGGCCTTAAAATCAAGAGTTTTTTTTTGAAAAGGAATGATTTTCTCAAAGGATGTCATAGTTCATGGACTGTAATGGATAGTTATCAAACCACATATGAGGTTCATGGAACGGTGAAATAAAATCAACAAAGAAATTATTCTGCATAGCAATGTTATGCTGACCACGCAGCACGATACGCGGACTACGTAGGGAAAACAGTTCATGGGAGGATCACAGTTTGTGGGATAATTTTTGTTCGTGGGAAGGAGAAACATTCATAGCTGAGAGGAGGTGATTTGTTGGTGGATGAAATCAGCTATTGTAAAGAAGAAAATAATTATGTGGACCATAGAGGGAAAAATAGTTTACAGAAGGAGCGTTGTTTGTGATGAAGGTTGTGCAACATTGAAAATTTGTGTAAATCATATGATCAGGATTTTTGGATTTATTTTCCTATATAAATAAACCTAATCTCATCATTAAGTGAGAGTGATTTTCATTATAAAAAATCTTAGCTCTGAGGAAGAATTTGGTGAAGTCTGAAGAGTTCATGAAGGAGGATTATATGAAGGAAAGAGTTCGTGTGGAAGATTTTCCATGGAGGAGGATTTATTTCATGAAGGATCATTTCTATGTAGGAGATTTTCCATGGATAGTGTTTGCAGAAGTGGTTTGCAGAGATTGATACCCCACAAAGGAAAAGGTTCTGCAAGGTATTGGTGGCTTTCAAAGAAAAGGTTGTCTACGGAGAAGGGGTAGTATGTGGATCATCAGTAGTATGCGGGGAATCAAATATCCATGGAGCGACAATAGTTTGTGGTGGAAGAGGTGATCCGTGAAGCACTCATTCTATGCAGTGCAATTCAGTTCTCGGATGATACAGGTAGTTCACGGAGGAATCAGGATAGTTTGCAGAGGACTCAAGGAAGTTCCTACCAGCTTTTGGGTAGGAAAAAGAATAATTGTTTTGAAATATAAATTTCGTCAAAGCTGATCAAGAAGCACAGAAACATTTTATTGCACCATTTTGTGCTAAAATAAGAACACACACAATTGGATTGTTTTCAAAGTGCTACATGAGTGTAAGGACATATCCTACTCATTGTATTCCACACAAAAGGATTATTTTATATTGGTTTGTGTGGTATTATATTGTTTCCAAACTATACCAAGGACAAATCTAATCTTATTGAGTAGTGAACCTTGTTAATTATTAGGTTCCTATGGATGTGTGTTTGAATTGTGTTTATCATTTAAATAAATATTTAACAAGAGGTGAATTTTATTTCAAAAGTAAGGAAACATAAAAAGAAAAATATATCACTAATTCACCCCCCCCCCTCAGTGATACTTGAATCCTGAATGGGAAACTTCAATTGGTATTAGAGTAGAATGTTCCCTTTTTTTATTCTTTACTAGAGTTTTTAAGAGAAGTTGTGATGTATAATCTGAATTGCATGAACAATAAGGAGATTCTGATATTTGATGGAAATAATTATCATATTTAGAAAGATAGAATGACGCCTTATCTTTTTTTTAAAGGTTGGGGCCAAATCCTAAATTTATTATTTAAACCAAAGACCTCTTTAGACTGGGTAGAGGGAGACCCATTACAAAGCTCGAAGGCCCAAGGCCAGGTGCCCTGAAACAAGGCATGAAAGCCCATTTTCTGGCCCAAAGGACCCCTTGGTGAACAGTACTGCTATAGTACCCGCGCTGCTACAGTCCAGCCGCCGCTACAGTACTTGCTACAGTCCCTCCACCGCTACAGTGACGTCGCTACTATAGTTCCTCCACTGCTACAGTTCCCCCCACTACAGTACTGCTACAGTACCCCTGGAAATTCTCCCCTGCCCGGATTTTATCTTGGGTCTTTTGGATGCCAAGCAGGAGCCTGTACCACTAGGATACAGGCTCGTTGGCATGATGCCTTATCTTATGTCTTTTGGATATAAAGTTCTTTAATCCATAAAAAATGTATTTTCTCCTATTTATAACAATTTTCCTCTAACACCTATCGATAAGAAGAATCATTATAATGATGGAATAGATAAAAATGATTTAATATTATCACTTTCTAAAAGTGAGTTTTTAAGATTAAAAGTTGTTTCCAGAAATAAAGGTATCTAGGATAAGATGAAAAACATCTATGAAGGAAATAAAAAAGTGAAGAAGGAAAAACTAAAAATTTGGAGGCTAAATTATGAAGATTTGAAAATGGGAGAGTTTGAATCTGTCAGGAACTTCTTTACCATGGTAAATGACATTGTCAGTACAATCAGATGTCTTGGTGAAATGTTGGAGGATTCTACAGTTGTTGAAAATATATTTAGAATTATGTCTAACAAATTTGATGCTAAAGTTTCTTTTTTATAATACAGAGACCCTAAAACATTATATCTGGGTGATTTTCATAACACTCTCAACACTTATGAAATGATAATAGAGAAGATTATGAAGAGAAAAAAATTGATAGAAAAATGTCTTTCAAATCCACCAAGAAAGAAAATTTTAAGAAGGATATTGAGGAAGACGGTGTTTCTAAATCTGACACTGAAAATGAGGTATGTAAAAATCTTAATAAAATTGTATCCTTAATTACTAAAAATGTGAGAAGAGGTACAGGTAAATACAAAGGTAAAATTCTCTTGAAATGTTTTTAATGCGGAGTTGTTGGTTACTTTGTAGCTAATTTCTCTCAAAGAAAGAAAGAATAAGATAGTGATGAAGAAGAAAGAATACCAAGAAGGTTGTGGAAGAAACGGAGTGATAAAGATAAATATTTCTCAAGAGGGAGGGATAAAATGTTCTTCAAATCCAAAAGAATAATATTTTTTTCTAAAGATGAAGACGAAGAAGATAGTGAAGCTTAATTTGAAAAATATTTTTCTGATAAAGTTAGAGAGAATACATTTATTGGAACAGTGAATAATGAAGATTTTGGAAGCATCGGTTCTAAATAAGAAGAAACTCAACTTGAATCTCATCTAAAAGAAGAGTTGAAAGAATGTCTGAGAATGATTAGAAGGATTCAAAAGGAAAATAGGAATTTTAAAAATGAAAATTCCTCATCAAACAATCAAGAAGTTTTTACTTATGATAAAGTAAAGATAGTAAAAAAGATTGATGGTCTGAAGAATTATCTTGAGAATGAAAGGAATCGTAATGAACATCTAGAAGTAAAGATGAAGATAAAAGAAGAATATTTGGAACTTGTCCAACAAAAACTTTCTAAAGATGAAAAAATAAATATGAGTTTCAAAAACTCTAGCTCAGAAGTTGGTGGAAGTTATAGTAATAATGAACCTAATAATGATCAATAAAATTTATCTTCAAAGGTTTAGAAGAAATATGGAATTCGTTCTAAGAATAATAAAGCTGGGAAAGTTATGTATGTGACCAAAGTTAACAATGCTGAAAAAACAGAAGTATCTAAAAATCCTGAGTCTAGAAAAATTTCTATTACTTCTAGTTTTGATAATTATAGAAAGGAATGTAAGCTGAAGAAGAAATTTATGTTTGAAAATAGTAAGTTTTATAGTCAACAAAGTTATGTTAATAAGGTTTCTAAGAAACATTCTCACAACACCGTTCAATCCAAATATTTCAGAGGAAAATACTCTTCTAATGGATACTGTTGGTATTATGGTGGATTTAGAATCATAGAAAATTTGTGTTGGTTCAATCAATAACATTAATACTATCCCATAGGTTATTAAAGTCAAGGTTTTATGGGGATTCAACCCTCTCAAAAGAATAAGAATGAGAAGGAATTTTGAAATAAATATGAGAAGGTTGGTATAAATGTTGACAATAGGTTCCAACCACTGGAAACTATTTGAGAAATATGTGAACAACCTATAAATCTTGCTAAGGTTTGTCTTTTTTTCTTACCATCACAACAAAAGTTTCTTAAAAATTCTCAAAAACTGGAGGTGAATAAAGAAAATGAAGAAGAAAAAGATCTCTTTATTGAAACCTCTTTGAAATATATAAAAGGATAAAGATCTTGGAATCTTGATAATGGGTGTTCTTATCATATGATAGGAGATTTAAAGTTGTTGAATAATATGAAACACTTCAAAAAAGGAATAGTGACATTTGGTAATGATGAATCTTTGAGGATCAAAGGTGTTGGATCAGCCATCATTGGGGAAGAAAATATGAAATCTAAGAAAACATTATATGTTAATGGGTTGAAACAAAACTTGCTGAGTGTTTCACAACTTTGTGATGAGGGTAACAAAGTTATCTTTATAAAAGATGGGTTTTTTGTAAAAAATAATGAATATGGAAAGATAGTTACAATAGGAAAACGTACAAAAGGAAACTTGTTCCAAGTTAGTGAAATTCAAAAACTATTGTTACATGGGTATGGTGGAAGAAAATTAATTGTTACATAAAAAAATAAGACACGTGTTTTATAGAAACATGATCAATTTATCAAAGTGAGACAATGTTTGATATATTCTTGATATGTCAAGAAGAAGATATTGGTGTTACATTATTTTTCAGAAAGAAAAATTTACAAACTCAGTGCATAATAAAGTTGACATCTATTCAAAATAACCCATGGAACTTATTCATTATGATATCTATGGTCCAATGAGAAAATAATCAACCAATGGAGATAAGTATTTCATCACATTCATTGATGACTTTACTTGCATTACTTGAGTTATTTATTTGAGACATAAGTTAGATACTCTGAAAATGTTCAAAAGTGTCAGGAGGAAAGCTGAGAAAAAATGTTAGTATTCGGTGAAGAAGTTGAGAATTGGTAATGATGGTGAATATAAGAATAGATAATTTTAAAACTATCTTGAGAAGCGTGGAATTTTTTATGAGTTCAATTCACTATATACACCTCAAAAAAATGGGGTTACTAAAAGAAATAACAGAAGTATGGTGGAAATGGGATGAACTATGTTGCTTGAACATGGTCTCTCTCATTACTATTAGAGGCAAGCCATGAGTACTGTTGTGTATATTTAAAATCAATGTTTCTATATTCCAAGTTTAGATATGACTCTATATGAAATATTTTATGGAAAAAAACCCCAATTTTGAAACACTTAAGAGTTTTTGGGAGTCCATGCATCATAAAAAAGAAATATGGAAACCTTGGAAAGTTTGAGAAAAGAGGTGAAGATGGAATTTTTATTGGTTATGCTCCAAAAGGAAGAGGATATAGATGTTTCAACAAATAAATAGGAATAAATTTTGAATATTTTAATGTAAAATTTATTGAAAATATTGAGAAATAAAAGAATATGTATGCTAATATTGAAGTTGATCCAAATAAGTAAAGTTTTGGAAACAATTATGATGATGATGTCGATAGTGGTAATTCTACTCAAGAAGAAGAATTTGACTCATTTATTTATAGTGATGATAAAGATACCTAAAAATCCCATCCTAGGCTGAGGAAAAATTAGAATCTCAGAACATCATTGGTGATCAACATCAGAAGGTTCAAACAATAAGAACAAAAAATGCTATTACACATACTTCTTTGTATTCAAAAGTGGATATGAATGATGTAAAAGAAGATTTTTGAGTATCCGGAATAGATTTAGACCATGAATTAAGAGTTGGATCAGATTGAAAAGAATCATACATGGGAACTTGTACCCAATCCAAAAAATAAAAACATTATTGGTACAAAGTGGTTTTTATATAACAATCTGAATGAAGAAGGTGAAGTTATAAGAAACAAAGAAAGATTTGTTTGAAAAGGGTATTCGCAAATTGAAGGTATTGATTTTGATAAAACCTTTACTCCAGTGTCATGGTTAAAAACAATCATAATATTTCTTTCTATTGTTGCACAATTAGGTTATAAGATCTTTCAAATGAATGTTAAATAAGTATTCTTGAATGGTGATCTTGATGAGGAAGTTTACATTGAACAACCTTATAGATTTTTTTTTGGGAAAATGAAAGTTATGTTTATAGATTGAAGAAGGATTTGTATGGTCTAAAACAATCTCTGAGGGCATGGTATTCCAAATTGGATACTTTTTTAAGGAATATGAGTTTCAAGAAAGTAAGAGTTGATAGAAATATTTACATCAAGGAAAGTCAGGAGTTTTCTCTCATCGTAATTGTTTATGTTAATGAAATTATCTTTGCTAGAAATAATGAAAGATCTTGTGAAAGATTTGTTTAAGAGATTAAGAAGTTGTTTGAGATTTCCATGCTGGGAGAAATGAAATACTTTCTTGGGTTACAATTTTTACAAAAGAAGAAACAAATTTTTACTTATCAAAAAAAGTATGCTACGGAACGTCTTAAGATGTTTGGAATGGAAATTTTGAAACTAGTATCCACGCAGATTTCAATGGGAACCAAGTTTTCTAAAGATATATAAGTTAAGTAAGTTTATCAGAAAGAGTTTTATAAGCTGATTGGAAGTTTTTTATATTCTAACTATGTCAAGACCCAACATTGTTTACATTGTTACCTTATGCACAATATTCTATAGTGATCCTAAATAATCACATTTAATTGTTAGAAAAAGAATTATCAGATATATAAAAGGAAAAAAAACTTGTAATCAGGTATGATATCTTGGAAAGTATTGACTTGTCTGGGTATTCATATTCTGATTGGGTAGGAAATGTTGATGATAGAAGATCAACATCTAGTGGAGTTTTCTTTATGAGGAAAATTTGTGTTAGTTGACATACAAAGAAACAGAATTTAGTAACACTTAGTGCAGCTGAAGCTGAGTATATTGCTTCCACTCAAGATGCTACCCAACTTATATAGATGAAAACTCAGCTGGAGGACTTTCTTATTGAAGTAAAGTTGCCCTTGCTCTTGGGATGTGATAATAAAAGTGTAATAAATCTTACAATGAATATGGTACAACATTCTCATTCAAAAAATATTGACATAAATTACCACTTCATCAAAGATCATGTGAAGAATAATTAATTGAAGTTGGAGTATGTTCCTACATCAGAACAAGTTGCTGACATATTCACAAAACCTTTACCAAATTAACCATTTTATAAATTGAGGTTGAACATGGGAATCCAACCTCCTTCTCATCAAGGTTAAGGTATGTGTTTTTGTCCCCTATCTCATCTTACCTTTGGATAGTGTTGTCAAGGGGGATAATTATTTCATAAATCTATACTTATAGAAGTATGCATAAAGGGAGAGTTTTGGGTATATTGTGAATCCAGCATGTAATTGCATGAAGTTGTGAATCCATAATGTAAGTGTGTGAAATTTTCTAAATTTTTATTGTATTGGTTGTAGGGAAAAAAATTTGTATTCCAGGAAAGTTGAAGATGTGGAGAATATTGGGGAAGAATACTGAATAATGAAGGTTGAGGAGGAAAGATGAAGAGGTATCATAGTCACTAATTTTGGATAGCGTGGTTTTTTTATCAATAATTATTATTTACTACAAAGAGTTAGCTCATGTAGGCTTATAATTGTTGATAAATAATCCATAGATTGAGGTTAGAAATTTCAGTGATTTATTAATCTTGGTTGACAACAAAATCCAAAGGGGGGATTTTTGGGACCAAGTTGGATGAAGAATAAAGTAAGAAGTGTTCATTTTTTAAGAGTTTTGTCTTTTTTTTGTTAAAAAGGATAGATCAATTAACTTTGTAAAAGCATTGGAAAATATAATGATTCTTTGATGATTTTTATTTCACAAATATCATAATTTGTTTGGAGAACTTGTGATGCAAGCTTTATGAAGGAAAGGGGGAGAAAAGGTTATGCCAATATTATTCAGGTTTGACTGGAAAGAAAGTCATTGATAGAAGTCAGGAATGTTACAATACATTTCTAGGTAAATCTTAAAATGATAAATCTACTCAATCAAAGGTTAAAAATCATAACAGATAAGGTTTTTGATAAAATCATGACCTTTAATCAATGTGGTTGGTGTTTGTTGAATAATGTTTTTAAGGTGGTGTCATTTCCCAATGTTTTCCAAATTTTTGGGCCTCAAAATCAGGAGTTTGTTTTTGTAAAAGGAATGATTTTAGAAAAGGATCTCACAGTTTTCATACTTAGAAGGAAATTTCGTGGACCCCATAGGAGGTTTGAAAAATAGTGAAAGAAAATCGTCAAAGTAAGGATTATGTATAGCAGTGTTATGTATACTACGAAGTATGGTTTGCAGACTACGTAGGGAAAATGGTTCGTAGGAGGATCACAGTTTATAGGAGATTTTTTTTTCATGGAAAGGATCATCATTCTCAGCTAATAGGCAGTGATCCATTGGCATATGGAATTGGTCGTTGTGAAGGAAGAAAATCACTATGCAAACCATAGAGGGAAAAATGGTTCATGAAAGGAGCATGGTCTGAGGTGAAGGTTGTACCACATTGAAAATTTCTATAAATAAAATTAGTGGGATTATATATTTTTTTGCCTATATAAATAACCCTAATCCCATCATTGAGTGAGAGATATTTTCATTAGAAAACATCTTATCTCTGAGGAAGAATTTGGTGAAATTTGAAGATTTGTGAAGAAGGATTCTATGAAGGAAAGTGTTTGTGGGGAAGAGTTTCTGTAGAGGAGGAAGTAGTTCACAGGTGTTACATCCATGTCCTTATTTTACGGTATTTTTCCTCTCCTATTCTTGGCCTAACTTTTCCCCCTAAGATCCCCCTTGAACCCCCTTTAATTTGAAGGAAAATGAAAAAAATTGAGTAGACATAACGGGCCACACAGTTTGGCCACACGGTTTACCAAACCATGCAGCCAAACCGTGTACAAGTGCCCAGCTCATTAAAAATATTTTGTAATTCCAATTTTTCCCTTCTGATATTAAACCTATATCACTTATTACTTCTCCCATTTGACCCTATTATCCATGGAAGGATCCCAAGATCCCTCAACCTCACTTGGAACACATTTTTTAAGGGGATTTTAGTGGGGAAACTTCAATATTTATCTAGTAAGTGATTCCTCCTTTGTTTTTCTTCCATTTACTTAGGGTTTCTTCCTTACTCCATGATGTTCCAAATTTTTAGAAACTAGTGTTTTGTACCTAAGGTTTTATTTTGGGTTTCTTGGTCTAATCTTGTGGATTTAGGTTCGTTTTCACTCCCTTGGGGGCGGTAGTGGTGTGGTTGAAGTGTCGCACAAAGATTTGAGGTTTTTGACATATATGGTAGGTGATTACATGTGTAAGAATTCTTTGATTAGTTAGATTTGCTTGATTTACATTTCTAGCATGTTTATATTCCATTTTACTTGGTGCAAAAACCATTTTTGGTAGCATTGATTATGCGGTTGATTTTAAAGTAGCATTTTTTGTAAAAATGAGTGCTTTTAATGTGCACTCCATGTTGTATTATTTGGGGTTGTTTTATGGTTCATGGAATGGTTTTATTAAATGTTTTTGGGGATGAAAATTATGGTTTGGTGTGACATTGGTGTGAATTTGGTTTTAAAAGAGGGTTTTTAAATGGATTTCATGTGTAAATATTTTTTAAACTTCTTGAAATTGTTTTATTAAAATTTTAAATGGTTTATTGAGTTACATAAAGGGTGAAAAACATGTTTAGATATTTTTTTGAGTGTTTATGACCAGAAATGGTGTTTTTATGTGTAAATTGTATTGGATATCATGTGTAACTTGTTTTAGAAAAAATATGGAAACTCGTGTATCTAGGTGGATGGACTAGGACTAGTATGCTAGTGATCCATAGTGGTATCATCCATGTTTCACTTAGAAAGTTAACGATGAAAAAAATAACTAAACTTTGATAATGTTGGGGACCACTAATCCATTGGGTTTTCCCCTCCTAGTGGCTTGTGCATGAGAAGGTTATGGACTATGGTTGCTTTTACATCGAGATACAAGGTATCCAGCCCTCACAACTAGCTAGTTCCTAGGGGTGTTCTCATGACTAGTGCTCATGGAATATTTTTTACCTACCATTGGAATGTGGTGTGTTTGGATGGAAAATTCAGTATCAAGAATGTTTTATTTAAAATTTTTGATTCTTTAAAGCTACCTCTTGAAAACTGTTTCATTTAAAAGTTTCACCCCTTTAGAAATTGTTGCAAACATTTCTTGTTTATATAAACTTGTAAGCTTTTTATCTTATAATTTTTTTCACATGAAATATTTGGGGTGGTATCCTATTTGGATTAGGATCACACTCTAATTACACCTTTGGGTGTAAGTAGACTTGGTTATGTTTGATACAGGTAAGGCTAAGGTTTTTGCAGATGGTGGTTCGGGTTGTTAGCTTCCATATATAGTGTAGTGTTATGAAGAAGGCATGGGGATGATGACCCATTGTCATGTGGTGGTTCTTGAGTTGTTTTTTCTGCTACCTTTGAGTTGTGTCCCTCTTGGGATTTGTCTAAAACCATGTATTTTAGTTCGAAATTTTGTAAAAGGATTGTTGGGAATAAACTTTTTAGATTCAGTTTATTTATTGTTTTTGGTAGTTTAATGCTTCTAAACTTGGGTAAATCATTCCCAAAAAATTATTCATGATACTCGGGCACTTGTAGCAACCTGTGGGGATAAGGAATTCTCTTTGGGACTTTCCATGGACTGGGTCGGGTTCCAGTTTTGATGGCGACCAGATCTGGTCTGGGACAACAATGGATCATTTCCATGAAGGAAATTTTTTGCGAAGAGACATTGAGGAAGTGGTTTATAGGGCTTGATATCCCATGAAGGAAAAGGGTCTATAAGGTATTGGTGTCCCATGAAGAAAAGGTTTTCCATAGAGTAGGGTCAGTACGTGGAGCATCAGTAGTACGCAGGGCATCGACCATCTACAGAGCAATAAAAATTTGTGGTAGAAGTGGTGGTCTGCGAAGCACTCACACCACGTGGTGTAATTTAGCTCGCAGAGGATATAGGCAGTTCATGGAGAAAGAAATAAAGTTTGTGTAGGACTCAAGGAAGATACTATCAGCTTATGTGTAGGAAAGATAAGAATTGTTTTGAAAAATAAAATCTATGAAAGCTGATCAAGAAGAACCAAAACATTTCATTTCACCATTTTATGCTAAAATAAGTGCATGCGTTATTGGATTGTTTTAAAAGTTATACATGATTGTAAGGACATATCCTACTCATTGTATTCCAAAAAAAAGGATTATTTTCTAGTGGATTGTGTGGTATTGGATTATTTCCAAACCATACCAAGGAAGTAGATTGTTGAGTATTGAACCTTATTAATTATTATTTTCATGTGGATATGTGTTTGAATTGTGTTCAGTAGGGAAAGAAATATTTAAAAAGAGACAAAGGTTGTTTCCGAAGTAAGGAAACATAGATGAAAAATATATCACTGATTCACCCCATCCCCCTCTCAGTGATACTTGAATAATGATTATGAAATTTCAGATGAAGAGAGTGATGGGATTGGGGTAGGATCACCTTTTTAAATTTCATCATGGTCATAAAAATCATTCCTCGTCTCTTCCTATTGAATGATAAATGAAAGACTTCTCGATCGAGTTGTAAATCATTGTTGGATGAAGGAAGTAATAGAAACTACTCATGTGTGCATGAAGATTCATAAACCATTCCCAAATAACTAAGTCAATTACCAATAGGGAGTTTTTTATCCTTAGATATCTAGAAAAAAATAACGTATTCCACACACGTGTCAACGATCGCTAGACACTCACCACCCAACACAATCTGCTCGATTGAGACAAACTGCACTTGGTGAAGGTAGTTTAAAGAAATTAAACCAAATATATAAAAAATTAGTGACACCAAAACCCTAAATATGATCACATTAAAATAAATAGGAACCATTGAAAATAGAAATAATTTAATAGAAAAAGAGAGTTTTAAATTGAAGTGCAAGACTCCGACATTACAAAAGGAAAACATCCCCTTCCTCGATCACTCAAAATCTTTACCCCTCCATGTGAAGGGTAATAGAGTTTAATATGGAATAATATAACATTATGAAACTAATAAAAGAGAAAAAATAAAATCTACAACACTTCAAGGTTACAATCCTCCAGCACATTCCCTTTTTTAAATTCTTCAACAACCTTTAATGGAAGTGGACACACATATTTATGGGGATGAGAGGTGGAAAAATTTCCCTCCAGATTCATTCCTATAAAATTTTAAGTTAATTTATAATAATAAATGGGATAATATATGGAATGTATCTCCATAAAAGTTTTTCCTCTATCTCTTATTCATGATCCCTCCAAATATCAATTTATTTGGACAAGTGTCAAAAAAAATGATGCCTGAATTACTAAAGAACACTTTTTCTACCCGAGGAGACTCCTAAACTCCCTCTACTTTGACACATTAAATGGGTCTCTTAATGAAAAAAATTCTCCATTAAATTTAATTTGAAAATGATACTCATATTATTCTTTCCAATATAGCTATAATCAATTGATTTGGACGTCCCTAAGCTGAGATATGACTCTATTACTGAGGTGCGGTCTATTATGTCGGCCAGAAATATTTTTCCACTTGATTTATTTTTTTGGGACATTATATTTCTAATTGGGTATGGGTTTAGAAGAAAAAGTTTAATCCCTCAAACAAAATAATCCTAAAAAATAATCAATTCAATTGGATCAAAATTTTAAAAGTTATGCTCGAAATACAGAAGCTTCATAAAACTGTTAAATTTCTAGAATTAAGAAATTTTCACAATTAAGCCCAAAATTCACCAAAAATAATAAAATAATGAAAATAAGATCAAATTGATTAATTTTAATGGATTAATTCACTGAAAAATATCAGAAAAATAATGAAAATATTAGCTCTATCAGAGTATAACTCCAATTTTATTTTACCTTGAGTGATGATAGAAAATTCATGGTGAGATAAATTGAAAAATTGGTATATATTCTAAGAAAAAATTGAAAAATTGAAGTAAATGGATAAAGGTATTTGAATAAAAGAACTTGATTATTAGTCATGACTAATTTTCTCTAAAGGGGTGATTTTGGAGGACGATTTTTTTCTGCTAACACTTTGTTTCATTTTCTTAGTTATAATGCATGTTTCCTCTGAAAAATTGTTCCCTTTGGAATAATTTTTGAGAAATTTTTAGGATAGGAAATTTCTCAAGTTTGGGGGAATTTGATAAGATTAATTCATATATATATATATATATATATATATTGTAACCATTTATTTGGGTTTTGATCAAGTTTTTTACATTGATATTATGGTTTTAAGTTGGTTTTTGTAGAAATTTTCTGCTAAAGTTGAAAAATGAGTGTTGAAAAGGTCTGTAATTTTATACTATTTACACCATAAAAACATATTTACAGCATAAATTCATCGATGTTGGCCAACTTCATAACAATCCATAAGATCCATCAAACTGTAAAAAGTTTCAGATGAATAATACTTATGATGTGTGAACTATAATTACACCATAAAACACTTGGATTTTGAAGACCCATCAAATTTAATTCAAGTCATAAATCTCAAACATATAAAAGCATTAAAGAGTACAAAATTTTTATTTATGGTGTAAACAAAACACTTATGGCGTAAAAGTGTTGGATAGAGATCAATTAAAGAAGACTTGTAAAACCCATTTACTTTATAAGGTAATTTTTCCTATATATTTTCCAGACACTAAATTAATTATAGAGTTCGCTATTTTATTTATTTTCCACTTCATTATTTCTTCTTTTTTATTATTCTCCTTGTTTTTACCTCTTTTTAATTCAAAATTGTTGCTATGGAGTTTTCATTTAAGAAATTATCAATTTCTATTGCTACTTCAATGTTTTTTTCATTCTTCTTCAACTATTTTTCATTATTTTGATCCCTAATTATCACTATTCAACTTCCTTATTCATTATACTATCATGATTTTATTTTTTACTTTCATTGAAATAAATTTCAATTTCATGATTTTATTATTATTGTGATGACTCTTGTTTTAATTGCGTTAATTTTTTTCATGTTTGATACTATCTTTGTCATGCTCATATAAACTACCTAAGGGATAGGGATCAAAATTAGGGGTATCAATGCTTTAATGAATTTATAATTCAAAACTTGGGTAATTTATTAGAAAAAGAATTAGGTTGTTTTTAAAATCATATCGTATTCCCTTGTATGAGCTAGACTAGGAGATTATAAGGGAAGGAACCCGACCTAATTGGAATAAACCAAACCAAAACCAATAATTCTATTTATTTTCTACTTTTATAGTTGCACCTAATTCATCTAGATTAGCAACCACTTCTAGACCAAAGATTTATTACCTATTTGGGTAGATCCAATTTACAAGACCAAGGCTAAATTGGTGACTTTTGAACAACTATACAGTCTAATCCAATAGACTTGGACTTTTTAAATTTAGGGTTATCCTATGTGTAGGCTCCCTAAAATTGATCATGAACCCTTTATTTCATCAACTGATTTCAATAAAATTCATTATCTTAAAACCGAAGTCTTAGAATCATGTGAGGAATCCATTATTAGGTTCAAATTTATAGGTCACCATCCTTTTCTAGTATTTCTCTATGGGTTTGAGTCTAGAATTCCCCTAATATTTGTACCTATGTAGTAGTTCTAGTTGGGTTAATTATAAATTTCTAATCTGATCACACTCATGTGGAATTAATTACATTACACATACTGATCACTTAGTTATAAGAAAAATTTCCATTAGAAGTTCATTTACATTGATACTATGGTTTTTGGTTGGTTTTTGCAAGAATTTTAAGAAAATGTTGAAAAAGGAATATTTCAAAAGTCTACAATATCAAACTATTTACACCGTAAACATATGTTTACAGCATAAATTCATCAAGGTTGGCCAACTATAGAACAAGTCATAATATCTATCAAGACTTAAAAAGTTCCATATGAATAATACTTATGACATATGACCTATACTTACACCATAAAACACTTCAGGTTTGAAGACCCCTAAAATTTCATTCAATCCATAAATCTTAAATATAGAAAAGCACTGAATATGACAAAACTTTCATTTATAGTGTAAACCCAACACTTACTACATAAAAGTTTTGGATAGAGATCAATTAAAGAAGACTTGAAAAACCCATTTATGTTATAAGGTGATTTTTCCTATATATTTTCTAGGCAACAGATGAATTATAGAGTTCACCAATTTATTTATTTTCTACTTCATTATTTCTTATTATTTTTATTCTTATTCTTGTTTTTACCTCATTTTAATTCCAAAAGTGTTGATATGGAATTTTCATTCAAGAAATTATCAATTCTTATTGTTTCTTCAATATATTTTTCATTCTTATTTAATTTTTTTTCATTGATTTGATCCCATGTTGCCATAGTTCAATTTACTTATTCATTATTCTATCATGATTTGATTTTTTTCTTTCATTGAAATAAATTACAATTTCATGCTTTGATTATCATTATGATGAATCTTGTTTCAATTTCATTAATTTTTTGCATGTTTAATACTACCTTTTTCATGCATGGTTAAACAACCTTAGGTCTAGGGATTGAAAGTAGGGGTAGCAATGCTTTAATGAATTTCTAGTTCAAATCTTGGTTAATTTATTAGCTAAGGAATTAGGTTGTTTTTAAAATCATATCACATTCACTTGCATGATCCATACTAGGAATTTTAAGGTAAGGAACCTGACTTAATTGGAATAGACCAAACCAGGACCAATAGTTTTATTTGTTTTATAATTTTGTAGTTTCACCTAATTCATCTGGATTAGAAACCACGTCTAGACCAAATAATGATTTCCTATCTGGGTAGATCCAATTTAATGGACCAAGGATAAATTGGTGACTTTTGAACAACTACTCATTCTAATCCAATAGACTTGGCCTTGTAAAATTTAGTGTTATCATATATATAGGATCCCTAAAATTGATCATGGAACCTTTCTTTCATTAACTAAGTTTAATACAATTCATTATCTTAAATCCCAACTCTTAGAATCATGTGAGGAATCCACTGTTAGGTTCCAATTTCTAGGTCACAAGAATTTTCTAGTATTTTACTATGGGTTCGATCCTAGACTTCCCTTGATCTATGTACCTATGTAGTAGTTCTAGTTGTGTTTAATATAAATTTATAATCTGATCACACTCACGCAAAATTAACTTTGTTGCACGTATTGATCACTTAGATATAAAAAACATTTCCATTAGAAGTTTGGGTCCATCATTGCACTAATATATGGCCATAGGTTGATTTAGAATATCAAATATTATTTTATTATTCTATAATTTATGTAGAGAGAGATAATTAATTCTTATAATCTCATCAAATTTCACTAAAGTATGAACAATAATATTTTCATATGGATCCTTCATATCAAATCTAATATGAAATTCCCAACATTGGAGTGGAGAATAAGTGTTCCCTAATTATCGTGATTCACTTCAGCTATTGCGATTGTATTAACTTTCCATTTTTCATTTTTATTCATATGTTAGTTTAGTTTATTATCCTCATTAGCCCTTAGATTAGGGAATTGATTCACATAATTCCCAAACTCATTGCAACTATAGCACTAAAGTGTGGGTGGTATATTCTATTGAACTCTCTCTTCATTCCTTTCATTAACTAGATTATTCACATTACTTCAATAGTATTTTTCTCAATGGATAGGTTTCCCACACTTGAAACATATTCATGTTCCTTTTAGGAATTCACCTGAGTGTTCCTTCCCGCATTTTTTGAAAGTATGTGGTTGAAATTTTTTCTTCCCTCCATGTGATATGCCACTAGAGCATCCATGAAACTCCATCTTCCTTTTCTTACCACTAGAACTATAAGGGTTTCTAGCTTTCATTTCAGCTTTGAGTTCATATAGAATGATTTCTTCATGGATTCCAAAGTCCCTTATAGCTAATGCCTTTTGAAGACTTGGTTTCAAACCACTAAATAATTGATAAATTTTTTGATTTTAGGGTTGATGATTAAACTGGAATCAAAATCTTGAAAGTCTTGTAAAATTTGCCTCATGGGTACTTTTCATGATCCGAACCAAGCCTAGTCTTGAGCCACAACTACCCCAAGACCACCTCAATAGGCTAAGGGTTGGATACAAGAACCGAAGGGACAATAAAATTGGGGATGCCTTTTCTTGAAACTTTTTCCAACCTAAAGGAAACTAAAAAAGAGTAACAGCCGAGAGATCCCCGCTCCTGAATCCCAACTCTGACCACTATATGCGTTCAACACAGCCTGTATCCCTAAGATCCTCTGAGATCACAATTGACATGTCCTCTGTTTGAAAAATACACAACACGTGTTGGGAAAATCCCATGTAGGTTTAATTATATACATACCAAGTAGGACGCCCTGAAAAGGTGAAGTGTTAATAAGAGATACGCTGAAATGGAAAGAATTAGAGAGAATAAGGTACGGTAAAAGTGAATAGAAAGAGTATAGATCAACCCAAAAAGAGAGTGAAATTAGACCCATATAAACACAAGGAGATCGAAATGGTGAGGATATGAACTCCCCATCGAGTCTTCTCTACCTATAGCCTAAGAGTAAACTTGTCCAACCACAAGAAGCTAGACATGGAAAGCACATGGCATACTCTGCGCATCTTCGCCTCTCCTGGAAGGAGAGTAACCAAGACCTAAGGAGTGGGTACTATAACAGGATATATATATATATATATATAGTCTTAGTCTAAAAAGACCAAATAAGAGAGTAAGGGGATCTACATCTTACAGCCCAGACCAAGAAAGTGAGTAGCCCATAGTTTCAAGTAAAACCATATGTGATGCACAGAACCACATACGTCTGCCAAGGAGGCACAAGTAAAAGGTTCTAAAATCACCGAACCTCGATACTATCTTCTTTGGATGGCACTAACTCACCCACATGGTTTTAGATTTCATCATAAGAACACATCTCAGTGGGGAAAGTGCCCCTCTTTCTTGTGAGTCCAAAGGTAGGTCGAACCAAACCTCTTCACTATGCCTCAGAGTCGAGGGTATTCTCTATTAGTCATTGAGGAACTCCATTTACCAGTTTTAATAGAGGGTACCACTCAATACAGTCATCGGGGAATTCCATTGCACATACACTACTGGAGGGTAAGCCCAGTGAGTCGTCAGGGGGACACTGCTGCTCAGAGCAACTGGAGGTTCACGTCTGGAAGGACATAAGGGAGTAGATTTCTCAACCTAGATAAAGGTTAATCCTGAAATTTCAAGGAAATCTACTTCCTAGATCCTAATAAAGGGTAACTCGAAATTATCGGGGATTATACTACCCATCCCCACTAGAAGGTTAGCCCAAAACTGCTCTGGTAAGCCTATCTGATCGTTGCCATCGTTGGGTGTCATCTCTGTGCATGCTAACCCAGAACATTCATTTCATATCTCAAAATACACCTTTGATGGAACCAAGGTGTTCTACGTTGAAAAACACTCAGGAGAGGCATCTTTTCGAATATGAGTCCAAACGAAGGAGATACAAGGGTTTAAAGATCACTCGGAAGAGCCCAAGAAGAACACAGTGTGTAAGGGTCCCACAAAACGTGTGGTCCTTATACACTACCTAGACATGTATTCTAACTGGTACATGGGTCCCATCCATGTAGGGTTACATTTCGTGTGGGTGGACTACACAGCATGTCCCACCTATCTGGGGATTGGGCCGTGTCTGCTGATCTTATGGTCCTTCACACGACTTGTTCACATGGGAAGTGGAATACATGGTGTGTCAAAGGTGGTACACACCATGTAATTCTTAACTATCATGAAACCCTAGTGTCTACATTGAGGGAGGATACACACCGTGTGTTCTTCATGGTACATGGCATGTAGTTGGGTTTTTCGAGAAACCCTAAGGTTTCTATGATTTTCAGTCACCGCTTCCAAATCATCTCTAAATGTGGACAAGGATGCCTAAATCTGCTCTAAAAACTCCAAATATTTCTGAAGATCATGGTATTTCATCTCCATTCATCACAAATTAGTCTCATTTATAAATGAGGGTTTGGTCGGATCTTCTGCATGCCATCACAGATTTGATCCTCATCGGATTATCACGAAGCCTATGTATTCTTCATCCTTCCATTGTTCCATTTCTATATCTAATCATTGATCGCGATTCTATCTCCATTAGGAAAATCTATCCCAAATCCGAGTGCCTGATCGAGTTCGGGTCGCCCGGTAATTTTTGAGCTAGGAATCGGGGGGTTCCACCAGGGAAGAACATGAAGATTTGAGGGAGAAAAGAACTATAAGAAAGGGTTTGGATCATTGGATATGTGTTCTTGGCCAACCGATCAATAAAAGGCATCTGGTTTGGTTGAAAAATTAATAAACAATATGTTTTTAGCAATTGGGATCATGCAAAGGGGGAATAGATTGAAGAATCAATATTCAACATACTCAAACATTTAATTTAGGGAATAAAAAACACTAAAGATGAGTCATAACACTTTTTGGATCAATCATTGGTGAAGAAAGCACTTACAATAGGTTTGTGATGATCCATTGTGTTCTTTGAGATTCAATTGGCCCTGAATTAGAGGTTCTTCATTCGTCATCGCTCATTCTTCATTCGCCACTGAAGAGGAGAAGATTGAAGGAACTGATGGTAGAGATCAGGGTTATCAAAACCCTAGAAAATATCTTCATTGAGATATTTAAAAATCCTCACTTAATTAATCTTTCATTTAATTAATTAAATAAATAAATTATTTAACCACTTAAATTCACTTCCAACGAGCGATGGGTCGGAACATCCCACACCGACTCATTTTATGTCATGCCTAGGGGAAACACCATGTTCTGGACCCAACCATGGTTTTGTATTTCCGATTTGAATACCTATTTAAGATTTATTGTGGTTTCTTTAATTAGTTTCATGTGAAATATAAAATATTTTTAATATTTTTATAAATTTTATTCCAGGAACACCAAGCCTCAGAATCGCACGTCATCTCATCTCCTAACTCTAGAAAAATATCTAGAAATATTTCAAAGTCTTATAAGGAAAAAACTAGGTCTCTACCTCATTTCCTCATTTAATATTTTCATCCTCAAAAGGATAAAATAAGAAAAAAAACTCAGGATACTGAGTCCACATCTGTCTCTCTCACTCCCAGTTACTTTCCTACACGTTTTTGTGCTACCACAACACTTGAACCAAAGGGATGGATCGTCCTCGCAAGGTCTGGTCATGTTAGTCCTCGATCTCCACTGGGTGCTCTATGAAGTTGGATCCATCCTCGATGTTAATCTCACCCTAGTCAATGATGTGCATGGGTTCATGAATGTATCTCCTTAGCTATAGCATGTGGAAAAAATCATGCACCCGCTCTAGCTGTGGGGGTAAGTCGAGGCGATAGGAAAACCCACCAACCCTCTGCACAATCTCAAACTACTTGATGAACCTCAAGGATAGCTTGCCTCCCTAGCCAAACCTCTACATCCCATGTCATGGGGAGACTCTCAAGAATATGTGGTATCCTTATCCAAACTCCAAGGGCCTATGAAAATGATCTACTTAGGACTTATGTCTTCTCTGGTCCGTCTACATCTATTCATAGATGATTTTCACTTTCTCTTCCATTATCTGCACCAACTCCAGGCCCATAAGAGAGGGATATCCAATCTCCATCCAACACAAGGGTGAACTAAAGGGTATCTCATACAAGGTCTCTAAAATGTTTCATTTCGATAGTGGAGTGGTAGCTATTATTGTACGCAAACTCCACTAAGGGCAGGTGATCCTCCCATCTCTGGTTGAAATCCAACACTCAAGACCTCAGTATATCCTCTAGCACCTGGATAGTGCACTCAGTCTGCCCATTGGTTTGGGGGTGAAAGGTTGTACTCATCTGCAGCTGAGTCCCAAATTCCTCCTACAGACCTCTCCACAATCGTGATCTAAACCACATGTTACAATTGGAGACAATAATCGATGGTACCCCATGAAGGCAGATGATCTCTCATACGTATAGTTATCCCAAACTCTCTACCAAACTCTACTCTCTAATGGAAAGTAAGTGTTCCAACTTCATGATTCGGTCTACTATCACTTATATGGTGTCATGTCCCTTCATTATTCATGGAATCCCCATGAAAAAATCCATGAATATTCCATCCCATTTCCACTCTGGAATATCAAGAGGCTGTAACAAACCTACCAGAACCTGATGATCATCCTTCACCTACTGATAGGTAAAGCATCGTGAGATGAACTTAGCTACACTTTGTCTCATGTTAGACAACCAAAATTTCCTCTAAAGGTCCCTATACATATTCCCCATGTCAGGATGTACAGATAAGGGAGAAGTGTGGAACTCCCACATCACCTCTTCTCGCAACACAAATGGAACCATTGTTCACCCCTGGAACAAGATCTCATGATTTTTTCCTTCAGAATATCTATCTGGTGCATCGCCTAGGAATATATGATCACAAAAAACTTCTCATTAAATGTCCCCCATCTAGGACTCTTTCACACACTCAAGGAGCGAAGGATTAAACACCATTAATTGTAAGAAAATTGTATCCTCCTGCTTCAATAAGGTCATTTGTAGGGAATCCAACTATTCCAAAGCTTCCCACGCTAGTAAAGTCTGGGAAATCCTACTAAGGATATTTGCTGCAACATTTAACTTCCTCAAAGTGAATATTATCTCAAATTCATAGTCCTGTAGGAACTCCAACCATATTCGATGCCTCAGGTTCAGCTCTCTCTGAGTAAAGATGTACCTGAGACTCTGGTGGTTTGAGTAAACCACAAAGCACTCTCCCAGAAGGTAGTGCCTCCATATCCTCAAGTAAAAAAACTACCGCTACGAGCTCCAGATCATGATTCAAATAATTCTTCTCATGGGACCTCAACTTCCTCAACCCATATGTGACGACCTCCTATAATTGCATCAACACGCAACCTATCCCAGCTCCTGAGGCATCGAAATACACCACAAACTCAACTCCTTCCTCTAGTAGTCTCAAAATTGGGGTGCTTTTTAGCCTCTTCCTCAACTCCTCGAAGGCCTTCTGGCACTACTCATACCAGGTAAACAATTGTCTTTTCCATGTCAGAGTGGTCAAAGGGGCTACTATTCTGGAGAATTATGCCACAAATCTCCTATAGTAACCTGGAAAACCAAGAAATCTCTACACCTCTAACACATTCTTAGGTGACTCCCAAGAAATAACTACTTTTATATTTGCTGGATCCACATATATAACTTGTTTGGAAATTTAATTCCCCAAAACATAAACCTCTTATATCCATAACTATCATTTTTAGAGCTTTCCATAAATTTGGTGCTCCTGAAGTAAATCAAGGACCATCCTCAAGTGGTTTGTATGTTCCTCCTCTATTGCAGAGTAGACAAGTATTCCATCGATGAAGATGATGAAAAACTGGTCCAAGTAAGGCTATAATATCTAGTTCATCAAATCCATGTAAATGAAAGGGGCATTTGTCACACCAAAAGGCATCACTATGAACTCTTAGTGTCCATAGAGACATCGAAAATACAACTTCATAATTTCAACCTCGCGAACCCGCAACTGGTGATATCTAGATTTGAGATCGATCTTGGAGAAACATTTTTCACCTCATAGATGATCAAATATTTCATCAATCCTTAGAAAGGGGTACTTGTTCTTTATCTTGGCCTGGTTCAGGCAATTATAATCAATGCAAATTTGTAGGCTCCCATCTTCCTTCTTCGCAAACAGAACTGGAGCTACCTAGAGGTACACCCTAGGTCTGATGAAACCTTTCTCACGAAGGTCCTCTAACTACAACCTCATCTACCAAAGCTCATTGGGTGCCATCTGATACACCATAGAAGATATTTGAGTAATCCCTGATTGAAATTATATGAAAAACTCCAAATCCCTCCTCAGAGGTAGTCCTTAAATGTCTTTGGGAAAGACGTCCATATAATCCTCCACAGCTGAAGGAATCCAGATGCCTGAAGAGCCTACTACACCAAGGTTCATACTTTCTAGATGATGGGTAATAGTATGTTACCCCTTTATCACAACACCCATTCATCTCTCTATGAGGTCACTCTCACTGAAAAAGGAGAACCTTATCCCATCAGCGTGTAGACATCTGAGTAGTCTGAGGTGACAGTCAATCTAGGCTTAGAACATGGAAAGTCAATCCATGCCCAAGATAATGTTTTAGGGTTCCATCATGACAAATGGTGGGTCCCATGTGAACCTATCTCCTCCAATCGATAACTCGTACTACCGGTAGATGAAAGATATGAAGGAATCATTCCATGTAGGAACCTCAACACATAGCTATTGTGCTAGCGCCTCTACCAGGAGCTCTAGCTTCCACACCAAGAGTTAAGAGATAAAATAATGGATAGCATCTATATCTACTAATACTGAGTCAATAGTATAGTTAACTTAGATATTACCTCAAATCATCTTCTACATTGTAGTATTGTATATGTATAAAGCCTACAGTTGCCCGCGGCCCCAGTTGCCAGCTCCCTGAGCCTGACGTGGCCTTCCTGGTGGTGGTGGTGGAAGAACCTCATACTATCATCCCCCACCTACAACTTCTCTTGCTCCTCTTCCATCTCTTCATCCCTAGGGACCACCCTTTCCTTGTCTAGTAGATTCTTAATCATATCATTGTATTTGTTGTGGCATTCTATATATTGCTTGTCTAGGATGCTCGGCTCGCCTAATTAGGAATTCTCATTCCATGTGTCCTTTCCCATCACAAGTATAGAACTAACCCTATCTAGTATACCCTAGTTCTCTACACTGACCATGTATAGCACAACCATGTCCCTAGGTCTACTCATGAAAGGGTCTCATATTCCAAAATCTCTGGCCTCTACCTGCTGCTGCAGATGTCTCAACTCTGTCGCACCTACCGCCAGTTCTATCTATCTAACATACCTCTATCAAGAATCTATCTGTAACAAGTGCCCACTCCAGTACCTTGGCATAGGTGGGGATGCACAAGGGTAATATGATGGCATGAATCTCTCTATGGAGTCTCTACTTGAACTTACATGCTCAAAAGTAGCCATCTCTGATCATGTCAAGGGAGTATCACATAAGGTTGGTGAACCTCGTCATGTACTCTTCCACTATCATCACTCCCTATTGAATCTCCATAAGATCTTGAATCCAAATGGAGAATAAGTAGGAGGGGTAGTAATCCTCATGAAATATCTGCTAGAAGTCATCCCACAAGAGTGTTGACCCATCATGCATCTGAGTAACTAACCTCTACCAGTGCTCAACTGCTCCATGGAAAAGACTGGCTACCAAAGCCACCATCTGACCTATCAATGTCTGAACAAGCCTGAAGACATGGACCACCGACTCCAACCAATCTTATACTTACTGAGGATATGGCTCCCCATGAAACCTTAGTGGTCTCTAGTGCTGAAACTCATAGAGGGCACTCAACATGTGCCCATCCTCAGCCTTCTCTTCTGGGACTATCTGCTGCTCAACGAGTGTGGGTTCTGCTACCTACCCATAGGAAGGAAGGGGATTGCAAGATGGACCCTGAATTGAGGCCTTGTCACTCATGGGATCATCATCATGAACTGGAGATGGTATCCTAGTTGGATATCATCGTGGAGGAATCTTGAAAATTATCAATGAGTATCATGGTCAGATGGGCATATATATATATATATATGTAAAGACAATGGGGAGATGACTCAAGAAGGACAGTCAAAGACTCAACCCTATATGATGAATGTACCATTGTTCCCCACAAAAAAAATTATCAGGGTACCAAGTCGACAAGTGGGTAATCAGGGTCTTGGTGAATGGCTATGTTGGTCGCTTGCACCATCAATGGACTCCCTGGACTAAGAGATGCTCTCGAGAAACTTTGATTATATTTCCCTAAACCCAACCAATAACTTTTTAGGGACACATCCAAACAATGTACCAAGAGTTTAACCACCTCTAATACCACTCTATCATGACCCAACCCAAGCCCAGGAATAAGTTTAAACTACCCCAAGCCCACCTCCACAGGCCATGGGTTAGCGACGAGCACCGAAGGCACAACAAACTCGGGGAGGCCTTTACCTAAAACATGTCCCAACCTAAAGGAAATTTAAAAGGGGTAATAGTCGAGAGATCCCTACTCCTGAATCCCAACTTCTAAAACCATACGTAGTCCACACAACCCATATCTCAAAGCTTCTCTGAGATCATGATTGACTTATCCACCATCTGCAAAATACATGACATGTATTGGGAAAAGTCCATCAAGGGATGAATATATACATACCCGGTAGGAAGCCCTAAAAATGTGAAGGGGGGAAGTAAGAGATACAATAAAAAGGAAACCAGTAGAGAGAAAAAGGTATGGTAAAAGTGAATAGAAAGAGTATAACCCAACCCAACAAGAGAGTGAAAGTAGACTCATCCAAACACAAGGAGCTCGAAATGGTGAGGAGATGAACTCCTTGTCGAGTCTTCACTACCTATAGCCATAGAGTATACTCGTCTAACAATAAGAGAGTATGGGGATCTCCATATCACATCTCATCCCAAGAAAGTGAGTAGCCAACAGTTCTAAGTAAAATCATTTATAATGCCCAGCACCTCATACGTCTGCCCAGGAGGCACAAGTCAAAGGGGCTCAAATCACTACACCTCAATACTATTATCTTTGGATGGAACTGACTCGCCCACACAGTTTTAGATTACATCATAAGAATTCATCTTAGTGGGAAAATAACCCCTATTCCTCGTGAGTCCAAAGGTAAGTTGAACCACGCCTCGTCACTATGTCGTACAGTCAAGGGTCTTTTATGGTAGTCACTAAGGAATGCCATTGACTGGTCCTATTGGAGGATACCACTAGGGATAGTCATCAGGGAACACCACTTACCAGACACTACTGGAGGATAATCTTGATGAGTTTTCAGGGGGGACATCGTTGCTCAGCCTGGCTAGAGGGCCATGCCTAGAAGGTCACCGGGGACTACACTGCCCAACCCAGCTGGAGGGTCAGCCCAAAATGTAGAGGAACTCCACTACCTAGATACTACTGGCGGATAACTCAAAATCATTAGGGACTATACTATCCAGTCCCATTTAAGGGTTATCTTGGAATCATCAAGGACTAAACTGCCCAGCCCAGCTGGAGGGACAGCCTGGAACTACTCTAGTAAGCTTTTCTGATCACTATCATCATCGGGTTTCATCTCTGTTCATGCCAAATCATAACATTCATTTAATATCTTGAAATTTTCTTTTGAGGGAACCATCGCATTCTATGTGGAAAAATACTTAGGATAGATATCTCACAGTCCAAAATCTGAGTCCAAACTAAGGAGATATAGGGGGTATAAAGATCACTCAGAAGAGCTGAAGAAGAACACGACGTGTAAGGTGCCCACATAGTGTGTGTTCCTTCTCCACTGCCTGGTTGTGTCTTTTAGCTAGTACACAGGTCCCATCTATGTAGGGTTACACACTGTGTAGGTGGACTTCATGGTGTGTCCCACCTATTCAGGGACCATGCCAAGTCTGCTAGTCATGTGGTCCTTCACACATCTTGTTCACACAAGAAGGGGGATACATGTAATGTAGATGGGGTTACACATCTTGTCCTTCTTAACTACAATGAAATTCTAGAACCACCACTAAATGAGTCTACACACTGTGTGTTCTTCATGGTACACAGCATGTAGTTGGGTTTTTTCATAAACCCTAAGGTTTCTTTGATTTCCAGCTGCCACTTCCAAATCCTCTCCAACTGCGACCAAAAAAACATGAATTTTATCTAAAAACTATGAATCTTATTGAAGATCGTGGGATTTCATCATTGTTCTTTGTGAATCGGAATCATTCAGAAATGTGGGTTTGGATGGATCTTCCACACACCTTCGTTGCTCATCAAATTTTTCCAAATCCTACAGATTCTTCATCCTTGCATTGTTCTATTTCTGGGTCTAAGCCTTAATCATGATTCTAATACCATTTAGAAAATCTGCCCCGAATCTGGGTGCTCGATTGAGTTTGGGTCACCTGGTAATTGTCGATCTAGGAAACAGAGGGTTCTGTCGGTGAAGAACGTAAATATTTGAGGGAGAAAAGCACCATAAGTAAGGGTTTGGATCATTGGCCAAGAATTCTTGGACAACTGATCAAGAATGGGCATCTAGGTTAGATGAACAATTAATAAATAGTATGTTTTTAGAAATTAGGAACAATCAAAGGGGCGTATATTGAAGAATAAATATTCAACATGCTCAAACATTTAATATAAGGACTAAAAAACACCAAATACAAGTCTTACCTTTGCTTGGATCGATCATTGGTGAAGAACGTGCTTGCCAACAGGTTTGGGAGGAGTCGTTGCATTTGATGCACTTAGATTCACCCTGAATCAGAGGTTTGTTTTTCTTCATCACTCATTATTCATTCTCTAACAGAGAAGAGAAGAATGTAGAAACTGTTAGCAGAGATTAGGGTTATCAAAACCCTAGAAAATCTCTACATGGAGATATTAATAGATACTCACTTAATCAATCTTGAATTTAATTAATTAAATAAATAAATTATTTAACCACTTAAATGCATCTCCAATGAGTGGGGAGTCAGAATGTCCCGCGCGAACTCATTTTATATCATTCCTAGGGAAACACTGTGTTCTAAACCCAACCATAGTCTCATATTTCCGATCTGATTAACTATTTAAGAGTTATCATGGTTTCTCTAATTAGCCACATACACAATATAAAATATATTTAATATTTTTATAGATTTAATTCTAGGAACACCAGGCCTTATAATCACACATTATCTTAGTTACTTGATCTATAAAAATATTTAGAAATATTCAAATTCTTATAAGGAAAAAACCATGTCTCTACAGTACTAATGGGTTGATCATCCTTCTACTTAAGATTAATGGATTACTTCTCCATTTTTGTATGTAAAATATGAGAAAAGTGATTATTAAAAAATATCCCCTAAACTCATCCCATTACATTGATTCAATTTTATCCTCTTTCCTTTTATTCTTAATAAGATTCCGCCATTTAATAGTTTCACCTTCCAAATGAAAAACAACTAGGAAAAATTTTTCATGGTCCGATCACTAAAGAATGGAAAGTATATTTTCCATTGTATTGATCCATTTCTCAACAACCATTGGATTGATATTTCCATAAAATGAGATTGGATATTGTCACATAAATGATTCGATGGAATAATTCTCCCTCCTTGGTAAATTAATAGGTACAACATGACATATGTTACCACTTATAGATTGAGAGAGTTGAGTGAGCATAGTCGCAAAGTATTACATACCATATTCTAATATATTTGTTTTCTCTTAAGTAATTATGTTTCATTTTTCATCGCATTCATTGTTCACATGATTCTTTAAGGTTCCATTTATTGACTAAGACCAAAAAATATAGTGTGAAAAACAATAATCATAGTGGGAAACCACATAATCATAAAAAAATCATTTATAGGATATCTAAATCATTACGCCTTATTTTTAATTTATGACATATTAGGTTTAACATAGGTTATTCATTATCATCATCTATTCAAATCATTCATGATGTTTTGTAAAGATTTTATGAATTTCCAAAACATATCCCTTAGGAGTATCAAACTAGGTGTAAAATAAGGTCCATTATCATGCACTAGGTGACGATCGATTCAAATCCCAATGCACTCCTTTTGGAATGGAATAACACATATTTCTTGGCCAATTACTACCAGTTGGATGGAATTCACCCATTATATTATCAATTTTAATTATATCATCACACATGTTTATCGAGAAGCAAACATGGTTGCAGATGGTCTGGCCAACATAGGAGTAAATCAAGACATTACCTAGTTCGAAGACCTTCCCTATGCTCTTATTTCCTTTCATGAAAAATATTTTAATATGATCATGTATTTTAGACTCTTGTAATATTTCTTTTAATAATATTTGTTCTTTGGTCATTTTGGGCCAAGACATCACATTTTAAAAAAACCGAATTTTTCTCATACTAGTTTCTAAAGGTTAACTAAACCTTTTTATGATACCAACTATATAATCCCTCACACTTTTCATACATCAATATCTCATATAAATATATGGATATTCATTACATAACATAATGATCCATGATATAATTTTATGGGTCTAGTGCCTTTGTAAAGGTGGATACATAAACAACTAGTTCATAACTGAACTACATCATCTCTCACTAAGTTCTCTATAATTAGTACCCTTCTTAGACATATCATACATAATAACTTTCTTCATAACTTAGGGAAAGGAAACATAATAAAGGGTGAGCTCAAATTCTCGGTAAGTTTAAACATGGGAGATACCAATCGATGATCATATAAAAGCATAAGATAAGAATATGGGTATGAGATCATGAATATAACATACAAAGTTCACACCCAATCTATCATGGATTGTAAACATGATTCATGACACAAAACATTATCTTTCCAAAATACATGAATCATAAGAGTGATAAATCATCATAAATCAATCATAAACCATAAGTTCGTGTCATATAAGTGTGGCACCATGATAAATATAGAAACCATTTCATATGTCAAGGTTAAATACTGAGACCATCAAATCATAATGGATCAGGTAACAATAATTGTTTCCCATATCATAATGGATCACACATCATCACATGTTTCCCATAGTGAATCAAGAACACCATCTCATTTTCCATATCATATCAAGAAAATCAACTTGTTTCCCATAATGGATCAAGCACATCAGCCTATTTCCATATAATATCATGTACATCAACTTATTTCCCATAGTTATCTCATAAGATATAAAACTTTACCCAATGCATTGGAGGGATGTACAATTTTGGGCCCACCCATCACATAATGATAACCATAAATATGTATACCATAAAATCATTAAACATTCATAATATCATCATATCATAACTTGTGAAAAGAAAATGAGTTTCATAAACATTTCATAAATCCATTATATCACAACCCATTGAAAATAAATAGGTTTTATAAACATCTCATCATCATAATCATAAACCATATAGATAAAGAATAAGGATTTTACAATTTTATCATATCTCTAGTAAAACATAAGCAACGCTGAAGGTTTTTCTCATTAATAAATAGAAATTCCATAAAATATCATTAAAATATTCTTGAGGAAAATACCCTTTCCATTTTTAAATAACTTCTTTAAAATATAAAAATTCCCCAAATATTAAAGAATGAATTTTATTTTAAAATAGAATTGGAATATTTTAAAGGAATATTTAATCAATTGGTGTTCATGATGATGGGAAATACCATTCATTTTATGTATGTTAAAATAAATATTCCTTTCACACTTTTAGTAAAAAGAAAAAAAACCTAGTTTAGAAAATTAAAAGAAGATTCCATTTAAAACATTTTTTAAAATGTAAAACATGGGTAAAAATATATTTAAAAAATCATTTGGTGATAGTAAAAACCTTCTTTAAAACATTTTTATAAAACATGGACATGGAATAAAATGTATTTTCAACCAAAGATAAAAATAAAGTCTATTTTTATTAAAAAAGTTATTTCGGTCTCTTGAGTACTTAAAGATAGTAAAATGAAATAAAAACATGAATTATATAGAAATAACCATAGGAGAATAAAATTTATGAGTTTCTTGAGTGATATATTATAGTATTTCATCATCATAAACTTAATCATAAACAATCCTGATAAACAATAAGATTGTAACATAAAACCTTTTCCACTTCAGAAACTTTTGAATCATAAGCCCCGTGAAAGAGATAATCTTATATGGATATGAATATCCTAAAAATTTTCATGATAGTAATCATAAAAAAACATTAATTTTCAGAATATACACCACATAAAAGAAACAACTAATGAATATGACATGTGTCTCACAAAAGTAAAAGTGAGATGAGAATCCCTTGCCGCTATGGTAATATTTTGAATCGTAAGCCCCATGAAATAATAATGTAAAATGAAACTTTAAATATCATGAAAATAATTATAATCCTTATATAACATGTTAAAGGGTAATTATATATACCATATAAAATAAATTAGGTGTATAATAATACAATATGTCTCAGTGAAGGAAAATTGAGACTAAATCCCCCACCTCAAGTCTTAACTTTATTCGTACACTTTTGAACCTTATGTATAATAAATAGTGGTTTATTATATATATATTCTATAACCATACTCATATATATCATACCATATATTATTTTCTTATAACCTTTTACTACCTTTTTATTAATAATTCTTTATTAAAATCATTGTTCTTGGTGATAACTACTTCATTTTTCATGTATGTTTTGGTTCAGTAGTTTTGGTTTTTGTACTTTGATAATGGTTACATAATTTAAAAAAGTTAATAATGATATAAATATCATATATATTCATTATATACATATTTATAGTCATCAATAAAAGTTATATATTGAAAAGTGAATTACATCGTTCAAAGAGATGGTAGGTCGTACGTATGCATGAACACTGATTCCATTTTTTCAACGGATGGAAAGAAAGAAAGGTATATAATAATTTACCATTTAATAATAATTTTTATATCATATATATTCATTAAATATATCCATATTATCTTCCATTCTAAAATAAAATGAAAAAATGTATCACATCGCTTCGTGGAGGTGGTAGTCCACACGTACACATAAGCAACATTATCATTTTTCATCATATTTGAAGGTAAGATGGTATATGTGATATTATAATTTTATAATTATAAATATTTCATAAATATAATATATAAATATTAAATCCATTATTATCTCTATTCATGATAGGTGGTGATGGGAAACGAATTCCATCGGTTTATAAGGTCGTAGTTCGTCGTACACACAATCGACAGTTTCATTTCCCATTTGATGGAAGAGGAGATGGATGTAGGTTATGAAAATAACATAATAAAATCTAATTACAGGTTAGATAATTATTTTATTATATCATAATAGTTTAAAAATATGTTAATGAGGTTTAAGAATAAATAAAACAAAAATGCATGGTTTAGGACTATACCTCTTATTTAGATAACCTCTTTGGGTTTAAACCTAGAGACTTATTATGAGGATTTAATAATCAAAACATGGACTGTATAATGTGTTAATATGAGAAAATAATTTATTTTTATAGGTATTTTCCGAACAAAAGGTATTAAGAAGCGCGAAGAGGATAAGAGATGGGATTTCCTTTTATAAGTGGGGGAGATAATACACTTGAAATTTTTGAAAAGAAAAAAATATAACCACATTGTTTACACACTAAAAATATTAAAATGGATTATTATATAATTTTAGATGATATAAGATCTAAATATTTCCATAAATTATAAATTAGACAAGTTTTAGGTCATTTTAACCCTTATCTTTTTTGTTTAACCCTAGTAAACTAGTTTTAACCTTAACTACAGTAATTAATTTTTACTATTTTTACAATTTATTATGAAAAAAAAGTTGGAATTATTAAATAATATTAATTATTAAAATTAAAAATACTAAATCCATTTAAATAAATTCAATTCACATAAGTTTCATAATTCAATTTAAAATTAAACTCGTAGATTCGACAAAAAAGAGGTTTTCTAAAGAAAAAGTTTTCCTAAGTATAAAAAGTTTTTATATCAAAATTAAAGGTGAAAAATATTAAAATGAACTAAATTGTATTAATAATAATATAATTTTACTAATTTTACTTTTAAACCATTTTAAAATAAAATTTCACTTTTAAACGCTTGAAATGAAAATATAGTTTTCAATAAAAATTAGTACTTTTCAATATTCATAAAAAAATAAATCTTTTCAAAAAATTATCAAAAATTCACTCTAAGATAATTTTAAAATTTTGATTCAAAAAATAAATTTAATATTTTCAAATAAATTTTCTAATAGTGGCCAAAATTTAATTTTAATAAAAGTATGCAAAATGTGACAAAACCATTGTTTAGAAAAAATACAGTTTTTAAGAATAAAACTAGATTTATTCTCATAACATTACTGGAAAAAAATTTAGATGAATTATAAAAAAAATATTGAATATAAAATATATAAATTTCATTAAAATCATTCACTAATAGTGATTAATTTAATTTATTATGATAAAAATCCATTGCACGTATAAAAATAGTTTTTCAAAAAAACATTTATTTCATTTTTAAATGATTTTTTATTTTCATTTCCAATCAATTAATAACAAATGAATTTATTTTATACATTTTTAAACAATATAATTTTTATAATTTAGTTATTACTATTCATACCCACTAATTTAATAGTTATGTTGTAATGATATACTATATTATGGTTCGTTAAAACTCGATGTTTCGTGTAACGCAATCTATTAAAAAATTAATTTATTTGAAAAAAAATGTTTCATAAAATCTTATTGTGTTACATAGTTCACCCATGTCATGTCAAACTATGAATAATATCATCTAGAAATATCATCTATTAAGGGATTTTAATCAAATTGGTGAAGTCTAAGTTAGTAGACTTGCCACAGAAGATATTTTGGTAAAACCATTAAATAAATCCTTATCATAATAGATTCATAAATGTCATGTCAGTGTCATAGGATGAAAAATATTATCAGTTATATACAATATAAGTGGTTTTCTATTAGATTTTTAGTCCTAGAACCAACTTATTTTTATACTTTTGATTACCAAAATATATTTATTATTATCACTTATTGGTCATTTTTCAACATAACACTATTATGATAATGTCTGAAGAATATTTGTCACATTAATGAGCTAAATATGTTCCCTTATATAATGAGAACCTCGAGATTCTATGATGATATTATTAAATAAATATTTCCTATGGAATAGATACATTAATCTGAAGAAAAATGGATGATGTATGACTAAAAATTGTTTGATCTCATAAGAACTAAGACTTCTTCTCATGAAGTTCACACTTAGTGATCTCCTAGAATGTAGGTCTTGATGATGGACTTTCCAATAGGAACACCACATGTTTTTATATATTATTGGATATTTATATATATTATCTTGTGTATTAGCCCATGTACTTGATATTATTATTAATTTGTGTCATGAATTATGTTCTTTAATGCATGGATGAAAATCATGATGACATATGCTCACAATGAGGTAGTATGTGTTGGGTATGTCATAAGTGATATAATAGTAATTAAATGGTCAAGAAAGGATTTTTACCTTTTTTAGAGTAGGTAATCTAGAACTAACTACTTGTACTTTGATTACATGTATATCTGAAGTTTTTAATATTAAAAAAACATCTAATTACATATTATTCATTATTTTTCATGACTTTATTGTAATAATGTCTTAGGTTATCTGTCACATTGATAAGGTCATAGAAGTTCCCCACTGTGATAAGAACCCTGAAGTTCCATGATAATATTATTAAATATAGTTCTATGGTTATATAATTCACTATGATAGGATACATAATATATAGAATCTCTAGTATGAGTACTCGTAAGATAATGATACTTATTCTTATGAATTTCCCACTTGGTATTCTCTAACACAGAAGATTATTAGAAAAAACTCGCTAGTAGAAATTCCACATGTTTTAGTGTCATCGAATATTCCTATATGTGAGAATTTGTAATAGTACATAAACTTTAATATTATCATTACTGTATTTCATGACTCACATACTTAAATTTACTGACCAAAACCATGACACCATATATTCACAAGAAGTAGGGTTTTTTGGGTGCATCACAAATGGTATGTTATTAATGGATAAGTTGAGTAAGGATCCATCTCTTCCATCACTATAGAAAGTGATATATCGTCCCTTTTATTGGAATAAAACCATCACCTTAAATTCTATGGTCATAGTATAATGATGTGTTTATTTCATATAGTCAAAGAAAGATGTATTAAGAATATAGGTTAATAAAACAGATTTGCAACCTTCTTGATGAGACATTGTGAAAAGTGATTATATTACACAAAAATCATTTGTATGTGTTTTCTGACATTATTACATTAATTTATTTTCTATTGGGTTCATTGACCCACTTCTAGATAGTGATCTTAGACTTTAGGCAAGCCAAGCTAATTCCAATGAGAAATAATCCAAGAGGATCACACAGTAAGTGTTTCCATTGATCTCGATTAAATTATTGTTTAATTTAATTAATGAAATAAATATTATTTTCATAACTGAGGAACATTTTATTAATGTTTTATAAATCAAAAATATTTATTGATGAAAGAATTATTTGATTAAATATTTATTTTATTATTCAATAAATTTTGAGGAGTTGGAGCAAACCAAAATCATGTACAGTGAGGAATATTTATTTACAATCTGGTAAATAATATTTATCATTGTGCGAGTTAGTGTACTCCATAAAATAATTATATTATTGTTATATGGTATGAGGCTTGATTATTATTATTATATTATTTATGGTCTGGTTTGTAATTAAATAATATTTTAACCTAAACCCTATTTTTATAAATAGATGGTTATGTCGATTATAAAGGGTTAATTAAGACTTGATAATCATTGTGTACAGTAGAATTCTCTCTCCATTCCTCCTCCTCTATTACTCTCAAGAATTAGAAGTTATAGATAGATTCCTTTAATCTCAAAAGAACTAGAAGAGATCAACATGATCGACACAATACAATAGATCCACCATGTTAGCACCCGGTGTTCTTTTGGTGCTTCTCGGATATCAAAAGAGCATGTGTGGATCACTACTATAGGGACTTTATACTTGGATCCTTACAACACAACAAAGATAATGTGGAAATGGTTTTTTAATGATCAACATCATATATGAATAAATATCCTAAGATGAGGTATAATTTTATTTGATCACATTTAAATTAATAATAAATTTAATATGAAAAGACCCTCTTTAGGTTATAGGTTCTCTTATGTCAATATTTGGTGAACAAATTCATTAGTCCTGGCATTTATGTAATGAAAAATTTGTGAATGATCCACTAATTTGACAAAACCTTTATGGCTATTTCACCCACCAAGGTTCTTACACTATGCCTGAGACCTTTAATTGGCATCATAGTGATCACATTTAAAATTTAAAATTATTTATTTTATTGTTGATATTTATGTGAAATAGTGATTAGATATTTCATTTCAATAAAATTCATTCTTTAATACAGTATTTAATTAACATGATTTCTATATTTTAATTTTCACCATTCAATGTTCATTTTCTTGAAGGATTAAGAATATATGAATAATGACTAGAGATTCCATCAAGGAGTGCCAAAGATTCTAGTTGAATATCATGGGATTACACAACCTATATCTAGGGTACACACCGTGTACCCAACTATACTGCATCTATTCGTGTCATGGGATACATGATGCACCGAGAAATAACTACATGTGGTACATTTATTGAACACTGTGTATAGATTGGGCCAACCTAGAACACATTTTTCAGATTATATGGCTTGTAGATGGCTTACATTTCGCATAATCTACATAGTTTAGCAGTGAAATTCATGTTAACCATGTGGTCAAATACACAGTCAAAACCACATGAGACTAACAACATGGAAAATTAATGAAATACATGAGGTTTATTTGGTGTAAAAGATATATAGTTCATTAATTATCATGTCCTAAGTACATATCAAGACATTTAGTGAGTCAATAAGACACACAACTAGCGGAATACATGAAGTGTAACTGGAATACACCTCGTGTGTTTCCGCATTCAAAGAACGCACCAAGCCTTTCAAAGGGTTACATGGATACACATAAAGAGAGATAAATGGTGTGTATCTAGCTTGTGCATGATGTGTAGTCCATCCAAGGTATATTCTATATCCCTAGACATTTACCTCAGGTACATGACAATCAAGTTACATGACGTGTAGCTCGTAAGTACATGCTGTGTAATCTCCCAATAAAGGAAATAATTAAATTACATTAAATTGTTAATTATAGCATAAAATCCTTATTATATTGATTGGAATTGGATGTGTTTGAAAATTTAATAAAGGTTTTAAAGATTATTAAATGCTTAATTAATTTATTATAATTATCTGTAATTATTGGTTCTGCTGCTTATTTTCCATAAATTCATTTATGATGGATATATCTAAGAGAATTCAGATAATCATTAAGTTAAAAAGGAATTTATTTATTTATTTATTTATTAATATAAGCATGTTTATCTTAAATAATAAAGAATTAATAGAAATGAATTTTATCCAGTATACTTTTACGTAATTGTTTCATCTATATAATCAATCATGAGCTTAACCAATACCTTTTTATGTGTTGGAATTATTTAATTTAATTTATTACATGGTTTTTCAATTATTATTTATTAAATTAAATATGATGGTATGTGAGTCATCATTCCATCCTTTATTATGTAGGACCTGTGTGTCCAAGATTATTTATATAATTATCCCTGACCAATCCTTTGGTCCCCATCACCTAAATTTAACCTAAAATTAGATGTACTAAATGGATTACCTTAAGATGTCTGGAGGTAGTTCAAGATCGAACCAAGATTATACCAAACTAGGTGATACACAGGTGGGAAGGTGAAATATTATAACTCATTCCAAGACTGACATAAGAAGTCTTCCCCTAGGTCATTGGTTGATTTATATTCTACTCAATAAATCAACCATTAGATAAATCTCATGATCTATTTATTTATTCATTAATTTATTTATATCTTATGAATTATTTATTTTATGGAAGCAAGATCTAGATCGCATAAATTAATGAATTATTGTAAAAATATGGAATTTAAATAAATGAATTATGCATAAATGTTTTATAAAACTTGGTTAATAAATTAAGTAAGATCCACTTAATATCAACAAGAGGTGTAAAGGATAAAACAAGATAAAATTGATGCATAATAAATAAAATCCCTTAAATATATATTAATTCAGACTTGTCCTTCCATTACTTGATTAGTAATAAAATCCATAGAACTAAATGTTTGACCAACCCATGTTGGGAAACTTACTTTTATCATGGAGTTCTTATGAGAGTTTTGGGTTTAATTAACTAACTTGCATCAAGAGGAGTATCCCGTGATAAACTTGATGTAACTTGGAGGAAATTATTATGGAAATCCTAGTTAGGATTTCAGGGTTGGGGAATCCACTCAACAAATCAAGAATTTACAAGATCACAGTTAGAAAATACCTACCTTTATAAATACCTTCAAGTAGTTTGATCAACCCATATTGGGGTTATGTGAAGGGGAATATGGATATTTTTCACTATAATGTACTAATAACTATAAATTCTGAGTCCAATAGTGAGTATTTTGGGGACCTGATAAAATAGTGGGATATTTAATAAAATTAATATTATTATTATGTCTCACACAATTTGTAATCAATAAAAGTACTGATAAGTTAATCTTTTATAATTTTAGAATAATAGAAATCTTATTATCCACATTATACCTACAATCAATATTGGAAAAAGACCATATCCTTACTGGAAGTAACTTCCAAGAATGGTTAAGACACCTTCAGGTTGTGTTGCCCCATGAACGGAAATCTTATGTTCTAGAATCCTCATTACCTAATTTTCATGCTAAGGAGGTAGGTGATGAAGAGTTAGATGTATATGAAAAACACATAAGTGATGTGATCAATGTTTAGGGTTTAATGCTTTATTCCATGTCTAGTGAACTCATGAAGTCTTATAAAAACATGGATTCTTATATCATGCTTGAGAATATATATATTTTATACCAGGATAGAGCTAAAAAATAATAGTTTGATATATCTAGAGTTATCTTCCAGAGTAATCTTAGAGAGTTTGTTTCAGCTAGGCCTCACTTAGTAAATCTTATTAGCTTCATTGAGTACATAGAGGTTCTACTGTTTAAACTCCCTCATGAATTGCACATCGATCTCATTATTACAACATTCCCTCTGAGATTCTTCATCTTTTTTGTAAATTTTAATATGAACAACATTGAGAAGTATCTTCCCGATTTAATTACTCTTATTCGCCAAGTAGATAAGATGATGAAGCACAAAAAGCCTTTTTCTTATGATGAATAAATGGAAAGACCAAGTGAATATATATAAGCCCAAATATTCTTATCAATTACCTTATAAGAAGAGAAAGATAAAGGGGAAATTAGGTTTTAGGATGATATCTGTTTCACATGTGGAAAGAAGGGCCACTAGAATAAAAACTACACCTAGCCAAAGAAGAAAGGGGAATGTTTGGGTGCATTTGTTATCATGTGCAATTTATCTATCTATAAAAATTGGGTATTAGATATAGCTTTTGTTGATCACATATGTATTCAAATACAAGAACCAATTAGATTCAAAAAGATTGAATAGGGGTAGATCTACAAGCTACCAACAGAGCCAAACTAGCTGATGTGGCTATTTGGGAAAACCACCACATGTTACTGATGAGAATGATACTAGTTTTAAGGGACTATTATTTTGTACCATAAGTTACCTAAAACACTATTTATATATCCACACTAGATCAAAATGGATTTATTTTCAAGTTTAGGAATAAATATTGATTTTTTTATAAAGATATTATCTTCTATGGTAAGTCTAATTTAAATAATGGTCTTTATGTGTTGGATTACATGAACCAAGTAATGACAATCGATAACAAAACTACTTCACATGACTCATACCACACCCAACTATGGAATCACCAGCTAGGTCATGTAAATGAAAAACATTTTACAAAATTAAACAAAGATGGATATTTAGCCAGAATCCTTTTTTTGTATTTTTTAAATAGCCACTTTTTGGAAAAGTGAAAACCATACAAACCTGTTCCCACAAGCCCCGCATCCCCATAAACCACACATGATACATTCAAAATTCAAAAGTTCTAAACATTCAAATTTCAAAAATCAATATTCAGAAAAACCGCCATCATCTACCTCGAGCCACGAGCTTACCCACCTCGATCTTCATAAGGATGGGCCTCGAACCAAGAGGCTAGTCAGATCAATGTCATCTTCCATCTTCAGTGCCATCATTGTCGCCATCTTCACCACCAGAGAAGAAAACCGGAAACCTTCAATGGAGTCCACTTCATCGAGACACAGATCCTTGGGAAAACATCCTGCGAAACTCGCGATCGACATCACTGTCATCTCCACCAAACACATCACCGACGTTCACATCATATTGTTGTGAACATCAACCTCCCGAATCCTCAGATCTCTTCAGAAGAAGCCCTCATATCCGGTCGCCACTACCACAACCACACGTGGAGACATCCACACCGGAAGAAGCCCTCCTCAAATGAGCCAATCCAAAGCCTGTCGCCACCCACGCTCGAGGAGACCGCAGATCCTCCCAAAGCACACATGCGAGACACACATCAGTAACCTCAAACCGAAGAAAACTGGAACTCGACCATAGACTTCACCGCACGGCCATGGAATCCAAGCCCACCGAAGATCGCAAGTCTTCGACGTCGCAGAGGCCCAATGTTGACGACCACCCATGACGCCTCCAGAGACCCGCAAACCCTCGAAACACTGAACTCGGACCTCAATGACGCTGAAAACTGTAATCGAACCACAGCGCTGCCACAGCAGGAGGAGCACTCCATGAACTCGCCAAGAACCGAGGAGTGGAGACGTAGATGACCGAGAGTATAAGGGCGGTGACGGGAAACCCTAGTGCCGCGGAGGAGCCCATTACAGATGCATCTGATATTTAGATTATTTTAAACTAAAACCACTTAGTGTATGTCATTCATATTTACAAGTAAAAATAACCTAATACAAATTTAGTAGAAAAGGTTAAAGGGACAAATAGATTCTTGAATTAGTTCATACCAATGTTTATCGACCATTTTCGGTTGAAGTAAAGGGTGGGTACTCATACTTCATAAATTTTACTGATAATTTTATGTATACTTAATGAGGTATAATTAAAATTACTTTTAGAGATTCAAGGAATACATGAATGAAGTTTAGAACTAGTTTGGTAATAATATTAAGAAACCTTGCTGATACTATGTAATGAATTAACCTAGGTTACCCTCAGAAACCATTACTTGAACCAATACATTATATACCTGAAGGGCATTCCCGATCCCCACAGGACAATGACTAGAACCCGGGCATCAAACAATAACTAGAGATAATTATTTTTCAAAAACTGAAATAAGATACATTTAATATGTACATAACATAAATAAATGGTTAAAAACTAAAATTGGTATATGTCATAACCAAAGAAAATAGCAGTAGCAATACAACTCGAAAGTAGCTAGACAAAAATCCAAGATATAAGTCCAATAACCAAAAGGAAAAAGAAACTGCTACTCCATGTGATATGTGGGAAACATCCCACCATCTCACCACTAGCTACCCATACCCATCTAACATAAAACACACCATCTCACTATGTCGCATTGCCTTTTCCTGCATCAAAAGTAAATACAAGGTCTACACACCACTGAATGAGTGTACAGGGTGTGAACTAATAAGCTCAGTGGGATCTCACCCAAGTGTTCTATATCAAGTCTTTATATAATAATATCATTGTGATCAATTTAAAATAAAACATGGAATGATAAATAGTTTTCACATTTATATCAAAATCATGGTAAACAGTTCCCCTTTTTCCAAAGTTTTAAAACACGTAAGGTAAAACAGTTTCAAAACATATTTTCAACAATCAATTCACATTTATCAAAAATAATTATATCAAAGAAAAATCAATACAAAACCAAATCACATGTAAAATACACCAAGGATTACTACAGGTTAGGCTAGCTAGACCACTTATACCACAATGACTATAGAACACCAAAAGTCCCTAAAAACATGCATTGAATCTCGGGAATAGAGGAACACCCTAGAAAGTTAACCCCTTGACAATTATAAGATCAAGTCCCTAGAACACTGGTGCGAGCATAGGAACACCCCATGAGTGAAAACCTCGATAATAAAATGGACAAGTACCAATACTACACCCTCCACCTAATTTCCCAAGGCTTCCCATGTGCTTCATTTCAAATCATTTCAAGGGTTCATCACATTTCACAATACCATTTCAAACAACCCTTTTTCAACAAAAACCTAATTTTAAAACTAGTTTCACAATCCATTTCAATACTTTGAAAATTATCTTTATTTTACCAAAATAAGGAGAAATCCATTCTTTTCTCAAAACCAATTTACACACACAAAATAACAATCCATCATCATGTCAATTATTTAGAAAAAAATAATTAAACAAGAGAAATCAATGGTTCACATAACATAGGATAGATATGGAACCACCCAACTTAAACTTGGTCGCACGCCCAAAGTGGTGGGATCCCCACACTAGAAGAAATTAATAACAACCAATTGAGTCCCTATCATTGATTCCCATAACTTATAATTGAATTAATAAATGAAAGGTTGGCAGAGAAGATAGATCACAACATACCTCAAGAAACACACACGCCACACCACAATCAACATAAAGACTATCCTCTGGGAGAAGATCATACAATATATCTATAGCTTCAATTGAGACCGATAAATAGTGAAATACTATAGAGGAATCTATCAACCATCTCTTGGCCCTCTCATATGATGTTATATCAACTGTATTTTCTATGAAAACTAAAGAATATTTTCTTGATCTCATCTCTTTTGATCTGAATGCATCCATTAAATTGGATAATCCCATGATTATCATTTCATAGGGACATCAGCAAAATCTGGTAATAGAGAAAGGTCCAGGAGGGATGCATGTCCATCAAATAGTTAACATTGAAATAGAGGACACTCCTGTAAAGAACCTTATGAAAGATGAAGTCACAAATCCAATATATGCCTACACTAATGATGGTTAAAAGGGGGCACAATCTACTCCAACTTTTATAAAGGTAGATCCTGTTAGAAAATAACAAAGAGGGAAGTAACTAGAGATAAAATAAAAGGGGGATCACCCCCAAATCAAAATCAAAATGAAGATACTTTTTTGAAACTTCTAGGGAATATCCAAACCTGGAACAGAAGGTTCTCTCAAGATCCTTATAGGTAGGTATAAACCAATATTAATTGGTATCTCTAATCTAAATAAAAATTTATCAAATCAAGGCACTCCTATTGATATTAAAGGATACTCAATTTTAGGAATATCTCATGCTGCTTCTAGATCTGATAAGATTTATCTTCTGGTCTACAACAATGTAAAAAATCTTGTTATTATTCAAGAGGATGACCAGATCATTACCTGTAGCCTCTATAAATATAGCCAAAAAAATTTTACTCAGTTATCTATGCTTCCAATAACTGCATTGACAGGTGATTATTATGGATGAAAATAAAGGGTCTATTCAGTACTATCACTGATCCATGAGTCATCATTGGAGACTTTAACTCAATAATACATACAGATGATAAAATTGGACCTGTTTTCAGCATGTTTTCCATAAAATATTTTAGATCTTGTGTTGAGGAAGCAAACTTAACTGAAATTAACCTCATTGAAGCCAAATTTAAATGGTATAGAAGGCATTTAAATGATATGAGAACAAGAAAAATTGATAGGGATTTTGTAAATGATGTCTCTCTTAGAAATTGGAGATTGATTTAATGTGTAACTTTGGAAAAACATAACTCTGATCACCACCCCATTCTGATGAGTTTTCTTGATAATGATATGAGGTAGTTTATCCCCTTAAGGTTCAACAATGCTTGGAATTCTCTTTTAGAATGTACTAAAATTATCCAAGACACCTGGGACTCAGATGACTATAATTTGAATCTTTTGGTTCGCATCTACAAACTCAAAATACTCAAGATTAAAATGAAATAATGGAGAAAAATAAGACTCAGCTCGCTCGATGAAGAGATTTATTCCCTCGAATTCTCTCTCCGCATTCTCCAACAATCCATTACTAAGAATAATTTCTCTAGAGACATTGGTCAAGAATCTGTGATGTCCTCTAAGTTACAAAATCTCATCAAGATCAGGAATAGAATAAAAAATACATTTTCAAAATCAGGTGGCTCACTGATGGGGATATAAACACCAAGTTCTTCAATTCTCTCCAAAGGGTAAGAAGGTCCAACAGGACCCTCTCTTTACTCAAAGATGGAAAATGAACCTGGATGAAAGTCAGGTGATTTCCAATCACATTGTTTCTTTCTATATGAATATCTTCAATAGAACACCAAATAATATGATGTTAAATGAAAATATCATTCCTAAATTGATTACTGAGGATGATAATTCTTTTTTCAACTCTACTCCTCTGGATATTGAAATCAAGGAAGTAGTATTTGGTCATAAAAAAGGTAGTTCACCTACACTGAATGGATTCAAAAATCACTTTTTCAAATTATATTAGGATGTCATCTAGAATTATGTTTGTAAGATTTTCAAGAACTTATTTAAAGGTGGATACTTCACTCAAGGCTTCAATGCTCAATTTATTACCTTAATTCCAAAAGTGAATAATTCCAGTGAAATCATCCAACTCAGACCATTTTCTCTTGTCAACACAATCCACAAAGACATTAAAAATATTCTTTCCAATATAATGGATCATGTCTTAGGTAGAATCATATCCTGAAACCAATTTGGATTCATCAAATGGAGTAATATCTAGGAATATCTGCTTACTTCCTCTAAATTTGTTAACCTCCTTCGAAATCCCACAAGGGGAGGAAAAATTACTCTAAATCTTGACATCAAGAAATCTTTTGACACAATGGACTGGGGATTTATAGGTAATGTTCTTCATAGATTTAGATTCAACGTGAGGTTTATTTATTGGATCAAATCCCTAATTTGGTCTAGCCATATCTCTATTCTTATAAATGGTTCCCTGGAAGGTTACTTTAAATGCTCTGGGGGTGAGACAAGGAGATCCTCTATCAGCTATCAACTTTTCCATTGTATAGGATTATCTCAGTAGGCTTGTTCTTCATATGGTGGAAAAGGGTGACCTAAAAACTATTAGGGATACTGGAGGTATCTCCACTCCTTACCATCTCTTTTTTGCTGATGATATTATTATCTTTACTCAAGGATATAGGATAAATATCAACAACATAAATAATTATCTTCTACATTATGAAAGTGTGTCAGGTCAAGAAATTAGTTGGAGCAAGTAGTTTATTTATTTTAGAAAGAATATTTCAGCTTCCAGGAAAAATTTATTATCAATGGTCTAGGAATAAGGGAAGGATCTCTTCCTTTTATCTACCTTAGAGTTCCAATGTTCTAGGTAAGACCTTGGAAATCTCAATTTACCAATTCTTTGAGTCGTATTATAAGAACACTTTCCTCTTAGAAGGGAAAATCCCTCTCAATGGTAGGAAGAATTTGTCTTGTCAAGCATGTGGTGGTTTAAAAGATTTTATATTCACTCATGGTGTATTCATGCACTGCCTCTATTATTAAACCCATTAACACTCTAATTAGAAACTTTTTTGGAGTGGAAGTATGATGGAAAGAAAAATTATTATAGCTTATTTGAAGCAATGTTGCATGTATCATGTTTTAAGAGGCCTTGGTATCAAAAATATTAAACTCTTAAACTATTCCCTTTAAGATTAATTTATATGGAGGATAATTAGAAAAAAAATTGACTTCTTGGGCTTCCTAAGATCCATATTTTTAGAAAAAAATTATAGTAGGAAAACAGAGTTACACCGAGTCCTCTATATGGCCTAGTTTGAAAACAATCTTTCATAAAATTTATATGAACTCTCATTGGTTGGTTAATATGAATTACTCTCTTATATTTTGGTAAGAAAATTGGACTGGATCTCCCTTGATAGATCAGATTAGTTCCTCTGACAAATACATTGATCACAACATCTCAATAAAAGATCAAATGGCCAATCTAGATCTCCTGCCTGATGACATTGCCTTAGTCATTTCTAACTATGATTTCCTAAACCAAGAGGATATGTTCATATGGAAACCGACTCCAAATTGACTTCTCAAATCTAATATATTTTATAAACACCTACCTCAAGGCAACCACAAATGTATTGGAAACTTCAAAAAAATTATTTATTATTATCCATATTTACACTGCTCTGGAGACTCTCTCTCAATAAGGTTCCTGTTGATGCTAATATTTAACATTTTGGAATTTATATTTTATCAAAATGTGTTCACATTCATCAACACAGAGAGGATGTTGATCATATCTTTTTGTTCTTCCAAATATCCTCATATATATGGAAAGATATATTTAATATATTTGAGATGTGCACCCCACATGTTGACTCTTTCCAGAACTTCTTACTTACTCTTCTCAGCATTCAAATGTCCAGACAATTAACAGTCCTCTTCAGGGTGGAAGGTGTGGAGCTGGTTAATTCTATATGGATAAGAATAAATAAGTACATTCATGGATATATTCACTTCAATACTTAAACTTCCCTTGATGATATAATGGTGGTGGTGAAAAATACCAACTCACTGCATGATGAATGTTGCATCAATTCGGTGAGGGACCTCACTGTTCTGAGGTGGTTGCAGATCTCAGGTAATTTCCCTTAACCTCTTGTCACACTTGATGAATTTTGGATCACCCCCTATGTTGGCTAGTTAAAGTGAAATATAGATGGGGATTTGAGGGTAAATCCAAGGCCATCAGAATATGGGGTCATTTTTAGAGATCACAACAATGATATTATGGAATACCTTCATGGTCCTTATGGTCATGTAACTACCCTAGAAGTGAAAATGATTGGGCTAATAAGAGTTTTCTACCTTGAAATTTAAATAAATTAGAACAACATCTAGTTCTAGTGTGACTCTACTCCCATTGTTCAAGCTGTCAGGCTGGGAAAGATTCACCTCTCATGGAAGCTGACAACAAAATGGGCCAATTGTCTTGAAACGATATCTTCTATGAATTACATAATCACACATATCATTCATGAAGATAATCATATTTATGATGGTCTTTAAAATAAAGGAGTTATCGAATATTAGTTTACATTATTTAACACTCTTCCTTATAACATGCTTCCTATCTTTCAATGGGACAAATGTAAAATTCCTTCCTTCAAACTCTTGTAACATTTATTTGTTCTAAGTAAAGAGCCTATGAACTCAGTTTTTTTTTAAAAATATATATAAGGTATCAAAGAATAATCATCATATGATCATAATATCCATAAAATTATCACAAATCCATTGTTGCAACTAAGATAAATAAAAAAGCAAAAAGGTTGCTTACCTCGAGAGAAGCAACACAACCAAGCCAGTGATCGAACACTAAAAAAAGTGATCTGAAAGAGGTGGAGACATCCAAAATCATCTATAAAGAAACTTAGTGTTCAAGATAGTATTTTTCACAAAGAATTAAGAGGTTTTTACATGATTCATGTGATAAAACCTATTGTTCATGAGAGGTTTATATCATAAGTTAGATATTTATGTCATAAATTGCCCAATTTGTATGTCCGCCGAAATACTCATCACCTCAGGTTAATTTATCCTAAGCGATGGTTTTATTTCATAAAAGTGGTTTAAGTTTTAAAATTCTTTTAATCCCTGAACTATTTTTACATATTTTTCCCTATGATGAACTTATGTTGTGAATTAGGGATTTGTAGTGAAAATTACCTATGTAACTAGCACCAATAGAAGGTTGTGCAGAAAATCTAAGAAATGACTTCTAAATTTATTAAACCTAAGAAACAATCTCTTGAACATTAAAAATAGTTTACCTTTTAAATAGGATGTTACAAAATCACCACCATAGTACTTTCTATACCTAACAAGTCACATAGAATAAGGGTGCTCCAGAAAGAGGTTAGGCAACTGCTCCCTCACCGATGATTCGCGATCCCAATTCTCATGAGAATATGATTTTTGTTTCCATAAAATTATGAATAATAGGATATAATTACCATGAAAAACTTTTACCAAAGAATCAATGATATCCACTAGATTCTACACAACATAAACATCTGGATCCAACTCAATCTCTTCCCAACTCAAAACATGAGAAGGGTCGGGATAGTATTTTCTAAGCCGAGATATATGGAATACATAATGGATACTTATCAAATAAGTTGAAAATGACAACTGATACATGACCTACCCAATCCGCTTAGTGACATTAAATGGTCCAATATATCTTGAAGCTAGCTTCCCCTATTTTTCAAACTGATGGTGACCTGACCATAGAGAAACTTTCAAGAAAACCCAGTCACCAATAGAAAACTACAAAGGATGGCATCAATGATCCACATATGATTTCTTATAACTCTTAGCTATAACCAAGTTTTGAAGTATATCTTAAATCCTTGTAGATGTATCCTAAACAATTCTCAGTCCCATAAGAGAGGCCTCACCCACCTCTATCCAATAAAGGGGAAACCTACACTGGTGACCATACAAAGCTTCAAAGGCGCCATTCTGATCAAAGACTGGTAACTATTCTTATATGTAAACCCAACCAGTCCCATGTGTATATCCCATGATCCATTGAAATCCATGACACAATCACTAAGTATATCCTCTAGGATCTAAATAACATGCTTCATCTAACCATCCATTTTTTGATAATAAGTTGTACTCAACTTGACCTGAGTCCCCATCACCTCCTGGAGACTCTTCCAAAATATAGAAGTAACCTTGGGATCTCTATTTGAGATAATGGAAGAGGTAACCCCATTTAACCTTATGGTTTCATGTATATACAACTTACCCAGATCTTTAACTTTAGTAGTGTCCCTAACTAAAATTAAATAAGCATATTTTTTCAACTGATCAACCACCACCCAGATATCATTATTCCCTTGGAGAGTACATGTTAATCCAAAAAAAAATCCATGGACACCTCTTCCCATTTCCAAACCATAACTAGAAGTGTCTATAGTAGACCAAAAGGTTTTAAATTCTATTTATTTATCTACTAATTGGTTTAACAGTGGGACACATAATCAGTAATGTTGCACTTCAAACCCAACTACAAGAATCATTATCTCATGTCATAATACATCTTCATAGCGCTAAGGTGAATGTCCCATGAATAACTATGATAGTCAAACAAAGTTTAATTCAAAACAAATTTTAGTATGAAAAATTGATCCCCAAAGCATAGAATACCATCAGAAGAGATAGAATAACTAGAAATGGTCTCCCCGTTTATATAGGGATTCTATGATTCCTCTGAACTCATCATCCTGCTACTGACTCTGTAGAATAGACTCAAGAAGATATGATGACAATTGAACACTGGTCAAAACCATGCTCATATCATCCTCATGCACATCTAAATTCAACTAAGTGAAGAGTCCCTTAAGGTTCCACTCTTCCTTTGATTCTAAAATAGACTATGGTAAAACTTTCCTACCGAGAGTGTCATCGAGGACATTTTCCTTCACTGGGGTATAGGCGATGTAGAAATAAAACATCTAAAGTTATTCCACCCACTGTCTATATTTGGGATTCAAGTTCTTATGAGAAAATATGTAGCTCAAACTCTTATGATCATAAAAAACTGCGAACCTCTCCCCAAAAAAAAAGTGCCACCAATACTTAAGTGTATGTATAACCATGGAAAACTCTAAATTGTTAGTGGGGTAATTTTTCTCAGGTGGCTGAAGTAGATGAGAACCATAGGCCACAATGTGATCTTCCTACTTAAGCACACAACCTGAACCAACACTAGAAGCAACAAAATACATCACATAACCCTTATTGGGGTTAGGAAATATTAAAATAGGAGCTAATATTAGAATTAATTTCAACTTATCAAAATAATTATAACACTTATAATCCCATATGAACTTCACCTCTTTCTTTGAAAGAGAAAACATAAGTGACACCAACCTTGAGAAATCCTTGATAAACTGTTGATGGAATCCATTAAGACCTAAGAAGCTCTATATCTCAATGAAATTTTGTAGATACTTCCATGAAAAAACAATTTTTTCCTCCTCAGGATCAATTGATAAGCCACACCCATAAATCAAGTTCCCTAAGAACTTCACTTCTTGAATCCAAAAACTGCATTTTGAAAGATTTCCATAAAGATGGTGAATACTTGGGATTTCCAAAACTAGATTCATATGGTACTCATGCTCACACTCAAATCTTGAATAAACTAGGATATAATCCAAAAACACAATAAACAAGGTTTCAAGGTACAAATGGAATATCCAATTCATCAAATCTATAAAAACTGTAGTAGTTTTAGTGGTACTAAAAGGAATCATAGGATATTCATAATGGTCATACCTACTCCTAAAATAGGTATTTAGAATATCAGATTCCTAAAACTTGAGCTGATGATAACCCAACCGAAGATCAATTTCCAAAAACCAAATCACCTCCTTTAACTAATCAAAAAATTCATCCACATAGAAAAAAGGGTACTTATTCTTAATCGCCACTCGGTACAACTTCTGATAGTCCATGCACAAACAAATTGAACCATAAACCTTCTTGTAAAATAGCATTGAGCAAACCACAACAAAACACTAGAGAAAAAAAAGACTTTTCTCCATTAGATCACTCAACTAGATCTTGAGCTCCTTTGGCTCACCCCGTACCATACTATAAGATGGAATCGAGATCGAATACATACCTGACACTAAATCAATAGTAAACTCCACCTCTATTTCTGGAGGGAAACTGGATAAGTCTTTTGGTAAGACATCGAGGAAGTCCCTAACAACCAAGGGATGATCACTAAGGGGGTCAAAATAATCAGGATTGACTGCAATGGTAGAAAAAAAACTTCTAAGATATAGTCAATAATGTCTTGCACAACCATACCTTAGATCCCACTCTTCTTAGAACACCTGATAGCTCCCATTAGTGATGAAGAATGAAATACACTAATGATAAAAATCAATATCATAATGGTGATAGACTATACAATCTATTAGGATGATTACATTGAACATATCCAGATCAAGAAATAGGAAATTCCATACCAACTCCACATATGTTATCAATAGAGAACAATATGGACATCAAAACCCCTACTCTTTACACTTTCCAAGAGGTGTTTCTAACTCCATAATAAAGGAAATGATCTCTATTTTATATTTAATCATATCAATAAAATGGTAAGATATAAATGAGTGGGAGGAATCATTATCAAATAAATTAGTTTCTATAAAAGATTCAATGAAAATGGTACCTCTCACTGTTGTTGGACCTACGTCGACCACCACCAAAAACTCATCCACTTCATGAAGGTGATTCACTCCTGAGGCCTATGGGTGGATATTTATAGATTTTGAATCATCTGATTGTACTATAGTGGCCTTTGGAGTTGAAGATACCTGACCATAACATGGTTTAGACATATCTTTGAAGAACTTTTGTAGGTGTCCTTAGAAACCAAAAGCATTGTAAAACTTCACTGGTGTGGGAAAAGTACTTCTGGTGTGTCTATCCTTTCCACAATGATAGGAAGATAAAGGCACACTACTGTTTATAGATGATGTGGAAGAGGGTAATTTCTGTTGAGAACCACCTCCACCACTCCTAATATTTTGATACCACTTTCTATTCCTTCTCTGTGCGTTGCTAAAACAACTATTAAGATGAAGAGAAGTACCATAAGAGTCAATATTTCTATCTATATTCATCTCTATCATCATTAACATATCTACTGTGTCAACATAGGTGGTGAGATTCAGCATATATAACTATGATTTGATATATGGTTATAACCCCTATAGGTATTTATAATCTATCAGTTCATCATTCATCACCACCTTTAGAGAAAAACAAACCAACTCTGCAAAATGATTGGTGTATTCCGACATCGAGCACACTCTCTACTACAAGGAGTGGAACTCCAAAGTCTACCATTATCAAAGAATCTGGGAATAACTACTAAAAAAATTGGGTCTTGAAACCCTTCCAATATAATCTCACATGTATATCTACTTATACCATAGAATCCCACCATTTCTTATTGGGACCCTTGAGGTTGAATGTCGCACACTTCACCTTGATAGCCTCAGGTGTCTCCAAAAAGTTAAATATTTGATCAACCTTATCCATATATTCTTCTAACAATTGGGGTTCATTCATACCCTTAAAGGATGGGGGTTTCTTGTATAGGAACTCTCAAGATCGATCCCCATCTCCTTCATCTCCTAGTTATGCCTTAACATTTGGGTTCTAAACTCATGGTATGTTTTGGTCCATAACATGAACTACCCAAATGATAGCCTCTATAATATTCAGATCCAAGAGAGGATTCCCTTGATGAGTATCTCTCACTGCACCCTTCTAAGAAACCCATGGAATATATCTCAGAGGAATATTTCTACTTTACCAAAACAAAAGAAACGATCATACAATAATATTATCTCAGTTCAAACTAGAAAATCATAAGTAGAAACTAAGATGAAGATCAAGAATTCAACATAGGATACATGCATCCCAATATCCCATGGTAACTTGAGGCTCATTAGGGTAAGAGCTGAATAGGATTTCACCACAACCTACCTCTCAAGTATCTAAAATCCTATCTCTTGTCTACCAAATGTCCCAAAATAAGAACTCTTGAGGACATACCACCTTTGATACCATTTTTTGACAAACTGACCTAGGTTACCCTTAGAAACTGGTACCCGAACTGATCTTCCACATACTCGAAGGGAGTTCCTGATCTCCACAAGCTGATGACTAGAAATCTAGCATCAAAAAACAATCAGAGGGAACAATTTATCCCAACCTAAAATAAGATACATGGAATATATACACAATAGAAAGAAACAAAAAAAGAAAACTAAAATAAGTATATACCACAACTAAAGAAAAAAATGGTAGTGATATAACTTGAAATCAGCTAAAAAAAATCTAAGATACAATTCCAACAACCAAAAGGGATTAATAAAACAAGAAACCACCACTCTATGTCATATGTGGTAATGTCCCACCAGCTACCCATACCCAGATGACATAAACCTTACCATCTCATTATAGTGCCTTGTATTTTCTTGCATCAAAATACAATACAAGGTCTATACACCGCCGAAGGGGTGTGTGAGGTGTGAGATAAAAAGATTAGTGGGATCCCAACCAGGTGTTCTATATCACGTCTCTATACAACAATCCCAATATTCCAAATTTAAAACAAAACATGGCATGATAAATAGTCTTCACATTTATATCAAAAGCATGGTAAATAGTTCCCCTTTCTCCACAGTTCTAAAACACATTAGTTAAAATAGATTCAATGACATGTTTTCCATAATCATTTCACATTTATCAAAAATATGTATATCAAAGGAAAAGTAATATACAACCAAAAAATAGGTAAAATACGCCAAGGATCACTAAAATTAAGGATAGCTAGAAAACTTATACCACAACAACTACGGTACACTACAAGTCTCTAGAATAGTTAAATTAAGTCTAGGGAATATAGGAACACCCCAAAAAGTAAACCCCCTAACAATGCCAAGATCAAGTCCCTAGAACACAATCCTAGGGAACAGAGGAACACCCTATGAGGGAACCCCTAGTTAATAAAATGGATAAGGCCTAAAACTACACCATCTGTAGCATTCCGTGTTTTGAACCAGATGAAAAAACATAGGAAATAAAAATTTTCTGTTAACTGGGCAGGTTGATTTTAAAATCGAGCGTTAAAACTTTTTATTTCTGATAGTTGACACTGCGATGTGTATTTTAAATAAATTTTATTAAATTAATTAGATTAAAATTAAAATGGAAATAAATTAAATGAATGGTAAAATTCTTCCTTATAACTTTGAAATATTTTATGAAATATTTTCAGAGTTAAACAATGAGTCATCGCAGAGTTCTGAGAGACATAGACTCTAGGTGTTGATGGAATAAAAATATTGAATTTATTTTATTCATACATGTGTGTGTTTTCTTTAAAAAAATGAAATAACTCTCAAATGGTGTATCGTATGAGAAATCTGAGACCACTGTTAGGTTCAGAATGCCGGTTTTACCCTAGGTAGGGTATAACCTTGATTCGCATCAGGTTTTTGGCACCCTCGCACATGATAATACCATCCTTATTTTTAATTAATTAATTATTCCATTTTTTACATAATAAATATTTATTTTCTCACAAACGGTGTGTCGAATGAGAAATATGAGACCACTAATAGTTATAGGACATGGTGTTTACCCTAAGCAGAGTATAGCTTTTTCGAGGATTAGATGTTTTGTCAAATCACACCTGAAACTAATTTATTTGGGTTATAAATATTTTTTTGGACATTTGGGAATAATAATAATTATTTTATTATTAATATTATTATTTGTTTTGAAAAAAATAAATAAAAATACACTTCCACAATTAATAAATTGTGTCGTGGTGTAAATAATAATTGGGCAATGTAATAAATGTGTTATTATTAATTGTTCTAATTAAATACAAATGCGCAATCAATATTTATTTAATAACTATTATCCTTTTTTTAATGGTTGTTGTTTTTAAATTATTAATGGTGTCATTGATGAGTTGTATTAAAGAATAATAATTTTAATTATAGTTATTATCATTAGATTTGGACAAAAGATTTGATGTGTGTGTGTATATATATATATACGAGGCATATCTATATATATATACGAGGATTAAATATATATACATATATATAGTTATATATACATGTGTGGATGTATATATATAAATATATAGATGTTTTTATATATATATAACATGTATATACAAGGGTGTATATTTATTGTTGGTTAGATAAAATATTATTAATTACCCACATAAATGCATGTAACGTCTCAAATTAAATCAAGGTGCGGACCGTTAATTTTTTAGTCCAAATCTTTAAAGCGACTTAGGGCGCGCGCATGCGCACCCTGTTGCAGGTCCCAGATAGCTATTAAAATTAATTAAATAATTGTTCGGGCTTTATGTAAAATTATTACATGGTTCCCTAGCACATCGTTTGGGTTAAAAATAATTAAAAAGGATTAGAGAAATTTTAAATAAATTAAAAGAGATGAAAAAGGAATGAAAATAAATAATAAAATCAAAATCAGAAATGGGAAGAATAAAAAATAATAATTTAAAAATGGTTATAACCTTTTTTATTATTTTTATTTTTATTTTACTTTTTCTCCTCTTTTATTTTTATTTTTATTTTATTTTATTTTATTTTTCTTTTTCCTTTATTCTTTTTTCTTTCTTTCCTTTCATTTTTTTTCTTTTTCTTTTATTTCCTCCCCTCCTCTCTTCCCCTCTCCTGTGTGTGGTGCACCCCTCTCACTAAGTGGTGCGCACCACCTTCTTCCACCTTCAGAAGATCATTGTGCTTCCATTCGTCATCTATTTTATTCATTGTTAGATACGTTGTGAACCTCTCGGTAAGGCTTATCTCATGCACCAAGAATCGTACGACCTCCTTCTTTGTCCTTTGTGCAGTTCGTCGTGGAAGGATTTTACCCTATTTTGGGTTTTTTCTAAAATCATTTTTTTTCTTCCATTTTAGTTCAAATCAAATCCTACTGTGGATCATAAGATCATCTGCGACCATAAGGTAGGGCATCTACTCTCTTTCCCTCTTTTTCGTTGCGAAATATAAAAACGCACGGTTGTGCCGTTTGTTAGTTCCTACCGACGTAGTGTAAATTCACCAAATATTTTCAATTTAATTATTTTGCTTAATTATTTCAGCCCTATTTATTATAAATTAAATTGTTTAAATTTTTGCAACATGGTCGGACACCCCTTTGGGTGTGCCGACATGGTCGGTATAAATTCTGTTAGCCCGAGTATTTAATTCATTTAACTGCATGTGTTGTGAAGCCTATTTTTGTTGTGTTTAAGTTAAATAATTATTTTAGAATAATTATGAACCTTGAATTATTGGATCTTTGGTAGTTGTTTGTGCTGAATTATTTATTTATTTAAATGTGCATGCTCGAGCATTTAATTTAATTAATTGCATGTGTTGCGCAGCCTATTTTTGTTGTGTTGAATTTAAATAAATAATTTAGATAAATTATGAACTTTGAATTGTTGGATCTTTGGTAGTTGTTTGTGTTGAATTATTTATTTATTAAAAAGTGCATTTATCTACTTATGTTGATGCGGTATCTTTCCTTGTTAAGATTTTTATGCTGCAATATTTAATTTATACCTTGTAATGCACGGGTGTATCTGTTTAGTTTTCAAGCTGCAATTTCATATGCTTATTATGTCATATATATGCTGCTGTGAAAACTTTAATTAAATTAAATATAGGGAAATAAGGTGGGTATCGTATTAAGGGTCATTATTAGACCCTCCGTTCCTGACTGGTTACCACTACGCGTCAGGGGTGGTGTCTTGGCATTGCTAGACCGAGACTTCCCCGGGCTTTCTAATACTTATGAGTGATACCGGTTTCAAATGGGCCCATCAGAGACATATCCATTGGCAATGTGGATAATCCATCCTTGGATGATTCTTGACCCCTTTTTGCAAGATCAGGAAAGACTCAGGGTAAAGTCATGCCTCGAGCGATACTTGGACTTTCGAAAGATTGCATTGGATGGGCACAGTGGTATTGGAAAAATTGAAGGATGTTCTGTAGCGATACCATTGAGATGGGATCGTACTCCAACTCTCAACTTGAACCATTAATAATTATGAATTAAAGGTTTATATTTATGCATTTTTTGAGTCTCCTGGGATTTGTGATATTTTTCCGGTATATTGAATCACACATGGTTGACATGCGACTTAGACCCCAAGTTAAAGCACAAGATTGGGGGTGTGCCTATTCTCTATTTACCTTGATTTCTAGGTTTTTATATATACATGTACATGTCTATTCTGCTTATAGGTACTTCTTTCAGACTTTCAGCTTAAGCTAAAGCAGGTGATTAGGGATGGGTATCATTGGGAACCCAGGCCGAGTTATTTATTTTGTTGCGCTTAATTAATTATCTGCATTTATTATATAATGACACACTGCATTTTATTACTGCAAAAAATGGAAAGGTTTAGACACTATCGATGCTGGCCTACTAGGATTTTATCTCACACCCTGCTTGGGCATCGTTGACACCCAAGTTGTAACGACCCATACTTTACATACATTGTTAATACTTCAAAATTGAAGCACACTTATTACAACATATGACAAAACCACAAAGGACCGTATAGGTATAGTGTCTTTAGAAACTGGGGAAACATAAACAACTGGTTCATAAATCTTCTACAGTGTCTCCCATTTATTTCATCATATCTAGGGTCCCTTTTAGCATATTCTACTTAATATCCATCTTCCTGACCTGGGGAAAAGAAAACATAAAAGGGTGAGCTCAAATGCTCAGCCAAGGGCAAATAAAGGAAATAAAAATCATATCATATCTTTATGAAACTCAAAACCTGCAAAAGAGATCATAATATCTTAACATGGAATAAATCATAGAAGTGAAAATGAGATCCCCATAATCATAACATAAAACTTGAATCTTTGTGGCATGCACACATAATCATGGAAAATCATTTCTTGTTAGTCATGACTCATTGCCAAGACTATCTTAGTGGACAAAGTCCCTTTCTGAACCGAGTTCACTCCTCGTTTCAGTCCTGTATCACTGAACCGAAATAACCTTCCGTTCCAGCCATGTCTATCTCATGAGATATAAAATCATTACCCAATGCATTGGAGGGAGATATAGGTCCCACCCATCTTATAATGAATCCTTTCTTATGTGTGCCACATAATCATAAAACATACATCATCGCATAACACATATAACAAAAATGGGATTCTTGAAACATCATGACATCATAAATCAATTCATATATGATAAAGGAATTCATAAACATAATTCCATCACAACATAGTCAAACCAATGTAAAAATATGGATAGAAACAGAACCCTTTATTATCTTAGATGGAAAATAATTTTGATAAAACACTTGAATTGAATTCTTGAGGAAAATATCCTTTCTTCTTCAAAAACATTTTTCCTTTCATAACATGTCATACAACTTTAAAATAAAAGAAGTTGATTAAAAATAAACTTGAAAACTTGTAAAGGAAGCTTCTTTGAAGTAATGTTTTAAAAATCCATTCATGCCTTATAAGTTAAAAAAACATTCTTCGTACTTTTGTCGGAAAAGTCAAAAAGTACCTCGTACGGAAAAACGACAAAAGATTCCTTTCATATTCTTTACTAAAAACTCACCTAAGGGTAAAATTGGATTTAAACTATTTCAAGTGGATGGAAACAATATTACATATTGAGGTAACATGGATGTGGATGATAAAATACACCCCAGTAAATACTTACGAATAAACAATCTCGGATAAAAATGAGATTGTGATATTTCCCTTACCTTAGGTCCGATTTGCTTTGTTCGTGTCCGAAGCTCCTGTATAATGGTTTAAATAATGTTATTGACTTATTCCAGAATCATACATATTGATATGAGATCATATATGGTCATATTATTAGCTTCTTGTTAGTAATATTTCATTGTTACTTGTTACTCGGGTCTTTATAACTTTTTGTTCTTATGCGTGTTTTGTCGAATAAATTCTTATTCTTATCTTTAGGTTATAGATAATTCATTTCCAGAATGGTATTAGTGTAGTATATACCATATTCATTCATTCAATTCATTTATATAATCATTATGAAATGAAGATCATGTAGAACGAGTCGCATCACATCGTGGAGACGGTATTCCGTACGTACGCACGAGTGATGATATCGTTCCTATGATCGTGGAGTTGTATTGGAGTATATATATATATTATTTCAGTATCAATATTACTTAATAATAATCATATATAGTTACTGATTACACCATTATACCCATCCTTGTAAGGTGATGGTGGAAAATAGATTACACCACGGCGTGGAGACGGTATTCCGTACGTACGCACGCGCGGTGATTTCATTTTTCCGTAGGATGGATAGAAGGTGAATTAGGGTTGTTTCATATTTATAATAACATATCAGTATGTAAGTAATACTGATGTTATTACTTTATCATGGAACAACTAAAGAAGAAGAAGTTGAAGAAGAAAGAAATTGAAAAGATCGGTAATGGATATTACCTCTTCTTTGGAACGCCTTTTTGAATCCTCCACTTAAGGAACTAAGATTGGTCTTTGGAGAAGACCAGGACCTCTAGGATTATTCTAGGGAAGTGGATAAGGGAAAATGGCAGGGGTTGGCCGAGCTTGAGTGCTCAAATTGGTGTGAGGAGGAGGGGGAGGAGGTGCCCTTTTATAAGGGAGGAGAGGGGCACCTTAGGAATATCTCAAAATATTATTTTATATTAAAGTCAAAATCGGTTTATAATGGTTCCAAAGGGTCTTATTTTGAAGCTAAAGTGGGGATGGGTCGAAATCCTATCAACCAATAGGATTTAGACAAGTTTAGGGTATTATTTTAACCTTATCAATTAGATTTAACTCTAAGTTAATTAATTTAACTTTTACCGTGTCTTTTTGTTTTCTTTCACTATATGGTTAATATACTTACTATAACATGCCAAACGAACCCCAAATTGTTTATTATTAATATATATATCCTTATCTAAGTCATTTGGCCGAACCTTAGATTTTTAGGAATAAAATAACAATTAATAATATAATATTTGATTTAAAAACTATTTTTGTGTCAATTTTGACACTATTTGATATATGATTTTTGTGAAAGTCATAACAGAATTATATGTTCGAACCAAGTTGATTAAATCAATACTAATATATCATAGTAACCTAGAAAATTAGTGGAATTCATAAAAAGTCTCAAAGTACATTTATTTTGGTATTTATATTATCAATTTTGTCAATATTTCATTAATAAGATAATTACTGCATCATCTTTGTGTCATAAATAAATTAAATTATTTGATGTCTAAAAATTACAAATAAAATACCATCATGTAGGAAATCTTTTTAGCTTTCTAATGAATATTTACAATCGAATTTATCTTATGTATAACCCTATATTAAAAATGATTTACTTATTAAACTTTGATTTTAACTATTTTAACCCTTCTTTAAATAAATTAATAATAAATGTCCTAATCTAATCCAAGTGGGCCTAAATGGTCATATTTTATTCCTAAGTTTGTTTTTGGTCGAATTACACTTGTCCAATAGAATTAGGACATGTGTTAGGGTAATATTAATATCATATTTACTCTTAGTTACCCTATTTACTATTAACCGCGGTAAAAATAGTAAAAAGTTATTATTCACCAAAAAATTATTTTCATCTCATTGAACCACATTTTAGTCCTTGATATTAACCGTGTCTCTCGGATTTTTGAAATTCCATTCACAGAAGCGGTAAAATTAAGTTTTATGCAAAATTCAGTTTTTAACCTACCACTTAGTGGTTTCACTATTCATCAAAAATTGAAAGTTTTCAAAAAAATACCAAAATTTCACCCTAGGCTAATTTCGATATTCTGAGTCCAAAAATGAAGTCCATTTTGAAAAATAAAATTTATAAAATTTCAAAAAGTGGTTATTACTATTCATAACGGCTAGTTTTAATAGCATATTGTTGTTTAGTGAAACTCGGTATTGCGTACGACGCAAGCTATCGAGGAAGGTCGCGATTGCGTGTCAAGCAAGCCAAGCAAGTGTTGTGTAGAAAAAGATTCCTTTGATGATTTATATAACATAAAAGTCTCGGGTGTTACATTCTACCCCCCTTAAAAAGAATTTCGCCCTCGAAATTCGTCACTTTGCAACAAACAAATGAGGATACTTCTCCCTCATCATATCCTCAAGCTCCCATGTAGCTGCTTCAAGTTGGTGGTTCCTCCATAAAACTTTCACCAAGCGAGTGGTCTTGTTTCGTAGGACTTTTTCGCTACGATCCATAATCTCTATCGGTTGTTCTTCATAAGAAAGATCTTGCTCCAGCGGTACAACTTCTGAGCTGAGTACATGTGAAGGATCTGGTATGTACTTTCTCAGGAGAGATACGTGGAACACATCGTGAACTTGAGAGAGATTCGGTGGAAGCGCCAATCGGTAAGCTACCTTCCCAACACGATCCAGTATTTCAAAAGGACCGATATATCTAGGGCTCAACTTCCCCTTCTTTCCAAATCTCATAACCCTCTTCCAGGGAGATATTCGTAAGAACACTTTTTCACCCACTTCAAACTCTAGGTCTTTTCTTCGGTTGTCGGCATAACTTTTCTGTCGACTCTGAGCTGCTCTTATGTTTTGTTGAATAGATCTGACCTTTTCTGCCATTTCATCAACGAGATCAGGTCCTAATAGCTTTCTTTCCCCAACTTCATCCCAGCAAGTTGGAGTCCTGCATTTCTTTCCATAGAGAGTTTCATAAGGAGCCATCTGAATACTGGAGTGAAAGCTATTATTATAAGAAAATTCCACCAAAGGTAGGTGTTGATCCCAACCTCCTTTGAAATCCATAGAGCAAGCTCTCAACATATCTTCTAGGGTTTGAATTGTTCTCTCAGACTGACCGTCTGTCTGGGGATGATAAGCAGTGCTGAAACTCAACTCTGTATCCAGAGTATGCTGAAGACTTCGCCAGAACTTCGAGGTAAATCTCGGATCTCGATCAGATATAATAGAAAGTGGTACTCCATGCAATCTTACCACTTCCTTTACATATATCCTGGCAAGCTGATCTAGAGAGAAATCCTCTCTAATAGTAATGAAAAGTGCAGACTTTGTAAGACGATCAACTATGACCCAGATAGCATTATTGCCTTTGGATGTTTTAGGAAGTCCTGTGACAAAGTCTATAGTGATGTTTTCCCATTTCCATTCGGGTATGGGTAATGGTTGTAACATCCCCTTAGACTTCTGTCTCTCAGCTTTAACTTGTTGACAAACCAAGCATCGAGAGACATATTCAGCAACATCTCTTTTCATGCCATCCCACCAGAAGTACTCTTTCAGGTCCCTATACATCTTCGTGCTTCCAGGATGAATAGAGAATGACGAACTATGAGCCTCATCCAGCAGCTCATTCTTTAATTCGGGGATGGGAGGAACGCAAACCCGATTCCTGAACTTTATTATCCCATCACAATCAAGGTTGAATTCAGGAACATTTCTCACCTTCTTTTGTAACTCGACATCTTCTTTCTGTGCCTCTTTAATCTTCACATGTATAGATGGTTGAACATTCATTTGAGAAAGATAAGATTTTTCCCCTTCCATTATAATTCCAAGATCCATCCTTTGTAAATCCATAAATATTGGATCTTTTGTGATCCTCATCATGGATAAACTAGCATGGTCTTGTCGACTTAATGCATCTGCCACCTTGTTTGCTTTCCCAGGGTGGTAATGGATTGAGCAGTCATAATCCTTAATCAGCTCCAACCATCTTCTTTGGCGCATATTCAGCTCCTTTTGTGTGAAAATATACTTTAAACTTTTATGATCAGTATAAATATCACACCTTTCACCATAAAGGTAATGCCTCCAAATCTTTAATGCAAAGATTACCGCAGCCAACTCCAAATCATGTGTTGGGTAATTTTGCTCATGGATTTTCAACTGTCGTGAGGCATAAGCTATCACCATATCATTTTGCATAATAACACACCCCAATCCCTTCTTGGATGCATCACTATAGATCACAAACCTTTCTCCACTACAAGGCAGTGTGAGCATAGGTGCACTGGATAACCTTCTTTTCAACTCCTTGAAATTCTCTTCACATTCCTCTGTCCAAACAAACTTAACTCCTTTCCGAGTCAACTTGGTGAGTGGATTAGATAATCGTGAAAAATCTTTTACAAAACGTCGATAATAACCAGCCAAACCAAGAAAACTTCGGATCTCAGTTACTGTTGTTGGTCTTGACCATCTTTCGATAACCTCTGTTTTTGCTGGATCCACAGATATCCCCTCTTTTGAGATTATATGACCCAAAAATGCAACTTTTTGAATCCAAAATTCACACTTGGTAAATTTGGCATAAAGCTTCTCTTTTCTCAGGGTCTTCAATATAATTCTCAAGTGATCTTCATGCTCTTCCTTGCTCTTTGAATAGACAAGAATATCGTCTATAAAGACTACCACAAATTGATCAAGATAGTCTCTAAAGACTCTATTCATTAGATCCATGAAGATAGCAGGGGCATTAGTAAGACCAAATGGCATCACTATAAATTCATAGTGTCCATACCTTGTACGGAAAGCCGTCTTTGGTATATCCTCCCTTTTGACCCTTAATTGATGATACCCTGAACGAAGATCAATCTTGGAAAAGTATTGAGCTCCGCGTAGTTGGTCAAATAATTCATCAATGCGTGGGAGAGGATATTTGTTCTTGATAGTGATCTTGTTAAGTTCTCGATAATCAATGCAGAGTCTCATTGATCCATCTTTCTTCTTAACAAATAGAACAGGTGCTCCCCAAGGTGACGCACTAGGGCGTATGAATCCCTTATCAAGATTCTCTTGGAGTTGCTTCTTCAATTCCTGCAACTCAATTGGGGCCATTCTATAAGGTGTCTTTGAAATAGGCAAAGCACCCGGTACGAGTTCTATTGAAAACTCAACTTCACGATTTGGTGGAAGACCCGGTAATTCCTCCGGAAAGACATCATCAAACTCTCGTACAATGGGCATATTCTTAATCGTGAGTTTCTCACCAACTATTTGAGATAAATAACCTTCATTTAGTGGAATCAATACCCATAAGATGGAAGAAATTTCCACTAGAAGGTTATGTTCATCCTTGCATTGATAGACGATCGTAGGTTGATCTGGAATATGAAATGTGACTTCCCTTCTTTGGCAATTGATATGAGCTCCATGTAGAGAAAGCCAATCCATGCCAAGAATCACATCAAATTCCACTAAAGGAAGGATCACAAGATTTGCAGGAAGCACTTTCCCACAAACTTCGATCGGAGAAGAATTATAAACTTCTGATGCGATTGATGTGCCATTAGGTGTTGTCACAGCTAACTCAACATCTAATTGTTGAGGTAATATGGTGATACCCTTAGAAAATTTTTCAGAAATAAAAGAGTGGGTGGATCCAGAATCAAATAAAACATTTGCTACTTTAGAGTGGATGGTAAGTGTACCTTTCACCACATCGTTATCGTACTCCACATCGCTGATAGAAATTGCATGTGACTTTCCTTTTTCTTTAGCCTTAAGAGTTTGTTGACGTCGACCATCATCATCAACCCTTGGATTTGGGCATTGATTGGCATAATGCCCCATCTCCTTGCACTTGAAACATTGAAGTGTAGCAGGTTCATTCTGTGTATCCCTTCCTTTGTTTGCATCATTAGACATCTTCTTCCCATTATCACGGCATTCAAATGCCCGATGACCTTCCTTTCCACATTTAAAACATTTACTTGTCCCTTTAAGACAACTCCCTCCATGTTTCTTTCCACACTTTGAGCATAAGGGAAAGTTCATCTTCTTTTCCGTGTTCTCTTTAGATTTTTCTTTGAATTCCATCTTCCTCTTCTTATCAAACCCATGTGACTGATGGGTTACTCCAATCTCCATCTCGACTTTGAGAGCACATCGAACGATTTCCTCGTAGCTATTGAAGTCCCTTATGGCTAACGCCCTTCGAAGACTTGGTTTTAAGCCACTAAAGAATCGATCGATCTTACTCTCAGGTTGGATAATAATACCAGAAGCGTACCTTGCAAGTCTGGTAAAATTTGCTTCATAGGTACCAACAGATTCATCATCCCTTTGCTTCAGTTCAAGGAACTTTTTCTCCATCTTTGTTCGGAGAATACGATGGAAGTACTTATTGAAAAATAAGTTCTTGAACTCGTCCCATTCCATAGACTCAATTTCATCCCTTTGCCTTGTATTCTTAACAAGATTCCACCATTGATCAGCATCTCCTTCCAAACGATACACTGCTAGGATGACTTTATCATGCTCAGAACATTGAAGAACTGAAAATATCTTTTCAGTAGTACTAATCCATTGTTCAGCAACTAATGGATCAGTAGACACGCTGAAAGATGGTGGACGCTGCCTCATGAAGGATTCAACAGAATGTTGCTCCCTCCTTTGTTCGTTTGGAAATCCTGCATGATTCATAGCTTGAGAAAGTTGTGTGAGCATGGCTACAAGATTTTGCATTCCAGCTCCCATATCGTTTGGTTGCTCAGGGGGACAATCATTGCATTGCCCATCGCATTCCGCATTAACACGGTTCCTTCGGGTTCCAGCCATTGACTAAAACCAAGAAGAATAGTGTGAGCAACACTAATTATAATAGGAAACCACATAATTCAAGAATAAAATTTTCATGCTTATGGTCTTATCCTAGGTTATTCATGGCCATTTCTAAGATTGTGTTCTATGCTTAGACTTATCCTTAGGGTTCTTACTAAGGCTTTCACATCCTAGTTTCCAAAGGTTGACTATACCTTTCCTCTGATACCAACTGTAACGACCCATACTTTACATACATTGTTAATACTTCAAAATTGAAGCACACTTATTACAACATATGACAAAACCACAAAGGACCGTATAGGTATAGTGTCTTTAGAAACTGGGGAAACATAAACAACTGGTTCATAAATCTTCTACAGTGTCTCCCATTTATTTCATCATATCTAGGGTCACTTTTAGCATATTCTACTTAATATCCATCTTCCTGACCTGGGGAAAAGAAAACATAAAAGGTTGAGCTCAAATGCTCAGCCAAGGGCAAATAAAGGAAATAAAAATCATATCATATCTTTATGAAAATCAAAACCTGCAAAAGAGATCATAATATCTTAACATGGAATAAATCATAGAAGTGAAAATGAGATCCCCATAATCATAACATAAAACTTGAATCTTTGTGGCATGCACACATAATCATGGAAAATCATTTCTTGTTAGTCATGACTCATTTCCAAGACTATCTTAGTGGACAAAGTCCCTTTCTGAACCGAGTTCACTCCTCGTTTCAGTCCTGTATCACTGAACCGAAATAACCTTCCGTTCCAGCCATGTCTATCTCATGAGATATAAAATCATTACCCAATGCATTGGAGGGAGATATAGGTCCCACCCATCTTATAATGAATCCTTTCTTATGTGTGCCACATAATCATAAAACATACATCATCGCATAACACATATAACAAAAATGGGATTCTTGAAACATCATGACATCATAAATCAATTCATATATGATAAAGGAATTCATAAACATAATTCCATCACAACATAGTCAAACCAATGTAAAAATATGGATATAAACAGAACCCTTTATTATCTTAGATGGAAAATAATTTTGATAAAACACTTGAATTGAATTCTTGAGGAAAATATCCTTTCTTCTTCAAAAACATTTTTCCTTTCATAACATGTCATACAACTTTAAAATAAAAGAAGTTGATTAAAAATAAGCTTTAAAACTTGTAAAGGAAGCTTCTTTGAAGTAATGTTTTAAAAATCCATTCATTCCGTATAAGTTAAAAAAACATTCTTCGTACTTTTGTCGGAAAAATCAAAAAGTACCTCGTACGGAAAAACGACAAAAGATTCATTTCATATTCTTTACTAAAAACTCACCTAAGGGTAAAATTGGATTTAAACTATTTCAAGTGGATGGAAACAATATTACATATTAAGGGAACATGGATGTGGATGATAAAATACACCCCAGTAAATACTTACGAATAAACAATCTCGGATAAAAATGAGATTGTGATATTTCCCTTACCTTAGGTCCGATTTGCTTTGTTCGTGTCCGAAGCTCCTGTATAATGGTTTAAATAATGTTATTGACTTATTCCAGAATCATACATATTGATATGAGATCATATATGGTCATATTATTAGCTTCTTGTTAGTAATATTTCATTGTTACTTGTTACTCGGGTCTTTATAACTTTTTGTTCTTATGCGTGTTTTGTCGAATAAATTCTTATTCTTATCTTTAGGTTATAGATAATTCATTTCCAGAATGGTATTAGTGTAGTATATACCATATTCATTCATTCAATTCATTTATATAATCATTATGAAATGAAGATCATGTAGAACGAGTCGCATCACATCGTGGAGACGGTATTCCGTACGTACGCACGAGTGATGATATCGTTCCTATGATCGTGGAGTTGTATTGGAGTATATATATATATTATTTCAGTATCAATATTACTTAATAATAATCATATATAGTTACTGATTACACCATTATACCCATCCTTGTAAGGTGATGGTGGAAAATAGATTACACCACGGCGTGGAGACGGTATTCCGTACGTACGCACGCGCGGTGATTTCATTTTTCCGTAGGATGGATAGAAGGTGAATTAGGGTTGTTTCATATTTATAATAACATATCAGTATGTAAGTAATACTGATGTTATTACTTTATCATGGAACAACTAAAGAAGAAGAAGTTGAAGAAGAAAGAAATTGAAAAGATCGGTAATGGATATTACCTCTTCTTTGGAACGCCTTTTTGAATCCTCCACTTAAGGAACTAAGATTGGTCTTTGGAGAAGACCAGGACCTCTAGGATTATTCTAGGGAAGTGGAGAAGGGAAAATGGCAGGGGTTGGCCGAGCTTGAGTGCTCAAATTGGTGTGAGGAGGAGGGGGAGGAGGTGCCCTTTTATAAGGGAGGAGAGGGGCACCTTAGGAATATCTCAAAATATTATTTTATATTAAAGTCAAAATCGGTTTATAATGGTTCCAAAGGGTCTTATTTCGAAGTTAAAGTGGGGATGGGTCGAAATCCTATCAACCAATAGGATTTAGACAAGTTTAGGGTATTATTTTAACCTTATCAATTAGATTTAACTCTAAGTTAATTAATTTAACTTTTACCGTGTCTTTTTGTTTTCTTTCACTATATGGTTAATATACTTACTATAACATGCCAAACGAACCCCAAATTGTTTATTATTAATATATATATCCTTATCTAAGTCATTTGGCCGAACCTTAGATTTTTAGGAATAAAATAACAATTAATAATATAATATTTGATTTAAAAACTATTTTGTGTCAATTTTGACACTATTTGATATATGATTTTTGTGAAAGTCATAACAGAATTATATGTTCGAACCAAGTTGATTAAATCAATACTAATATATCATAGTAACCTAGAAAATTAGTGGAATTCATAAAAAGTCTCAAAGTACATTTATTTTGGTATTTATATTATCAATTTTGTCAATATTTCATTAATAAGATAATTACTGCATCATCTTTGTGTCATAAATAAATTAAATTATTTGATGTCTAAAAATTACAAATAAAATACCATCATGTAGGAAATCTTTTTAGCTTTCTAATGAATATTTACAATCGAATTTATCTTATGTATAACCCTATATTAAAAATGATTTACTTATTAAACTTTGATTTTAACTATTTTAACCCTTCTTTAAATAAATTAATAATAAATGTCCTAATCTAATCCAAGTGGGCCTAAATGGTCATATTTTATTCCTAAGTTTGTTTTTGGTCGAATTACACTTGTCCAATAGAATTAGGACATGTGTTAGGGTAATATTAATATCATATTTACTCTTAGTTACCCTATTTACTATTAACCGCGGTAAAAATAGTAAAAAGTTACTATTCACCAAAAAATTATTTTCATCTCATTGAACCACATTTTAGTCCTTGATATTAACCGTGTCTCTCGGATTTTTGAAATTCCATTCACAGAAGCGGTAAAATTAAGTTTTATGCAAAATTCAGTTTTTAACCTACCACTTAGTGGTTTCACTATTCATCAAAAATTGAAAGTTTTCAGAAAAATACCAAAATTTCACCCTATGCTAATTTCGATATTCTGAGTCCAAAAATGAAGTCCATTTTGAAAAATAAAATTTATAAAATTTCAAAAAGTGGTTATTACTATTCATAACGGCTAGTTTTAATAGCATATTGTTGTTTAGTGAAACTCGGTATTGCGTACGACGCAAGCTATCGAGGAAGGTCGCGATTGCGTGTCAAGCAAGCCAAGCAAGTGTTGTGTAGAAAAAGATTCCTTTGATGATTTATATAACATAAAAGTCTCGGGTGTTACACAAGTAGATTATATGCTTGTAGGTATTGACAAAGGAAAGTGTGCTGCTTCTAATGCTTGATTGTTTCTTACTGCTTAGGATGGAGACTGGGGGAAGAGGACTGAGCCTTGATCATGATGTAGTTTTCACACTTTGTGTCTTTTCATTTCAGTTGATAGCATGCTTTAGTTTCTGTTTTTCGTGCTTTCAGTTTAGACAGACATCATGGCATGGTATTGTTTTGTGAGCTTCCGCACTTGATTATTATTCAGTTGGATTATTCATATTACTTCTGTTGTAGTTTAATAATTTATATGCTTCCACTATTTATTATTAATTGGTGTTTACTTCCACTGTGATATTACCTATTACCTATGAGTGCATAGTCTCCCCCTCAGACACAAAAAGGCTCCCGCAGCTAGTCGGCAGCCTCTAGTGTTCGGGGAGATGCGCTTAAGGTCATGTAACCCACCGGTTCGGCCACTGTCTTAGAGGTGAGCTAGGTTGGGACGTTACAACCTCCGCCTAAGTAACCAAGGATTCTCATGTGCTTAATTTGAAATTGTTTCAAGGGTTCATCACATTTCACAATACTATTTCAAACAACCCTTTTTAATAAAAAATCTGCTTTGAAAACTAGTTTCATAATCCATTTCACAATTCATTTCAATGCTTTGAAAATAATATTTCTTTTAAAAAAATGAAGGTAAACCCATACTTTTATAAAAACCCATTTACACACACAAATAAATAACACATTATAATGTCAATTATTTAGAAAACACTTTAATTAAACAATAAAAATCAATGGTTCACATAACATAGGCTGGAGAAGGAACCACCCACCTCAATTTTACTCACACTACCAAAGTAATGGGATACCCACACCAGAAGGAATGTAGAACAACCAACTAAGTCCTTATCATCAATTCCCATAACATATAATTGAATTCATAAATGAAAAAAATGGTGGAGAGGATATATCACAACATACCTTAAGAAATTCATGTGTTGCACCACAAACAACACAAAGACTAGCCTCTGGAAGAAGATCACACAATAGATCTAGAAGGGATCAAATATTAATTATCATATGATTGGTATATCCATAAATGTATCCCAAAGATACTACCACAACTAAGAGGAATAAAGAAGCAGAAATTTTGCTTACCCTAAGAGAAGCAACATGACCAGCCAAAGATCAAGTGTTGAACAAAGTGATCCAGAAGAGGAGGATACACCCAAAATCACCTGGAAGGATACCTAGGTTTCTAGATATTCAACTTCACAAATAATGAATAGGGATTCATGTGAGCCACATGATAAAACCTACTGGTAATTAGCAGTCTACAATGTAAATCAGAGATTTATAGTGTAAATTCACCAATTTTCATGTCTTCCAAAATACTCATAGCCTTGGGTTAATTTATTCCAATTTATGATTTTATGTTGTAAAATAGGTTTATAGTATAAAATGTTTTTATTCCCTGAACAAATTTTTAGGGATTGTTTCCTATGATGAACTTACATTGTAAATCAAGGATTTATGTCATAAATTCCCTCTACAACCAGAACTAATAGTAGGTTATGAAGAAACTCCCAGAAATGTCTCCTATATTCACCAAACCTAAGAAACAAGCTATTAAACATTAAAAATAGTATGACTTTTAACTAGGATGTTATAGACCATAGTGTATAATATCTTAATCAATACTTAATTAATTATTCACGGGAGTCTGGGATCTCATCCCAACTCATTACTCCTTATACATCGTAGTGAAAAGGTGTAAGTGAAAGGAGGAACTGCACCTTATTGGACATGGTATGATCAAGGATGAGACATATGAGTCTTTCATTATCCTTGGGTATATGCATTGAAAATAGTATAATACATACTAAAATGAGCACCAACTAAAGTATTAAACAATATTTCATGCCTTTTATGGAGTAGAAAGAAACTTTTGTTGTCATACTCACATGTGTGGGGGTTTTAAAGTGTTTTTAATGCCTCTTTAGGCAACAAGATTTCACCCTAATGAAAAAAGTGTACCATTATAGGATACCCTAAGGAAACAAGATGATATTACCTATACGACCCCTAAAAAGGTTATAGTGGAAAGAAACTCCATATTCCTTGAGAGGGAGATAGTGGTGGAAAGATAAACTTTGATGAAGTCTAGGATCAGGGTATATAAGAGTTAGTACATGGAAAAATTCCACAAATCCCCATGGAATAAGATGTTCCAGAGGAACAAGTAATATGTAGCAGTACATAGAGGTTAAAGAAATAGAATGGTATGGTTTTATAGTCACCAAGGATGGTGAATCATTATTAGTTACTAATAATGATCCTATAACCTATAAGAAATTAGTAAGTGATACAGATGTTTCCAAGTGGAAAAAATCCATGAATTATGAAATGGATTGCATGTACCAAAACCAAGTCTGGATTTTGGTAGATCCTCCAGTGAATTTAAAACTTTTTGGTTGTAAATGGTTATTCAAGAAGAAACTATACATGGATAGAAAAATCGATACTTATAAGTCATGGTTGGTTGTAAAAGGGTTCAAACAACATCAATTTATAGACTATGATGATGCCTTTTCACCAGTTTCAATGGTAAAATACATCAAAATTATACTTTCCATTGTTTCTTTCCATGATTATGAGATTTGGAAAATGGATTTCAAAACAAAATTTCTTAGTGGGAACCTTAAAGAATATGTCTATATGAACAACCCGAAGGTTTTGTGACTCTAAAGTATTACAACAAGGTTTTCAAATTAAAAATATCTATTTATGGATTAGAAAAATCATTTAGGTCATGGAAAATTCGGTTTAATGAAGTCATGATGAATTTTTTTTCATAAATAAAAAATGTGATCCTTCTGTATATAAGCAATTTAGTGCGAGTTCAATTGTTTTCTTAATAGTACATGTTGATGAAATATTACTTATTGGAAATGAAATACCGGTCTTATATTTTATTAAAGATTTGTTGACTAAATGATTCTCTATAAAGGAATTAAGAAAGACAATATATATTCTTGGAATCAATATCCATTATGATAAATCTAAGAGGCCACTCAGCCTAAGTCAAGGTACATATATTGACAAAATATTAAAGAGATTAAATATGGAACAATCCAATATGGGATTTTTTCTAATGTCACATGGAATTCACCTTTCTAGGAAAAAATTTCCTTAGATACATGAGGAAATACAGAGGATGGAAAGGATTCAATACATGTTAGTGATTAGGTTAGCCATGTACATTATGCTATGTACTAATCTAGATGTCACATATGCCTTAATCATGTAATGAAGATATAAATTTGACCTAGGTGACCATCATTGGATGGAATTAAAAACTATCCTTAAGTATCTAAGCCATACTATGGATATATTTCTAGTCTATGGGGGAGATAAAGAACTAGTCATCAAAGGATATGCATATGCTAGTTTCTAAATAGATAAAAATGATATGAAATCACATACATGATATATATTCATTCTGAATGAAGGTGTTGAGAGCTAGAATAGCTCAAAGAAATCCATGGATGTAGATTCTGTATAATATTTTGAGTATATTATGGCTTATAAGGAAGGTAAAGAAGCAGTATGGATACAAAAAATCATCCAAGAGTTTGACATGGTACCTATAAGTAAAGATATTATCACACTCTATCGTGATAATACTATAGTGGTGACTCTTTTAAATGATCCATGGTCACATAAGTGGATAAAGAATATCCTTTGTAAGCATCATATATTGAGGGATTTTTCTTAGAGGGGTGAATTTGTAGTAATTAGAATATCCATGGAAAACAACATGGAAGACCCATTGACTAAAGGCTTAAATTAGTAAAAACATGATCATCATGTGAGATATAGTGGACTAAAAGTCATAGGTAGTTAGATCTAGTTTAAGCGGGAGTTTTTGTAGTTAGTGTTCTAGAACCAATATTTTTACATTTACTAAATTTATTTTCAAAGTTTTGAATATTAAAAAACATATTATTACATATTGTTCATTATTCTGCATGACTTTATAATAATAATGTCTTAGGGTATCTGTCATGTTGATAAGGTCATAGCAGTTCCCCACTATGATGAAAACCTTGGAGTTCCATGATGATATTTTTAAATATAGTTCTACAGTTGGACAACATTTTATGATAGGACACATAGTATGTAGACTTTCAGGTGTGAGTACTCGTAAGCGGATGAGAATTATTCTCATGAAGTTCACACTTGGTAATCTCTAAGATGAGAGACCGTAAGAACAAACCCACCAGTAATAATTCTGTATGTTTTGGAATCGTCAGATATTCCTATATACCAATGTTTTTAATGGTCCTTAGAATTTAATATTACTATTAATACATGCCACAACTTGTACAATTAGATTTTCTAATAAGTAGAGGAAGGATTTGTCTCTTTTATATTTATGGAAATTGATATCTCATACCTATTATTGGAATATGATAGTAGTATTAAATTCCATGGTCATGGTATAATGATTTGTTTATTGCAGATAATCAATGAAATACATATCAAGATTTTAGGTTTATGGTACATATGTGTATCCAAATTGATGAGATATTTTGAAAAGGGTATTATATTACATGGTGAGAATTCGTATGTGGTTGTTGATGTTGTGACATTAAGTTATTTATCTTGGGTTCCTTGTCCCATTTCTAGACAGTAATCTTAGACTTTAGGAAAACCTACCAAATGTCAATGAGAAATAATCCTAGAGAGTTGCACGCTAACTGTTTATGTTGATATCGATTAAATTATTTTTGAACTTAATTAATGGAATAAATATTATTCTCAAGACCAAGGAACATTTTATTCATGTTTTATCAATCCAAAATATTTATTGATGAATGAAATATTTAATTAAATATTTATTCAGGTATTCAATAAATGTTTAAGAGCTGGAGTTGACCAAGATCATGTCTGGTAATGGATTTTTATTTATAATTCAATAAATAATATTTATCATTGTGTGAGTTAGTGTGTTCCATAAAATAATTATAATATTATTACTATTATATGATATTGGGTTTGGTTATGATTATTATATTATTTAATGGTCGGTATGAAATTAAATAATATTTTAACCTAAATCACAGCTCTATAAGTAGATGATTATGTATATTTTGAAGGGTTAATTGAGACTTAAGAATCGTTGTGTACTCCATTACTCCTTATCTCTTCCTCTTAAGAATGAGAAGCACTAGAGAGATTCATTCAAGCTAGAAGGAACTAGAAGTGATCAACATAATCAATGCAATATGATATATACACCACACTATAATCTATTGTTATTTAACTGTTTCTCAGAGATCAAAGGAGCATGTGTGGGTCACTATTAGAGGGATTCTACACTTGTATATCTACAACGCAATGAAGGTAATCCATAATTTTTTTCATATGATCAGCATCATCTATGAAGAAATATACTAAGACAAGGTATCATTTCTTATGATAACATTTAAATTAATTAAAAATTTAATGTGAAAAGATACTCTCTAGGTTTTGGGTTTTTTTATTTCTATATTCAGTGGAAAATTGTGTTGGTCATATATTTTATGTCAAGAATAATTTTTGAATGATCCACTAAATCAAAAAAAAACTTTATGGTTATTTTTTTCACCAAGTCACTTCGATGTGCCTGAAACCTTCACCTTTTGAGTTAATAGAATAAAAGTGTCTTTGGATATTTAATTGAGATGTAAGTGTCTGAAAAAAATCTATGGACAAGTTAGTTTATAGAAAAGTTCATTTCAGGAAAATTAAAGAAAGATAAATCAAGTATGTTGGGTGATGACACAAGTATGCATCCTACATGATTAAATTTCTATTTACAAAGGGAATAGCACTCATATGAAGGATTTTATTTTTGTTACAACAAATTATTTCTCTATGGGTGTAATAACGTATTGTTAGACGCCATATTAGACTTAAGTTAATTTCTATATATTTCTATTAAGAAAGGGGCCTAGAGGGTAACACACTAAGTGTATTTAAAACTCATTAAATTCTATTAAATTTAAGTTTGGGAATAAATTTATTCCTCAATATTGGAATAATGTCTATTCAAGTTAAGTTGATCACAAAATTTGATCATGAGATATTTAAGTTTAGAATATGTGAGTTGAATTTAATCTTTTGATTGTTTATTCACAAATTTAGTAAATAATGTAAAATAAATATTTTATCCAAGTCAAGTGAATATATACACATACATGTATTTATTTATTTATTTATTCTAAATCTTAGTGAATATAGTAAATATTTTATTTTATCAAATGAATATTTTTATTCAAGGTTGATAAATTTTATGCGATAATGTGGTCTGAATTAAATGATCTAATGGAAATGATATAATATCATTTAAATAAACATTTATATGTTTATTTAATAAATTTTATTAGATAAATCACATGTCATGTATGATAATTAAGGTCCTGTATCATAGTATAAGTGGTTGGGTTGGTATCCAACATTGTTTTTCATGTGATTTCAATGGATAAAATTTGAATAACTTAACGAAGAAATCCCAAAATCTTTATAGATAGGATATTTTCACATTTAATTTATAATTAGTTTAAAGCAATAATTACCACATCTTGATAGTTCTTATTGAAGTTTATCAATTCAGTAGTTACTCTCGTAGTATCATCATTACGACAAAGAATCCAAACTAAGATCACTTTATCTATATCCACATGTGCTCTATGAATCTAGGAATGTTGTGGTTGGAATTCTTGGTGCTAGTGTAGAGGAACCAAGAACGTTGTGTCATTATCCATTTATCGCAATAAAATTATTTCAAGATTGAGAGAATTCCCTCTTGTTCCCACATTATTGAGAGGGAGGAGGAGGATTTTCTCTCATTATTGAGAGAGTTCTTAATAAGTTCTCTCATGGGATTTGATGGAATTCTCTTGGGAGAATCCATTGTGCACAAAAATTCACTATCTCTAGAAATGATATAATGTAGATTATATACTTAGATTTAAACAATTAGTAATTTCATAGAGGCTCTTTATCCAATTTTTTATTCCATGTAAACCCGGCATTAAAAAATATTATTATTATTATATTCTCTTGACATACGCTAAACTCAATGAATAATATATCATTTCCATATAGCCCTTTAACTCAGCTCATCAATCCTCATCAACATTTATTGAACCTTGAATAATAAATATTAAAATAAATAAATATCATAATATCATTCATTAAATAAATAAATAAATATTATATTCACTAAACTTGTGAATATATATTTTTTAAAATATTTATGAAACCAGATGAATATATATATTAAATATTTATTTATTACCTTATAAATAATAAACAATAGATAAATAAATATTATATTTTCTAACTCATAAATAATATTTATTTAATATTCAACTAATATATATACTAAACTCAAATAACGGGTATTAAAATTTATGTGAAAAAATTAAATTGAATAATTTTAGTCCACAAGCTGAGAATAATATTTATTTTATTATTAAATTCAAATAAGATTTAATTGAGATTTCGGATACGCTTAGTGCGTTACCCACTATGCATATTTCTTAGTGGCATTAGGAAAACTTTCCAATTCCAAGATTAGCATCTAGAAATACATCAAGGCTCCCATAAATAAAGAATTTAATATCATAACTACAACAACATCATATGAACACTTATTATCACTACTAGAAAATAACCTTTTAGTGTTAGTTATTTTTCATTTTTAAAATCAGTTAAAAATAAACATAAATAAAATTTGTATTAAAAGAATGGTTTTAATTATGTTTATTTAAAATATACATTCAAATAACTTTAAACATCAGTTTTTATGGAAACTAACATTGAAATCACTATTAAATATAGATATTGAAGGACTTTTAATGTCAATTTTCACAAAAATTAACATTAAAACTTAATTATTTTTTAAAAAATATATTAAAATAAATTAACCAAAGACTCTTAGGATGAATTATAGTATCTTAAAACAATAGTAAACAATAAAAAAATACTCAATGAAAACTTCAATACAACATCATTTACCAAAATAAAAATACATATACATGAAATTTTTAGATTTACATCTACAAATTAATCAAACCTACTAAATAGTCTATAAATAAACCTAAAATTTGGTTTAATTAATTATCTATATATGATGAAACATCATAAAAAACCTGTATAAATAATAAATATTATAAAATTAACAATATAACATATTGGTTTAAAACATAATAGGTATAATGGAACTAACCTTTTGAAAATATATCATCATTTGAGTCATGATAATATCAAAAATGAATCATATGACATAATAACCACATTAAAAACTTCATATTTATCGATGAAACTATGGTTATTAAACAACACTTTGAAAAATAAGAAACATTATATCTATATATAATACAAAACAAGTATTAACTAATATAAAATTTATCTACCTACACTTTTATGTAAATGATTTTATTTAGCTTCTTTAATGACTGACTGAAAATTAATTTTTTATTATCAAAATACCTTTTAAGGGGTTAGGGGGAACCCATAATTACATCAACGGCATAAAAACATAAATTGTGCCCCAATAGTAAAAGATCCATCAATAACCAAATCAAGTCAATAAAGAAAAGCTCTTACCCATTAACAAAAAAATGTTAAAGCTGACTTCTGCCTTCTCATCGCTACTTGGCTAGTTGTCCCATGCATATTTGTATGGTTCTGGTACCGATGAAAAATGTCATACCCTCTCAAATGTCCAAATCTGGATAGTAAAGGTCTGGTGAAAACTTAATACTCTAAACCTCATCTGGAGTAGCCCCTTGAAGATGGTATGGTTGCATAGACCCTTGAACGCCGGTCACAGGTCACAACATCATAGGTCGCATAACCACTATGATAATCATCCAAGAATAAAAAAATTCAGCATTCATAAAATCATTAAAGACAAAGACTGCATCCCAGATTCCAGAACTACCATCAGAAGATAGTCTTACTATGATGAACCCATGATTCTCCCATCAAAACCACAACCAAAAATGAGAAACCCAAAGAAATCAGATGCTCCAAGATACTAGAATAAAATCCAATGATACCTAAGGATGAAAGACCCAACAACCACACCAAAAGAGCATCATCGGAGAGGTGAAACCCAATAATATGGACTAGAAGAGCCACTCTAGGCATGAATCCAATCAGATCTGAACTGAGGAGGAACCCACACAGGAGCCTAAAATGAGAAAACACACGGGAAGCGAGAGGAATCCGCGAGGGATGGGAACGGAGCCACCCTAGCGGCATCGACAACTCCAAGCACCAAAAATCATGTCACTACCAATGGAATCACTCACAAAGACCACAAAAATCCACCTGAAGCCTCACCCAGTCAAAGAACAATGCGAAAGGTTGGATCCCAACCCCTACACCACAGAAGAATACTAGTTCATAATTATGTAAGTCTTCTTTCCTATCATATAATTTAAGGAACTAATACTTAATCTATATATTTATTAATATTTTAGATATATATTTAACTCGATATCTATCCAACTATAAATATAAGTACACTAATTTTAGATGAAAAGAGTATGGAGATTCATAATTAGATAAGTAATAAAAATTAAGTCACTATAATTTATATTTATTTAAAGAAATGAAAATTGAAATTGAAATTTACTTATATAGAAAACAACTCCAACACAGGTACAAAGAGTTCATCACCAATAATAAGATCCTTGATATCATTTTTAAAATATTTTAATGGCATAGTGTCTCAAATATATATCAGTAATCATCAGAAACTCATAATACCCCCATCAACATAAAGTAATTATGTGCTAATTTTGTTAGCCCATTAAAAACCTGAGAAGTATCTGAAGGTTTTGGCTCATGAAACTTTTGTTTATTATATAATAATTCTTTATATTTTATATACTCCTGTATAAGGTAAATGTAAGAAAACATTACAAGTAATTTGAAATTAAAATTAAATCAAATTTAAAAAAACACATACCTTATAAGTTAACTAATATATAAGGATAACTATCCAAAGTAAAAAATAACCCATATTATCTCCAACTCTTGCCACCTCATCGGTAGGAAATGAAACTGGAGAAATTTGATTAATAATATCATGTACTCAGCCAAATTTTATAATTTAATGATGTATATAATCCCCTAAATGATATAAAATTATGTATGATACAATATCTTCATGGGGATCCTTAGTATATAACTTACAGTACATAGTTTCCCCTCTAATGGCCCAAAGGCCTTCATTTTTTATTGATTTTTGATAATACACCTTTCAAAGGGTGAGGTGGAACCCTTAAAATGCCCGTAGGTGTAAGTATTACACGGCCCGTAGGACTTAGAGGAATTCATTGCCCATAGGCTTCAAACATTACATACAACCTAGACTAACTACTTGGAACTGCTCCTCCCCAGCATCTTCATCATGAAATCAGCTCTCCACCTTCGCATGGCTGGATCTCTTGGTGATATCTCCTTGTGGAATGTTACATAATAATAAATTAATAAGTCATCAAGTAATTAATGAATAATTTTACAAGTTGGTTTTATACACAACAATTATCATACCATAAAGTCTTCCTCCCACTAGTTGGAGACAAATTTATCCCATGTTTCTACATCTAAAACCCCATATTTGAGGCATGGGTTTCCATTATTCTTTCCCAAAACTATAAACTGAAGTAAATTTTATTTTTAATATCTCTATATAATTGTATAAAAAATAAAATCCTCTTATTAATTTCTTTCAAATCATGAAAATAAAATTTAATATGTAATTGAATAGATTAAATACTAGTCATGTGAAATATATAATATTTGAATAACTGGAAAAAAACAGCTAAGATATTTTACCATTATGAACTCCCACAATTGATCTTTCACCATCTGATTAATGCACCTCTGATAAATATATAAAATTATAATCTTAAAATGGATCTTTATGTCCATATAACTCTAAAAATACTTTTCATTCATGACAACTGGGTTATTATTATCATCAAATTCAATTATCAACCTCTTCTCCATATGATAAAGTTAAAGTTTTGGTAAACATGTAATCTCACGTCTACTAATTCAAGGTATCATCTTTTATAGAGGAGGAGAATAATTTTTTGTATCAGGATCACCAGTTGTTTTTTAAATAATTTTGACAAACAAAATTTTAATTTCATTAAATAATTTAATTATTACAGATATATTTAATATGAAAAAATGTACACATGACTTAGTAAATGTTCTTATGACTCCATGTTTTTCATTTAAATAGATGGCTATAATGAAATTCTATATACCTATATTTGATTAGAAACTGATTATTAGAAGTAAAAAATGATTTTAAATAATAGATATAAAATTATATATATTACGTTAACTAATAAAGTTGAAGAAAATTGAATATCTAAAAATGTTGAATATAAAAAAAATAGTTGTAGAAAAATAATGATATCATGCTTCTTCAACCATAAAATGTGTAACTGAAACTTATAAATATAAACAAAATAGAAATTGTATAAATGATCAATATTTATAAATCTAAATATATAAGTTAAAAAATAGTTATCATTGTATGTTCAAGTTTCACAAAAAAACAATGATATGAGGATTCTTCATCCAAAAAATGTGTAACTAAAACTGATAAATAAACAAAATATATGAAGTTATAAAGTTATTAATTCAAATCCTTTAAAAAATAAAAACTTAACTCCAGGAAAATTTATAACTGGAAAATATTTAACTGAAAAACAAATTATAACTACAAAAATGGATATAATTTATAACCATAAAAAATTATTAAAAACAAATTATTATTGATAAAAAATTTATAAACATAAATAATTTTAACCACAAAAAATTTATAACCACAAAAAATTTATAAAAAAAAATTATAAATATAAATAATTAGAAAACAAAAAAATTATAATCATGATTTATAAACACAAAAACTTCATAATCACAAATAAATTATAACCACAAAATAATTATAACCACATAAATTTATAACTAAAAAAATATAAACTTATAAAAAAATAAACAGAGGAATAAATTTTATAAATAAAAAATAATTAAGAGATATTATAAATATAAAAAATAAAAAATTCACTTATAAAATATCGATATTCAGGCCAAATATCAATGAAAAATAGATTCAAAATAGCGATAGAAGTAATTTAGATTACAAGCAATAAAAGAGGAGTGTATCTAAAAATTGATATCATAGTTTGAATATGGTGGAATTTGAATGAGGAAAACATAATGCAGCTCTAGTGGGAGAGAAGCAGCTAAGGGTGGTGGAACAACTATAAAGCAGGGTGAATGAGGAAAGAGAGAGGATAAATGATTCAAAAAGGAGGAGAAATGAGGTTGAATGAAGAAGATGGAGTGCAGTTGTGAGTCATCAAGATTATGGTTTTAGAAAATCAGGCATTAAACGAATAATGAGAAGAAAGAGACCTCATGTCTTTAAATTTTTTTAAAAGTTTTTAGTATTGGTTATCACATAACTAACATTAAAACTCAAACCAATATATTTTTAAGGTTATTTGTCCATTAATAGACGTTAAAAATCAAGTTTTAATGTCAGTTATTAAATAACCAACATTAAAACCCTACCCATGTGGTCTTTGACATTGATTAATATATAATTAATGTTAAAAACCTGATGCCAAATCTGATTTTTCTACTAATGTGTGTAATATAATCCATTTTTCTCGATATATCATCAAATAAGTTGCATACTTGTGTCATAAACCTATATGCTTGATTAATTTTATTTGAATCTATGAAATTAACTTGTTGATGAACTACCATGTCCATGTATCTAATCAGACAGTTCCATTTCAGTCAAAGGGTTAGAGATATCATCTTCCATTAACTTTTAAGGGATAAATCCTTCCTTAACTTATTCATTTATGTCATATCACTTATGACAAACTAAATGTATCTTATTTCTCCATGAGCATATTTCATCATGGTTTTCATCAATATATCAAATTATGTGATTCATGATATACATTAATAATAATCTCAAGTATAAGGAATAATACACACATTCATAGATAGGAATATCCAATGACACATATAACATGTAGAATTCTTATTAGTAATTCTATATTCATAACCTCCCTTCTAGGGGATTTCCAAGTGTAAAATTCATGTGAAAAAGTCTCATCCTCTTATGAGCATCTAACACCAGACAGTCAAACATCATCTATATCCCATCAGGAATATATCATCTAGACTATAGGACATATGTCTAAAAATATTTTCACAACATTTTTTGGTTCTCATTATAGTGGTAAACTGTTATAACCTTTTGATATAAAAATTATATAAGAACATTATCACATTAATGTTTCACAAAATAGAAATCATAATGTGATAATATATTCATTAATATTCAAGGCTTCATATATTCTGATAATCAAAGTACAAAGTCAGTTGGTTCTAGGGCACCAACTCCAACAAACTCCTACATGAACTAGAGCCAACCGAAAACTAAAAAGTTGCTAGATCTCATATTAAAATCATGATTCTGGTGAGATATATATAACAATTGGTCCTTCCATGTACTTTTATGGTTATTCTTATTATTGTGACTTCACTCTTTTTAGAAAACCCCTTAAGAAGTGATATCACTGAGTATTTATCTTTTATCATATATCATAAATTAGGCATATTAGATGATATTATAGTTATAATATTATCATATGATAATATTTTTCTATCTTGGTACAAATCCAAAAAAAATAGAACAAATCATTGCTAATTCGCTTCTTAAGCTACATCATAATCCACAACATACTCGGTCTATGTAGATATGGAAACCACTGGTTATATTAATTCTATGTTTCTTATTACCAAATCCCCACTATGATACTGGATTAGATTTTTCTAAAGGAAAACTAGTTTTTTATCCCCTTAAAAACTAGTATTTTATATTCTCCAATTACTAGGAACTCATCCATTGTACTTTTTCAAGTACAATTAAATAGTTCCAACTGCCAACATATGCAATTCTATTGATTTTACTTTATATTTTCCCTCTATTATTTACATATAACCAATATAAAACCTTAGAAAATATCATGGAATATGTGATAAATTTCAATCACTTAAGAATATAGAATTCAATTAATTATAATAATATCCTATTATGCCTTAACAAATCATCTTGGAGATATTTATTACCATGTGACCTAAGAAATAATTTGATATTGAATTATTCCATATTTACTTTGTCAATGTATGTACTATTTCTAGATCTAAGTAACCCCATAGATCTATTTCATAAGATAATGTTCCCTAGAACTGAGTTGTTACTTTAAATCATTTTGGAGAAATATCTTTTTCTTAATCTTATCCAACTATAAGACTTAAAAATTGGTTTTCCATATATTATCCACATATTTGATTTGGAAAATTGTAACACTCTCACTAACCTATTATAGACACATGGAAAACTTTCATTATTAATAAATAAAAATTCTCTATTAACTTCATTAAATGAATATTCTAGGATCATGATTCTTTCTTCAATCCATAAATGGATTGGTGCAACCTTAATACCTTATCTTCTTTATTTTGTGTCACCAACCATTTTGGTTGTGTCATATGAACATGTTCAACATAGTTTCCATAAATGAATGTGATCTTGAAATCTAATTTCTAAATATAATGATCATAAAAGGTTGTTATGATAAGTAGAAGTCTAATGGAATTTATCATGTTGACTGGTAAGAGGTTTCATCATAGATTATGTCTAGATATCACTTGAAACCTCTAGTAACTAGTCAATCCTTATTGGTATCAACTTGTATTATCCATATCTAATTTATTCTTGAATAATCACCAATTATTTTACATAAACTAGAGAAACTTCAAAAATATAGAACTAGATTTTGGTATATGGAATCCATCTCTAAATTCATATGAACTTTCCAATCATATCCGATTTTAGTTTACTACTTTCTTTTAGGATTCATTATCTTTATCGAATAATATATCACCTATCATAGTGAATATAAAACCACCTCTTTGGATTTAACTTTTCTACACACTATGTGTCTCTGGAATAATTCCTCCCACTAAATCTTATGTAGTTTATCATTATTATACCAACTCATATTCATCTAGAGCCTTTACTTAGTTAAAGTATATATTTCTCCCACTATATCAAATGAGAAGTGATTACCACTTATAGAAACATAGTAAATCTTGAATAATACCTTTATATCTTAGGGATAATAACATCATGAGTAGTTGTAGGATAATTAATTGATATGCACTTAGTTCTTTCCTTGATGTAAGTTTGTTTGATGCAAATAGTTCTCATTAAAACACATAAAGTTTTGATATAATGGATTGTTATCATATTACAACTTATATGATATCCAATAGTCAATATAATTTGAATATGGTTATAAGTTACACTTTTACTTGTGAAACATGTCTTGAAAGGAATTATATAAGACTTTAATACATATAAGACTCTTCATTGATCCTCCTTGTACTACTATAACCTCTTTGATGTGTACATGGAAATATGATTTTAGAAATATATCCACTATACATTTAAATGATAAAAGAATATTTGGTTAGGATATTCTCTAACTATCCCACCCAAAAGATCTTATATCTTTTACTAAGCTTGTTCATTACTTACACTTTACATTTATAAAATCTCTTAAAGTAATATTTATAGTTACACTTCTTGCATACTTTTTCATTGGTTCTTTTCATGGATAAATAGTTAGTCTTGATAATTTATTTTTGTTTTATAATTAAATGATAGTAAATAAGTTATATTTCAATCCTGGTAGATTTGGACTTAAGGAATATTTTAGGAAGAAATTTGGAAAAGTTAAAAATATTATTTAAGTTACAAAAAAAGTGGTCGACCCTAGCTATCCACAGGAGAATCAAGATATAATGAGGCATCCTATAGATTATTGACATGATCGGATGGGTAGAATTGGAGTGCATTAGGTTGGCACAAGGCATCCTTGGTGTAACTTCCCTAATGCGATACTCCCTCATATGTGACTAAGTTAGGTCACTACTGGGCATCAGGTGCGCGTTCCCATACATCAGAGGTTGTCGACTAGAAACAAGGGTGTAAAGGATATAGTGGGGAGACTATTACCACTGGAACATGGTTGAAATATTATTATAAATAAGATTAAAAAATAATAAAATCAATCTAGTATACATGTAGACACAACCAACTCAAACCAGACATCTATAAATAACAAATGATCCAAATAATAATAATAAATCATGTCATGCCATAATTTATATAAAACTAAATTATATGTTGAAAGTCACAAAAGTAAAATAAAAATAGACTCCAATAAAGACTCCAAAAACCCAGGTCTTGAACCCCATTTCTGGTCTCATCTCCATGCTCCAATCACATCCAGCAAATCCACAATAAAGTAGATAAACCCTTTCTCTTGTCCATACCCACATCCATGAAATATTCTCAGGTATTGAACAATGCCTAAATAGTATGTGAGTAAAACTCAACAGGATAACAATCATGTTATCTAAAAAATCCATTCTGAATATACAATACATTCAATAGTATGATTAATAGGAGAATTAATTTATAAATTAATGGGGAACATAAAAAAAATGTTGAACCTCGAGCTCTGAGTTGACACCTGGGGTCATACAAACCTTCTTTGGAATGATTACAGATGTCCTTTTCCTTTCAAGATAGTGAAATAACTAGAAGGAACACCATGTCCAACTCATAATCTAATCCAACAAGGAACACCATGTCCAACCAACAATTTTATCTAGGAAGGAATTTCATGTCCAACCTATAATTTTATCCATGAAGGAACACCATGACCAACCTATAATTTCATCCAAGAAGGAATGACATGTCCACACCATAATTTTATCTAGTAAGGAAGGATATGTCCAACCTATAATTTCATCCAAGAAGGAATGCCATGTCCAACCTATAATTTCATCCAGGAAGTAATGACATGCCCAAGATATAATTTAATCTAGGAAGGAAATCCATGTCCAACCTATAATTTTATTCAGGAAGTAACACCATGTCTAACCAATAATCTTATCTAGGAAGGAACTCCATGTCCAGCCTATAATTTCATCTAGGAAGTAATGCCATGTCTAACCAATAATTTCATCCACAGTCATTAAGTGACCAAGGAGTCATAAAAAGACAAAAATCCAAGAAATATATTTATAATACCAACCACCAATATGAAAACATATAATCAAAATCCTTATTAGTCAATTCATCAATTATCTGACTATCATGTCATTTACCCCATTTACCAAATTCATGTTAATAACAAAATACAAGGAAATTATTAACTTAACCAAGTTACCAATTATCATAATAATTGTAATTTTTTCATTTAACTTATCATTTAATCACAAATACCATTACACAAATCATTATATACATATTTCATCAAGCCTGTATACTAATTCCAATTACATTCCAATTTACAACTTTTAAGTAATGCAATTTATTCTCAAGACAATCATAAAAATTACCAAGTTGGTCCAATTCTCAATTCACATTATTAAGAAAAATAATAAAAACAATCCAATTTTTCAAGGGGATCTAGGTTCATTAAATTCAAATTCCAACCCAAAGTCAAGGGTTGGCACACCACTCGGGTGGTTGCAAGTCTTTGTATCAACACCAATGGACCAAACATGTCTGAGTGAGGTCTATGCATATGGTTTCATTGAAATAATGGGTTACCAATTGGTTTAGTCCATGTTCATGGCGTGCAAAAATTATTTCACTTATTGAACATACTAGAAAAATGGAATTGGAATTAGGGAGTTTTTTTAGACCACTCACCTCAAAAGTAGATAAGATGAAGAAATTCCTCAATAACCAAGGTAAAACTAGATTCCTCCTTACTTCCCTTCAATGAAGGCTAAGAAACTTTGTCTATACAAGTCATCAATGCATGGTATGGATTTGGAATTCCCAAACTAGGGTTCTCCCTAAGGGGAACTAATGAAATGATAAGGAGAAGAAGAACTGAGAGGTTTACCTTTAATCTCTATTTTTGGAACACTAAGATCCAATGGGACCTACCTTCATATCAAAGAGAAATCCCAAAATCTCCTAAGGGTGGAATGGAATTCGATAGAAAATAGAATGAGGATTAGAAGAAACATAGGGAACAAGAGTTAAAAAACTACTAGAAACAACCACATTCATGGTGTTAATTGGGGTTTCATGCCTTGAATATTAGAGTTGTCATATCTACCAAAAAAACATGTCATATCGGCTCAAAATCCTGAGAACCAATTCACATCATGAACTCTATCTAATTTCATGACCCGATTCTTCCCTAAAAATCCTTTCATGCCCTGAAAGAATTTTATGACATATACCCAGAAAATTTCACATCATGAATACACATTCACAACATGAATTAGTTCTTGCGACTAGATTCCCTTCTCCCTTCTCTTTTCCCCTCTTAATACCTCCATCAATTTAACCCATCCAGAAAAAAGAATTTTTTGATAGAATTTAAAAGTCTCAAACAAAAAGTTAAAGAGGAACATACCTGGGAAAAGATGATATCTTAAACTTAGTGTGATAATGGCATGTATGGTGTGGAGAAACACTAGAAGTTGAGTTGTAATGTGAGGTGACACCCCCAACAAAGAAAAAAAGAGGTTTCTCCATGTCCTTATTGATAAAACAGATGCCTCTCTAGTGAATTATCAATGTGGGACAAGATAATAATGGGTTGTGAGTTTTTAACTTGTGTGACCCCATCTTAGTCATGTGTTTCACTACTCCTAGGTTTTTCCTACAATGTGTTGTTCCCACCTGGTTTAAACAATGAACCACCATGCAAGGGGGAGAATAATGTGTGGCACTACCTCAGTAAAGGGAAGTCAGTGTACCACACCATGGATATTTTTTATCATGACCCACTTAGAGGTTGATACATAGGAAAATTGTCATGACATTTAATGAATTGTATCATTACAGAGTGTGAATTCCTGAGAGAATTTGACTTTTTGGTTTGGTGATGGGTTTATTTTGATAAATAGGTTTCAAATTAATATTATAGGAACTTGAAAACCTCTAGAAGATGTTTTTTCAATATGTTTTGAGTCTTGGGTGGGGTCCTGAGTGATTGGGTGGACATCTAGATAGGTTTGGGGTGACCTGGGTGCTGAAAAAATGAAGCGGCAGGCATTAAATCCATGACAAAGTGGGTCACACTGTGATAAATTTGAGTTAGAGGCAAGGTTTCTTACTTGGGGGTGGTTCACACCATGACCCATAGGGGTCATGCTATAAACCTATGTTGGAAACCCTCTTTTTATGGGATTTCTTATAATTTACAAGGGGGGAATTTTAGGAACCCTCCTTAGGTTCCATTATTCTTCTTTTACCGAACGAATAGGGAAATCCCTCTTTGGATCTTATCTTACCCTTCCTTGGATCCCTTTGATCTAGGTGGTTCGAGGGTGTTTTATCACATGTATTCAAGGTATGATCCCTCTCCACATTCCATTTATTCCTCTTTTTCTATTATTTGTTGATCTAGGTTCAAATGACTGGGGATTTGGAGAGATAATTTCATCAGATCATGGATAAATCATATTTCTTGATGGGGCTTTAATATGTGCCTCATAAAGGAGATCCTGAGAGGATGTATTCAAGTCATAGTTCATCATTTTTCATAATTTATGTTTCCTAGTGAATTTATTTAGGGTTTTTTAGTAAATTTGGGTGAAATGAGATTTTTATTCAAAGATATAATTTAGGGATCTTGTGTGGCCTAGGTTCAGGTGCATGTTTGGAGTTAATTTCACCTGATTGCTCATGGTTTTAGTGTCGTAGGGATGCCCGATGATTTTTTCATCGGTTATGACATTTTTGAGAAATTTGTTTTAAATTATTAATGTGTAAATTTTAGAATTTTTATTAATGATATGGATTCTCATGGAATTGGAGGGGGTTGGAATAATCTTGTGATAAATTATTGGAATGTTGGTTGAGGTAGGTGGCCTTGACTTTATTTGAGTCACTTGATTGATTGGTGATTTTATGTTCAGGTTCCATCACTCTTATATTTTTATATATATTGGATTATTTTTAGGTTCTACCATAAGGTTGGAATGGGATTATATCATGCTAATAGTCAACATGAATCACATAGCTTCCTAAATGGTTTGATATTGGAACCCTGGTCAAATGAGTGCCAGTGTGGGCCTCTTTATTGATTTCTTGATGGCATGTGTTGTATTTCAAAGATAAAATGATTTCCTTTTAAAATTTGTTTTAAAAGGGTTTGAATCAAATGGAATTTCAATGGAAAATAGTTGATTAGAGAAAAGGTTTTGAAATGGAATTTCAAGATGTAAATGAGGTTTTCTAAAGAATTTTTTGATTATATTTTGGTTAATGTATTGGAATGAGTAATATGACATGAAAATCCATTTTAAATGGTTTTAAAAGAGGATTTAAACTCAGTATTAAAGGAATTTATAAGGACTTGATTTAGCTAGTTTTGGTCTATTTGACCTTGTGTACATGGTGCCCTATTTTCCAAATCTTGTGTGATTATTATGCTTCCAATTTGTGATGGATTATGGACTCTGTTTATGCATGATAATGTGTTTTATATTTTTTAGTTTATGATGTTTATTAGTTGGTATCAAATTTATGGGTTGATCTGGATAGATTTGGTAGAAACCTTAGAGAGTTAAGATGGGTGTTGAGACAGTTTGAGACACGAGGCTAGGTCATGAGTGGTTATCACCTTGTTGATGAGTTATTGAGCTTGTGAGATGGGTCACATGCCCTATGTATTATCACCTATTTGTTCTGAATATGTTCTTATGATAGGAGATAGATTATGGTGGGGGAGAGGGTCCCAAGGCCTTGCCTCTCCATGAGTGAGATGACGTTAGTGGGACTGCCTTGAGATAGATTCCTTAGTATATGTGATAGTTGGGATCTCCATGAGTGAGATGGTCGGCTTGAGAATGATGGTCCATCCATGAGTGAGATGGTTGGACCTGATTGAACGACATTGGGATATTCATGAGTGAGATGACTGGACTCAGGATATGAGACCAAACAGTGGGGCCACCATGAGTGAGATAGGGTTTGAGTTGTGATGTGTTGTGGGTTATATATAGATTACTCTACCTTGAGTGATAAGGTAGTGGTATTTTGGTTATGTATACTCCCTTGAGTGACAAGGGATGTCCAAATAATTGGTATGATATCAGACACAAATGACACCCTACCCTACATCCTCAAGTACGGGTTGCGGACTTAGTTAGACACCCTACCCAAAATCATTTGTTATAGGTCGGGATTGTGGCACAAAATGACATATTTCCATTATGAATATGAATTAGGTATTCTCAGGTGTCATGGTGGCATGGTTAGCACATGATGACCTAACATTCATGCTTGTGTGTGAATTGTGTTCTATTTTTCTAGGTGGGTGTGTTACATGAACATGATTGCACTTATTTTTATATATTTCATGCACATACACTTGATCACAGTAACTCTTAGTTTTTTTTAGTCATTGGTGATTTCTAATGGGTTGTTCGACTCACCCCATACCTATATACTCAACATGAATTTTAATTTACAAGGGCATACCTTCCTACTTTCTCTCAAGAAACAAGTACTGCTTGGAGTTGTACATGCGGTATAGTTCTATAAGGTTACTGAGGGTGTAGATGTGGTAGTACAGTTATGTGAGTTTTCCAGAGGTCATGTAGTTAATTTCCAGTTATTTTTCATTATATACTGGCTAGTGTGCCATTTATTTATATATATTGTATATTATTCCATGGTTATCTATTACTGATATATATATTTTTTTGAATCATATAGATAGCTTACTACTTTCTATTATTGAATGTGGGGGGCCTTTCAGCTCCATATTTTATGGCTATAGTTTTTTGGGATTTATACTATTCAAATGATTCATTCCTAATTCTTGGTAGATTTGGTAATGACCCTTAGGTATTCTTATCAAGAGAATAGTCTCCTTGTGACTATCTTAAGCCCCTGTCACTAGTAGAAAACCTCTATCATACAGGTAGGCACGCCTAAGGTCATGTAGAAACCTCCACTTGAGTATCGTTCAGGAAATCCAAGATGAGATGTTATAAAATGGTTTTATAGTATTTTTTAGGATGAGTTAATGTAGTTATATATAGATTTGGGATGTCAATACTTGGGAGGTAGACTGAGTACATGCCTAGCTAGCTTGACATTGGTTGAAACTAAAGTTTCTAGGGGATTTATAGTTTCGAGACTACACACTCTATGATGAGTGAGGTGTGGGTTTTACTAAGAATTCCTGTGTGGAATGGATGAGACTCAAGATGATTTATATGGATCTACTGAGAATCCAATGATTTTTTTTATGTGTAATGATAGTGGAATTCTTAAGGCATGATACATGTAGCTATGATAAGTGTTGTTTGATATGTTGACTCATCAAAATCCATTATTAATTAAATAAAATTATAATATAATAAATGTTTTCTAGATTAAATTATAAGGGGTAATTATATTAATATGTATTTAAGGATATTGATTGATTGATTGTAATTGTGAAGTGTTTTTTTAGATGCTATAGGGCGGTGGTTTTTTGGAATTTAGGTTTTTGAGAAAAACAAAGTTTTGAAAGGAAAACTCATGTGGTGGTGTGAGGTGTCTGTAAAATGGTTTTGTGAGTTGGTTTCATGTGAAATGGTTCATAAAACTAGTATTTTTTAAATTATTGGGATTTTTGGGTTTTGAGAAAATTTTGAGGAAATGGATTTTGAAATTGGATTTCAAAATGAATTTTAGAAATTGGAACGGTTTTTTAGAAAGGGACTAGTTATGCTGGGGATTTTTGGTGATTTCAGTTTTTGGTGAAAATCCTTAAATTCCAAGGGGTGTTTTGGAAAATTGGGTGAGTTTTTATGTGGGTGAAATTATGAAATGGTTTTTAAAATAAGTAATTATAACCATACAAAATAGTTTTGTTTTTATTTTTTGTGTTTATCCTAGGGTAAACTAGATGCTTGAATTTTGTTCTTGGATTATGGTTTGTGGTTGGTTAGAAACCACCAAAAGAGGTTTGTGGGTATGATCTAGTCTGTGTGGTTTGGGAAAAAGAAATTAGTTCCTATTTAGATTGGGATTTCATGGTTTTTTATTATGTATTGGGATGCAAATGGGTGTTAGATTGAGTGTTTGGTGGGTATTTCATGGATTTTTTTGGAGATCCACTTATGGTGGGATCATGATATGGGTGTTGGATGTTGAGATCGAATATCCATATGTGATTTTGGTGGGTTCATGGATTGAACCCCTAATATCATTTTTTATGATTTCATAGTTTGGACCACTAGGTGTATTTTCTATAGGTTATTCCTAAGGTGGGGAGCACCATTAGCTGGAATAGGTCATTGGTAATGGAGTTTTTTTTTGTGGGGATCACCATAAGTCTCAAGATGAATTGATGGTTGTCCCATTAGTGTTGTGGATTGACAAGTGAGATTATTCACTACCTGGAACTTGGCGATCCTTATTTCATGGTTGGAACTTGGGTATGAGTGTAATGGTCATGTCTAATTATTATGTTCAGTAACATATGAGATTTAGTTAATGGTGATCGGGTGTTTGGTTTAGTAGGGAGAATACAATGATACTCCTATAGTGGGGAGCATCAAATTGGTCATGGGTGTATGACCCTTATGTTAGAAGTTTTTTGGGGGTAGTGAAACCGATCGTTGAATGTTTTAGATAATATATATATGATAGTGAGTGGTTAGATCCTATTTGGAGTTTGTTTGTGGTGTCAGTTAGAGTTTTTTATTGGAAACGAGATCAAGATAGGGGTGGTGTGATCTGAGAGTGAGTCGAATTGATAATGCATCAGTGATCATGAGTAGATTTTAATGGTTGGATGGTTTAGTTAAGGATTAAACCATATAATAATACTAATTAGTAGACATGAACCTTGGTGTGTGAGTTTTAGATGATTTGGTGATGCCTTTAGGTGTTAAGGCATCGTGATCAAGTGGTGCAGTGATGTGGTGGTGCATCAGCAGTTAAGTCCTGACATTTTTTAAAAAGTAAACCATAGAGGATAAACTATAATTTTTGGTGTGGAAATGAATTCAGTGAGGTGGAAACCATATCAGGAGTATTTTTTAGGACATGGTTGATAATATTTAAGGATCAAACTGGGGTTTTTGGAGAAAAGATGGTATGTCTGGGCTTGGTGTTTAGATTTGTGCAACAAAAGTATGTTGAGTGTTTAGAGATGGAATGTAGATGGTTGAAGTTGAATTTAAGACTAAAGTGAGTTGGGGTTCATGGGTTGGGGACTACCACAACTTATCTGGGATGATAAGTTCTATAGTGGGGAGTTTGTAATGACCCACATTGTTACATCTTGTTAATTACCAAGGGAATTTTATTTTTTGGTTTAGTGGGGGATTATTTTTGAGAATTTGGGATAAGAAAAAGATTTTTAGATTTTAAACACCTATAGGATATGTTTTTTGATATGTTTTAAGTATTGGGTGGTATTCCGGGTGCTCTGGTGGACATCTGGGTAGGCTCGGTATGACTTGGGTGCTGAAAAACTGGTGTAACAGGCATTCTTTCCATGACCAAGTGGGTCACACAGTGACAAATTCATGGCATGGGAAATATTTCTTACTTGGGTTTGTTCATGTTGTGAACCATGGGGTTCATTCCATAAACCTATGTTGTAATCCCTCTTTTGATGGTATTTATTATAATTTCTAAGGGGGTCCATTTTAGGAACCCCCTTTGGGTTCCTTCATTATTAGTCAATTGAATAAAAAGAGAGATCCCTCTTTGGATATCATTTTCCCCTTCCTCCTCAATTTATAATTTTTATTTCTAAAATCACTTTTTAGGGAAAGTGAGAAACCCAAAAATATTACATGTCATACCAAGTTCATACCTCATAATAAATTACCAAACTATTCTAGAAAAGATTTAAAAAAATTTAATTAATCCCTCTATGTAAGCTCTATGAGATAGATGTTACCTTCATGTATGGATTTTCTTTGATGAGATCTTTGAAGAGATAGGACAAATTGTCCCAGGTATGAATGTATTCATCCATATTTATTTTCCCTCATTGATTCCACAATCCAAAATCTGGTTTTTCTTGTTAATCCAATCAACTTTTTCATTATTAAGATCAACTCGAATTGATCTCTCGTACATTCTATCAGCTTTTTCCTTTGAAATTTTAATATCAAAATATTCATATGCCATCTCTTACTTAAAATATAAGATAAGATTTAGGTATGAATCCTCTTTCATTGCCTCCTTCTAGATACCATCATATGCCACCAAATCAACCAATTAGTTAGGATCTTCAAGCTTATCACCTTTAGTCTTTTCATCCTTGTCACTAACAACATACAGCTCATCTCTAAGTGGTGTTTTTGGTAGATCTTGATCTTTAAAGGGAGGATGAATAGGCTCCCTAAATTTAATACCCTTGCCTTCTGATTGAGGTTTGGCCAACTTGGTATTTAGAGGGACTATTTTTCTGGATCAGGGTAAAATCATAATCCTTTATGGATCTTTAATTTATGGCTCATAGAGGAGTTTATGGGAGGATTTATTCAAGACACTACTCATTATTTTTTATAAGGAATGTGACTTGATGAGTTTCTTTGGGGTTTTATAGTAAATTTGGGTGAAACTTTCCATTAATTTAAAGATATAATTTATCAATTTTGTGTGACCTAGGTTCAGGTGTATGTCGGGAGTCGACCAAAACTCATTACTCATGGTTTTAGTTTCATAGGGATGCTTGGTGATTTTAGCATCAATTATTCCATTTTAGGAAATTGGTTTAAAATTTTCTATGTATTAATTTGAGAATATTTCTTAATATTATAGTTATTCATAGACTTATAGGAGGTCAGTATGAGATTGGGATAAATTATCAGAACATTGGTTAAGATAGGTGGCCTTGATGTTATTTGAGTCTCTTTTTTATGGTTGATTTATAGTTCACACGCCATCATTATTATATTTTTATAAATTTTTCATGACTTTGTGGTTATTCTATAAGGTTAGGATAGGCTCACATCAACCTAATAGTCAATATAAACCACATATATTTCTAAAAAGTTTGATTTTGGTGCCATAGTTTAATGAGTTTCGGTTTCCCTCTTTGTGGATTGTTTGGTGGCATGTGTTGGATTTCAAAGAGAAAATTATTTCCTTTTTAAAATGTATTTTAAAAAGGGTTTAACTTAATTGGAATTTCAAGGTAAAATTAGTGATTTGAGAATGGATTTTGAAATGTATTTTCAAAATGAAAATGTATTTTTATAAAGAATTTTTTGATGATATTTTAGCTAAGGTCCTAGTGCGAGTAAGATGACATGTGATTCCTTTTGAAATGGTTTTAAAAGAGGATTTTGATTTGGTTTTAAAGGAAATTAGAAGTGATTTATTGATATGGTTTTAGTCTATTTGGCATTGTGTTGGTGATTCCTTATTTAAAAAATGTGCTTGTTATGCTTCTCATTTTCAATGGATCATGTACTATGTTGATGCATGATGATTCATGTTATATTTATTGCCCGATGATGTTCATTAGTTGGTATCAAAGTGGCAGGTTAATATAGATAGATATAGTAGAACTCGTAGAGGGTTGAGATAAGTGTTGATATGGGTTGAGATTAAAGGCTAGGTCCCAAGTGATTAGTACCCTACTCATGAGTTAGTGAGATTTTGAGATGGGCTTCATGCCTTGTGTGTTATTGTATTCATGTTCTACCTGTGTGATTGTGGTAGGAAATAGATGTTGGTACGGGAGAGGGTCATGAGGCCTTACCTCAACATGACTAATATGGAATTGGAGGGACTAATGTGAGATATATTACTTCTTATATGTGATGGTTGATCCCTCCATGAGTGAGACGGTAGGCTTTATCGTGATGGGTCATCCATGAGTAAGATAGTTGGACCCAATGGAATGGTGTTGGAATAGTCATGAGTGAGATAAATAAACCTAAGATGCAAGATTGGATGGTGATTCCACCATGAGTGGGATGGGATCTGAGTTGTGATGTGTTGTGGGTTATATATGGATTTCCCTACCTTGAATAAGAAGGTAGTGGTCGGTTTTTTATGTAGACTCCCTTGAGTGATAAGGTATGGTCAAACACTTGGTATGATATTAGACAGAGATGACACCATACCCTATGTCCTCAGGTATGGGTTGGGGACTTGGTTAGGAATCCTATCTAGAATCATTAGGTATGGTTTGATATTGTGTTATGTGATGACATTTTTTAGCATTGAGCCAAAGCTTATATAGTCAAGTGTTGTGGTGGCATGGTTATCATGTGATGACCTAAGAAGTATGCTTGTGGGTACATTGTGTGTTATATTTTCGAGTGGATGTGTTTTATAGGAATGAACACACATATTTATATATATTTTATAAATGTCTACTTGATCACAAAAACACTCAGTATTATTGAGTAATTGGGGATTCTTATGAGGTCTTTGGACTCACCCCAACCTATGTACTCAGTATGTGTTTCAATGTACATGGGTATACCTTCTTGTTTTCTCTCAGGATAGAGGTAATTATTGTATTTGAACATTTTTTATGGGTCTAGTGGGTTACAAAGGGTGTGGATATGATAGGATGATTATATGAGTTAATCATATGTTGTTTATTTACTTTCCAGTTATTTTTTAGCATGTACTGGAAAAAAAATCATTTATCTATATATAATTCTCATTATTCCTTGTTTATTTGTTGTTTCTATGTTTTGTTTTTCTGAATTATATATATAGTTTATTTCTTTTTATTTTAGACTATGGTGAGTATATAAACTCCCTATTTTATGTTTATAGGTTTTTTGGATGTCCATTATATGGATGGGTCATGTTGAATTTTCAGTATATTTAGGTAGCAACCTCGAGTATTATTATTATGAGCATAGTCTCCCCATGACTATATTATTACCTAATCATAATTTAGAATCCTATGGAATAATGGGAGGCACCCCTGAGGTTATGTAGAGACCCCTGTTTGGGTGTCTTTTAGGTGATCCAGGCCAGAGCGTTACACATCATACATGGAAGATCTGGTTTTTTTATAATAAAATGGAATATGGTTCATGGGAATATCTACATGTGTCACACAATAGCCATGTGTAAAATGTAATAATAGTAATTAGGAGTATGAGAAGGTAATTTATACATTGTGTGTTGATATGGTTCATGGTTATGAAGGAATATTCCTACATCGTGGTCATCTGGGTTTCATCACATTCATTATTTCATAGGAAGCCTAGAGTTTCATGAGAGTTTCTTGCACCGTAGTAAAATATGGGCATGGTCATGATTGTAGAGATAGATCCATGATTGGATTTTATCTATTGAGAAGAAATATGTTGTATCATGATGATTCATGACTGTGTCATGAAGGAAGATGTATAATTGAGACAAAACTGACTTGATGATTGTGGGGTTCTTATTATGGTGTGAAGATAGTTTCATGGCATGAAGAGAAGATAATGAAGATATTTCATGCTATGAAAATAGGCTCTCGCATCATGTAAGTAGGTGGGAAATGCTATAAATAAGGTATATCAAGCTGGATATGGTTAACACCACATGTATAAAAGTGTATTGGCTTAAGTTTGGCAATACTAAAATCTCAAATATGCATAGAGGAGATTGTGCATTAATTTTGTGGGTTTCACCCCATGTGCATGCATAGAAATGGAGTAATCAGGAGAATAGTGGGGTGCGATCATGACTACCCTTATGTGTTTCACCATGTGTAGTCAATAGTTTTTAAAATATATATCTTCTAGATTTTAGAAGGGATTTTATGCCTATTTTTACCATGAGATACATGAATGATTTCAAGGGGATATTTTTAGAAGGAAATTCAACAACATCAAATGAATTTCTTCCAATAAATAATAAGAGGTCTTGGATTTTAAAGGGGATTTGGGGGAATAGTGATAGGGCTACTGTAGGAGGAATCTTCTTTAGGTGGAGTTGTTTATAGTTTGTAGGTTTTTGTTTTTTGTTTTTTATTTATCTTATGGATGGCATGAGAGGGTAGCATTTCATGTTTTGGTGGTTATAAGGATGTTGAATTTAATTTTATTTAGCATTATTTTTTTAATGATGTTTCATATTAGGGGTTTTTCATTTATCTTTTCTCTCTTATATCTCTCATTATCTAAGGAATGACCAATGTTTTATAAGATATAGAGAAAGAGAGTTATTTTTAATGCATTAATTGGGTTATAGTTTCTAATGTGACCATTATGTTATATATAGTATATGTTTAAACATGGTATTTATGTTACCTATTCCCTTAAAAAACTGAAGTATATGGCCATGGGAAAAGGTGGGTTTTGGATATAGAGAGTGTTTACCCAAAACCAAGGGATTCACTCAAACTCGATTCTGACAAACACATGAGTGTTAATTCATTATCTTATGCCTCACTGATTCATGAACCTAGATTTTCAATTTCCTGCTACATTTTATCTTTCTTTACTCTTACAAAATAGAATTGATTGTAGCTTTCTTTCATCATAAATAGTAATCTTAAATATTGAGTTTAAGTCCTTTCTTTCAACTTGTCTATGTGGGTTTGACCACATGACTTAAATTTTTTTATACTAATTATTAGTAGTTTTAGTGTTTTGTGGTGGCATGCTTTATAAATTAAAAACTAGTTACTAGTTAGAACTAATGACACCCTATAGTAGACTATGTTTTTAACATCATTGTTATGGACTTAGTATAGAAACATTTTAATATAATAGTTCAGGATAGCTTGTTCTCTCTATATTTCTATTTTTCTAATTTTATTATAGGTTTTTTATTTTTTTTATTTTTACACATGGGGTATTTTTTTGTAATGGAAGGAACGGGATGCATATTGACTGAACACCTCGATTTTTCTATCTAAGTCATGGATATTATGTGTTAAATTGATCAAATTAAGGAGAAAATCCAAAGGAAATGATGAATTATCCCACAACCATACCCAAGTGATGATGAGGCACACCTCTACAAGCTAGAATTTTTATTCAAAGAGTCGTATAAAAACTTGGAAAGGTTGAAAATGGAATTTGAGTTCTCTAAGGAATCATCTAAGGGGGGATAATTTTGAGGCAAAGCTTGAGGATAAATCTGAGAGTGATGCTAAACTTGAGGCTGAATCTGAGGTAAATTCTAAGGATGAAGTTGAATCTAAACCTAAGTAAGACAATCTCATAAGTGTTGAACTAGGGGATTAAAATGAAAAGGAAGACTCAATAGAAGATAAGAATAAATAATATGGGGGGAGGATAGTGAAATCTAGAAAAACCTTGAAAATTTTGAGGAAAAGTAGCAAGAAGAAATCATCAAATAGGAGTATTATTAGGTTTGGATAGACCAAGAGTTCCTTCTCTAATATCTAAGTTAGTCTAAATTATGGTTTCCTTATCAATAAGGTGTTAATAAGCTTCAATATAGTAGAATGATCATATTTACATTAAATATGTATAATTTAAAGTCAATTTCAACACTAGATCGGATAACTTTGTAACATTCTACCATTACATGATAAATAGGTTTTGTCTATATAAAATACCTTAATCAAATAACTTTATAGTATGAAACCTGGTTTTTTTCTTTCTAGGATATTTAGGAATTATTTTTTAGGATTTATTTATAAATCTTTTTTAGGAAGTAGACTCAATTACCCTTAATCTCTTTGAGATTAATTGATAATAGACCTTATACTTTCACTTATTGGTTAATTTATTAGGTCCATGGAAAAGGATGGAACAAGGTAAAAAATGAATATGAAAAGAAGAAAGAGGGAGAACTTTATGTGGAAAAAGGAGTATTTTTTTGAATTCAAAATTTATTTTTACTCTCCTACATTATTTTTTATTTATTTTTTGGTTTAAGAGATTCTACATGTCACACTTAAGCTTTTTCTGTATTTTTTATCTATGATACAAAAAATCACTTCTGAATCCCATGATTCCGTGTTTTAAATGCCATTATTATAAATATTGAATGATTATAATAGGGGTTAATGATTGAAGATAAGTATAAGGGTATTAATTTAATGAATTGTGATTTGAGAAGACTGGTTAATTTATATAGATGAAATTCCTCTAATAGTTTTCATGCTTTGATTTTATGAAGTTTATATTTATTAGTTTGTTATTTGTATCCATGAAATGTGAAATTATCCCAAATATATTTCTCTCATTCCCAATAGGGTTATAAGATAATTTTTTATATTCTTTATAATACCCTTTTCTTAATAGATACTTGGGGCATGTAGACCTACTAGAACTTGAATTGAGATCTTATCAAAGCTATGAAAGAAAAAAGTCACATTAATATGATTGAGAAATTTTTATTTTGATCCCTTTTATCCCATGAGATATGCCTTTACATTTAATCCTTCTTTTAAGATTATAGAATCCATGAATGACCATGATAGGGAAAGCTACATTTCATGCATGTTTTATCATTAATACCCTACTATAGGTACTTTTTTATGATATATAATGGTTTAAGTATAGGGGGAGAGGTTTTCCATGGTAGAATGTGATGTTATGTATTAAGGAGAGATGTGAGGTGTGTTGAAAGGTTCATGAATTTTATTTCATTATGTTTTATTGTATACCCTCTAAAAAGGAAAAAAATAAAAAATAGAAGAAAAAATGGGTCGTAACTTAGGCAGGTCAAAACCACTCTCAATAAACCTATGATATTTTTACAAATATCACAATAAGTTTTGTGAAGAGATAAAATAAGGGTTGGGTGATGATTTTTAGATTTCTTCCAAGTGAAATCTTTTAAAAAATAAAAAATAAATAAACAAAAAGATGAAATATTTCATTATGATTATTATCATGGTTTATGAGACTTTGTTTTTAGTTGGGGATTGTGGATGATATAATTCATAGGTAATGAGTTTTTATTGATATTTTTTAATATTTATCATTTATTTTTCTTTATATTTTAACCTCCCTTTTTTATATTTATTGATTTTTCACCTCAATTACCTACCAATCCTCACCCTCAAAGTTATTTGATCCTTGAATGGAAACCCTAGTGATTAGTGTTGATATTTTTCTTTATAGGGTGGATATTTGAGATTTATTTCAAGACTATGGTTCATATGTGTGTATTAAATTAGGTGAATCAATCATTTAATGCATGCATTTTACATAATTTATATGAATATTCATTACATATCACTATAAATCACACCCCAAAACCTAAAGTTTTAGTGTATTTGGAGATTAGATACACAACCAACTTATTTTACAACATTTTCAATATATACCAAAAATATTATCCTCACATGATACCTTTTTGACACATCATAACTAATACTCTTCTTTATAACCTAGAGAATAAAAAAGAAAGGGTGAGCTTAGATGCTTTGTAAGGGTAAGCATAAGAGATATCAATTGAAGATCATAAGTGAGAATAAGATAAGAATGTTGATATGAGAAAAAAATCAAGTTACAAGGTCATAAAATAAGATAATCATACCTAATGAAACATATATCATAAAACATGAGTAGTTTCATAAGGATTTTAGAATAACATATGACATGAGTCATAGGAGAGTGGAAACATGAGTCCACAATCATGATCCATGAGAAAATAACATAGGTACATTATATAACATAAGAATTGGGACTAAACATAAGCATATAAATCATAAAATATATCAAGGATAACTACAAAGACATTCATATATTAATGGTCTAGGATAAACACCTTCTCATAACATAGTGGACTTAGGTTAACCACCTGAATCCCTTAACATATTGGAATTGGGTTAACCACCCTTATCCCATCTTGATCTCATGTGATATAAAACTATACCTAATTCATTATAGGGATATAATAGACCCTCTCAAAACATAATGATAAACCATAAATATGTGTTCTACAATAACTTGAAAACATTCATAATTTCATTATATCTTTATTAACCTATGAACAAGAAATATGTTTCATAAAAACCTCTATAAGAAATTATCATAATATTTACAAAGAATGAAGGTGGATGGTGTTATTAGAGAATATTCCTAGTGAATCATAAGAACCATTAAAGGATATTGACATAGATGAAAAACACTTTTATAAGAACATTAAAATTTACTTGGATAAATAAGAAGAAATAGCCTTTACATTTTTTATACCTTTTTAGAAAATATTTTATAAAATAAAGGGAATATAAAGTTATTTGGAAAATATGAAAAATTAGAGAGTAAGTTTCTTAAATAAATATGATGAAGATGGTGAGAAAATATATTCATATGAAACACATTAAAAAGATATTTCTTACGCACTTTTTTAAATAAAGTCAAAGTTGGAAAAACGATCATACCAAACAATGTTAAAAGAATATTCCTTTAATAAATAAATTTAATTACATTGAAAAGGGACTTAACAAATCATATAAGTACAGATAAGTATGTTTGTAAAATAAAATAAATAATATGGACATAGAGGTAAAATATTCCTGACTAAAAATAATAGGTTTGGTCTATTTCTCTTATAAACATTACTTTGAGTGAATTATGAACCAAAGGGGAAGTGAAATGGTAGTAGGACTTACAAAAACCATGAGAAAATAGAGAAAAATAAAATAAAGGTGGTTTTATAGAGAAATATCATACAATTTTTCTATATGTAAACTTAGTCATAACAATCTTAAATTCAAAATTATATTATAAAGAAAACCCTTACCTTTTACTCCCAACTTCCATGAAAGAGATTTAACCTTTTGTATAATAAACATTACCATATAAATAAATTATTTAAGAACTGCATTCATATTTATTACCATTTTATATTCTATAATTATAATCATCTATTATATATATATATATATATTAGTTATTTAATGTTTATTTTCATCATTAGATGTTGTAATTTTGATTATTTCATATATGTTTCATAATGGAGATCTCAGAACTCATTATTTGATACTAAGTTCATCATTACCAGATTATAAAAGCTATTTAAATCATTTTGTTTTAATTATTTATGTATCCCCATTTCCATTTGATGTAAATTATGGGTATGTTTTGTGAGAATGGAATCCATAAAGAGCATGTTTTGGGTAATTTATCAATAACAACAAGTTAGTTTATAATGATCATTAATTTTTTTTATTTCATACTTACATAACTATATTAATTCCATATATTAATCATTAATATCATATATTACTAGTATTTATTTCATGATACTTATTAATGGTGAAAAATGTTGATGTTGGTATAACATCATTCATGTAGGTGGTTAAACCAACCCAAATAAGAACATGTTATACTAGTGAATGAGTAAGAGTTTAGAGTTATATAATAGTTTTATAATTTTATCATAAGAATAATTATGTCAATATAACATCATTATAGTGAAGGATTTAGGCTTCCTTTTGGGATCTAGAATCTTCCCAACATCTTAGAAGGCTTTAGGATATGGAAAATGGGCGGGGATTCAATAGAGTTTTGAAGGAATATATGTTTGTATTAGGGTATATTGTGGAAGAATATGGAACAAGGTTTTAAAAAATTTATCACTGATTTGATGTAACAACATATTCTATGGTGAGGCGTTGCCCAGTAAGCAACCCGAGGATCCCATGTGAAATAATTTAAGCACAAAAATAAATCGAATAAATACCTCATTCGATGTGAAGATGATAATGAATAGCACTCGACGCCAGTAAACATTTCTTGAAGGTACTGACATAAAAACCCTCAAGATTATACACATGTTCCATAAAATTCTATGGGTATGTTGATCATCAATATTTGGGTGCTATCATAGAGAACTTATGAGTCCTTCAACGTCTCGATGGTCACCACTATGTCATTACTTCAATATTCAAGTTAAAACTTGGATCGATTATTGGAATGGGGATATTATCTCTCTATAATGTAGGAGAGATGAGATATGAGCTCTAAAATTTGAGTGGATGAATAGTCCCTCAAATTAGAGCTTATTATTTCTTAAATAACTGAGTTAAAACACCTAAAAATGGCTTCCATGGCCCCTGAATATATATTACCCACTAAATAATCCATAAACAACATCTTATGACCTATTAACTATGTCATAAACATAATTTATATTTTATCTCTTGTAATATAATAAATATGTTACTTGATAAAAGCAATCCATTAACTCGAATCGTAATTTCCAAAGGTATTAAACAAACCTTGAATATTAAAAAATTATTTGTACATTAAATATTTTTCATGTATTCACCATATCACTTATGAATAATTTTAATAAATAAATTCAATACCAATTACTATAAACTTAAAAAATATGAATTTATTTATTTCATGGTGGTCGTTTAAACTTAGATATCACTCAAACTTTATGGTAAGACCCACCATGTCCTTTACTCCTACTCATAAGAATATGGTAGCCTTTTGGATACACTAATTATGTGACCCTCTAAGCCTTTATCTGGATAGTAGTGAGTAATAATCACAAACCAGAAGTAGAGACTAGAAACTCATAAAGGCCCCTAAAGAGATAAGGTGTAGTCATAGCAATGATAACCTCCTTTGAACACATACCATGAAATATAATCTCTTTGTATCATGTGATCTCATAAATAAGGATGCAAATTTTGTGTCATTATCCTTTCTTGATTTATTATTTGTTAACTTTACTGGATGGACTTAACTTCTTATACCATAGCCATGGATTTGGAGAAAGTACTACCATCTTGATCAACTAGTCTTGAGATATCTCTTCCTTTCAAAAGAAAAAAATTATATCTTGATCATTCAATCAATTCCATGCCACTAATGACACGCCCAACACAAGCTACTGCACCATGACATAAATGTTATGGTTTTCATATTTCATTTAAGTGTGTAATCAAATAGAACACACTGATAATAATATCAATTTAGGATACTAATACATGTGTTCATAGATAATATTTACCAATGATACTCAAAATATATAGTGTTCTTATAGGTGGGTCAGTCCTCATGATCTCATATACTTAAGATCACCAAGTGATAACTTCATGAGAAGAAGTATTAATGCTTTTAACCCCACAACACCTGATAGTCACACATCATTTGTGCCCTATTAGCATGATGTATATGGACCATAGGACATAAGTTTAATATTATTATCATGATATCTCTAGGTTCTCATTGTATACTTTGAACTATTATGACCTTTTGATATGACATATAATATAAGGAAATTACCATAAATATAGTGGATGAAGAAGTATTTACACTATAATGGTAAGAGAAACGCATTTATATATGTCAAATTGTATACATATAATAGTAATCAAATGGTGCAAAGGAGTTGGGTCTAGTGCAACCACTCACAACACTCCCACTTGTATTAGATCCAACTACTAACAATACTCAATATATTATCTCTCACATGAGAATCATGCTTTAATTGAGATATGGATTTAGTTAGGGGGTCTACCATGTTACACTCTATTGCTAATCTATTAATTGTGAATTCACCTCTCTGAGTGAAATACCTCAAGAGATGAAACTTCTGAAGTATATAATTTATCCTTTGGTATGACCTGGTCTCCTTGGAAAGTACCATTAAAGTAGTATTATCACAATATAATGAAATATGGCCTACACTACTAGGTACAACACCAATATTTGAGACAAATATTTTCATCCAGACTGCCTCCTTAGTTTCATCAGAAGTCGTTATATACTCAGATTCTATTGTAAAATTGGTGAACATAGGTTACTTTAGGATTATTTGGATCACTGCACCACCATTTAGGAAAAATACATAGCCTAATTGTGATTTCATATCATTATAATATATCTAGAAAGTAACATCAATGTATCACCTCTCTACTAGTTCCTCATCTCCTCTATACGTAGGAATATATCTTTTGTACATCTTAAGTACTTTGGGATAATTTTTACATTTTCCCAATGAAACTCTCCTAGATTAGCTTTATATATGTTCACTATGATTGAATAAATTGCAACATCAAACCTATAAAATAGCATATCATACTTGATAAATCCCACTACTAAAGCATACAGGATTGTACTCATCTTTTTAATAACCTCCTGTGTTTTTTGACACATTTTCTTTTATAGATGGTTACTATATGTCATTTTCAATAACCCTCTCTTGAATTGTTCCATATTATACCTTTTGAGTACCTTATCAATATATGTACTATGAATTATCCCAAGAAACCTCTAAGATCTATCTCAATAGATATTGATCCCTATAATGTAGGCTACTTAACCTAATCCTTTCATGGTGAAGCATTCATTTAACCAATACTTAACTAACTATGTGACTTACACTTCATTTCCCATAAAGAATATGTCATCAACATATAATATTGGGAAAATTATGGAATTTCCACTAACTTTCTTATAGATGCATAGCTCGTTTTCATTCTTGATGAAACCAAATTCTCTTATGGCCTCATAAAAATGAACATTACATGATCATGATTCCTACTTTAACACATAAATGGATCTCTGGAGATTGCATATTTTATTGTCACTTTTTTACTTAATGAACCCTTCAGGTGAGTCATATAGACATCTTCAACCAACTTCCCATTTATAAAATAAGTTTTTACCTCAATTTTCCAAATTTCGTAATCATAGAAGGATAATATTTCAAGTAATATTCTAATGGATTTCAGTATCACAACTGGTGAGAGGTTTTCTTCATAGTCTATACCTTGTAATTTTCTAAAACCCTTCACATCTAGTCATGCTTTATAGGTATTTACTTTACCATCCATGTCCATTTTTTCTAGAATACCCATTTTCACCCAATGGGTTTTACATCAGCTAAAGGGTCTACTAAAATCCAAACTTGATTTTGATATATAGACTTTATCTTATAATGAATGGATTCTTTTCATTTATAAGAACCCTTTCCATTTATTATTTATTTGTAGGTTAGATGTTCATCATTCTCTAGGAGTAATGTGTCACCTGACTTAATGATAAGAAAACCATATCACTTTGTTTATCTAACCTCTTGAGTAGACCTATGTAGTACTTGTGTCTCGAGAACATCTTTATATCTCGCTTTCTCTTATGAAGATTGTTCCCATACCAACTCTTGTGCACCTAGAGCATCAAATTCATCAAATTCAATCTTTCTCCCACTATTTCAATTGGAAATTTGTTCCCTTTCTAGAAATATGGAATGTCTTTCCATAATAACTTTTTTATCTAAAGGTTTATATAGGTAATATCATTTAGTTTCTTTAGGATAATCTATAAATACGCACTTCATACTTCAGAATGCTAATTTTTTACTAGGTATAGTCTTTACAAAATATTTACATCTCCATACACATATATGTGATAGAATGGGTTTCTTTATAAATCATAACTCATATGCAATACCATATGCTATGATAGTTGGTTCTCGGTTCAGTGTATATGTCACTTTCTGCAACATGTATCCCCAAAAGGATAATGGAATAGTTTCCTAACTCGTCATTGATCTGACCATGTCAAGCAAGGTATGATTTCTCTCTTCACTAACATCATTTCAATAAGTTGTATAAGGATGAGTGAGTTGAAATATTATCCCATGCTCCTTTAGGTAATCAATGAAATATTGGTTGAGATACTCTCTACCTCAGTTTGAGCAAAGTTCCTTAATATTCTTACCAATCTAGTTTTTTACTTCATACTAGTATTCCTTAAACATATGTAAGGAATATTACTTATAAATCATTAATTAGATATATTCATACCTACTATAGTCATCGATAAAAGTAATGACGTGCAAAAACACACCCCTTAACTCTACTATAAATAGATTACACACATTAGTGTGAATCAATTCTCACTACGGCAAAAAAGGCATTTAGCGGCGGTTTTTTTTCGTTTCGCGGCGGTTTAAACCGCCGAACCGCCGCTAAATCGTGCGTCGGGAAACTATTCGCAGCGGTTTTTTTTAATTTTTTATTTTTTTTATTTTTTTTTATTTTTTTTATTTTTTTATTTTTTTTATTTTTTTTATTTTTTTTATTTTTTTTATTTTATATATTTATTTATTTATTTATTTATTTATTTATTTATTTATATATTTATATATTTATATATTTATATATTTATATATTTATATATTTATATATTTATATATTTATATATTTATATATTTATATATTTATATATTTATATATTTATATATTTATTTCATATTTATTTTATTTATTTATTTTTCGTATTTATTTATTTTATTTCTTTATTTTTCGTATTTATTTATTTATTTTTCGTATTTATTTTATTTCGTATTTGTTTTATTTCATATTTATTTTATTTCGTATTTATTTTATTTATTTATTTTATTTTATTTATTTATTTTATTTTATTTATTTATTTTATTTATTTTATTTATTTTATTTTATTTATTTTATTTATTTACTTTATTTATCCATGCATGCACATCCCATGCACATGCACATGCACATCCCATGCACATGCACATGCACATGCACATGCACATGCATACCCATGCAATATAAAGAAATTCTGCGTTTGATGAGATTTGAACCCCTAACCTCTTGCATATTTTCCAAAGACTTTACCACTCGAGCAAGCTCGCCATGTGGTTAATAAACAGAATTTAATATACTTATATATATTAATTGAAAAAACAAATAATACATAAATAATAGATATAAACTCAATAATAATAAATAATAAATAAGAAATAAGAAATAATAAATAATAAATAATAAATAATAAATAATAAATAATAAATAAAGATAAATAACAAATAATAATTAAATATAAATAAATAATAAATAATAAATAATAAATAATAGATATAAATAATAAATAATAAATAATAAATAATAAATAAAGATAAAAAATAAATAATAAATAAAGATAAATAATAAATAATCAATAATCAATAATCAATAATAAATAATAAATAATAAGTAAACATAAATAATTAATAAATATAATTAATAAATAATAAATGATAAATAATAAATAATAAATAATAAATAATAAATGATAAATAATAAATAATAAATAATAAATAATAAATAATAAATAATAGATAATAGATATAAATAATAAATAATAAATAATCAATAATAAATAATCAATAATCAATAATCAATAATCAATAATGAATAATAAATATTAAATAATAAATATTAAATATTAAATATTAAATAAATAAATATAAATAATAAATAAAAAATAATCAATAATCAATAATCAATAAATATAAATAATATATAATATATAATATATAATATATAATATATAATATATAATAAATAATAAATAATAAATAATAAATAAATATAAATAATAAATAATAAATAATAAATAATCAATAATCAATAATCAATAATAAATAATAAATATTAAATAATAACTAATAAATAATAAATATTAAATAAATAAATATAAATAATAAATAATAAATAATAAATAATAACTAATAAATAATAAGTAAATATAAATAATAAATAATAAATAAATATAAATAATAAATAATAAATAATAAATAAATATAAATAATAAATAATAAATAAATATAAATAATAAATAATAAATAATAAATAATAAATAATAACTAATAACTAATAAATAATAACTAATAAATAAATATAAATAAAAAATAATAAATAATAAATAATAAATAATAAATAAATATAAATAATAAATAAATATAAATAATAAATAAATATAAATAATAAATAAATATAAATAATTAATAATAAATAAATATAAATAATAAATAATAAATAATAAATAAATATAAATAATAAATAATAAATAAATATAAATAATAAATAATAAATAAATATAAATAATAAATAATAAATAATAAATAAATATAAATAATAAATAAATATAAATAATAAATAATAAATAAATATAAATAATAAATAATAAATAATAATAAATAAATATAAATAATAAATAAATATAAATAATAAATAAATATAAATAATAAATAATAAATAATAAATAGTAAATAATAACTAATAAATAAATATAAATAATAAATAATAAATAATAAATAATAAATAATAAATAACCAGTTACAAATAATAGATAATAAATAAATTAAAGTATATTATAAATAATAAATAATAAATAATAAAGGAAACGCATGAAAAAGTATGAAAAGACGTGATAAGGGATGAAAAATCATGAAAACGCATGAAAAATGATGGAGAAGCATATGAAGAATGAGGCATTAGAAAGAATGAGAACGCATGAAAACTCGTGAAAACTCTGGAAAACTCCTTAATAATTCAACATAATCATCATAATAACCCACAAAAAACCATTGATAAAGATAACAAGTCATGGAAACCCAAATAAATAGTTGTAAATGGAGCTACCGTTAAAACCCGTCAAAACGGTCATAAAGAGACAAAAACATTGGACTCACATTAACGGAGATAACTTATGATCTGAGAGTCCGTTTTAGATCCGCGACCTGTCAAATCAAAGATCCTGAAACGATCTTCAACTTGAAAGGTTAAAGAGTCCAAATGGACAAGCAGATCGGAAGTTATAACCATTTAAAAAAAAGCTGACGGGGAACAGGTGCTAGAAACGAGGCATTGGAAAACATAACAAACCCGATGCCCACTAAAAAGGTCATAACATATGATCAAGGAGTGCATGTGGGCGTCGCAACTAGTCAAACTGAAGCTCGTGGAACGAGCTATGATCTGGTAGGTGGAGGAGGCCAAACTGACACGCGGATCGAAAGTTAGGTCTGTTTGAAGACAAGTTCGACGGGACACCGGTGACGAAAACGGGATTTTGGAGGCCTTCAGAGGGTTTTTGGGGGTTGAAAACACGACAGAAGCTTTCTTGTATCGAACTGGTGCGTAGCTCTCTTTGCTGGCTTTGATTTGATATGTGGTAGAGCCCAAACGGACACCCGGAGTGAAAGTTATGGTCGTTTGAAGTTGGAGAAATTTTTTCAACTTTCTTATAACTCTAATATCTTCCACACCTTAGACCATCTCACGGATTTGATTATATGTGACTCTAGATCTCTTCATGAGCTTCGATTTGACTGGTCGTGGCGCTTCAACGGACGCTCGGATCAAAAGTTATGGTCGTTTTAGTGATTTCGGGGTTTCTTGTGTTTTTTTATTTTTTTTCATTTCATTTCGCGGCGGATTTACCGAAACCGCCGCTATTTCGCGGCAGTTTTTTAAAAAACCACCCCTAATCCTCGAATAAAATTAAAAAAAATTAAAAAATAAATAAATAAAATAAATAAATTTTTTTTTCCGTTTGGCGGCGGTTTTTTCGCGGCGGTTTTTAAAACCGCCACGAAATGGCGGCCCGAAACGCATTTCGCGGCGGTTTTAAAAACCGCCGCTAAATGGCGGTTTTCTTGTAGTGTCTGGTAGTTTTTTTACCCTTACTCCCTTCCCAATGAGGGGGTTTTTGTTCATTTTCTATTATAAACAAGCATGATATACATCCAAGGGTTTTAACTCAGTGGATTCTAAGTACCATTCTAGGTGTAATTTATATAAATTATTTTCATTTACTTGTCCAAATTTAAAGTTCCATAGGCAGGTATTATATGATCCTTTTTTGTTGGTTTTTTCATTGATTTTCAATTCATGGTTTTCAATTTCAAATATATACAATCCATTATTAATATGTGTCATACCATAACACATGTTATCCATATACATGAGAAAAAAAATTATTTCCAAACTTGAAATAAAATCTCATAGTGTCCAAAATTGACACTGATATTATGTTTCTGGTTACTAAAGGTACATAATAACATTTGTTTAATACAAGAACCAAACCACTAGGAAAATTCAGATGATAATCTCCCACTTAAAAGGTTGTTAGTCTTACACAATTTGTGGCCCGGAGATCCACCTCAACCTTTTAAATTTTCTATAATCTGCTTGGTTCCTATATGTGAATACAAATGTGTGATTTACATGTTGTATCCAATACCCAACTTATAGATAAAGATAGATTTCATTCAATGACAAATATACTTGAGGCAGAAGCGTCACTTTACTTCTTCTTTCCAACCATGAAAGTATTCATCTATTAGACTTTCTTTCCACATGAAAATTAGGAAACCTTATGCTCATTACTCTCTCTATATTTGTATCTTTGGATTCTTGTAAGGGTAGGGCATTAGTTTCCTTGGCTTAGGTTTAGACTTTGATACCTTATCCACACCCTTCCTTATCTTGTTCACTATAAGGATTGAAGAGTTGGTATTATTTGTATCCTTATTATCTTGGTGAACTAAAGCCAATAAATTTGTGAGCAACTTTATCATGTTATTGATGTTATAATTAATAATAAAAGTCAAGAATATCAGTTGTAAAGAGGTAGTAATAAAACCAATTTCTAGTTCTCAGTTCAGTTTGAACCTAAGGGATGTTAGTCTCTCAATATACCTAATCATCTTAAGGACATGAGGTCCTGCTTGATTCCCTTCTACTATCCTACACCTATACGGTGCACTTTATATCTCATATCTTTCTTATCAATCTCTCTCCCAATATAGCTCTTAGAGATGGGATAGAGGCTTGTAGGCATCTTCAACCTCATGCATTTTCTTCAGTTCATTGGACATAAATGACAACATGATACATTGTACGTCTAGTGTATCATCTATATACTTTTTATATTTATATTTATCTTCATTTATTTCTCCCTAAGGAGGCTCAACAGAATGTGGGGATTTCATCACATAAATATTCCTCACTTATTGCAGTACTATGCACAAACATCTGTACCATTCTTGGAAGTTATGTTCGGTCATGATATTTTATTTATCCAGTATTGATCACAATGATATTGAACTAGTGGTGGTGATTTCCATTTTATCTATAATAAATAAATTTAGCAGTTAGTACTTTATCTTGATTATCAATTGCACATTACCAATTAATTAAATTATTAAATGCATCTTGTTATTTTATTGAACCCTAGTTTCCCTCACTATTAGATTTGGAATACCTAATTGCTTGAGTATTCTAGTGGCGAGGATCCTTTAAATCTCTCATCATAGTCCAAGTTATGGCTACACCACTAATTGTAGAGTATCAAAGTATGCTTTTGAATGGACAACCACATTGACATGTGACTCATTAAACCATTGATTGAAGTACCAACTTCAAGGAATTATAGCCTTTATTTACTCAATGTCTTGCATAAAAATATGATGAAATATTGCTATGGATATTTATTTATTTCCAACTTTAATTAATTTGACCCATCACTCTCATAATAACTCCCTAGGTAGTATGATGAACCCTCAACTAGGGCTGACGAGAACCTCATACACCTGGTTTTTTCCAAATTAAAGCAACAGAAAGCATTATGACTTAATATATCATTGACATATTTTTATTATTTTTCAATTAATGAAATCATTTTTTATTTGATATATTCATACTATGTGATCACGATCACAACTTAATAATGAATTAAATAGAAAACATTCATTGTATCTTGATTTCTTATATCTATGCATGCTCGTTTGTTATTTTATGTGATCGCGTCAACATGAACATTCATAGAATAATAATAAACCATATATAAATAAATAAATAACATGAATGATCTTGATAATTTATAATTTCTTGATCCCTCGAGTGTAAATAGATCAACTATGACCCTAGGGGTTGAATACATGAGTCGTGTCTAACTCATGTCGCAAGTCGCACCTCTGTCCAATTTATCCACATCTTTCCAGGAATACCACCTCATCTTGATGCGGTCTTCCTCTTCATCCATTATCATCTTTATACAAAATTACATATGCATAGATGAGGGATTCTTAGAGATACGTAAAACACATACAGGGGAGCACTAGTGGACACATAGGCTCACATACATATAAATCGAGGAAAGATGATACGTAAATTGTCAAAATAAATTAATTATTACAACCATCACATATAATTATAATAATAAATTAAATTATAGATATATATTGGTCGGTCGATGCCCAAGATCAGTCGAAAGATGATAAACATGCGATATAAAATATTTTTTTAATAAATTCCACTTGAGGAAATTTTAAATGAATTAAAATAATTTTATCCAATTTTAATTTAAAAAATATTAATCACATGATACCTATAAATTTTTTAAAACATTTTAAAAAATACCTATTTTTTAAAAAAATATATATGATTTTTGGGGGCCCCAAGTGGCACAAAAACCCCTTAAAAGGGGTTTTGGGCTGTTTCTGGGTAGGGAAGTGGATAGAGGTGATTCCCCACATGTAGTAGCACAAGGTAGTGGTGGAGAAAGGTAGTGGCACCTACCTCTTCCACACACATAATTAAAAAAATTGTTTTTTTATATAATATACCTTTACCAACTTTCACAGGTTGTCAAAAGTGTGCTTCCCCATTTTGTGGGGCGTCCAAATTTTCAATGGGGAGTCTTAGCAGCCACCTTATATATATATTTTCTTTTTTCAATTTTTTGAAGCCTATTTTTTAGTCCTCTAGAATTTTTTTGAAATTCAAAAAGTGTGTAGAATTTTAACCCCTCTATCGAGAACTATTCCAGTCACCAAAATCTAACCAAAATATTGGGGTTCATCAAAAACCACCACCTCTCACCACCTTCAACTAGGTTATAAAATATATATATATATATATATATTATTCAAAAAAAATTAAACCTACAAACACTGACTTTTATCCGATTTAAAATGTCAAATGGATATAACTTGGTTGTCCACGATCATATCAAAGCACGATTCATTGCAATGGGACAGTTACGATTCCCCCTGCACAAATTTAATTCAAATTAAATTTAATCATGGATTAAACAATCATGCATTTTCTCTTATATCAATTGTTGGTACCGAGAAGCGCAGTGGAAGCAAATGGACTAGGTTTTTTAAAAAATGTTGATTTGATGTAATTACATTATCACTAGTGACATGCTACTTGTTAAGAAACCTAGGGATCCTACATGAAATAATTTAAGCATAAAAATAAATTGAACAAATACCTTGTTTGATATTAAGACACTGATGAATACCACTCAACACTTGCAACCATTACTTAAAGTAAAAGATTTTGTAACCCTCTATATTATCCACATAGTCCTCTAAATTTTGTGGGTATACTAATCATTGATACCTGGGTGCTAGAACAGAGAATTGACGATGCCTTCTATGTTCCAATGATTGTCGCTAAGTCATTCCTTTGATCCAAAAAGTGAAACTTGGATCAGTTCTTAGAATGATTAGATTCTCTATATGGTGTAGGAGAGATGAAAGAATATCTCTCAAATTTATTTAGATGAATAATCTCTCAAATTAGAGCTTCTTCTTGCTTAAATAGTGAAGTTAAAATTCCCAAAATTGGATCCACAAATCCCAAATATATATATTAACCACTAAATATTCCATAAATGAAATCTTATGGCTTATTAACTGTATCATAAATTTCATTTATATTTTTATCATTTACTTGTAATATAATAAATAAATTACATGATATAATAAATCCATTAACTTGACACATTGTTCCTGCAAATATTAAATGAACCTTTAATATTAAAATAATATTCATTCATTAAATATTTTCATGTATACACTGTATCACTTGTGAATACTTTCAATAAATAAATTCAATATTAATTATTCTAAACTAAAATAATATGAATTTATCTATTTCATGATGATCATTAAAACTCTGACATGACCTGAACCCTGTGGTGGAGGCCACCATGTCTTTCACTCCTATTCAAAATAATAGCTCAGACTTTTGAATATGCTAAGTATGTGACCCTCTGGGACCTTATCACAATATCAGTGAGTATTTCTCATAGACCATGTGTGAGTCTAGAAACTCATCAATGCCCCTAAGGAGATAAGGTATGGTTATAAAAACAAAAACCTCGTATGAACACACATCGTGTAATATAATCTCTTTGTCTCGTGATATCTCATAAAGTAGGATGCACACTTTGTGTAATCATCCTTTCTTGATTTATTATTCATCGACCTTACTAGATGGACATACCTTATTCTATCATGGCCATGGATTTAGAAAAGGTACTATTATCCTGATCAACTGGTCTAGAGATATCACTTACTTTTGAAAGATAAAAATTACATCTTAATCATTTAATCAATTCCATACCACAAATGATGCACTCAACGCAATATACCTCACCATGACATAAATTTTATGTTTTTTGTATTGCATAAAAGTGAATAATCAAATGGAACAAAATGATAATAATATAAATTTAGGATAACAATACATGCGTTCACAGATAAGAACTAATAATGAAACTCAAAACATGTGATGTTCCTATTGGAAGGTTAGACATCACAATCTCATCTACTCAAGATCACCAAGTGCGAACTTCATGAGAAGAAGTCTCAATTATTATGATCCCCTAACACCTAATAGTCACAAATCATCTATGTACTGTTAGCATGATGTATCTAGACTATAGTAATAAGCTTAAGATTATTTTCATGCTATCTTTAGGTTCTGATTATAGTTTGGTAACTGCTATAACCTTTTGATATGATATCTAATCTAAGGATATTACCATAAATATAATGGATGTAGAAGTATCTACACTATAATGGTAAGAGAAACACATGTGTATATATCAAATTGTATATATGTAATGGTAATAAAATGGAACAAAGTAGTTGGGTATAGGGAACCCACTAACAACAATATATTGGTTTGGAAGGTATGGAAGAGAGTTCATTTCATAGGTTAAAATGAGGGGCATTTATTTGGGAAATTAAGGTAAGTAAAGGATAAATATGGAATCACATGAAAGTTACGTGAGTTATGTGGGTAAATGTTGGTGATAAATTTATGTATAAATCCCACAACTAAAAAATGAATTCTATATTATATAAATATCATATTAATTAGATAAAATTTTATCCATGATAATTTACCACTTGTTACCCCCTTTTACCTTGTTTAATTTTTTTACAATGGTAATTATTTTTTTACCAAAAATATAAGATGAATTATCTTACCTAATTTATACATTATGATTCCTAATTTTGAATCCATTTAATCCAATACATATTATAAATATGATAAATTTAACTTTTAAATAAAGATATAAAATATATAAAAAAAAAATTTGTAGAAAATGGATTATTTAAACTTTAAGTGTTATTATTCTTACTTTATATTAATTTATAATTTAAATGAGTATTAGAATATTTTTTTATTCATTACATCAGATTCATTATTAAAAAATGATCAGTTTAATTTATTATACTAAAAATACACAATACTTAAGAAAAACAACTCTTTGAAAAAATATTTTTTTTAACATTAAAATATTTTATTATTATTTATAACCAATTGAAAATCATTACATGAATGTTAATTAATTTTAATATATATATATATATAATTAATTTCAATAAATTTAATTAAATAATAGAAGTTTAAATTTTAAAGAAAGCCATATAATAAAACAATGTTTTTAAATAAATCATATTTAATGGGATATGAATATTTAAATTAGTATTATTTATAGATACTTAATCATTTCATGGATGGTATTTATTTAATTTACAAATCATTCATTTTTATCAATCCATTTTATTGAAATATTTTTAATAATAATAATAATAATATGTAATGTATAAAAATTATTTTTATAATAAAATATTTTAATTAAGTATTATCTATTGGTTTCATTATTTATTATTTGTGAATTATATTATTTTTAATTACATAGTTTTCTGATTGGATATACCCAGTGACCATATATCCAACAACCATATTTCCAACGACCATATATCCAATGACCATATATATAACAATCATATTCTATTTTTTTGTATAGTCTTACATACATTCCTAGAATCATTCATCATATTTAATTCTATATCAACATGTAAATTATATTTATAATTATATACCTTATTTAAATAGTTTAAATTAGGGTGATAATCTTCATGGAAAACCATGAGGATAAAAATTTTATATTCATGGTATTTTTATTTACTTGTAGATTTATCCCACTTATACTTTTCTTAATGATGTTTTATATTGAATTCTCATAATGTATTAATTTTTATCTTTTTTTATAATATTTTAATTAAATAATATGTATCGTGGTCCATTTTAGTTTGGTGTTTCATGTGAAATAATATATTCGATGCAGTATTTATTTAAAGGAAAAATACATAATAAAATCATGGGGTGTTACATTCAAGGTACGAGCATAAATATAGTAAATATATACCTTGAGTGAGGAGAGAAAAGTGCAAGTGGAATGTGTACTAATAATAAATTGAGATATATAAATGGAGGTTAGGAATAACATCATCATTTTAAGAGGAAAATTAAAATACATGGTTGATTGGTTTTCTTGAAAATGATGATTTAGAGAAATATTTCTTATGTGATTCTTGAAAGTTTTTTATTTGATAAAATTTGTTTAATGTTATTGACCATGACATTTAACATTGGAAGGATGGGATTTATTTGTGATCATGTTAAGATTTCATGCTTTAGGGAAAATAAGAGTTTAAGTTAGGGGGATTTGATAGTTGTATTTCATGCATACCTTTTCGTTAGTATTTTTCATGGATTAAAAATTAATCTTGTATAATTTTATTTGGTTTTATGATTAAATGATAGGAAATAAGTTTTATTTTAATTATGGTGGATTTAGAGTGAGTGGAAGATTCTGGGAAGGGATTTGTAAAGGTAAAAAATATATTTATGGTAAAAAAATGGTCAGTCCTAGCTAGCCATAGGAGAAACTATCCATGGTGAATTAGTCAATAGATCTCAACTATGGCTAGCCTCAGTGGTATTGGATTGAAGTGTTCTATTATAGGGTGGAACTAGCATGAGAATGGAATATCCCATGTGGCGTAGCACCAAAATCGGGGTTATAGTGCAGGAGGCTTCTACACATCCCACTTGATAATGATGATAATCCCAAGAAAATTATCAATGTGGGACAACCTAATAGTAGTCCATGAGTTTTTAACAAGAACGATGCCATCCCAGTCATATGCTTCATTATTCCTAGAGTTTTCTTACAACTTGCCATACCTACCTGGTTCACGCCATGAATCACTATGAAAGGGGAGTTTGATGTGCAACACTACCTCGGTGAAGGGAAGTTGGTGCATCATGACAAGGCTAATTGAAACCATCACTAACCCCCATGAAAAATAAAGAGTCATGTCACAAAATTTTTGGTCAAGGTCGAGGACATTTTTGGGTTGTGACACATGCAACCCCACCTCTCATTCCAAATCACCATGAGTCAAGATACTCCACATGGTTCCATAAATATGGGCATCCTACAAGGTGTAATCCCCAATAAAACCTCTAAATCACCATGAGACAATATACTCTCCATGGTTCCAGAAAAATGGGCATCCTCAAAGGTGTAAGCCCCAACCAAACCTATAAATAACCATGAGTTGAGATACTCCTCATGGGTCCATAAATATGGGTATCCTCCTAGGTTTAAGACCCAACCAAACCTCTTAATCACCGTGATTCAAGATCCTTCACATGGTTCTAGAAGTATGGTCATCCTACTAGGTGTATGACCCAACCAAACCTCTAAATAACCATGATTAGAGATCCTCATAATGGTTACATAGATTAGGGAATCCATCTTGGAGTAACCCCTTAGTCTTTATTGTGGGTCGTATCCATATGGATGCTTAAGTATCGACCCATAGGCTTTAAAACAAGAGAGGATATGGGCACATCAAATCCCTTTCTCTCTTCCTTAGCCATAGCCTCATCCACCAAAGAACAAAGGAGATTACATGGTTTTATAAATTTTTCAATTCCTCTTATTTCTCACACTAATAATGACTCACATGGGATTATAGGTTAGTAATTATCATGACATATACATGATCAAATATATGTCTCAATAGAGAAACCTTTTTTAGATTTTCCTCTTGCCTTCCCTTTGGGCATCCTATTTGGTATAAGCCCTAACCATGTTATCACTGACTCAAAGGACCATATTCCATTTTTGGTAAACCTTTAAAGGTACATATTCATGATGAATCAAATATGATCCTCCTCTATAGGTGTAATATCCAACCTTATGAATCATGTTGGCTTTGATTTTTGCCCGAATAGGATATGTAGGAATCCTCCCTGAGGTTCAAACCCAAAACCCTAAACTCACCCTAATATTCTCTGGTCCATATCCCCTTTAGGTTTATATCTATCTTGGGAGGTCACACCCCTTCCAGGACCTTTAGGTCACTTTAGAATAATCCCCACACCAAAATTTGATTAGGCACCTTCCACCTAGATATCTTTATCACACACCGTTAAACTGAAAGGTTTAGTCCTTATCATATGACCTTAAAATTTATGACGTGTCCCATTAAGTGGAACCAAAATGGATGGGTTCTGATTCCTTTCACAAGGATATGTAGGAATCCCATATCATGGGCCTGATCCAGACATTTAAATAACTCTTGTCTTCCTGGATGATGATAAATTACATAGAACCCCACTATGCAAATTAAATCTAGAATCATGATATTAAACAACATAAGAATATATAATCCATACATATAAAAGGGTACCATTTATGGAGAACCTAAAATACATATATATTTCTCTGTTTATGAAGAACCTTGGATACATACAGATGATTATAAATCCAATACATTCTAATAATTTATCATTGACTTAAGGGCGATCTGTTTCATATCTGATATTTAATAAAGAATTCATGAATATGTATTAAATATATAATAGAGTCATGGAGTTGGAAATAATTCCCTCCAAAAAGGTGTGATGATTCTGAAATCCCATCATATTGACTAATATGTGTCCCTGAGAATTTTTTGATCCATTTCCCAATGACCACCTGCCTTTGAAAAGTAAGTTTTTGAAACATCTCAAATAAGGGAACCATTGGGTGTTTCTAGATCCATGAATTAAACCCATTAGAAACTACCTAGAAAGTACATGGATATATGTTTCTAACATGAATGGTCATGTCACTACCACCAAAAAATTCCATTCACACCCCCATATGGTTTTCAAGAGTGAAACAAAAATGGTGAACCCAACATGAATGATTGTAAAACCATAATAAACCCCCCACAATCAATCTACATGACCAATTTTCATTGGAAACAATGGGTACAAATGAATTTTATTACATCATGTTCATCTAGGTTGCACCACATTCGTTGTTGTAGAGGAATCTTAGAGTTTCATAAGAGTTTCTCACACCATGACAGAAGATGCTCACAACTATGATGGTGGGGGAAAAGCCACTATTGGAGTTCAACTACTGAGAAGAAATGTGTCACATCATAATGACTCATTATCACTTTGCGAGAGAAGATGAATAATTGAGATATAATTGGCTTGATAGTAATATATTTCTCGTCATGGCATGAATATATTGTCGTAGCATACGGAAAAGATAATGGAGATGTTTCATGTTACACTAATATACTCTCTTATCATGACATGTATACAGGCGGTGGAGGAAATAAGGTAAATAGATTTGTATTCAGTTAACTATGTGTGTATAAAGGTGTTATAGTGTAGGTTTAGTGATACTAAAATCTCAAAGATACATGGAGAATATTTCACCTTGAATTGATGGGGTTCATATCACATGCATGCCTGGGAATTCAATAATAGGTCAGGATAAGAGTGGATCATGGTCATAACTACCCTATGCATCACACCATGCATAGTCAATAGTTTTTAAATGATAAATACTTTTGGATTTTTATATAGAGTCCATGATTGTTTTGACCATGAGATTTGTGCATGGTTTGGAGGGGATATTTTGAGAAGGAAAGTCAAAAAATTTGGGGGAATTTATGCATATAAATAAGATGATTTTGTAGCTGATTAAGGGGATTTAGGGGACTGGTGATAGGGCTACTATAGAAGGATTATTCTTCATATAAAGCTATTATTGTTGGTTTGTAGTTTTTTTTATTCTTCTCAGGGATATCATGAGAGGGTATATTTTAATATTGTGTTGGTTTTAAGGAAGGGGAATTGAAGTTTACATATCATTATTATTTTTAATGATATTTCATATTGGGGTTTCTTTATTTTTATTTTATCTTATATATATCTCTCTCATTATCTAAGGTATGACCACTATTTTCTGAGTGAGATAATTCCTTTTAATCCATTAACTAGGTTTTAGTTTCCACCATTACCATTAGGTTAGCTATAGTTTATGTTTAAACATGGTTTCAGGTTACCTTTTCCTTTAACAAGTTGAAGTATCTCACCATAGAAAATGGGGATTCTTATATATATAGAGTATTTACCTAAAACAAGTTATTTAATTAGACTCAATTATTACAACCACATTAGTGCTAATTTTTTGTTTTATTCTCCATTGCTTCATGAACCTGGATTTTTAATTACTTAGTACTTTTCAACTTTCTTTACTCTTCCAGAATAAATGTATTTGTAGCTTTATTTTATCTTAGATAATAGTCTTAAATTTTGAGTTTAAGTAATTTATTTCACCTTGTCTTTATGGGTTTGACCTCAATAATTAAATTTATTATACTAATTCTTAGTGGTTTTAGTGTGTTTTATTGTCATGATTTATAAATTATAAATTGGTTACCCATGATAACTAATGAAACCTTACAGGTGACCAAATATCATGATGTATTGGAACTTATCTCTAGATTATCCTTAGAATAATTCATGTGTGTCTTGCTAAACTAACTCTAGAATATTTGTGGTTACACCTTTATCTCTAAAGGTTTATTTTTCTAAAACTTAATAAGTGAGTATATTATAATATCTAAGTGTTTTATCTCATAAGAGTCTAAACACCCTTTTGGGTATATACTTGACAATTACTTATAGTTTTACTTAACAAAGAATTATCCTGACATGATTGGAAATGAATATTATATTTTATATTCATTGTTAATTTCTAATGTTGGATATTTTTTATTTGAGTACTACTGAACTGTTTTTTATATAGAAAATTCCATAAAAACATTTATTCCAAACATGAAATAATTACTCATTGTGTCTAGAACTATACATTCAGATAAATGTTTTGGTAATACTCAATAAAAAACAATAATTTAACTATAATTAATCCACTTAGAAATCTAAATTCATGTTCCGATCTTTGCTAACTTAGGAATCACCCTTTATTTGATACTTAAGGAAATCACCTTACTTCTTATAATGACTCTAAAATTCCAAGGTTCCTATATTTGAATACAAATATATGAATTGAATATTGTATTTAACACCCAATAAGTGAATATAAATATTATATGTAGTGATAAATAAATCTAAAGTAGAATATACTACTTTCTTTTTCTTAAATTCATTATAGTTATTCTTCCACTAACCTTTCTTGCCACATCAGAAGCAGAATGCCTATTTTCCATTGCCTTCCCTATGAATATTTAGTCTCTTTAAAGGATTTTGTAAAGGATACATTGAATTTGATCTTATCATGTAATTTTCAACCTTTTATTTCACTTTTTTCACTATAAGGGGAGAGGAACCATGTTCTCACCAATCCTTATCTTCTTGAAAAAGAATAGTCAAGAGATCCCAGATCAAATTCTCTATATTTTTTATCCTATAATTTTTTATGAATAGTGAGAATTAGTGTGCTAAGGATTATAATATGAGATTAATGGATAATTTCATATCCACATGAAACCCAACATCACTAAATAATCAATATAATACAAAATATTGAAGGTAAGATCGCTAGTTAAATACTTTTATTCCAGTTTATACTTACACAATGTAGTGTTGGTCTCATTTATATTAAGCCTCTCTTTCTAATTTTCAAGTTCTAGGAAATAATTTATCATGTATTTATATTGGATATTCAGAGCTCTGTACATAGCTGATAACATGATTCAAAGGATATTTGTATCAACCTCCATGTATCTATTATAGGCATCCTTCTCACCTTCACTCTCTCACTAAGGTGGCTGATTAGGAATAGGGGGCCCTATGTGGCACAAATTTTCTTGTAGTGGTATAGTGTACGAATGATTATACCACTCTTAAAAATCTATGATGGTGAGGACATATTCTTTGTCTCGGAATGACAGTAGTGTTCTAGTTTTTTTTAAATTTTTTATAATAAAAAAATAAGTACTTTATCTCGATTACTAATTATGGAATAATAAATTAATTTTATTAGTATCTCGCTATTTTATCAAATCCCAATATCCCTCACTAATGGATTTAGAATATCCTGTAAAATGGATATTCTAGTATCAAGGATCCATATTCCCCTTCAAATAACCCAAACAATGTGGTGGTCAAAGTATTTAAAGTTATTTAGGTGAGTGATGTTTCTAACTATATAGACTTGAATTTTTTTAATCTATTGAGTGGAATTACCAATCCTAAAATCCTAAACTCAAATTTCATTAACACTTGCCTCCAAGTTACATGAATTATTTCATGGGAAACTACTCTTGATGTTAACTTGGTTAAGTTAACCTGATAATTTCATTATAAATCCCCACTAAATGAAAGTATCTTGACAAGGGCCCAACCAATACTTAGATATATGGTTCCATTCTAACACTAGTGTTGGAAGGTGATGTGTGACTTAATATTTTCCTTGAGGGATTTTTTTTACTTATTTGTGAATCTTATTTATTTTATTCTTCTCATACTTATTAATATATATGGAATTTTCATAACTAATTAATCATATATGATAAAATAATTTTTCGCATAATTCATTTATTTTATTTTATCTTGCATGGTTATTATTTATTTATTTTATGTAACCACATTTATTCATCAAATAATCATGAATTACATAAATAAATAACCATGTATTGAGAAATAAAATTAATAAATGATATGATTATGAGTTTTTAACTACTGGTTGATTTATTAGGAAGAAGATAAACCAACCTAAATCCTAGGGGAAATAACTCCTTAATCTGATACCTAGATTAAGTTATAGTATTTCACTGTTAACCCACATATCTCCTTGGTTGGTTTCACCTCAGCTTAGGTTTTAAACCATCTCCTCTCATTTATAGATCCATCCTTTATAATTTCTTACTCACGTGTGGGTGAGGGGAACCAGTGGTTTAGGGTTATATAAAAAAATCCTTGGACACACAACCTCATACATAATAAAGGTATAAGGAATAATATAAAGATCATTATTTTTAATTTAATAATATATTTATCACAAAAAACCATGTAATAAATAATTAAATTAAATAGAAACTCAACACATACACAGGCCGGTCAAGATCATGATCATTCACAACATAAAACAACTACATATAAGACTTTATAACATTCATTTCATTTAATTATTTATTAATATATATTTATTTATTGAATAAATTAATAATCTTATTAATTAATTAATTCTTTAGCTTAATTATATTTCTACACAATCCATGAGATTTACATCCTCTATAATTTTAAATAAATAAAAATAATTAATTTTAATTTAAAATTATTAAGTATGCGTTGTGTACTTATTGAGTACACAGTGTGTACCCTTATGGTCAAGTTAAATTTGATTTATAAATTAATATACATGTAATATACTAGAGTAAATACAGTTTGTATCCTTATACTACAGATTAAGCCCATTTTTAGAGTTTAATACTTATACGATGTGTTTCGTCACTTGACATAATATGTGTATCACACTGTATATAGTCTTTTTCATGTACTATGTACTTACATGGCATGTATGCCTATATGGAATGTTGTGATATTACATAGTGTGTTGTTCCATAGGTCAAACCATATAGTTTGCACAGCATGTATGACCAAACGACATACCATGAATATAAGTAATGTGTACTACTGGTGATGCTCGTGACATACATGACAAGTAAAATAACCATAAACATCATGTATTTGTAGAATTACATGAAAAATAATCATCAAATCATTTAATTACACACGACATGCTAAAAATAACATAGTGTTTACTTAGATCAGAAAATCCATATTATATGGTATGTAAATCTATCTATACGTCTTATAGTTCAGTCTTGATTTAATTTTTCTATGTGTTTAACGCACATGACACACTTGTCTTTGTGTGTGACTTGCATGAGTTGGCCCGAGTTACACAGTATGCGTCACATAATATACATTATGTGATCTAATACTATCCACCTTCAATATATTCCTAGGGTCTCAACATGTATCTTTCATGAATTATCACAAGGTACATGGTGTGTACAACCCACTACACACTGTGTACTTTACATGATACCATGTTGCTTGATTGTCTGTCATCATACGACATCTAATAAAGTCATGTACTTTGACCACATTACTTTTGTAATTCCTTTGGGATCTAAACTATGTGGGTTTACATGGTGTGTACACTAAGTACACATTATGTACTCCCTATCAAACCATGTTCCAACTGGTAATCAATACATGACATTTAATAAAATTGTGTGCTGAACCCCCACATAGTGTGTCATGATTTTCATGGATCATGATTTTGTGTTTGAACATGGGTATATGATATGTAATTTCATTCCCATTTCATGTAACCATTTTCTATAAACAACATCCTCAACACCTCTATATGGGATCTTTGAGCATTTTTAATCTGTTATTAGCCAATTCTTGGTCATATGAATTCAAAAAAATAATTATCTTGACTTATATATTTAAATAATAAAAACTAGAAATAAAATCTTGCAAATAAAACTGAAAACCAATCCACCAATAATAAATAATTATAAATTATAATGTGACTGCTTTGATACCACTTGAAGCTTCTATGGTGTAGTATAAGTGGTTGGGTCGATAGCCAGCAATGTTTTTTACATGATTTTAATGGATTAAATCTAAATAACTTCATGAATAAACCCCAAAATATTCATATATTGGATCTTTTCACATTTAATTTATAATTAATTTAAATAAAAAATTGCCTTAGATTTATAATTCTTTATGATGTTGATCAATATTGTATCTTCTCTCATAGTCATGTCATTATAGAAAAGAATCTAAATTAGGATCCCTCTAGATATATCCACACATGATCCAAGAATATTGAAGTTTATTCATTGGTATTTTGGGTGATAGAAGAGGAACTAATTTTCTTGCATTGTTCATCATTGATCACAACAAAATTCAGTCGGGATTAAGATAATTCTATATTGTTTTCTTATTCTTGAGAGGGATAAGGAGGATTGTATCTAATTCTTGGTAGAGTTTTTGAGAAGTTATATTTAGGGATTTAAGAAAATTATATTGGGAGAATCTAGTGTGCATTACAATTCACTATCTCTAACAATTATATAATTTGGATTATATACATAAAGTATTGTAGTAATGTTGCAGCAACGGTATTATTCACCTGAATTGCAATTTTGGGATATAAAATTAGGACTATGGGATATAGGGCCTCTAGTCTATCAAATACATACAAGACATAGGGCCTCTAGATCATCATTGGTAAATGAATTCGGGCCACAGGGCATCTAGGCCACCATCAATGGGAAATAAGTGACATGGTGGGATCAGATGAATGAATCGGTGCAATTAGTAGGCATTACAGTATGGAAACACATATGCATTTTCAGGTGGGTGGCCTTGAAAGATTAATGGGTGTGTTGACACCTATCAACCATCCATCTTTACCCATGTATTTCTGATGTGGGATAGATGAGTTCCCTTCCACTTTACTATCAACATAATGTGACCAGTCATATGGTGTAGTTCAATAGTAAGGAAATGTAGTGGGGCACTATATAGGCATCATTGTGTGGGAATATCAAAAGAGAGATGGGTGTGATGTAACTTATCATTAAGAAACCTTCCAACACAATTCTACGATGTGGGATGGAGGGGTGCCCTGCCATGGTGTGTTAGAGGTGAGAATAATGCAATGATTCTTAGTGAGGGTGGCATAAATTTCTGACTAATGACACTATGTAATGACTACTAATTGGGGGTTGGTAAGGCATATAAAAGGTGACATGATATGAAGTAGGTTTCTCATTCAGTGGAAACCATGTTCTCAGACTTCGGGTAGCTAAGCCTTTGGTCCACCCATGTTCTAAGGCCTCTAGGACTCTGGGCCTTTGGCCATGTATTATAATAAAATTGGTCCAGTGTGTGTTTGTCATTTCTTTATGGGAGGGATGGGGATTTACCTACTAGGGTTAATCTATGTGTGTGTGTTTTAGTTTCTTGTAATCTCATCCACATATAATAATAATGTTCTCTTGACATGTGATAAATTCAAGGATTAATATGTCATTTGCATCGTTCCCTTTAACTTGACCCATCAATCCCTTATGACATTTATCGAACCTTGAATAATAAATATTCAAATACATAAATATCATTATATTATTCATTCAATAAATAAATAAATATTATGTCCACCAAACTTATGAATAAGTATTTATTTTAATATTCACATAACTAAATAAATATTTATATTAAATGTTTATTTATTACCTTGTGAATAACAAACAAGAGATAAATAAATATTATATTCACTTACTCACAAATAATATTTATTTAATATTAAACTCACATATACTCTAAACTTGAATAAATGATAATTAAATTTATGTGACCAACTTAACCTAAATAATTATTATTCTACAAGCCAATAATAATATATATTATTAATATTAAATTCAAATAGATTTTATCTGAGATTCTGGTTACACTTAGTATGTGACCCTCTAGAACTCTTTCTAAGTGGAATTAGGAAAACTTGCATAAAGTCCAAGATAAAAATATAAAAACACGTCAATGAATACATAGATAAAGTAGTTAATTTCACAGTGATAAACCCTTACACAAACACTTATGTGTAATATAATCCATTTGTCTCAATATCTCATCAATCGGGTTCCATATTTATTTCATCGACCTATATGCTTAATTAATTTTCATTTACTCCCTTAAATGAACTCATCGATGAACAAAAATGGAAATGGATTTAATCAAATTGTTTTATTTCAATCAAAGATCCACAGATATCATCTTCCATTAAATTGTAAGGGAAATCCATTATTGACTTATTAAATTAATGTCATGTCACTTATCATGCACCCAATGTATCTATTATTGACTTATTCTTTGTGATTATTCTTTATTAATTTTCTATAAATTCTATTAAATTATGTTAATTACTTCTCATTAATTTATCAACCTTCTTACATGGGTTTTATTTTAGGATAAAGACAATTATCCCTAAACTTTTTTCATAACTTTGTTTTTATATTTGCACATTTTTTATGACAGTTAAATAAAGAACAAGGGGTACCCCCTCACTCCCTCCCCTCTCCCCCTCTATTTCTATCCCCCCCCCCTTTATTTCTCTTTACCTCACTTGTGGGTGATGGGCCACCATTATAGTGGTAATTGGTTACAGTAAGGGGAGATGGTGGACTAGAGTGGCAGTGGTTCGGACGGTGATGCTTGATGAAAGAGGAGACAATAGCAGTCAGCTCAATGAGAAGGGAGGTAGAGGATATCATGACTATGATGGTCATAATGTGGCATGAAATTGGATTTGACGCCAAAGTAGTGGGATGGCACCCTTAGTATAAGGTTGGGGTCATCCACATTAGCAATTTGGGTGATAGCTCGAGTTAGGAGTACCTTGATAGCGGTCATAATACTATGAAAAAAAGGGGCGAGGAGCATTAATACCCCACCCCAAAACCAATTATTATATCCCACAAGATCATATAACACCATGTCCACCATATGGTAGGTGAGGGTGCCTCGGTCTCAGTCCCCTCATGGTCTGACTAGTTGGGTTGGCCTACTGTGGGGATAATTATAGGTATCGGGCATACTGACCAGCCTGGGTAAGTGGTTGGGTGAGTGATCTGATCAGGGTGGGATTCACCCAACCTAACTTGGGAGAGGGGGAACCATTCTACATGTGTGGTTCACATGGGTATGGAACTCCTAGCATGGAGAACCTTCCCCCTCCCCAACATTCTATATGGCCCACCCATGGGCTACCACATTACTAGGTTTTCCAGTATGGGATGTTTTTCTCCATTTTATCACTAGGTGTCTGATTTGGGAAAATGAATAGCCTATCCTGGGTATTTTTTTCATGTAGATCATTGTGATGTGGTATTTTTTTCCATCCAAGTATTTTTTTAGGTAGGATAGTAATAATTTTTAATTGTCTCCATAGGACTAACGATGAGGTTTAGGCATGACGGTCGGATAATTAGGGTGTCCATTACATCTCTTTCATCCACTATTTTCTACACTCATCTACCATGTGATCTTATTTAATGTTTGATTTTACTCTATTTTGGTGTTCCACCCTCATTAGTTGTGTTCTATTCGATTAGGTGTGGGTTCTCCTTTGTGAATCCAGTGAGGCGATGGGTCTAATAGTTGGGTGGTTCGGATTCTTAGGATTTTGTGATGGTTATCCTATGGATGTACTATAAAGAACAGTAAATTTTCCTATGTATCATCCTCTTTGTCTCATTTTAAATAATTCTTGTGTGGTTACGATAGTATAGTTTAGTTCCCGTTGATTGAGATCCATTATTGGGCATGGCGCAGGTTCCCCTATAGGTTTTTAGAATAATGGCATCATATGATGAATAGTAATATGTGATTATCTATCAATCAATGTACATATCTAATTAAGTATAAGGTTACCCTAAATGTATTCTAATGGTGGTGTGGAAGAAAGTCTATGCCATTTAGATACTTCAAGACTTTTGAATCCTTAAGCACCCTCGGTTTTCCTTTGAGATGTGACATACAACTGGGATATCGACGTTAGACTCCATGGAACTTTTGGTATCTCCAAGAAACCATAGTTTCTCATGATATAGGAATATTTGTGGGTTATAGTTGGAATGACTTAGACTTATTTTTTCTCATAATAACTTTATTTTTAGATCATATTTGGATTATCTTTCCTTATATTCCTCCTAGTTAATTTTCTATATCATGGTTTTGAGGTGACTTGTTTTTTATTTTCCTTTGTGGTTTTAGAGCGTTATACTATGTTTATACTCACCCATGCCTGGGATATTTACCCACACATGTTGTGTTTGTGTAGTCAATGAAGGTTTTAGAGGTGGTCTTAGTGGATGTGGATTTGGTGTGGCTTGTTTAGATTTGACGCCTAGTGGTGACCTTAGTGGATGTGGTTTTGTTGAAGCTTAGTGGTGTTGGGAGGTGATAGTAGTGAGAAACATTCATATTTGGAGATGGATTACTATAGTGACCTCTTCATCTCAACTATTTATGTTGGTTTTCATTTTTGGTTATTGGGCATGCATATTTCCCTTTTTTTATTATAGGTTATGTATTGGCTTGTATTTATGGATATTAGAATTTTTCACATGCATTATATATATTTTAGTTAGTTTTATTTATATTTATTGTTTTATTATAGAATATGTGGAGGTGTGAATTATGTATAAGTGTAATAGGATAAATCCTCACATCACATGTGATAAACCTACACGGTGCTAGTCACTATACTCTATCATATTGGAGGTGGGATTGGGGTGGAACGCTTAGCTCATTGTCTCCCAAGTTGGGTCTAGATGGATCAAGTCATGTTAGAGTGGTATCAAAGTGGGTATATCCTAAGAAAAATGTTTGGAGATAATAGTCATGTAAGGGCTGGTTTATGAACTTAGGGAAACCATGTTAAGGGGGTATTAAGTTAGGTTATCAAACCAGGTAGACCAGCATAGGTACTAAGGCTAACATATCCTTTAAGTGGGACTCTAATAACCTATTAGTCAACCTAGATCTCTAATACATCAGTTGTGGGGTATAGGATGCACTTACCCCATGATCAAAGGCAGTTTCTCTCCCCTTTTTGAACTTAGTGTGGATATTTCTTTTTTAAGTCATTAGTGGTTTCCTCTGAGTTGGAAGAGACTACATATAGGTTGGACATGTTGCATGAATTATGATGATGGAGGCCTCATGATCTAGTGAGGTGATCCTAATACTCATGAGAGTGAGTATTTGTTAGAGTATGAAACTCACATTTCCATCTAGCTTGAGCTATTACTGACAAGATGTTAATTCTTGTATCACACTTCCTATATGACATCATGATCCATTAGTGGATGATTTTTTCTCAAACTCATGATGGTATTTATCTACCATAGTTGTAGTTTGATCTCCTGATAGGGAATAATTTTTATTTGAGGATATTGATTCCTTTGTAGGGAAGTGTGACCATGTTCGAGTATACGACAAGGACTTTGAACCCCATTGGGTATTCCCTAAACATGCACTACTAGAAATAATGGTATTTGCGACGGGTCATTTGCGACGGGATCCCATCGCAAATGGACTTTTGTGATGGGGCCCCATCTCAAATGACCCGTTGCGGTAAACGGTGTCGCAACTTTTTTTTTTTTTTGCGACGGGCCCGTCGCAAATAAATTTTTTTGCGACGGAAAATGGGCCCGTCGCAAATAGATTTCTGGTTTAAAAAAACAATTCTGTGACGGGCCCGTCGCAACAAAGTATTTTCGACGGGCCCTTTTCCCGTCGCAAAGTCGCAAATAAATTTTTTTGCGACGGAAAATGGGCCCGTCGCAAATAGATTTCTGGTTTAAAAAAAACAATTCTGTGACGGTCTCGTCGCAACAAAGTATTTGCGACGGGCCCTTTTCCCGTCACAAATAGATTCTTCGAAGAGCCTATTTGCGACGGGCCCGTTGCAAATAATAAAAAAATTAAAAAAATATTTATTAATATTTAAATATACTAATCTATTTATATTGATATAAATATAATATTTATTTTATAAATATGTTTTTGAAAGGATCTATGGAAATATAATATTAATTTATAAGATATTTAATAAAATAGGAATATAAAATAAATTAAAAAATATTTTTAATTAGTAATTATGTAATTTTTATCAATTAATAGTCATTTAATAACTCTTTGAATATAAAAAAAATAAAAAAATTAATGAAAGATAAAAAATAAGTTGAAAATGAAACCCAAACTTCAAACGTCCATAACTTTTGATCCGGGACTCCGTTTGAGCTCTACAGCATATCAAATCGAAGCCTGCGACGAGATCTGCATCGCTGTGACTTGGGGGACCCTAGTCAAGGAATTTTTTAGGCCAAAAGAGGCCCAGAAGTCCTCTAAAACTGAGTTTTTAGTCGGGATACCCCGGTTTTTTACCATACAAACAGCTATAACTTCTGATCCCGATGTCTAATAAACCTGTACCATATATCATATCGAATATCGTTTCATGTTCTTCGATTTGACTGATTGTAAAGCTGAAACGGACTCCTGGATTAGAAGTTATGGTCGTTTTAACATTCAAATGGCTATAACTTCCGATCCGGATGTCCGTTTGGCATGTACCGCATATCATATCGAAGATCATTTCATGTTCTTCAATTTGAATGGTTGTGGAGTTGAAATGGACTTAGATATTAGAAGTTATAGCCGTTTTAACATTCTCGATGGATTTTCACCCCCTCATTTCTTTGTATTCATTCATAACTATACATATATGTGTGTGTGTGTGTGTATTGTATATATATATGTATTTATTTATTTATTTATTTATAAATACACATAAAAAACATATTTTATAAATTTATTTAAAACTAATTTTATAAATATATATTAATATACAAATAAATATACGAATAAAAATTTATAACTACATATATATATATATAAATAGATATAAATATATATTAATATACAAATAAATATATATATTAATATATGAATATATATATATATATAAATTCATATAACCAAATATATTTATATTAATATAAATCTATATTAATATATGAATAAATATAACTATATATATAGATAGATCATTAAATGTATAAAAAATGAAATGGCTTAGTTGTAAAGGTTAATGCATGAATGGAGGAGTTTTATTAATAATTATTAGTAATTATTAGTAATTATTAGTAATTATTAGTAATTATTAGTAATTATTAGTAATTATTAGTAATTATTAGTAATTATTCGTATTTTTTCTTATTTTTCGTAATTGTTCCTAATTATTTACTAATTATTCTAAATTATTCTAAATTATTACTAATTATTACTATTTATTACTATTTATTACTATTTATTCCTAATTATTAGTATTTATTACTAATTATTAGTATTTATTCTTAATTATGACTAATTATTAATAATTATGACTAATTATGACTAATTATTATTAATTATTCCTATTTATTATTAATTATTTCTAATTATTATTAATTATTCCTAATTACCATTAACTATGAACAATGAATACTAATAATTTAAATTTATTAAATAACAAAACAATCTAAACATAATTAAATTACAACTAATTAAGAATAATTAAAACTAATAAAAAATTTAAAATAAATATTAAATTAAAATAAACATAAATACCTTTAAAATTGATCTGAGTTTGATCTCTAATAGTTGTTGAAGACTTCAATATCAACTCCGGAAATAAAAATTAAACTTAAGAAACTGTGAACTCAAAAAATAGAGTTTTGAGAGAAGTAGAAGATAGAGTTTGAGAATGAATGAAAAAAAACGGATGGGAGTATTTATAGGTTAGCTTATTTGCGATGGGACTATTTGTGACGGGATACCCATCGTAAATAGTATTATTTGCGACGGTACCCGTCGCAAATACTTTAGCCCGCATTTATCACGGTCAATGGTTAAATAGTTATTTGCGATGGGTCTCATCGCAAATAATAACCTGCCGACATACTATTTGCGACAGAGGTATATTCACGCCGCAAATATATTTTACCGCCGCCGGTTATTTGCGACGGGTGGTAACCCCCAGTTTCAAATAGCATTCCCACGGTTTGGCGCACATTGTGCGCCAAACCTTTTGCGACGGGTGAGCTTTCCCCATCGCAAATAAGTAGTTATTTGCGATAGGAAAATTCCCCCGTCGCAAATAAGTTTCTAACGGGACTATTTGCGACGGGATTTATCCCCGTCGCAAATACCCATTTTTCCCATAGTGATGTATCATGATGGAATTATTCAATCTCAGTGTTTTTGGTGGAGAATCAAGATGAAAAAATTTCGAGTGGTGGTTGCATTTCCTATAACACCATCAGTGTAAGAGTTGCCTGGGTGAGCATTGAAAAATTAGGAATTGTTAAAGGGATTTCACCTTGGTTGTAGGAGCAGGTTATCCTTTCATCGGGGGATAACCAAAGTAGTGTTGTGGATTGATTTCCACACTAAAGATAACATTAAGGTCATAGGTTCTCCTATTGGGGAAGTGGCCTAGAGGGGATAAATTTTGGTTTGGAAGAAGGTGGTGCATAAGTACATATATATGGATAATTCTTCAATTCCCTCCCATAAATCAATACCTTTGGTTAGTTCCCACCACACATGGGATGATGATAGTCAAATTTTCATGAAGATGTATGTGATAAAGGGATATGTTTTTTCATCAACGGGTGTAGTTCATAGTATTATTTGTGTTATCTTTTCATAGAACTTTTTACTATATGGCATAGGCATGAGATATTCATCTTACACCATATGTTTTAAAGTTGTAGACCATGGTCCAGACTATAGTAAGTTAGGAAATTTCCACTAATGGTGACTATATTTCACTCACCCCTTTTGGTGAAGTGAGTTTGAGATTTTTGGTAAATATGTCATTTCAAGAGATTATTTTTTGGCTAGGAAGAGGTGTAGTGGAATATTTTTGGTATAGATTTGTTACCATTACTTGTATCATGAAGTTTTAGCGATTAAATGGGGCTAGTCCTACCTTCAGTAGTGAGTGAGACCTCTTAGGTATGGTAAGAAGATTTATCCCTCTTGAAGATGAAATTAGCTACCCATCATATGGTAATCATGGATTTGATCTCTTTGTGCATGGATGATAATTCACTCCTCATGAATGTGGAAAAAACAATAGATTCTTATGAAGGGAAATATATGGTTGTCCCTCATTAGGATAGTAATGTATGCATAAAATTTTATTTCATATATGGAATTTCAAATGATGACTGGCTAGAATGATAAACACCCCTATAAAGTTTATGGATCATATAGGCTAAATCCATCCTTATTTCAATTCAAGGAAGATCTCATCTAGCATTTTAGGAATTTCTCTAGTCTCACCGTGAGATTGTCAACTGTGTAGTGACCTCTTGTAGTTTCAAATATCACTAGTGAAAAAAAGTTGAATTCATGTTGGTGTTTTCACATCAGTTATTAGGAACTGATGTGAAAACCCTGTCGATGAGGTTTTACATGTTGGTTATATGAAAAACCAATGTGGAAAGATTCATTGTTGTATTTTTTACATTGGTTATTAGAAAAAGAATTCAAAAACCCATGTTGATGAATTTTTCATGTTGGATATTATAATAACTAGCATGAAAACCCACATCAATTATGTTTTCATATTATTTATTATAATAACTAGCATGGAAAATTATTTTTTAACATCAATTATTATAATAAATAATGCTAAAACCTTTTTAAAAAAATTAAAGATACACATTTTTCAACTCCAAAATTTCATTCCATCGATCCCAAAACTCTCAAACCTTAACTTCTATAACTCAAAAATTCCCTCCCTCTATTTCATTCATATGGATTTCTTTTTTTTGTGTTTCATCCATTTATTTTCTAATTTTTCACTTATATCATTTTTTCACTTTCCTTTTTCATTTTTCGAGATCTCGGAGGAGTTACATGACTTTACATTGAGTTCCATGATTCTTATATCTGATTTGTTTTTCAATTATGTTCTCACATAATTAAGTTCCATATTATGTTGTTTTAATGTTATTTTATCTCTATCCATCGTCTGTATACTCTCTGCATCTATATTTTTGTTATTAATTTTTTATTTTCTTTAATTAAAGATTTATTATATATTTATGACTTATATTTTTATCATTTTTTTATTTTTGATCATGCTCTAACTTAATTTCTTGTAATCTGAAGTATTTTACTATTGTTTTATCTCTACTTTCCATACATATATCGTCTGCATCTATATTTTTTGTCTATTTAATTTTTATTTTCTTTATTTAGAAGATTTTTTAAATATTTATTTTTTATAAATTGTGTTAATTTATTTATTATTATTATAGATTTTATATACATTCATTATATTGTGTTCATTTATCTATCATATTAATATTTATATTGTATTATTATTTGTTTTGATTAAATGTTTATGAATAAATGTTTTTGATTGCATGTATATAAATTAAGGTTTAGTTCATTTATTATATTCTATCTATTTATTTATCTATTATATTATTTTTTATTTTTTATAATTGTTTTTTTATTATATGTTTATGAATAAATGGTTAATTGATTGATTGATTTGATAAAAAAAATTATATATGTGTATTTATAACTTGAACCCATATGTTTTAAATTTATCTATTTTATATATTTATATGTTTATATGTTTAAATTCATCTATTTATATATATGTTTAAGTTTTTATATTTTTTAATATATTATTCTATTATAATGTTATTTTAGATAATGGATCATAATTGGATAAATACACGAATAACTAGTGATGAATATGAGAAAGGGGTTAATGATTTCTTGTAATTTTATAAAAAAAATATTAAAAATAGAGATATGGTTTTATTTCTATGAATTAAGTGTTTGAATATGAGAAAATTAGGCTAAATAAAAATTAAAGACCAACTTATTTGTTAAGGTTTTAATCATAGTTATATGTACTGGATCTGTCATGGTTAAATAACAAAGAAGTAAAGATCTAATGTTGATAAAGAGTTTCAAAATGAGACAGAGGATATGTTACACTTTTCATTCCATTGTGTAGTTTATTTAATATTTTTTATATTATTTTGAGTTTTATGGGTTTTGGTAATTTTTTAGCTCAAAATTTTAAAATTTTATAAGTTTTTAAGGGTCACATGGTTATCCTACATGGTTAGTAAACCATGCAACAATAATGTGTTTGGGTTTGTATTTGGATAGTGTCATTTAAAATAGTTGGTACATGGGTAGTTAGACCATCTAGGGTCTTAGAAAAACTGTGAAGGGGGGATTTTCCTTAAGCAATGGCAGTCACGTAGTTGGCACATGGTTTATCAAACCGTTCATTTTACCCGGTTTTTTAAATTTTTGGAATTTAAGGTATTGCTTTTTTATTTTAAACTCCTAAAATACATCTCCTCTCCTCACCTTTTCATCATTAATTCCCCCTTGTATGATACCCCCCTCCCTTGCGTGTGCCTACTCCTTGCGATCTCCCCTCTCCTTCGACAGTCCCTCATCATTCCAACATGATATGTGGTTGGATATTCAAGGTACGATATCTCATTCTCTCCTTATTTTATTTCCTCTCCTCTTATTATTATCCAATAGTCATTCACCCTTCTTAGTTGAACCCTATAATAGTATTTTTAGTTTTTCTTTATAATGTATTTATTTTAGTTCATGCAGTTTGTTCTTTAAACTCCATTCCACCAATATTGGAAGTTCCAGACTATCCACCAATGAATTGAGGTAGGTTTGTCCCATGTCCTCATTTTTAATTATGGAAATATTGATTGATTGGGTGATAAATTTATTTTTTAATTAGTAAATTATAATATTAATTGTGCTTATTTAATTTCTAAGAATAATGTTTTTTTATTTTGGGTTTTATTAGAAATGAATGGTTTTTTCCTATTTTCAACGGTTAGATTAAATATGGTTTTGCTTGAATGACCATTTAAAAATTATATGAAGGTAAATAAAAATGTCCCTGGATTTTAAATTGAATTTATAGAATGGTTTTTATGTGATATCTCCTTTTTCTTAAAGGTTTACTTAGCATTTCAAGTGATGCTTGAAATGCTAAGTAATGATAAAATGTTTTGAAAATTCTCTGAAATTAAATGAGTGGGTTTAAATTATTTAGACCCTATTTGGGTCGTGGGTGAAATTAATTAATAGTGTATTAACTTTAAGGAGTTTTTATAAAAAGGTAATTTTATTTATTAGATTGATTTCAAGGGTCATTTCTAGTGAAATGATTTAATAAAACATTTTTTATTTTATTTTCAAATCATTGAATTTCAAATGAAGGGAAAATGACTTGGAATACTAAGATAGCTTTCTTTAAAAGGCTTGTTTGGAACTTTTAAATGGGTTTGTAGATCATGATACCCTCTTTGATTTCCCCCTTAAAATTTTTATCCTCATGATGGGTTGTTTATAACTATTATCTTTGTTATGGATATGCGATGTGATCAAGGCTACTCTATGTGAGGGTGTTGGAGGTGAGGTGTGAGACATTGCTTGTGTTCCCTTATTTGTTTTATTTCGATTAATTTATAACCTACTTGTATGGGTGTTGTTTATGGTAATTCTAGGTCACTAATTAGGGTCTTGGATGAGTGAAAACTCTTGGTGATCATGTTTCTTTATAGAGAGAGACTAGGTTGTTTAGGTTCTCAAATAGTTCCCCATCGTAGCTTCATGCTCCTAGGTTGAGGGTCTTAGGGACCAACTAGTTTGATGGGAATACTAGGATGGATAGTTTCTTGTAGTTTGACCTAAGGTTCTTGTCTCCTGTTCAAGACAATATTACTTGAGTGTCTAGGATAGTATCCCATGACACTTTTACCTTGATAGGTGTTTTAACATAGAGGAGTTATTTTTCTCTATTTTATTCCCTTAGGTTTGTTACTAGTAACCCCTTTATATTATTGTTTTCTTCTTGAACTTGAGTTGTTTCTTGATTATGATAATTTATTTATGGGAATTTATGATTATAAAATGGTTTTAAGGGTTGATTTTAAAATATGTTTTGGAAATAAAATTAGGACATTTGGTTTTATCTTTGTTTTCAAGAAAGGGTTTTAAATAGATTTCAAAAAAAATAATTTATAAGACTTTTTATTTGAAAATAAATGGTTTGAATTTAAAATGATAAAAATGATTGTTTTATTGAAACAAAAAATGTATTTTATTTTCATTAATGGTTATGAAATGGAAAACCTTATTTTATTATTGTATTTAAAAATAGATTTAAATAGATATTTAATTAAAATTATGACATGTGCTAAGGCAGGTGGTGGCCTACTGGGTATTTTTATGATCATGTCTATATTATCACATCTTAGTTTTAGGCCTTTGATTCAACATTTTTCTCTCTTGGGGGACGCACTCGATATCAAAGATGATTAGTGACTAGTGGGGATTTAAGGTTAGTTTTTTGTTTTTTATTTATTTTCCTTATAACAGACATGTAGATCTTTACTAATTTCAATTATGGTTATTTGTGGATATGGATTATATTTTTAGAGTTCAAAATAGGACTCAAAGATGGTTTTAGGTAAGGGAATTTGGAGGATTATCATTGGGATTTCATTTACTTATAGATTTTTTAAATTGTTATATCTACTTGTTTATTTTTTGTATATCTGATTTTGACATGGATGTGTGACTTATGGATGGGTTGTGTAATATTTTTAAGAGAAAGTGTATTATGCTTTAACTCTGATTTAAGGGTGAACTCATTCCCATTATTTGTATCTGATGCCCTAACACCTATTGTTGGCCCATGGTGATTATAAATTCCCCTTAGGTCAGTGGCAGGTTGGTTTGGGTTCCAGTTCAGGAGGAATCCCGAGATAGTTCATTAAAAATAGTATCATAGCCTAGATTCTATGGTGGGATCCTAGGTTTATGAATATCCCATTTTCTATTTAGGGTTTCATAGTAAGATCGGGGTAAAATTTTTCATTGGGACTTGGGAGGCAGGTTCAGGAGAGAGCCTAGCTAGCTCTTTTCCATTTAGATCCTCAAGCTTTTAGTGGTATTCCAGGCTTGAGTTTTGACTTTTATTTCTTTATTTGTTGGTTTTATGTGTTTGATATGGAAGTTTTATTTGATATCCCAGTGATTTGTGAGTTATTTGGGGGTTTACTTGAGATTTAGGTTATGGTAGATGAATAATTAGAGCTACATGGATAGCCCCTATGGTTTTTTCAACCATGTGGATCACATATGGACGGTTTTAGGGACTCCACCAAACCCACAATAGATCTTGTGTTTTATTTAAAAAAAATCTTGACCTATTTGATTTCTGAGTGACTCTTAAAGTGATTTTTCACTTATTAGAGGGGAATTAAAGGGGGTTGTTATTGTTTTATATTATCAAGGCGAATTCGATGTGGTGTTTTGTGTTATGTCTTAGAAATTTTAAATGTTTGTTTTGGATGAAAATTTGGCTTTATTATTTTCTAAGAAAAAAATCATTTCCAAAATTTTGTTTGAGTTGGATTTAAAATTAGGTCAAAGGATGTTTTATAAAATAGTTTTTAGATGGTGAAAAATAATTATAGGGTGAGTGTTTTGAAACCTATTTTAAAGTAATTTTGGAGGAATGAATTTTTGAAATGGGATGTTTCAATTTGGTTATTTGAGTATTTTTGAAGACAATCAATTTCAAAATAAAATTTTGAAATTTATTTTATAACTTTTTAAAAAAATAGTCTTGGTTTATAATTTTGAAAAAGGTGGAAAGAGTCTTTATGGTGTGTGGGTGATGTGTTTTTTTAGGTTGGGTGAGTTATTCTTTGATGTTGTTTTGGTTTATATGGTGTTATGTGATTTGGTTTATGGAACATGGAATAGTTGGGGTTCATGTTATCTGTTAGTTTCTATATGGCTCCCAAAAAGGAATTAGGTAAATATAGAGTGGTTTTCCTTATAGGTGGTCCTTTCTTTACCTCTTTCATTTACTAGGATTAACATTTATATTTCCTTGATTGTTCTCAAACTCTAAATAGATTGGTGGGTATAAAATTCTTTTACTTTCTAGAACTTCTTATACTAGTTTCCTCATTTCTATGTGATCAAAGTTCTGATGAAATGATGAATTATTTTAGAGGGTTGGATTTTCCTCTTGGTGAGTTTTGACCTGATTAATACTCTAGTGATGATTTTTTTTGGAATATTGAATGATTGTTGTGATGGTTTTACTTGGTTGGTGGAATCTAGTCTCTTGAGGTTCTTGTGGTTATGAGTGTTTTTTTCTTGGTGTACCTCGTTGCTTGGTTGTACCTATTTTGTGGTATGTGGGATTTTTTTGGTTAGTTATGATGATATTTCCAGATTATTGTTGGTTGTACATGATAAAAAGACTTGGGTGTGCATTTGGGTAACTATTGTGAGTGGCCACCATTTGATTTTATGCTCTAGTTGATGTTGGGATTGGACTCTAGTGGATTCAACATGGGGTGGTGATTCTATTAGTGGCCCTAGGTCACCTTTGTGCATTGTGACCTAATATTAGAACTCAATTCATTATTTGAGGTTGGTTTTTGATTCATGGGTGTTTCTTTGGGTTATTCATCTCTTAGAGATTGATCAATTTCTTATGGATAGTTGGTCATAGTTGTTTATAAAGATAGAATTTTTGTTGTAGTGTTTCCCATTTTTTTGGTTCATAATATATTGTATCACTGTTTAGATAAATTCTAAATGGTGGGGAGACCATGATAGACCCCCATTTTCTTCTTAGGAATATTGTTTTGGGATTGTACTTTTAATATACTTGGAGAATTTGAGAAATTTAATATTTTTGGTTTGACCTTTTCAATGAATTTAGACATTTTTCTCAAGAATGGTTAGTGATAGGTGGTCCTTCTTTGTTCGGTTACTTATGGATCTTTCCTCAAACCACACTTACCTTATATAGAGTGTAGGTATCTAGTTTTATTTTACATTAAATTTTCAACCTAAGAATTTTTGGGGGAAGAAAGTGGCATATTGGGGATAATTGTAACACCCATAATGTCATTATATAGTTAATTTAATATTATTTTATATTTTTTGAGTTTTGTGGGTTTGGGTAATTTTTTGTCTCAAATTTTTAAAAATTTTAAAAAAAATTAAGGGTCATCCAGTTAGACCGCACAGTTAATAAATCGTAGGACAACCATGAATTTGGGATTGTCTTCGGACAATGTCATTTGTTATGGTTAGCATATAGGGAGTTAGATCATGTGGGGTCATATGATAAATCATGTGGGATGGGGGCTTTTTCTTAACCAGTGGCAGCCACACGGTTTACCAAATCATGCATCCAAACCATTCAGGTTACCCAGTTTTTAAAATTTTTAGAATTCCAAGTTTTCCCTTTTTATTTTAAACCCCCAAAATCCCTCACCCATCCTCCCCCTTGCATCATGTGACCCCCCATAGTCATTTCACCCTCCCTTATGTCACCCTCCTCCTTTTGATCTCCCCTCTCCTTTGGTGGTCCCTCACGATTCGAATGCAATTCATAGCCAGGTCTTCAAGGTAAAAGATCTACTCATCTCCTTCATTTATTCCCTCTATTATTATTATACCTTTGTCATTGGTCAAACCCTAGAATATGGGTTTGAATTTTTATTTTTTATTTCTTGAGTTTAAGTAATACAGTTTTTTATTTAGACTCTATTCCACATGTATCCAAATATATAGACTATATGCCAATGATTTTAGGTAGGTTTACCCCATGTCCTAATTTTTAATTATGGGCTCATTGTTTTCTTGGGTGTTAAATTAATTTTTTAATTATTGAATGATAATATTAATTATGATTATTGAATTTCAAATAAAAAAGTTAGTTTTTATTTTGGGTTTCATTAGAAGCAAGGGGGTTTTCAAATTTTCAAGAGTTGGATTAAATTTTGTTTTACCTGAATAGACCTTTAAAAATTATATTGAAGTTGATAAAAATGTCCCTTGATTTTAAATTGAATTTCCAAAATGGTTTTGATGTGATTTCTCCTTTTTCCTAAAGGTTCACATGGAATTTCAAGTGATACTTTAAATTCCAAATAATGATATAATGTTTTGAAAATTCTCCCAAATAAAATGAGGGGTTTAAAATAATTTAAATCCCATTTGGTTCATGGGTGAAATTAAATCATGGTGAGTTAATATTTAAGGAGTTCTTATAAAAAAGGGAAGTTGATTTCTTATATTTATTTGAATGATGATTTTTAGTGAAATTATTTAAGAAATCATTTTTTAATTTATTTTCAAATCATTTAATTTCAAATGAAGGTAAAATAACTCGGCATCCTAAGTTAAGTTTTATTAAAGGATCATTTGGCACTTTAAAATGGGTTTATATCTCATGAGACCCTATTTGGTTTCCCCTTTTAAATTGGTATGTATGTGATAACTATTATCTTTTTTATGGATGTGTGATGTGATTGGGGATACTCTATATGTGGGTGTTGGAGGTAACGTGTGAGATATTAATTATGTTCCCTTATTTATTTTGTTTTGATTTCTTTCTCACCTCCTTGATTGGTTATTAGTTATGGGAATGTTGGGTCACTAAGTAGAGTCTTGGATGAGTGAAAACTTCATGTGAACATGTGTCTTACTAGAGAGAGACTGGGTTACTGAGGTGCCCAAATAGTTTCCCATGGTACCTTCACACTCTTGGGTTGAGGGTATTATTTCCCAGTTAGTTCAACGAGACTATCGAGATAGATAGGTTCTTTTAGGTCAAACTAAGGTGCTTATCATTAGTTCAGGATAGTATTACTTGATTACTTAGGCTAGTAGATCATGATTCTTGTACCTTGGTAGGTAGATTCACATAGGGTATTTATCTTGCTCTATTTTATTCCCTTATACTTGTTATTAATTGCACCTTCATGTTGTTGTTTACTTATTAACCTTGAGGTGTTGCTTAATTGTGATCCTTTATCTATGGGTGGGTGTGTTTATAAAATGATTTTTTAAGTGTTGATTTGAAAATATGTTTTGGAAATCAAATTGGGATGTTTGGTTTTCTATTTATTTTAAATAAAGGTTTTGAAATTAATTTAAAAAATAATAATTTATATGACTTGTTATTAGGAATGAAATGGGTTGGATTTAAAATGAGAAAAATGATTGTTTTCTTTAAACATTTTTTCTGTTATGGGTTATGAAATGGAAAACCTTATTTTATTATCATTTTTCAAACTAGATTTAAATGGATATTTAATTAAAATTTTGAAATGTGTCAAGGTAGGTGGTGGCCTACTAGGTATTTTTATGCTCACACCTATATTATCAAATCTCAGTTTTATGACTTTTATTTAGCTCTTATTCACTCTTGGGGGATGTACCCAATGTCAAGTCCAATTATTTACTAGTGGGGATTTGACGTTAGTTGTCTATTTTATTTTATTTAGTTTCATTATACCATAAAAGTATGTCTTTATTTATTTCAGTTATGGTTATTGGTGGATATTAATTATATCTATAGAGGTTGCAGTGGGACTCAAAGTTGGTTGTGGGTGAAAGATTTTGGAGGGAGAGAAGAGGGATTGAATTTAATTTTAAATTTTTTAAATTATTATATCTTGTTGATTATTTTTATATATATAATTTTGGCATAGATATCTAACTTACAAATAGGTCATGCCAGATTTTCAAGTGAAAGTATGTTGTTATTTAACTATGATTTTAAGGAATAAAGCATTATCATTGTTTTTATATGATTCCCTATCACTTTTTTCCAGCCCATGGGGATTGGTAACACCCCTCAGGTCAATGGTGGATTGGTTTGGGTGTTTTTTCAAGTGGGATCCTAGGACTGTTCATTATTAAAGAATTAATTCATGCATTTGGCATTAAAACCATTGAAAAAATAATAAGTGTTAAATGATTGTATGGAGATGTTGAGAAACCATTGATCCCAGGTTTCACTAAATTTATAGTGCTTTCAGCGATGCTAAGATTGGTTAACTTGAAATAAAAAAAATGTTTAGAGTGATAAAAGTTTAACTGAACTACTTGAACGTTTGAAATAGTTACTTCCAAAATGAAACAGGCTTCCATATTCCAATTATTATGAAAAAAATAATATTATGTCTACTAGGATTGGGGTATAAAAAATACATGTTTTCCTCAATGAATGTGTGGTGTATAGAAAGGAATATGAATATTTATTAGAATATCCTAAATGTGAGTCATCATAATATAAATAGAAGAAAAATCCAACTATGATTCTTTCTCAAGAATAAGAACCAAACCTCCTGATAAAGCAATTTAGTATCTTCAAATAGTTCATTGTTTTAAGTTTTTATTTGCAAATTCAAATGATGTAAAGAGGCCAAAGTAACATACAAATGATCAAATCTCTAATAGAAACCTATGTCACCCTATTGATTCACCTCAATGTAAGTGGTTTGATAAAAAAATATTTTTTAAATAAAGTTATAAATATCAGAATGAGACTATGAATAGATGGGATGAATCCATATATAGGCCTTAATATCCAACATAGTTCCTAACCTATTATGTTGGTAGTGTATAACTTTTCCCCACATATATGTATGAAGAAAAAATATATTATGATGAGATTGATGATTTCTAAACCAAAACATCTTGGAAATGATATTTATATTTATCTATTTCCATTGATTGATGATCTGAAATTATTATAGGAAGTGGGTGCTGTGGTTTTAGATGCATACAATAATGAGTATTTTCTTTTATGTGTTATGATTATGTTCACTATTGATGACTTTACAGCATATGTAAACTTATCTGGATATAGTGTTAAGGGTCACAAATCTTATCCAATTCGAGTATAAGTGACTCCATGCCGCCAATTATAGAATGGAAGAAATAAATTATACATGGGACATTTAATATTTTTTTTAATGGATCATCCTTATAAAAGATTGAAAAGGTCATTAATTCAATGGTTTATAAGAGTCTAATTTTCCCCATAACTATTTTAGCTAAAGAATATTACGACAAGGTGAAAAAACATAAAAGTTGAATTTAGAAAGAAAATAAGTTCTAGTTTTAAATAAACACATGGAATAAATGGTATTTCTTATTCAATCTACCTTATTAGATATTTTTATAGGTAAAACATGACATTAACATTATGAATGTTGAGAAAAACACATGTGACAGTTTGATTGGAACCTTGTTAGATATAAAAGGAAAAAACAAAATATGGATTAAATGAAATATTGGAATTAATATCCATGGGAATACATTTGGAGTTATCTCCCACTATAAAATGAAACATAACATATTTACCTTCAACTTATTACACATTAAGTAAGAGTGAGAAGATAAATTTGTGTCAATGTATACATGGTGTTAAAGTACCTAATGGGTTTTCTTCAAATGTGAGAAATTTGGTTTCATTAAAGGATTTAAAGTTAATAGCTATGAAATCTCATGAACATCATGTATTGATGCAACAGTTGTTATCAGTTTCACTATATAGAATATTGTTGATACCTTTCAGAAAGTCTATCATCAGGTTGTGTTACTTTTTTAATTCCATTTTCAATAAAATCATAGATCCAATTTTATTAGATGTGCTAGAGAATAGAGTTATTCACATTCTTTGTCAACTAGAAATGTGTTTTCCACCATCATTTTTTTGATATAATGGTTCATATGGTGATTTATTTGGTATGAGAGATAAGAATATGTGGTCTTATTTATTTATGTTGGGTGTATACTTTTAAATGATATATAATCTTTTTAAGGGATATGTTAAAAAACTACATCAATCATAGGAATCTATTATTCCAAAATATATATTGGAATATGTGATTGAGTTTTTTACTAATTATTTGTATTAAGTGGAGCACATTGGCCTCCCTATTTCTCGACATTTAACAATTGATAGTGAAGTTAAAGGGGTCTTTGGCATAAAGGCAAAGTTAATTCCACGTGATGAAGTGACATAGGATCATTTTTATATTTTAAAAAAACATAGGTGAGGTTTAACCATATATATCATCACATATTTATAGATCTAAGGTAAATATATCTGAAAATAAATGAAAATTGGTTGATGAATGAACATAAAAATACATTTGTTTCATGGTTTAAGGAGAAAATCAACACTGATTTATCTACATCAGAAACGTTGGAATGGTTGGTAGGGGGAATGTATTAATGTGATCACATGGTCTGGTTTTGACATTAATGGTTACACATTTTACAAAAAAAATAAGGACAACAATATTACCATTCAAAATAATTGAGTAATGGCCATCACTAAAGTAATGCATTTTTAAGAGAAAAAGTTAAAAACATCATTTTCGCATCAACACTATATTTTGGAGTTATTGAGGATTTATAGGAGATTAGTTATACTAAATTTTGAGGACCGGTGTTTAAGTAAAAATGGGTTGCTAATAATAGTGGTGTGAAATATAATGAGTATAGATTTAAACTTGTTGATTTGAAAAAAAAAATTAAATAGTAATCATTTATCATAGTGACACGTGAAAAATGAATATTTTATATTATTGAATCATAAAATGATTAGTAGTCCATTTTTTTAATGAGGGAAAATTAATTTGGTCAATGAAAATGTTGATGATGTTGAGAATATATGTGATATTTCTTTATCCATTACAATATTACCTGAGGAAAACAGTAACTGTGATATAGATGTAGTCCATGCAATTTGAAAAATCACATATAATGGATATGGGAAAACACTATGTTACTCTCTTAATTATTTAGGTAAATATCTATTTTTTTAACTTATACATGTAAACACCCTAACTTAGATATTCAAATTTATAGATATTAATAATTTCTATCATTTTGTATTGAATTTTATATTCATCAGCTTTAGTTAAAAAATGACTAAAAAACATACATTATTATTTTTTAGTGAAACGTACACATGTAAAACCATATTTATTAACTCATATATTTAAATCTATATATATTGATCATTTAGGTCAATTTTTAATTAATTTTTATATTCATCAATTTCAATTACACATTTTATTGTTGAAGAATTCTTACGTCATTATTTTATTGTAGATATTTATTTATATTTATCATTTTTTTATATTAATTTTTCATCAGTTATGCTAGTTAAAATAATATACATAAATTGATTTATATTATTAAAAATAAATTTTATACAACTAATAATCATTTAAATTTAATAAAATACAAGTACACAGATTTTTTTTTCATTAATTCATCTATTTAAATAATGGAAACAAAGGAAAAGGGAGATTTATCAAGGTATGTGTAAATTTTTTTATATTATTATATCTAAAATAAATGAATTATTTAATAAAATTAATTTTTTTTGTTTTTCCTACCTTATTTATAGAACTACTGTTGAACCTCCTATGATGGAGTCTTCTTATTCTCTAGAGAATATGATATCTGGAGTTGGTATATGTGGAATTACATATTTACCAAAACTTTCACTTGTTTATGGTAATAAGAGGTTGATAATTTAATTTAATGATAATAATAATCTAAAAACCCAAATAAAAATAAGTTTAGGAGTTAAAATGTCACGACCCATCCCCCGAGGCCCATTCTGTGACTACCCCAAGCCCGCCTTCCATAGGCTAGGGGCTGGCGACTAGCACCAAAGGCGTAATTCCCTAAAACTGGGAAGGCATTGCCTTTATGAACAGTAACACACACAACAGAGCACAAGCTAGAAAAAAAACAAGTAAAACTATATAACAAAAGTGTGCTGAAAGTAAAAGGGGCCAGAAATACAAGCCCAATAGTAAAGTACAAGAAACTGAAAGTACAATTGAAGAAAAGAAAAATTGTCGTTGGGTCGTCCTCTGAGGTTCCTACCTGAAGGGTAGGTACATATCACCTCCTCAACACTCCAGGTCCCTCCATATCCTCCATGTACCATCACGTCGTAAGGTCCACCTCGGGTACCCTCTAGTCCTTGTACTCTCAGCCTCAGTTAGCATTGTTCATCGTCTACATCCAACAGAACGAGGTGCGGGCATAGCCCATGCAGGGGTGAGTATAACGATACTCAGTAGGGACCCCGAGACCCTCAAGGTCTCACAAAATCCAACAAGGATAAACCACAAAGTATGAAATCAACAGATAACCCCACTTAGGTATATGCCCATACATATACCTAAGTTACCAAATAATCCATCCCAACCATGAGGAAAATACAAAAGTTACTCACTCAGCTCAACTAGGATTTTTATTCAAAATATCAAAACCACGGCTGCTAGAGAACTCATCCTCTGTCGAGTACAGTGGGTCTTCCACGACACCAAGGTGCTTCCCACTAACCTTGGACTACTAAGGTACTCCTCCTGTCGATTATCGTGGGTCTACTGCGTCACCAAGGCACTCCCCACCGTGGGTCTGCCGCCACAACCAGGTGATCCCCCTAATAGCCTGCAGAGGTACTCCTCCTGTCGAGTACCATGGGTCTGCCACCAAAACTAGGCTCTCCTCCGCCGTGGGTCTTCCGCCATAACCAGGCGCTCCCCACTGGGCTAGCCGAGTCACTCCGGGTCAATCAGACAGTAGTCGTCAAGTCTCTGCCAGCTACTAGGTCTCTACACTCTGTCTGCTCGTCTCTAGAAGGATCTTCTCCACGAGCTACTGGTCGATAATCCAACTATCAAGAAGTCCCATTAAGAAGTATCTCAAAGGTTTGGCACATCATAGAGGTCTCAACGCAGCACACGGGGCGTCAATCAGACGCCCGGTTTGTGAGTTATTAGCCTTTTAGTCCCGGGGCCCCGGTTGGATTCATGCGCGATCCAACCTGACCGTATATCCACTATACCCAAAACTCTAGTGGGGTATACGTAAAGGTACCATCATGCCCCAAGATTACCAGCGTTGCTGACGGTTCGTCAAACGGACGTCTGGTGCCAAAGATATGGCCAAAAGAAAGTAAACGGTCGTAATGGGCCCGGGTTCAGTCTGACCCGGCCCGACCCAGCATGGGTCGACCCAGTTCGGGTCGACCTAGCCTGACACATTGGGTCTGGCATGGCCCATTAGGTTTGGCCCGGCCCACTGGCCCCAGCCCAGCGGGGCGCGAGAGCGCGGACCGGTCGCGAGGGCGCAGACAAGTCGTGGGTCGACGCAAGGTCGGTTTGGCCCGGAGGGTGCCGCGTGGGTGGGTCGGCCCGGAGGGAACCGCAAGCGTGCGGCGCGTCCCGGAGGGCGCCGCGAGGGGCCGACTTGGGGCATCTTTTCCCAGGATCGGGGTGGCGTGGTCGGGACTGAGAGGCCGGATCGGACAGGGCATCGCATAGCACGCTGACGGCGGAGCCATGGGGCACACGGAGGCCAGTGGTCCGGTTCGGCCAGCGGTAGCGCAGATCGCGCAGGGTGCGCGGACGGCGGAGCCACGGGGCGCGCGGGGCGCGCAGAGGCCGGCTCAGCCAGGGCTCGAGAGGGGCGCGGCTGGCGAGGGCGGTGCGGCCGGTGAGGGGGCGTGACCGGTGAGGGAGTGTGGCCGACGAGGGCGGTGAGGGCGGTGTGGTAGGCGAGGGCGGCGCGGCCGGTGAGGGCAGCGCGGCGAGTGAGGAGGCGCGGCCGGCGAGGGCGGCGCAGCCGGCGAGGGCAGTGCGTCCGGTGACGGCAGAACGGGTCGCAGAGGCCACGGGTAGCGTAGCTGTTGCCTTTGTCGCCTCCATCTCCATTGATGTCGCTTTCCTCCGTTTTGAAGAACACCACAAAGGAGATCAGCGGAGGGGTCGGACCATGTTGGTTTGGTCTAAACCCTCCACGTTTAGGGTGATAGAAATTGTCTCACAAGAACATAAACATATAATGAACATGGATGATAACTTAAAAACATCAATTCCCAATAATCCCTCATTAACAAAATATTCCCAACCCGCAAGGAAAAACATCTGCGGATCAACTTGATAATAAGTTGGTCCGCGTTATTTGTTTTTTAAGGGAAGAAACAAGGGAATAAAATCAATCACAAAAATACCCTGCCTTTGTTCGTTGTTCGCTGATGGAGTCACGGGGAAGAAGAAGGAGTTGTCGTCATTCTTCATATCTGCCACGCACTTCTAATCCAAGCTCATGCGTTGGTTCATTGATGATGATGAGGATGGAAGGTCGGTCTTCAAAGATTCCCCATGTCGGTTGCCTCCACAAGGTTCTTCCGAGGAAGAAGTCGAAGACGCTTCTCGCCGGCGTTCTTCGTTGGAAGAACGCGTTCTTCGTTGGAGATATTTCTCCCTATGTCCTCCACTCCCAAGTTCCACCAAGATGAATATTCCAAGCCAAAATAATAGATTAAGTTTATCTATTATTTAATTGTTGGCACAAAATTCAAAAAGGTTTAAAAAATAATTAATGGGGGGGATTTGGCACATTAATGGAAAGTGCGTTGGCAGAATTAATTGGGAAGAGGAGGTCAAGAGACTCCCCCTCATTAATGAGGGGAGTTGAGAGGTTTTCCATAATTAAAAAATGGGGGTTTAGTCACGGGTGGTCCCCACCACCATAACCTCTTGCGGGAGGTTAGGTCCAGGTTGGTCCTACCACCATAACCTCTCATGGGAGGTTATGGTCGGGTGGTCCCCACACTTCAACTCCCATAAGGAGGTTTAGTTCTGGTGGACCCCACCTCCAACTTCCACATGGTGGATCAAAAATAAAATAGTGTAGTTCATTTTATTTTATTATTTTCCTTGAAAACCCAAAAACTATCTTTTATTCTCGACCCACTGTCGTCGAGGTGAAAGTCTCCTTAAGAAAAAATCGGCGCTGCGAGTTCAATAGTGCCCTCAGATTTCAATTCTGAGCACCAGTTCAAAATTTATAAAAACCCACTCGTACGTTTACTGAACGTACTCGAACAAAACTTCAGCAATTGATTTCGGGCACTCCGGGACTCGGAATCACGCGCCGTCAAGTTTTGCGGACTCGTAAAATTCACATTTAATTAAAAAAAATTACATGGAAATTCTGGGTCTTTACATTCTCCCCACATCAGGGATTTATGTCCCCGTAAGCTACAACTCATAACTAAGGGAACAAGTGGGGGTACTGAGCATGCATCTGAGCCTCCTACTCCTGTGTGATCTCTTGGAGGTTCTCGTGCTACCAGTGGATGCGCACCAGAGGTATCGACCATCCACGAAGGACTTGCTCCTGTCGATCCTCAATCTCTACTGGAACCTTTATAAAAGTCGCCCCATCGTCGATGTCCAGCTCACCATGGTCGATGATGTGGGAAGGGTTGTGCACGCATCTCCTCAGCTGGGATACATGGAAGACGTCGTGCACCCGATGCAACTGAGGTGGAAGAGCTAAGAGGTAAGCCACCTTTCCAACTCTGCTGAGGACCTAAAAAGGTCCGATGAATCTCAGAGATAGATTGCCGCCTCAGCCAAATATATGTAAACCACATCGAGGTGAGACCCATAGAAAGACGTGGTCGCCATCCTCAAACTCCATAGGTATCCATCTCCCGTCGACATACGACTTTGGCCTGCTCTGTGCAGTCTTCATCCACTCCTGGATGATCTGCACCTTCTCCATGGTAGCCATTACCATCATTGGTCCCACTAGTGCTGACTCCCCTGGGTCAGTCTAGCACAAAGGTGATCTACAAGATTGCCCGTAAAACACCTCAAAAGGTGTCATTCCTATGGTGGAGTGATAGTTGTTATTGTATGCAAACTCCACCAAAGGTAAGTGATCCTCCCAAATGCGACCGAAGTCGAGGACACAAGCACAGAGCATGTCCTTGAGGATCTTAATGGTCCTGTCATGACCAGACCCTACCCGGGCTCGAGCCGCAACTACCCCAATCCTGCCTCCATAGGCCAGGGGATGGCGACAAGCACCAAAGTCTAAACAACTCAGGGAGGCCTTTTCCGAAATACCTGTACACACACACGTACCCACTCAATGCAGAAGTGCAGAGTAAAAGGAAAATCAATGTACCAACTGCTATAAATAAGCCACAAAGTGAATCGACCTCTAAATAGTACAAAGTAAATGTTGAAGATAAACTGAAAAGAAAAAAAAGGCAAAACACACACCCAACCAGAAAAGTGCCACAACCTGGCAACAGGTAAACAAAAGTACAACAACTGGGAGGGTCCCTCACATGGAACCCGACTACGACCACCATACGCGGTCCAAGCTCTCGAACTCCTAAGATCCTCTAACGTCACGATCGACATGTCCGTCGTCTGCAAGGGCACACCAAGTGCGGTCAAAGCCCAAGTAGGGGTAATTATAAAAATACTCAGTAGGATGCCCCGAAGGATCAAGGGAGAAACAAAGGAGGTACTGAATAGGTGAGCAGTAGATCGAATAGGGAAAATTAAAGGAGTACAACCGAGAGTGCAGTAAAGAGTACAATAGAGTATCATCTCAACCCAACAAGAGAAATAAATTAGACTCGTCCAAACACAAGGAGCTAGAAACGGTGAGAAGATGAAACTTCTAATCGAGTCTTCGCTACCTATAGTAGGAGAGTAGACTCATCCAACCACGATAAGTTAGACACAAAAATCATGTGGCATACCCCGCGCGTCTTCGCCTCTCCTAGAAGGAGAGTAACCAAACCCAAGGAGTGGGTATTGGAATAAGGTATATACATATCCATATGCTCAATCAAGAAACCCGAACAAGATCGCAAAGGGATCTTCATCCCGTATCTCAGCCCAAGAAAGTGAGTAGCTAACAGTCCCAGAAGTAAACACCATCGATACCCAGCGTCCCACACGTCTTCCCCGAACTGCAAGCCAAGGGGCTCAAATTACCGCACCTTGACACTATCCGCTTTGGGCATCACTGACTCACCCGCACAGTTTTAGGTCACGTCACAAGGACGCATCTTGGTGGGGAAAGCGCCCCTCGTACTTGAGAGTTCTAGGGGAGCATCAATCCACACCTCTTCACTGTCACACAGTTGATAGGTCTTCCCAAAGTCGACGGGTTCCCACTACTCAGCCCCGCAAAAGGGTAATCTGCTGGAGGGAGACCCAGAAACGTCATCAGGGACCACTTCCCATCCCCGTTAGAGGTAAACCCAGATCTTCTCTAGCCATACCTAATGGATGGTACCCCACTAGTCATCCCTGCTAGATGGTACCACACTGGTCATCCCTGATGGATGGTACACCACTGGCCATCCCTACTGGATGGTACCGCACTGGCCATCCCTGCTGGATGGTACCTCATTGGTAACTGGAACACGTAGTGGGAAACATGTCACGATAGATCATAGAAGGAAGATATGATCTCAATACATAGCTAGGGAGTCTGCACCCAGGGCTCACTGGGGGATCCTTACCCTACTGGAAACAACCTCCTGGGTAGAGGATCGGTGCCCGCGTAATGTGTTGGTCACACCGATACCCAAAGAACCCTACCAGGGAACATGAAGGGATGTGAGGATCTCCCCGGGCCTCTTGGGGTGATACATGCTCCAATTTGCTAAGTCTACTATCGAAGCGGACTGAGACAACTCACTCCAGAAAGTGGGAGCACACCCACACTGTATGAACGCACGTAGCCATAAATGATATCGCAGTCTGATGAAAGGGACACAACACGAAAAACCCCCTCAGCTGAAAGAACATGGGAACCAAAACAACTCTGCCAGTCAAACCATCGAGAACAGGAGGACCCTCTACGTCACGATAGGTCAAAGGTACGTAAAGTAGAACACGGCACACACATGGGGCCCACAAGACATGTGGCCCAAACACACCTCCAAACCAAATGCACAAACTTTCTCAGGTAAAAACTACAACATGTACCTCCAAGTATTCCCATATACTCCTAGAGTATGCCATATTTCCATCCCAAGGGCTATCGTGCACACGGCACCCAATGTCAACGCAAAAAGGCGTAAACATAACTTTTCCAACCTTCTTCCTCCACGGCCCTAGCATGGCAAACCAAATATTTTCAAACATCAACTTCACTCACACGGGATTGAATGTGATCACATGCCAAGGGTTCTCTACAAACACCGCAGGAAGAACCACCACTGGTACACCTTTCATGCTTCCACATTAAAAGAGATTTTGAATGAGTCTCTGCACATCCAAATGGATCATATCATTGTAATACTCGCAGAAAAGCATGCGAGATAGACTATTTACTCGCCTCCAATGGATATCCAACGAATAAGTCACCAACACCTCTTTACGCCCGAACAACGTCTCGTGGTCCCGAGCATCGGTCCTGAAAACAGTCGGGCGCATCGCACCATTTCGATCTCCTTATAAAGACACATCAAATTGACTGCTTACTTGCGTGGAACGGATTACCAGATAAAAAGATGCATTACGCCATACCGGACACGAGTGATGCTTCGTGGGACCCTCATCTTGGTCCCGAAGCGCAACGAACGGATCACACCGTTGCGATCCTCTCAAAAAGGTACACAAGATTGACTATCCACTTGTCCGAAACGGACACCCGGTGATAAAGATAGAAATCACCGTCAACTCCCAAAACGGCCATCGTGGGGCCCATACCACTGTGTGTAATTAAAGAGGGTAGATTGCGTCATTACGATGCCCTCATAAAAACACTCAGAATCGACTGCTCGCACGCCCTGAACGGATGTCCGATGAAAAGGTTGTTAAACGCTTCTCGTAGCTTAAAAGAAGGGTTGTAGGGACCACATCTCAACTCTGGTTTCAACGCCTAAAAACCCCTTGGAAAAATTCTTCTCGACGATAGGGTCTCAATGCCTCTGACTACTCCCAAATCGGACACCAGACACGCTCGCGCCATCCGAAACAAAATCTCGACAGTGCGCTAAATAGTATTTATCAGACACTTTGCGTCGCTGATCCCCCGTCTCGGAAATTATAAATTCCTAAAACCATCTAAAAACCTTCGTCCCGAGCTGAGGATTACATTGCCGCAGACGGAACACAAAACGGACACCCGTAGCGAAAGTTACGGGTGTCCGAAGTCGAGGGGACGAATTCCCCTTGGGCTGGACCGGCCTGGGCCGGCCTGCGGCTCAGCCGCGCCGCCCGGCGCTGACCGCGGTCCACCCGTAGACCGACCCTCATGGTCGGTCGTCTTGTCGCGTGAAGACCCACCGAGGGTGGGTCTTTGTCCCGCTTGGGGTCATGCGTCACGACCCCCGGTTGCGCCCCGCGCCGGCGACTTCAGCCCGCCACGCCGCCTGGGTGGCCGCCGCCTCCGCCTGGAACCCAGAGCCCGCGCCGCCTGTTGCCGCCGTCCTGGAGCCCGCGCTGCCTACTACTGAGCCATCGAAGCCTACGGCTTCCTCCCGTGCTCGACCACCGTGTCGGTCCACAGCCACCACCTGAGGGCTCGCCGCCGCCGCCTGGGAGCTCGCCGGATCACCTGTCGGACCGGCCAGAACTGCCGGTAAACACCAAAACTCACGGATCTTTGGCGGATGACTGCGATTGCCTCTGACCTCATATTTTAAATCCAAAACATGCTTTGGATAGCTCGGAACATATAATACGCAACCAAGGTCTTCAATCGACAAAATAATTGCAATTCGACGCTAAAATTGAACTTGAAAGAAGGGCACAGAAATTAAAACGCAAAACGAACTCTCCTACCTATAGGGGCATAGCCCGACGCTTCACGGTCGATCCGAACCTCGCCGTTGTCACCCCCATCTTGATCAGAGGAAGAGGATTAGGAGGTTGACATTGATAGGGAAGGGTTGAGGGAGGTGGGTTTCATCAGGGGGTGGAATGAGGATGGGGGAGAGGGAGAGGAGAGTTTAAGTATTTAAACTCTTTTTAATTAAAAACTCAACCCCTGAAAACACCCGTGTCCAAAAACCCCCGACGTGGTTAAAGTTAGGTCATTCATAGGGTAAACACCACCTCTTGATCACAACAGTGGTCTAGAAATTTTAATTTGAGGCTCCATTCGAAAGATATAAACTTTAACGCCCGAAGCAGCTAAATTGAAAAAGCGCCCCTAGTGTCATTTTTCACAGGAGGCCCACGCCCGCGAAAATTACACCCCTCCTAGGATAAACAACATGCTCCGGACTCAATGGTGCCATTGGTTTTCCCATCCGAGCAACCATTTAATAGATACTTTATTTTAACCATTAAACGAATAAATTAATTATTTGTTTATCTGTTTAATGTTCCGCTAACGGGCGAGGGGGTCCCAACGTCCTGCGCCGACATGTTATATGTCATTCCTTGAGTAAACACCCCATTTTGGACCCATCCGTACTCTCAAATTTAGGATCTGAATTACCGTTTAGGATTTATCTCATTTATTTTGTGTTCCCAGTGTGAACACATAGAAAATTTAATTCCAACCACATCGGGGCTCAGAATCGCACGCCGTCTGAAGGCGCTGCTCTAGAATAACATCAAGAATATTCCAAGGTCTTTTATAGAAAAAACCAAGTTCTTACATCATTATCTTATTCAATATTTTCATCCCCGAAAAGAAAAACTGGGGGAACAACTCAGGGTACTAAGCCCCCACCTGGCTCTCCCATACCCAGAAGAACTCTTGCACAGTTCTGCGTCACCGCGCATAAACCAAGGATTGATCTGTTCACGTGAGGTCTGCCCTCGCCGATGATGTGCAAATAAGTACACACACTTTTTCTTGGTTAAAACATGTGGTAGACGTCTTGCACCCACTCCCAACCTTGGGGTTAGGGCAAGACAGTAGGGAACTTCTCCATCCCTTCGCACGGTCTCAAACGGCCCGATGGCCCTCGGGGGTGGATCACCTCCCCGACCGAACCCCTGCGTCGCACGCCACGACTAGAAACACCATTTGGACCTGGGACAAAGCCCTATGATTCCCTCCTTTAGAATATCCATATGGTGAAACACCCAAGGATATCTGGTCACGCAAGATTTCACAGTCGATGTCCCACGACCAAAACTCTATTACACGCTCGGAAAGTGATGGATTCGATAACATAAACTAATAGAAAAGGTTATATGACTTCTACTATACTGACACAGGGTTACACTGACGCCCCACGTCACCCTGGTAACACCTCAAACAAGGAGAAGGGAGAAAAATCATTTCACATACAGAGTCTAACAATTCTACTTCTAAAAAGTAGAAGAGCTGTAGAGCGTACCTCTTATCACCTCATGCTCTATAGGATTGTAGACATACAAAGATCACAGTTGTCCATGGCCCCAACTGTCAGCTCCCGGAGCCTGACGTGGACCACCTGGTGGTGATGGTAAGACCTCGTAATGTCGTCCCCCACTTCCAGCTCCCCCTGCTCCTCCTCTAGCACCACCTCTCTTAGCGCTACTCCGACCTGTACTGGTGCCCTCCGGATCCATTGTGGTGTACAACCACGGCCCGGAGTCCACTCACAGAAGGGTCTCCTTAGCTGAGGCCCTACGTTCTGCCACCACAGTGGTGCACGACCACGTCTATGGAACTAGTGGTGGAAAGGCCACCTGCATTGGGGTTCTGTCTGCTGACGCCTGCTAGTTATGGCAGATGTCTCGACTCTATCACGTCTACGACCACCACCAACCGTAAAGCATGGAAGGAAACTCTCTATCACCAATGCCTGCTCTAGCACCTCGGAATAAGTGGGAATGCACAAGGGTACTATGATGGCACGAATCTCTCTGCGGAGACCCTGCTCAAACTTCCGCGCTCGGAAGTTTCCATCATGGACCAAGTCCGGGTAAAAACATGCACGGTCTGTGAAACTAATCGCATAATCAGTCATCGTTATCCCTCCCTTCCGAAACTACAAGAGCTCCTAGATTTGAACGGAGTGTAAGCAGGAGGGGTAAAACTCCTCATGAAACAACAGCTGAAATTTGCCCCACAAAAGAGACAACTCATCAAGTAACTGAGTCACCAAACTCCACCAACGCCCAGCTGCTCCGTGGAAAAGGCTGGCTGCCAAAGTCACCCTATGATCTGTCCGTGTCTGCGCAAGCCTGAAGAGGCAAACCAATGTCTCGAGCCAAACCTTTGGTGCCTAAGGGTATGGCTCACCACTAAACCCCAGTGGTCTCTGTCTCTGGAACTCACGGAGCGTGCTTAACCTGCGCTCAAGCTTAGTCTACTCTACTGAAGTTGTCTGCTGCTCACCAGGTGGGGGTGCTACTACCGGCCCACCCAGAGAAAGGAACTCGCATTATGGGTCCCATAATGAGGCCTCGTAGCTCACAGGGTCGTGGTCACGAACCAAAGCTGGTATCCTGGCTGGCTGTCTTCACGGAGACATCCTGAATGTTATCAAGGAGTGTCGCAGTCATATGAGCATATATGTATATATAACAGTCACAATAATGGGGATCTGACTCAAGAAGGACAGTCAAAGACTCAATACTAGGTGATGCACAAACCAATTTTCCCTGCAATGAGTGTATCAGCATGTCGAGTCGACAAGCGGGTTATCAGGGTCCTGGTGAATGGATACGTCGGTCGTCGCACCATCACTAGACTCCCTGGCCTAAGAGCCGCTCTCGAGACACGTCGACACTATTTCCCTAGATCCCAACCAATTCCTTTTTAGGGACATCTGAACAACGTCCCAAGGAACAAACCACCTTTGATACCACTTTTTCATGACCCGACCCTACCTGGGCTCGAGCTGCAACTACCCCAAGCCCGCCTCCATAGTCCAGGGGCTGGTGACAAGCGCCGAAGGCTAAACAACTTGGGGAGGCCTTTGCCTAAATACCTATACACACACATGCATCCCACTCAATGCAGAAGTGCATAGTAAAAGGAAAATCAAATTACCAACTACTATAAATAAACCATAAAGTGCATCGACCTCTAAACAGTACAAAGTAAATACTGAAGGTAAACTAAAAAGAAAAAAAAGGAAAAACACACGCCCAACCAGAAAAGTGCCACAACTCGGCAACAGGTAAAAAAAGTACAACAGCTGGGAGGGTCCCTCACCTGGAACCTGACTATGACCACCATACACGGTCCAAGCTCCCGAACTCCTAAGCTCCTCTGACTTCACGATCGACCTGTCTATCATCTACAAGGGCACACCAAGTACGGTCAAAGCCCAAGCAGGGGTGAGTATAAAAATACTCAGTAGGATGCCCTGAATGCTCGAGGGAGCAATAAAGGAGGTACTGAAGAGGTGAGCAGTAGATCGAATAGGGAAAAGTAAATGAGTACAACCGAGAGTGCAGTAAAGAGTACAGTAGAGTATCAGCTCAACCCAATAAGAGAAAGGAAGTAGACTCGTCCAAACACAAGGATCTAGAAACGGTGAGAAGATGAAACTTCTTGTCGAGTCTTCTCTACCTATAGTAGGATAGTAGAATCATCCAACCACGAGAAGTTAGACACGAAAATCACATGGCATACCCCGCGCATCTTCACCTCTCCTAGAAGGAGAGTAACCAAACCCAAGTAGTGGGTACTAGAACAAGGTATATACATATTCATATTCTCAATCAAGAAACCCAAACAAGATCGCAAGCGGGTCTTCATCCCGTAGCTCAGCCCAAGAAAGTGAGTAGACAATTGTCCCAGAAGTAAACACCATCAATGCCCAGTGTCCCACACGTCTACCCCGAACTACAAGCCAAGGGGCTCAAATCACCGTACCTTGACATTATTCGCTTTGGGCGGCACTGACTCGCCCACACGGTTTTAGTTCATGTCATAAGGACGAGTCTTGGTGGGGAAATTTCCCCTCATACTTGAGATTTTTGGGGGAGTATCAAGCCACACCTCGTCACTATCACATAGTCGAGAGGTCTTCCCAAAGTCAATGAGTTCCCACTACCCATCCCTGCGAAAGGGTAATCTGCTGGAGGGAGACCCAGAACCATTATCAAGGACCACTTCCCAGCCCCGCTGGAGGTAAACCCAGATCTGCTCTGGTCATCCCTGCTGAATGGTACCCCACTGGCCATCCCTGCTGGATGGTACCACACTGGTCATCCCTACTGGATGGTACACCACTGGCCATCCCTGCTTGATGGTACCGCACTGGCCATCCCTAGTGGATGGTAACTCACTGGTAACCAGAACACGTAGTGGGAAACACGTCACGATAGATCGCGGAAGGAAGATATGATCTCGATACACAGCTAGGGAGTCTATGCCCAGGGATCACTGGGGGCTCCTTACCCTACTGGAAACAACCTCCTGGGTATAGGATCAGTGCCTGCGTAATGTTTTGGTCACACTGATACCCAAAGAACCCTACCAGGGAACACGAAGGGATGTGAGGATCTCCCCGGGCCTCTCGGGGTGATACAAGCTCTAATCCGCTGAGTCTACTGTCGAAGTGGGCTGAGACAACACACTCCAGAAAGTGGGAGCACACCCACACTGTACAAACGCACGTAGCCGTAAATGATGTCACAGTCCGATGAAAGGGACACAACACTGAAAACCCCCTCAGCTGAAAGAACGGGGGAACCAAAACCAATCTTCCAGTCAAACCATCGAGAATAGGAGGACCCTCTACCTCACGATAGGTCAAAGGTATGTAAATTAGAACATGGAACACACATGGGGCCCACACAACATGTGACCCAAACTTACCTTCAAACCAAGAGCACAAACATTCTCAGGTACAAACTACAACATGTACCTCCAAGCATTCCTGTATACTCCTAGAGTATGCCACATTGCCAGCCCAAGGGCTATCGTGCACACGTCACCCAATGTCAATGCAAAAAGGCGAAAACATAACTTCGCCAACCTACTTCCTCCACGGCCCTAGCATGGCCAACCACATCTCTTCAAATATCAACTTCACTCACACGGGAGTGAACGCGATCACATGCCAAGGGTTATCTACAAACACCGCAGGAAGAACCACCACTAGTACACCTTTCATGATTCCACATTAAAAGAGATCCTGAATGAGTCTCCACACATCTAAATGGATCATACCATTGTAATCCTCGCAGAAAAACATGCGAGATAGACTATTTAATCACCTCCAACGGATATCCAACAGAAAAGTCGCCAACACCGCTTTACGCCCGAACAACATCCCATTATCCCAAGCCTTGGTCTCGAAAATAGTCAGGCGCATCGCACCATTGAGATCTCCTCGGAAAGACACATCAAATTGACTTCTTACTTACATGGAATGGATGTCCGGAGAAAAAGATGCATTACACCGTACCGAACACAGGCGGTGCTTCATCAGACCCGCATCTCGGTCCCGAAGCGTAACGAACGGATCACACTGTTGTGATCCTCTTGAAAAGGTACACAAGATTGACTATCCACTTTTCCGAAACGGACACCCGATGATAAAGATAGAAATCACCGCCAACTCCCAAAACGGACCTCGTGGGTCCCTCACCACCGTGAAAAATTAATGCGGGCGGATTGCGCCATTGAGATGCCCTTAGAAAAACACTCAGAATCGACTACTCGCACGCCCTGAACGGACGTCTGATGAAAAAGTTTCTAAACGCTGCTCGCAGCTTAAAAGACGGGTCGTAGGGCCCACGTCTCAACTTTGGTTTCAATGCCTGAAAACCCCTTGGAAAACTTTGTCTCGATTCTAGGGTCTTAACGCCTCTGACTGCGCCCAAATAGGACTTTAGACGTGCTCGCGCTATCCGAATCAAAATCTCGATAGTGCGCTAAATAGTATTTAGCGGACGCTTTGCGTCACCAGCCCCCATCTCGAAAATTATAAATTCCCGAAACCATCTCAAAACCTTTTTCCCGATCCAAGGATTACACTATCATAGATGGCATGCAAAACGGAAACCTGTAGCGAAAGTTATGGGTGTCTAAAGTCGAGGGGACGAATTCCCCTTGGGCTGGACCGGCCTGGGCCGACCCACGCCGGCCCGCTACTCAACCGCGCGGCCTGGCGTAGACCCGCGGTCCACCTGCAGACCAACCCTCATGGTCGGTCGTCTTTCTGCGTGAATACCCGCCGAGGTCGGGTCTTTGTCCCGCTCAGGGTCGCGCGCCGCGACCCCTGGTCGTGCCCCGCGCCGGCGGCTTCAGCCTGCCGCGCCGCCTGGGTGGCCGCCGCCTCCGCCTGGAACCCAAAGCCCGCATTGCCTTCTGTCGTCGTCCTGGAGCCTGCGCTGCCTTCTGCTGAGCCACTGAAGCCCGCGGCCACCTCCCGCACTCAAACACCTTTTCGGGCCGCTTCCACCGCCTGAGGGATCGTCGTCGCCGCCTGGGAGCTCGCCGGATCACCTACCGGACCGGCCAGAACTGCCGGTAAAAACCAAAACCCACGGATATTCGGTGGACGACTGCAATCGCCTCCGAACTCAGATTTTCAATTTGAAACATGCATTGGATAGCTCAGAACATATAATACGCAACTAAGGTCTTAGCTCAACAAAATAACGACAATTAGATGCTAAAATTGAACTTGAAAAAGGGTTCAGAAATTAAAACGCAAAATGAAATCTCCTACCTGCAGGGGTGTAGCCCGATGCTACATGGTCGATCTGCACCTCGCCATTGTCGCCCCCGTCTTGATCGAAGGAAGAGGAGGAGGAGGTTGAGATTGAGAGGGAAGGGTTTAGGGAGGTGGGTTTCATCAGGGGGTGGAATGAGGGTGGGGGAGAGGGAGAAGAGAGTTTAAGTATTTAAACTCTTTTTAATTAAAAACTCGACCCCTGAAAACACTCGCGTCCAAAACCCCCAACGCGGTTAAAGTTAGGTCGTGCCTAGGGTAAACACCACCTCCCGAGCACAACGGTGGTCTCAAAATTTTAATACGAGGATTCGTTCGAAAGATATAAACTTTAACGCTCGAAGCCACTAAATTACGAAAACGCCCCTGGTGTCATTTTTCACAAGAGGCCCGAGCCCGTGAAAATTGCACCCCTCCTAGGATAAACGGAACGCTCCGGACTCAACGGTGCCCTCAGCTGTCCCATCCGAGAAACCATTTAAGAGATACTTAAGTTTAACCATTAAACAAATAAATTAATTAATTATTTATCTGTTTAATGTCCCGCTAACGGGCGGGGGGTCCCAACGTCCCGCATAGACATGTTCTATGTCATTCCTAGGGTAAAAAACCCATTTCAGACCCATATGTACTCTAAAATTTAGGATCTGAATTACCATTTAGGAGTTATCTCATTTATTTGGCGTTCTCAGTGTGAACACACTGAAAATTTAATTACAGCCACACCAGGGCTTGAAATCGCACGCCGTATGAAGGTGCTGCTCTAGAATAACATCAAGAATATTCCAAGGTCTTTTATAGAAAAAACCAGGTTCTTACAGGTCTGCTCAGTCTGGCCATCCTTCTGAGGATGGAAGGCGGTGCTCAAACAAAGCTGCGTCCTGAAAGCTTCCTGCAACCCATTCCATAGGTGGGAAGTAAAATGTGCATCATGATCGGAGACAATCATCAAAGGTACTCCATGTAATCACACAATCTCCTACACATAGAGGCATCCCAAGCTCTCTAATAAACCCTGCTCTCTGATCGATGGGAAGTGGGCCGACTTGGTGAGTCGGTCAACGATCACCCAGATCGAGTCATGACCTCTGGATGTACGTGGAAGTCCTGTCACTAAATCCATGGATATCTCATCCCACTTCCACTCTGGGACCTCTAAAGGCTGAACCAAGCCTACTGGTACCTGATTCTCCGCCTTTACTTGCTGACAAGTGAGGCACTGAGAGACAAACTCTGCAACTGCTTTCTTCATTCCCGGCCACCAGTGTTGTCGTTAGAGATCCTAGTACATATTCGCCACTCCTGGATATACCACTAGAGGGGATGTTTGGAACTCCCTCAACACTTCCTCCTGAAGTGACACTGGTACCATAGTACGTCCTCTAAAGAGGATGACATGCTCCCCACCTTCAGAAAATCCATCAGGTGTCTGCCTTGTGGATATCTAAGCACGTCGTGTCTTGTAGTCAGTGTCCCCACGCTGCGCCTCCCTGACTCGCTGAAGAAGTGGGGGAGTGACTGTAAGATACTGAAGGAAGGCTTATCCATCTCTATACACAAAGGATATCTGTAAAGCAGCCATCTGCTCTGTGGAATCACCTAGAAGTTGTATACCAGATCTCGTGCTGAGTGCATCTACAACAACGTTCCCCTTCCCAGGAGTATAGACTATCTCGAAGTCGTAGTCCTGAAGGAACTCAATCCAACATCGTTGTCTCAGGTTTAGGTCCTTTTGAGAGAAGATATACCTGATACTCTTGTGATCAGAGTACACGATAAAACGTTCACCCATCTGATAGTGTCACCACATATTCAAGGCGAAGAACACTACTGCTAACTCTAGTTCATGGGTAGCATAGTTCTGCTCATGTTGTCTTAGCTGATGAGAGCCATATGCAATCACTTCTCGCTCCTGTATCAGGACACATCTGAGTCTGGTCCCTAATGCGTCGCAGTAGACTATGTACCCTACACCTTCCTCTAGAAGCTTTAAGATGGGGGCACTAGTCAGCCTCTGCCTCAGCTCCTGAAAGCTCTGCTGGCATCTCTCTGACCACACAAATGGTTGCCCCTTCTTTGTCAAGGCTGATAGTGGTGCTACAACTCTGGAGAAGTCTGTCACAAACCTCCGGTAGTACCCAGCCAAACCCAGGAAACTCCGCTCCTATGTCACACTCCTAGGTGGCTCCCAAGAAAGTACCACCTCAATCTTCGCTGGATCTACTGCAACTCCAGCCTACAAGATAACATGTCCTAGAAAGTGAACCTCTCAGATCTAGAACTGGAATTTCGAGAGCTTACCATAAATCTAGTGCTCTCGGAGTGTGTCCAGTACTACCCGCAAGTGATAGGAATGCTCCTCCTCAGTATTCAAGTATATCAGAATGTCGTCGATGAAGACTACGGCAAAGCGATCGAGGTATGGATGAAGGATCCTATTCATGAGTCCCATGAACACTGTTGGAGTGTTGGTCATACCGAATGGCATAACCAAGAACTCGTAGTGGTCGTACCGACATCTGAAGGTCGTCTTCTGTACATCTTCTTCTTGAACTCTGAGCTGGTGATAGCCTGATCTGAGGTCTATCTTCGAGAACCACTATGCTCCCTTCAACTGATCAAAGAGGTTGTCAATCCTCAAGAGTGGGTACTTGTTCTTCACGATCACCTGGTTCAGGTACTGGTAGTCAACATAAATCCTCAATCTCCCATCCGCCTTCTTGAAGAATAGAATCAGGGCTACCCGGGGAGAAACACTGGGCTGGATGAATCTCTTTCCCTACAAGTCCTCAAGCTGTACACGCAGCTCGAGAAGCTCCACGGGAGCCATTCGATATGCTGGAGTAGATATCGGTGTTGTCCCAGGGTATAATTCAATGTAAAAGTATACCTCCCTATGAGGAGGTAGACCTGGAACATCATCAGGGAAAACATATGTGTACTAGTCCACCACTACAGGATAGCTCGAACTCTCCACATCAACTACTCTGAGGGTAAGGCAATCCAAATGATGAGTGATTGGCTACACTCTCCTCTGAGCAAGTCCATCCTAAGCTACAAAGGCTCCCTTCTCGCCGGTGAAGGTAAACCTAGTCCCATCCGTGCGGACACACCGCACTTTGCACCTAATAAAGTCAATCTGAGCATGGACTATAGATAACCAGTCTATACCCAAGATGACGTCGTAAGGACTCGATGTCGCTACTAGAAGATCTCAGCCGAAGATCTCGCCTCCTAGAGTAAGCTCAAACTGTCAGCACCAGTGCATAATCGTCGAGTCTGCTCCCGTAGGAGACTCTAGCCATAAGGATCGAGCCAAAGGCTCCGTCAGAATCTTCGAGCTCTGAATGAGGGCAGTGGCAATGAAAGAGTGACTGGCACCTGTGTCTATAAGAACTACAGCTAAGGTGGAATAGACACAGATGGTACTACATATCATCTCCGGAGCATCATTATTATAGGCCTCAACTGCCTGGAGATGAGCTCTCCCCTATCCACCTTCTCCCTACAGTCGGGGTGGACCTCCTGGTGGTGGTGGTGGTAACACCTCAAAATATCATCCACCGCCAGCTACACAGCCAGATCATCTTCCACGTCTTCCTGCTCCATGCGGAATGCCTCGATCGAATCTATGTCTCTACCTGGGAGGTCCTTCGACCATCTTCTGATCATCCGAACGGCGGGTCGGAAAGTCACGATCCATATGACCCTAACTGCCGCATGTGAAACACTGCCCGCTCCTGGAATGTATGTCTCTACTTCATATTCCCCACACAACCGATCCTGAGTCATGCGGTCATACACCTGTAGGTCTAGTCCTCTTGGACCTCTTTGAAATCTGTCTGCTTCCATCTACAGAATACTTCGCTATGTGTCGACCGGTGGTGGATCTCGCTGCTGGAGACTACTCAGCAAAGAAACTCTCTACTAGGAGGGCTCTCTCTAACACCCCTGCCTGCGTTGGGATACTGAGTGAGATCACCGAAGCCCTGATCTCCTTCCTGATTACCTGCTCAAAGGTTTGGGCCCTAAATAATGAGTCTCGTACCATATCGATGGAGTAGCGTGAGAGGTCTGTGAACCTCATTGAGTACTGAGGTACAGTCATGCTTCCCTACTGCAGACGAAGTAGCTCCTGAATATGCACTATGTGGAGAGTCGTTGGGACAAAATCTGCCTGAAACAGGCTCTCGAAGTCTTCCCAGAGAAGCATCATCTTGTCGTTAACTTGGAGCATCAAGATCCACCATCTACTCGTTGTTTCCTGTAGAAGGTTGGCAGGAATAATTACCATGAGGTCGGCTAGTGTCCCTACCAGTCGGAAAACTCTCACCACAGCCTCCAGCCAATCCTCAGCCGCTTGTGGTTCTGTCTCTCCCCTGAACCTGGGTGGCCTCCGGCACTAGAACTCGCACAACGCGCTCAAGAGGAGTGCATCGTCTGCTGCTGGGGCTGGTGGAATCGGTGGCCCAATGGGAAGTGGTACCGCTGGTGCCTCTGCTGGAAAAGGGCCCTACACCGAGGCCTCATCGCTCAGTGGGCTATCTGTGTGTACAACTCTCGGGACTCTACCTGGTCATCCACGAGGAGGCATTCTGAAAGAAATAGATGTCACACGGTCAAAAGATTATACCTAGTGAGCTAACCTGGTTGAGCTGACTTAAATAAAACTTTTGAAAACACACACGAAATCAATGTTTTCATGTACTAAGTCAGAAATCAGAAGTCAGGGTCCTAGTGTATAGATATGTCGGTCGCCGCACTAATATCGAACTCCTTGAACTGAAAGCCGCACTTAGTACACTTAACACTAGTGCTTCACATAAAATATCAGAGTCCTAAGTTCTGCGGTAGAACCAACTCCTCGAATACCAATTTTTCACGACTCGTCCCTCGGGGCCCATGTCGTGACTACCCCAAGCCCGCCTTCCATAGGCCAGGGGCTGGCGACTAGCACCAAAGGCGTAATTCCCTAAAACTGGGAAGGCATTGCCTTTATAATCTGTAACACACACAATAGATCACAAGCTCGAAACAAAACACTAATTAACACTATATAACAAAAGTGTGCTGAAAGTAAAAGGGGTTGGAAATACATTCCCAACAATAAAGTACAAGAAACTGAAAGTACAACTGAAGAAAATAAAAATTGCCACTGGGTCGTCCTCCGAGGTTCCTACCTGAAGGGTAGGTATAGATCACCTCCTAATCACTCCAGGTCCCTCCGTCTCTTCTGTGTACCGTCATGTTTTAAGGTCCACCTCGGGTACCATCCAGTCCTGGTACTCTTAGCATCGGTCAACGCTGTCCGTCATCTGCATCCAACACAATGAGGTGCAGGCATAGCCCGTGCAGGGGTGAGTATAACGATACTCAGTAGGGACCCCGAGGCCCTAAAGGTCTCACAAAATCCAACAAGGATAAACCAAAAAGTTTGAAATCAACAAATAACCCCACTTAGGTATATACTCATACATATACCTAAGTTATCAATTAATCCATCTCAATCATGAGGAAAACACAAAAGTTACTGACTTAGCTCAACCAATATTTTTATTCACATTATTGAAACCATGAATGCTATAGAACTCCTCCTTTGTCGAGTACAATGGGTTTTCCACGACACCAAGGCACTTCCCACTAACCTTGGACTGCTGAGGTACTCCTCCTGTCAAGTACCGTGGGTCTGCGGCATCACCAAGGAGCTCCCCACCGTGGGTCTGCCGCCACAACCAGGTGCTCCCCCTAATAGCATGTAGATGTGCTCCTCCTATCGAGTACCCCCGTTATGCCTCCAAAACCAGGCACTCCTCCACCGTGGGTCTACCGCCACAACTAGGCACTCCCCACTAGGCTAGTCGAGTCACTCTGAGTCAATTGGTCAGTAGTCGTCAAGTTTCAGCCAGCTATTAGGTCTCCGCACTCTGTTCGCTCATCTCTGGAAGTATCTGCTCCACGAGCTACTTTTCGATACTCCAGCTATCACGAAATCCCACGAAGAAGTATCTCAAAGTTCCACCATGTTATAGAGGTCTCAATGCAACAGACGGCGCGCCAATCGGACGCCCGGTCTATGAGTTATTAGCCTTTTAGTCCCGGGGGCCCGATTGGATTCGTGCGCGATCCAACCTGACCATATCTCAACTATACCCCCAAACTCTAGTGGGGTATACTCAAAGAGAACATCATGCTCCAAGATTACCAACGCTGATGACGGTTCGTCAAACGGACGTCCGGTGCCAAAGATATGGCCAAAAGAAAGTAAAGGGTCGTAATGGGCCTAGGTCCGATCTGACCCGGCCTGACCCAGCATGGGCCGACCCGGTCCGGGTCGGCCCAGCCTGACTCGTTGGATCTGGCCCGGCCCGTTAGGCGGGCCAGCCCGTTAGGTTCGGCCTGGCCCGCTTGGCCCAACCCAGCAGGCCGCGAGGGGTTGCGGAGGGCCGCGAGGGCGTGGACCAGTCGTGAGGGTGCAGACAGATCGTGAGGGCGTAGACCGGCTGCAAGTCGATGCAAGGGTGGTTCGGCCCAGAGGGCGTCGTGTGGGTGGCTCGGCCCGAACGGAACCGCGAGGGCACGGCTCGGCCCTAAGGGCACCGCGAGGGACCGGATCAGCCCGGGGCCAAGGTGGCGCGGCCGGGGCCAGGAGGCCGGCTCAGCCGGGGCACCGCGGGGCGCGTGGACGGCGGAGCCGCGGGGCGCGTGGATGGCGGAGCCGCGGGGCGCGCGGGGTGCGCGGAGGCCGATGGGCCGGTTCGGCCAGCAGCGGCGCATGGCGCGCGAGGCGCACGGGGTGCGCGGACGGTGGAGCCACGGGGCGCGCGAGGTGTGTAGAGGCCGGCTCGGCCGGGACTCGGGAGGGGTGCGACTGGTGAGGGCGACACGGCCGGCCGGCGAGGTGGCGTGGCCAACGAGGGCGGCGCGGCTGCCCGACGAGGCGGTTCGGCCGGCGAGGGCGGCGCAGCCAGTGAGGGCGGTGCGGGTCGCAGAGGCCGCGAGTCGCACGGTCGTTGCCTTCGTTGCCTTTATCTCCATTGGCGTTGCTTTCCTCCGTTTCGAAGAACACGACAAAGGAGATTGGCGAAGGGGTCAGACCACGTTGGTTTGGTCCGCACCCTCCATGTTTAGGGTGATAGCAATTGGCTCACAAGAACATAAACATATAATGAACATGGAAGATAACTTAAAAACTTCAATTCCTAATAATACCTCATTAACAAAATATTCCCAACCCACAAGGAAAAACATCTACGGATCAACTTAATAATAAGTTGGTCCATGTTCTTTGTTTTGGAAGGGAAGAAACAAGGGAATAAAATCAATCACAAAAATCCCCTACCTTTGTTCGTTGTTCGCTGACGGAGTTGCAGGGAAGAAGACGGAGTTGTCGTCATTCGTCACGTCCGCCACACACTTCCAATCCAAGTTAGTGTGTCAGTTCGTTGAAGATGATGAGGAGGGAAGGTCGGTCGTCGAAGACGTCCCACGTCAGTTGCCTCTACAAGGTGCTTCCGAGTAAGAAGTCGAAGACGCTCCTTGTCAGCGTTCTTCATTGGAAGAACGCATTCTTCTTTGGAGAGCTTTCTCCCTATGTCCTCCTCTCCCAAGTTCCACCAAGATGAATATGCCAAGACAAAATAATAGATTAAGTTTATCTATTATTTAATTGTTGGAAAAAAATTCAAAAAGGTTTAAAAAATAATTAATGGGGGAGATTTGGCACATTAATGGCAAGTGCGTTGGCAGAATTAATTGGGCAGAGGAGGTCAAGAGGATACCCCTCATTAATGAGGAGAGTTGAGAGGTTTTCCACAATTAAAAAATGGGATTTTAGTCCTGGGTGGTCCCCACCACTGTAACCTCTCGCGGGATGTTAGGTTTGTGTGGGTCCCACCACCATAACCTCTCATGGGAGGTTATGGTCGGGTGGTCCCCAAACTTCAACTCCCACAAGGAGGTTTAGTTCTGGTGGACCCCACCTCTAACTTCCACATGGTGGCTCAAAAATAAAATAAAGTGTATTTCATTTTATTTTATTATTTTCCACGAAAACCTAAAAACTATCTTTTATTCTCGACCCACTGTCGTCGAGGTAAAAGTCTCCTTAAGTGTCTTTTATTCTCGACCCACTGTCATCGAGGTAAAAGTCTCCTTAAGTGAAAATCGGTGATATGAGTTCAACGGTGCCATCGGATTTCAATTCTGATCACCGGTTCAAAAGTTATAAAAAACCTCCCGTACGTTTACTGAACGTACCCGAACAAAACTTCAGAAATTGATTCCGGGCACTCCGGGCCTCGGAATCACGCGCCCTCAAGTTTCACGGACTCTTAAAATTATCATTTAATTAAAAAAATTACCTGGAAATTTTGGGTCTTTACATAAAATGTCCATATATACCTGTTGTAGGATTTTTATTTTATATCCTAATTGGAAGAGTGTTGAAAAAAGCATAAAAGATCAGTTATGGGAGTCCATAGTAGTATAAAAATACTCAAGAAGATATCACCAAGAGATACAGTTAGAGAACATATAACCTCATACTTTATCACATGAAGGGTATCAATTATTAGGGGGGTAGATGATTACTGAAAAATTTGATTAATTAAGAGTTAAATCCAATAGTGGCTCAGGAGAGGATTGATTTGGCCCTCCATCTCACCCCACTCGCCATGGAAAATGGAAAGGGGTAAGGTTGAGAAAAACAGGGAAGTTTCTTATGGATCCCTCAAAAGTAGTGGTAGAGAATATTGTAAGAAGATAATTATATTTTTTCATAAATACTAGTGTTTTGTAAATTCATTGCATTGTTACAACTTTTTTCATATATTATATTAGGATTCCCTTCAAGGGAAATCGATATAGGGGAATTTTATCCCTGAGGGAAGGATGAGAATTCTGGATATTGCTTTAGGAAATATAGATCACTTGAGTTGTGTAAGAGTATATTAGGATCGTGTTGGTATTAAATTTGTTTTTGGTCATCCTAGTACTATATTAATGGAAACATAATGCAAGGAAGAAATAACTTCCTTGAAAGTTGAGCTATGATACTTAACTCAGTTGATGAATGATTAAATTAAATCATTTGTAGAGGTTATGTCTACAGAAATTGTGAAATAGATGCATCCTCCCCATCCTCCCTTGCTTAACTATCCTTCTTATTAATATCCTCCACCTCCTCATTCAGACCTGACTCTATGCTATAAGTTTCTTGTTGAGGGTCCCCATTCATATATTATAGCGTATAGTATCATACATAATCTGAGGGATTACATACATCACTAGATTATGCAGTTGGATCAAGTAACTATGGTGGTATATGATGTTATTGATCCAACTGCTTCAGAGTCATTGCCTACTAAGGATGTGTCCATAATTGGAAAATGTACGAATTATTTTTTTACTCTAGATAACTAGTATTTTTTCAGTTGACATATGAGGTATGTTTTATTTTTTAAATTTTTATTTACTTTTAATTCAAAATTACTTTTCTTTTTTCATATATTTATATTATATAAAAGTATTTGAAATCTAAGGATTCATTGAAAAAGAAACAAAAGTTTCTAAAACCCTCACCTTCATATACTTCTCAAATTTATCAAAATTTAACAAAATTGGCAATAAATTCTTTTATGTTGGAAACTTACTATGAGTTTATAATTACTACCAAGATTTATAAGAGAGAATATGCACTAAGAATATTTAAAAATATATCATGGGTGTTGTTATCAGTGATGAGATATTTGTACCTACATCTATTTTTTTTCAAGTAAATTTCAATTTCAATTTTTTTTTGTTTAAATAAATATAACTCATAGTGGTTTAATATATTAATTATCTAATTAGGCACCTACGCAATATTTGTATACAATATGAAAACACTTATTTTTATGGATTTATAGATCTATAATTTATTTCAATGGTTGTTCAATACATGAGAAATAATGATAGAGTAAAATATATGGTCTAAAGATTAGAAAACACCAAGATTTAGTATTGGTTTCTTCTATTCCTTGAAGTGCAAGAAAACTTATATAATTGTGAACTGATATTTGTTATAATATCATTCATTGTAAACTCTTTATGTTTTAATGGACATTAGATGCTATGCACATTCTGGCCACATGAATGCGCAACATATTGGTTATGCTCTTTGTTGGGTGAAGTCTATGATAGTTTTCAAGAATTATTGAATTTGTAAGTTTCATACTAGTTTATTAGTCCTTTAATATAAATTTTTTTAATGTTACATATATTATAGTTACTAATATATAAACAAACTATAAGTTGTAGAAAGTTTTTAATAGAATACGCTTATTGATAAAGAACTCAAATGAAATTAATTGCATGCAATTGTGGGTAGATGTATTTTATAGTATTATTAATAATTTTTTATCTTGAAAATATTTTTTTTTTATTTTTAAATTATTATTTCATAAAGGTAGTGTTTTCATAAAAAAGAATGTGTTTAATGTGGATTTTATGTTTTAACATTCATTTTTGAGGCTATCATGATATGAATGGTAACAAATTTTGGCAATGTTAGTTCCACTATCTCTCTTATGATTTATAAACAAATATGTTGTATGATAAATTTTATAAAAAAATTATTGTTTTTGTAGGTTTTTGATGATGTTAACTCTTATTATACTGAATAATTAAACCAAATTCAAGAAATATTTTCAAACAATTTAGTGGGATTGATTCAGATGTATATTTAAAAGTTTCATTTATTTCTTCTATTTTAAAAAAAATATTGTTTAAAAATTTTCATTATGTTGTATAAAAACTTCATTTATTTGTTTTTTGTTTCTTCTTGTTTTGGTTTCATGTTGTTTTTATTGTTGGTTTCTATTAAGAGGGATTATATAAAGTATTTCAAAAATATTTTTTAGAATTAGTTAAGTTTCGATATTGGTTATTATAAAAATAAATGTTAAAATACACTTTCCAGGTCGGTTATTTAATAAACAGACATAAAAAGAATCTTTTGGCATTAGTTCTTTTATATAACCAATTCACATTTTTTCAATATTTCCATATTGATTTAAATTATAAACTATGTGTAAAAATGATTTTGGAATTTTTTTTCAATATAAAAGACACTAGAAAACTCTTTTGATGTCATTTTTACTATAAACTGACATAGAAGAGCTTTTTCCATACTATTTTTCATACTTTTTGTGTTGGTTATTAATAAAATTGATGCTAAACTTATTCATCTATGTTGATTTTTTATAACCGACATGGAAACATTACTTTTAACATCAACTGTAGTAATTTTCCCTTTTAACCGATGTTAAAGGTAAAGTAATTGATGTTAAAAGGACTTTTTCTAGTAGTGTATGGATTTATAGAGTAGTATTGATCTTTGTGAAGCTAATTTTGGGGTGGATGATGAAATCTCAGTAGTTTAGTAGTGGTGTGGTGGTTAATGCTTTTGGTAAGGGACTCTATGTCTGAAAGACGGAGAAAGCGCATGAGAATCTAGCTTGGGAGTAGTGATCCCCACATGGAGAGAGAGAGAGAGAGAGAGAGAGAGATGTTTCCCACCTTCGAACAGTGTTGGTGGCCCCACACTCTTCTATTATGTATGAGAGGTCTATGATGATGATTTTGACTTAGTGGTTCTATGTGGCTGAACATTCTCAGGAATTGGACCTAAAGGGTTTTCTTTAAAGTGGGAAGTACGTTGACCACTTCCCTAGATGAATAGTGGTTTTCTCTTGATGTTTGTATTAAATATCATGATGGACATCCTGAGTGGAGATCACCCTCTTAGAATGTTACTCTCAATATAGTATATCTAATGAGACCTTTTTCAAAGTTCCCATTGCATGGAAACTCTTTCTATATGTTAAAGGATGAGGTTTTCTCTAGAGATTTTGGATTTTGGTCGCTCATACATGTGTTATATTGGGGTCTAGGGCCGACAAAGTAGGGTCATCTAAATGGTTAGGACTGTCCACTTTGGATTGTAGTAGAATATGAAACATGTCAAGTAGTTGTGTGATGGTGAGAAGTTTTAGGAGTATGTTGATTTTTCTGGATGTTCTCATTGGTAGCTTTCTTGAAAGAATAGAGGCAACACAATCATGCTATCTTCATTCATAGATAAGAAACTGGTTGGAGATTGGGGTGCAATTGGGGGATTCCCATAACTAGTTACAAGGAGATTGGAAAAGAAGTCCCAGGTCACTCTTGTTCCATGAGCTAGTGACATTGGTGTTTGTGCCTTGCTGGAAGGAGATGTTAGAGGAGCTATCATGGGACTAGAGGAGCATGTTGCCTTGAAAATCTTCAAGCATTAGTGTGAAATCTTTGGGAGTGCTCGGCGTTAGAGTGTAGCATGGATGGGTTTCTCTCATATAATAACCATTTAGAATGCTCTTTAAAAGGTGGGGAGTGGAGCGCTCCCACCAAGGGTAAGTTTAGTGGTGAATCATTTCATGATGGATGTTAGTGCTACATGGATTCTCTTTTTCTCATGTAGTGGGATTACCTTCTGATGAGGAAGAGTTTTAGGTGTAGAGGCGTAGCAAGACTCACCTAGTGAGGAGGCATGTTTCTACTTGATTCATGCTTTGAGATGGGTTGGAGCTGGTATATTTGTAGATGGAAGAGGATGTTACCTTCCTAGATAGTTGAATACCAAGTTCACTTAGAGCTCAGACCTCTCACTACAGAAAAATTGGATATTTGCGATGGGTTATTTGTGATGGGTTAGGGTCTCATAGCAAATAGTGCTGGATATGTGCTTATTTGCAATGGGATATCATATCACATCACAGATAATTTTTTTCACATATTATTTACGATGAGAAATCATATCCCATCACAAATACTTTTGGCGTGAATATCCATCGTATCACAGGAAGGGTTATTTGCGACGAAAGTGATTCCCTGTCGCAAATAATTGTTTATATTCCCGATATATTTTATAATGTTAGGGGTATTTGCGATGGGTCTCATCGCAAATAATATGTCGGCGTGATTTATTTGTGATGGTCTTCATCGCAAATAGTTTTATATTTCCGCTATATCTATTTATAATAGGCTCTATTTGTGATGGTACCTATCCCAAATAGTTTTATATCATCGCCATCGGTATTTATGGTGGGCCTTATTTGCGATGGAACTCATCGTAAATAGTATGTCACTACTAATCTAACCTATATATATGGCCCTTGGCCAAATTTTCCTTAACTCTCCCCACACTCCTTTCCTTTCACTCATCTCCTTCATCTCTCTCTCTGTTTTCCCTCTCTACTTTTTTGTTTTCTAGACATCTGACACTATCAACAATACAACAATGTTTTGATTCCATTAAAGTGTCATTTTTAGGTATTTATTTTTATATTTTTAATTATTAATTATTTTATTTTATTTTATATTAGAAATTATTAGCAATAATAAATTGTAATAAATAATTGGTATTAATTGTAGATAATTGATAAATAATTAGTAAATAATTATTGATAATTAATAATTAATTATTGATATTTAGTAAAAAATTACAATAATTATTGTTAATTGGTATTAATTAGTGATAATTAACAATAAATAAAGGTAATTAAAAAAATAGTTGTAATTAGAAAAAAATAGCGCTAATTAGAAAAAATCAGCGGTAATTAGAAATAATTAGCTATAATTAGAAATAATTATCTCTAATTACAAATAATTAGTAGTAATTATTAAAGATTAGCATTAATTAAAAATAATTAGTGGTGAATGGTAAAAATTAGCAGTAATTAGAAATAATTAGCAGTAATTAGTAAAAATTAGCAGTAATTGGTGGTAATTGGTAAAAATTAGCGATAATTAGTAAAAATTAGCGGTAATTGGTAAAAAATAGCAGCAATTAATAAAAATTAGTGGTGATTAGTAAAAATTATCAGTAATTAGTAAAAATTAATGGTAATTCATAAAAATTAGCAGTGATTAGAGAAAATTAGTAAAAATTAGTGGTAATTAGTAGTAATTAGTAAAAATTAGTGGTAATTAGTAGTAATTAGTAAAAATTAGCGGTAATTAGCGGTAATTAGGAAAAAATAGTGGTTGATAGTCAAAAATTAGTGTTAAATAGTAAAAATTAGGGGTAATTAGTAAAAATTAGTGGTAATTAGTAAAAATTAGTTATAATTAGTAAAAATTAGCAGTAATTAGTAAAAAATAGCAGTGATTAGTAAAAATCAGTGGTAATTAACGATAATTAGTAAAAATCAATGGTAATTAGTAAAAATTAGTGGTAATTATAAAAATCAATGATAATTAGTTAAAAATAGAGGTAATTAGTAAAAATTAGCGGTAAATAGTAAAAATTAGCGGTAATTATTAAAAATTAGCAGTAATTAGTAAACAATAGTTGTAATTAGTAGTAATTAATAAAAATTAGTGGTAATTAGTAAAAAATAATGGTAATTAGTAAAATTTAGCGGTAATTAACGTTAATTAGAAAACATTAGCAGTAATTAGTAAAAATTATAAATAATTAGTAAAAATTAGTAGTAATTAGTAAAAATTAGCGGTGATTAGTGAAAATTAACAGTAATTAGAAGTAATTAACGATAATTAAAAAAAAAATGGAGGCAATTGGCAGTAATTAGAAAAATAATAAACACAATTAGCTTCAATTAACCATAATTAACTACAATTAATCATAAATAATTACACTTAGTAATAGAAGGCCAATCAAGGGATGTGAGGGAAGCATGGAGCGGAGGGGATGAAGGCAATGACGGAATAAAATAATTTTGGAGCCCCTGAGTTTAGACTAAGGGTGTAATTTCGGCCCGACCAGACCTGGATTGGGCCGAACTAGCCCGAGCCTACCCACCAAAAAATAAGGTCATGAATTACTATTCGGGTCGGCCCAAACAACCACATGGGGTGGCTTGAGCCCAACCTCGATCTAGCCTAAATCGTCGGGTTGAGCTGGGCCATGGGTAGGCCCTTATGGGCTTTTTAAAATGTTTTATAATGTTTTTTTTAAAAAATTGAAAATATTTTTTCAAAACGTTTTGTAATTTTTTTAAAAAAAATAAAACATTTTTTTAAATTTTTTTAAAAAAAATTAATCATTTTTTTAACATTTTTTAAAATGTTTTTTCATTTTTTTTTAAAAAATATTTCTAAAAGTTAAAACATTTATTTTCTTTTTTTTATTAACATTTTACAGTTGAAATGTTTTTCATTTAATTCTCAATCATTTTACATATTGTAAATTTTTAACTTCATGCATTCAATCTCAACATCACATACCTATTATAATTATAATATTTAATTTAATTTAATAAAAATCTAAAATATAAACCAATTAAATAATTAATTAAAGGTCAAATAATTTATTTGAAAACATTTAAGTCTCTCTACTGTGAGTTTACAAAGGGTGATATTTTACTGGTCGGGCTTCATACGAACCAACGAGTGGGCCATAGGTGGGTCGGCCCAGCCCAATGAATCATGGGCCTGAACCCGGATCGATCTGAGTCAGGATTTGTTGGGTTGGGCCGCTCGAGATTTCAAGTTGGGATAGTCGGGATTTTGGGCCACCAGGCCAAAATTACATGCCTAGGTTAAACTATTTAGAGGAGAGACAGTCATGGGTAAACCTACGAGTGATGTAAGAGGTGGCAGATATAAGAGATAAAAATGACATGCTTAGTGGGTTTTCCCCTTTTTTGGTTCAATCTTTTTTCATGAGAAAATAATGTTTTATTGATAATCATGATATAAATTCATGATTATTGGTAAAACATTATTGTCTCATGTTAAGAGATTTAACTGAAAAAAGTGAAATAAGCCACTAAGAGTTTCATTGTTATCTCTCTCATCCACTTCCTATTCCATCACTCACAGGTTTATCCATGAATGTCTCTTCTCTAATTGGTCTGAACCCAGGGTGCCATAATGGTTTCCCTCTGCGATCTCCTTCATCCCATGCGCTCCCTACTTCCCTCATGCCCCTTTTTCAGCCTTTTATTACCCTTAATTTTAATTTGTGGTAATTAGAAAAAAAATAATTAAAAAAAATAGCGACAATTAGTGTTAATTTAAAAAAATAATGGTAATTAGATAAAATTTGTAATATTTACAAGTAATTTGTAATTTTTTTGATTTTCTAATTTTTTTAGATCATCTCTTCCTTATATCAGATTAATCATAAGCAATATTTTTACTTTCTATTTTTTAGAAAAATATGGAATAAGAAAGTAGAAAATGGTATTTATTATAAGATCACGATTGGATAAATCATTGTAGGAATCCAAATGGTTTTGGTATAAATATTGTAAATATTGAGGGCGTTGAATATTTTTTATTATTTAAATCATCAAAACTAGAATTTTTTTTAGAATGGACAATTATGTGTCCATGTAAGAAATGTGATTTGAGGAGATTTAAAAATTTTGATAGCACTGGGGGTCATCTATTTCATTTTGGTTTTTAGAAAGATTATGTTTTTTGGTATCAACATGGTAAATGAAATTATAGATTAGATATTAATAATTTTGTTCTAGATCCATTATGGTTTTAAAATTTAGTAAATAAGGTTGTTGGCCCGTCTTTTCAACAAAAAAACATGTAATGATAATTTTAACTCCTGAGTTAGAACCATATCGATTTAATGAGTTGTTGAAGTATGATGAGGATACCTTATATCCTGATTAAAAGATAAGAAAATTTTAAGTTGTTATAAAATTTATGGCCATTAAATCAAATAATGGATTGTCAAATAACAATTTTGATTAGATATTCTCTTTGGTTAAATCACCATTACCCAAAGAAAACGTGTTGCCAATAAATTTATATAAGAGTGAGAAGCTAATCCATAATTTGGATCTTGGTTATCAGAATATTCATGCATATTCAAATTATTGCATCCTATATTATGGTGAAAATTAGTCTTTAGTTAGTTGTCTTACATGTGGAAAATCGAGGTACAGAGAGGCACAACAAGGGAGGTCTGTAATGGTTCTCATTAAACAGTTGAGGTATTTCTCACTTACAACCAACTTGAAATGTTTATTTATGTCTCAAAACATAACATCATTTATGTCATGGAATAAATCCAATATTTAAATTGGTAAAATATTAAATCATCCTTGTGGTAGTGATTTATGGAAACATTTTGATAAGGTTCATTCATCTTTTGCTTCAAAATCTTATAACATGCAATTGAGTATTTCTATTGATGTTTTTTGTCCATTTGGTTCTTATGGTAGTCAATATTCTTATTGGACCATATTTATAACTTTGTACAACTTAACTCCTTGGATGTTGATGAATGGACCATATATCTTTTTGAATTTATTAATTCCAAGACACCCAAAGAATAATATTGATGTTTATTTGAAGTCATTGATTGATGAGTTAAATTTATTATGGAGTAATGGTTTCAGTATATATTATGTTTTGGTGAAACATGATTTCCTAATGAAAGCTACATTAATGTGGACAATTAGTGACTTCCCTGTATATGACATGTTATCTGGCTGGAGTACGCATGGTCCAAAATCATATTTGTACTGTATGAGTTACAAAAAATAATTTATACTCATCAATGGAAGAAAACCTAATTTTTCAACTATCATTGCATATTTCTTCCTATTAACCATACTTTTTGAAAGAACAAAAATAATTTCAAAAAAGGTAGAGTTGAAAGAGATGAATCGCTGGTAATTATCTCAAATATTGATTTAAAATATATTACCTATTCATTACCTCCCATTATCTCTGGACCAACTATAAACCAACAAAAATATATGGATTTGGAAAAAATAATAATTCTATAAAATAGAGAATTTTTGAGATCTACCATATTGATTTAATTTATTGTTCCATCACATATTGGATGTCATGAATATTGAGAAGAACTGTATTGATAATATATTTTATGCATTTTTGGACACACCTAATAAGACTAAATATAATGTAAAGGCATGATTAGATTTTTCCCAAATTTACAGGCAAATAGAACTTGAGTTGTTTGAAAATGAAAAAATACAGAAGTTAATAAATCCAAAAGTGGCTTATATAGTTTCCAAAGAAAAAAGTTTATTATTTTTTCATTGGATTGTCAATTTGATACTATTAGATGGTTATGTTTCCAATTTGGATAGATGTGTTAGAAATGATCATGTTACCATATTAAAAGGTCGTGAATTTCATGTTATAATGGAAATAATTTTACCAATTGGATTTAGAGGTTTTTTGAATTATTCAATTTGGGATTCATTAATAGAAATATCATATATATTTTTGAGACATTTTTGTGGTGATAAAAAACTATGATGTATTGAGTATACTATAAAAAGATGTTGTTTTAATTTTATGTAAAATGGAAAAAAATCCACTAGATTTCTTTGATTCAGTAGAACTTTTGATATTATATTTTCCACATGAAGCAGAATGTGGAGGGATAGTATAGTTATGATGGATGTACCCATACAATATATGCATGTATAAATTAAAGAAAAAATTGTGCAACAAAATATCTGTTGAAGGATCAATTGTAAAAGCTTATTTACAGGTTGAAATTTCTTTTTTCAAATCCCATTAATTCTAACTTGAATATCCTTTAAAACATAACTGAATGGGTTATAATGAAGAAAATGTTTACTATGAAATGAAAATTAAACTATCAGTTTTTAATTATCCTGAACTTGGATTTGGTGGAGTCCATTAATGATGGATTTTAGATGGTGAACATCACAAATCTCATATATATATGTTTTACTCAACTGTGAAGAAATGAAACAATTTTTACAATGAGTGTTGTTTTCACCTATTATTTATATTTTTTAAAAGTAAATTAATATTATTTTATTTGTAGATTATATGATGATCATATCAAGAAATAGTTTCCACAAATTCCACCAGCTTCTCTTGAAGAACGTTGGTAGTATAATTTTTCCTACTAATTTCAAAGACTGGTAAAGTAAATTGTTTATGGTTTAACATATAAAATAATTTTATTATATGTTATATTGCTAATTATTTTTCAATTTTTTAGGTATCACATTATGCTGATAAAATTGATAATCGATTGTATGTATTGAGTAACCTTTCATCCAAAATGGTTAGATCTTATAATGCATATGTGGTGAATGGTTTTTGATTTCATACACATGCATATAGTGAATTAAAAAAATAATGGTGTTTTCTAGAGAGGATCTCATCATAGAGAAATTGAAGTTTACTTTTATGCAATACTAGATGAAATAATTGAGTTGTGTTATCTAGGATAGAATTATGAACGATGTTTAAATATTATTGGTTTGATACTGATAGAGTCTTGCATGTTCATACGCTCCATGAAATTGTTGAAATTAAATATAAAATACTTCTTGTAGTAAACAAACCATTTATATTGGCACATAAAGCACATAAAATTTATTATGCAAATTATTATGATGCTTCAATAGAGTTAAATGACCAGTGGAGCATTATAAAAATAAAATCTCATGAAAATCAGTTTATGTAAAGTGAAAATGGTTCTACTTAAGTGTAAGGAATTGAAAATTTTCAAGAGACAACTCCAAATATATCTTTTCCATAAAGATACATGAATATCGATGATGACTCCCCATAGTTACGGGTCACTAGTGATGATGATGTTGATGTTGTAACAAATGAATTTGAAATAACAAGATATGATGAAGATGAATATCCTATGGAAATTAATGAAACTAGGGAGGTAGATAAAGATATTTACACTTTCATATATGAATATGAGGATGAAGATGAAGAATGAAACAATTTCATACTGGTTATAGTCATAATATATATATATAATACTTGTTTTCAATTATTTACTGACAACATTCTTTTCATGTTTCAGATGGATCACAATGATTTTGATGAGATGTTCCATGGCCTCAAGGATGATTTACTTCCAAGTGATGAGCTAGATGCTTTAATATCTGACCTTTAGGTTAATGGTAGTTCATCGTTGAATTTTAGGGGTCGTGGTCTTACGAGATTGATGATTCTCATCCCTATTCCTAAGAGACGTCCATATCTTGATTTTGATCCATGCATGCAAAGGTATGTTCTACTATGTATTTTAGTTATTTTTCATTAATTTTCATTAATTTGTTTATGTATTAATTATTTGATTATTTGTAATATTTTCTCATGATTTTTCACTTATAGTTGTTGGATAGGGGAGTGTTATTATGCGAAATTATTTTTATGTACCATGGGTGAGTTGGGATATGATTCCCATTGATTTTCAACATAATATGTTTGATCATTGAATGGTATATTAATAAATAATTCAAATTTTAGAATTTATTTAATTACTAACTTGTTATTATTAATTATTTGTAAGGTTTATGGTATCTTATTGAAGATAACATGAGAGCCTCTATCTGGGAGGCTTAAGACATTAGTATGCGTGAATGTTGTCGTCAGTTTTTACACAATATGAGGAGGAGAATCGTAGAGAAAACTAGAGCCACAGTTTTTGACCAGTCTTGCTACAACCATTGACCTAATTAAATCTCATCTCAGGTTTGGGAAGGATTATTCTCATACTAGATGAGATATGGTTTTCATATGAGATCATCATTAGGTCGAAAAAACCAAGGGAGGTGGGAATTCATGCATAGAGCTGGTAGTCATAGATTTAGTGCTCATCGATGACATATGGTAAGTACTTTTATTTAATAATGTATACATATTTTAAATGTAAAATGTTTATTTTATATTCACATAGGAAGTTGAGCATCCTAATGTTATGTATTTTAGTGTTTATAAGAGGATGTACACAGATCATGTCACTAGAGAGATTACTGGTGGTTAACAATGTCATATTGTGGTTAGTATAATTTTTTAAATTTTTAAATTAACCAAAAATAATATTTTAACTATTTTAATTTCAAATTACATTTGAAGGAGTCATATGAGGCTGCTACTTCTCACACACATGATGAGATTCAGGCCGAGACTGTGGGTCATACCATCAATGCACCAGGATTTGATGATACAACATAGATACAAGTGACTCAATATGTTATTGAGAAAGGTTGGGTGGTTAGTATCAGTTCTCAATTAACACCTGACAGTTATTATAGTATTGTTGCACGGTCATCTTCTAGCTTGAGGGGATCTTATGGAGAGTTTTCATCATCATATATAGAGTATGAGGAGAAGTTGTGAGATTAGAATGAGGTTATAGAGACCCTGCATAGGGAGAGGGAGGAGCTTCATAAACACCAGTAGGAGGAGGAGGAGGAGTTGCATCTATGAGAGGAGCAGTAGCCCGAGAAGTTGATGGAGTACATGTGACGACTGATGTAGGGTATAGGTATGGAGTTCCCTCCACCACCTCCTCCAGATGACCCACCACCTCAAAAATGATTGATGTTTTTTATTGAAAAACTTATTATAATAAGCATTGAATGAATGTATTGTGTTTCATATTTTTATTAATTCATATGTTCACAATTTTATATATTTAGTTTTTTTTTAAATGACCTTTTTTATTTTTTTTATTTTTTTAATTATTTTCTACAGGAGTAAAATATCATCCCAAATATAGTATTTGTGATGGAATACTAATTTTGTCGTAAATACTTCTGAAAATATAATTGTAAAAACCTATTTGTAATGGGCGAAGCTTCCATCATGAAAAATAGTTTTTGCGATGCCTTTTTTAGCCACAATATATTTGCGATGGAATCCCATCACAACTAAAAATTTGTGATGGGATCCCATTTTAAATAGTTCATCATAAATAATTTATTTCCCATTAGTGTTTTTAGGAAAATAAGGTGCTTGCAGTAATGGTAGTTTACCACACATGATTGATTTGTAAGATTTCCTATTGATGGGATCTAATTATTTCTTTTTTAGGGATGAAAATGTCTTAAGGTGGGTAGGATGTAGTGTCCTGGGTTTTTCCTAGATGCGACTTAGCTCAATTTTGAGTTTCAAAGTCATGGGACCTCCCTAGGGGTAAAAAAGTAAATTTACCCTAAAAGATGACCCCTAAAAATATCTAATAGTTTCATTGATTTCAGTGTGTGGTGTTTAACCATGGACTGAGCCAGTATGGAGTTGCGAGCATGGTGAGGCCTTAAAATAATACATTAAGTATAATATATTAATTTTAGCTTGTGCGTGCATTCATGGAAATAATAATGTTCCTTTAAAACGAGGCCTTAAATGGGTAATTTGGGCCCTCCACTATGTCTTGGATGGGGAATTTACCCTAGGGTTGATTTAATCGCTCACATTTTGGGACCTTGGGATAACCTTTCATAGTTGTTTCATTCCAAGAAATTAATTAATATTTAATTAATTTATCAATGGTTGGAAAACTCTATAAGTCCCTCTATTTAAACCCCGATATGTTGCCTCTATAGGGTGATCCATTTTTCATTGGTATAAAACCTAGAGAGAGGGAGAGTGTAGAGATCATATTTTGGGTGGAAACAACATCTGATCGAAGGAATAGACCGGATTGCGTAGCGGCGATGAATGAGACCTTGGATTTGACAACAAATTGAAGTGTCGATCATTATGCCACAAGGGAGGGATTTTCTATTTCCAATGCTCCATTCTTAATAAATTATGTATTGGAATCGATGGGTTGTAATCACCATTGTACATGGATAGTTTAGGGGAATTATTCTTCATGGTTATTCTTTATTAATTTTCTTCAAATTCCATTAAATTATATCAAGTCCTCTTCATTAATTCTTTAACCTTGTGCCATAGATTTTATTTTAGGGTATAGATTATTATCCCTAATTTTGTTCCTAATATTTTTTTTATGTTTATGCATTTTTTATGGTTATTCAATGAATAATGAGGGTTTTTTGTCCCCCATATCATTTATTTCTCCCTCCCCCTCCCTCCTCCATATCTTTCCCTCCTGTGTGTGGGAGACAGGCCGCCAACCCTAGTGGTGATCAGTGGTAGTAAGGGGAGAAAAAATACATAGGTAATGGTTGAATTAGTGAGGGAGGAGATGATGGAGGCCACGATAGTCATGGTATGACATAAAGGTAGAGGCAGTGCCCTCGATGTGAGTCGGTGGATGACCATATCGGTGGTTGATGGCTCTAAGAATAGCCTGAGTGAGCAGTGTCATAATGATGGTTATGACACTATGTGGATGAAGGGGCGAGGGAACTAGGGATCCCCCTAAAACTAATCATTTGATCTTGTGGGATCATACATAACCCTTCCAATCACATAGCAGGTAGGGGTGCCTCAGGCTTTGCTAGTTGGGCCAACCCAGCATGTATCCCAGTGCACGACCTAGATGTGTGACTTAGTTTACAGCAACCCAACCAAGTGATAGGGTGGGCAGACAAACCGAGTCAGGTCCTTCTCATCCTAACCTGAATGGGGGGGGAGTCATTCCAGATATGCATGGTGCATGGGCACCACGTGCCAATGTACTACGCTATGCATGGGGCTTAACATGCCCAGCTTGGAGCACCTTCCTCCTTAGTGGTTCTTTTTTCCCATGTGAGACTTTTTTCTCTATTTCCTCACCCGTGTCTGATTTGGGAAAATTAATAGACTATACTAAGTATTTTTTTTATATAGATCGATGCGGTGTGGTATGTTTATCCATCTGAGGTAATTTGTGAGACAATATAGACAAAATTTGGAATTAGATCTGTAGTACTAGTGATGGGGTTCAGACATGATGATTAAGGAATTCAAGGGTTTAATACCCTACTCTCATCTATTGTGCATTATAATCATCTAATTTGTGCTCTCATTTGTTTTTTGTTTTCCCTTATTTTTTATCACCACCCTCGTCAGTTTTGTTCCATTTAATGAGACCAAGGTTCTCCTTTGTGACTCCACTGAGGCGATGGGGCTACTAATTGGGTAGTTTGAATCCTCAAGGTTGTGTACTAGTTCTCCTATAGCAGGATTGTGAAGAGATACATCTCAAAATATCTCTTCTTTAAAGCATTATTATGTGGTTATGATAGTAGGGGTCAATACCCCCTTGACCAATATCTGTTATTGGGCAAGGCACAGGTTCCCCTATGGGTTTCTAGAATGGTGGCATGATACAGTGAATAGTAAAGTTTGATACTCCCTCGACTAATGCACTTAACCTAATGAGTATTGGGTTATCCTCAATGGATTCCAATGTCTGTATAGAATAATGGATGAATAGTTTCGATACTTTTAAACTTGTGACTCCTTAGTCACCCTTGGGCTACCTTCGAGATGCAACATATAATTAGGCTATCAACTTCAGAATTCATGGACCTTTCAGTATCTCCAAGAAACTATAGTTTCTCATTAGATACAAACCTTCATGGCTTGGAGTTGGAATAACCGAGACTTCTCCATGTTCTTAGGAATTTTAGTTGTAGAGTGTTTCTAGATTGTTTTTCCTTATCTTCCTCCTGGTTACTTTTCTATAATAGAGTTTTGTACTGACTTGTTACTTTGATTTCCCTTATAGTTTTGGGGTTTCCTACTGAATATGTTTATACTCATTCATGTACGGGCTTTGTTCCCACACATGTTGTGTTTGTGAAGTCAATACAAGGTTCAAAGGTTGTCTTAATGGATGTGGAGTAGGTGTGGATTGTTTAAAGTTAATGTCCAGTGGTGACCTTGATTGATTAGGTGTTGGAAAAACTTAGTGGTTTTGGGAGGTAATAGTTGTTATGAATCTTCCAAACCCTCTATGATTATAAGAAAACCATCGGAACTTTGCACATCAGTCCACCAAAAGTTCTCACACAGTATCACATTAGAAAATTGAACTCTGAAATCTCCCTTTGAATGAGTGTACCTGAAGTGGGTAGACTTCACACCCTACTCATTGCACAAAGTCATTCAATGAACATATAAGAGAAATCACATACATTCAAGGAAATAAAAATATACATAATAGAAATAAAGAAAGTGGGAAAGAACACAAGTGATTATGTGCTTCAGAAATTATATTCTACATAAACAGGAGAAACACCACTATTGATTTCCATTAATAACTGTAAAATATAGGTGATTAAAAACATATTTTAAAATACAAATAATCCTCACCAACTTCTCAACTCTACAATTAATGATTCACATTAACTCTCTCATCACTGAAGCCCCACACACTTAAATACTAAGTGTTAGCAGGTTAACAAGTAATGCATGCTCCTTTGAAATCATGGATGACACATCTTGACCATCTTAGCTAGAGTACCAACCCAATAACCCCCTGTTCATTGAAATTCAAAACTTTTTATGCACCATCATAAATTCATCAGAAGAAGAAAACTTTTAATAGTCTTTCCACCCATGGAGAAGACCTACCATCATTGTTTGCACACTACATTACTCCAACTTATAGTGATTGTAATTCCAGTGACATAGATTCATTGAAAAAACTTTTGATTAATTGAAATAGGCTTAAAATACCAATAATATCATACTTGAATACGTGTTTCAGGGAACCTTGGAAAGTCTTCATACTTCAGCAAACATTCTTCCTTCTTCACTGCAAGAAACATTCCTCTATCTTATCCTATTTACCCAAGCCCCACTAAGTCATGATACTACCTTAAACATTCACATGTTATTACCTTGGAAAACATGTCTATCAAATTTTATCTTCCTGCTATCTTCCATAGCTTTAACTATTTATTCTCCAGCAAATTCTGGATGAAATGATACTCCATGTCAATATGATTAATCCTTGCATGGAACACCAAATTTTTATTCAAGTGGATTGAACTTTAGATATCAAAAAAATAACCCCTCCTTCCTGACTCCTTCTGAGATACTTTAGAAATATCATCAACCAAATCATTTTTATCCAGCTTCTGTTGTACTTGAAGTGAAAATACATAGTAGCCTTGGCATCTGACTTACTGGTGTTTCTCTATAGGTAAACACAAGTCATATTGTGCTCTTATAGGTATATAAATATCTAGATAAGTTAGAATCAACATATTCTCTCAATGGATCATCAGTCCCATAACACAAGGTTATATCTTTTGTTCCTTTATGAAGTTCTAAAGGATCGAATAAAAAATAACAAGGGGGTTGAATCAGTTGTATAATTTTTATAAGTTCTAAAACTTTTAGAAACTTAACCCCTATAACCTATCAAATTTCATTAACTTTTCATATTTTAGTAAATACTCATGCATGAAAAAGTATGAAAGCAATTAAAGCACATGATATTTACAAGGTTCAACCTCAATGTGAGAACCCACATCCTTGTCATAGCCATTCCTGTGGGTATATGAAAATTCACTATTATGAATAAGTGAATAAAACTTGTTCTAAATCCTCTTAGGTACCTTTTATCTCCTAATGTTAATGATTATACTGAATCCCATAAGTTTAAAAAAAATTCATACAAAAAATTGAGCCAAAATAAAAGAATAAAGACTTTGTTCAAACTGCTCCACAAATTCTCTGTCTGGATCCTCAATATGATGTGGCTAGATCTGATTCTCTCAGTCCAATGGGACTATATCCAATGGACTCAGTAAGACGAACCCATTTTCAATATGTATTACTCAAACTCTACTCAAATGCTCAGTCTGGTCTTCCTCAGTCTGGTAAACAAAACTTTCAGATGTATGACCTTCTAACAAGGTCTCAGTCTGGAAAGATAACTTTGACATGAATTCTGTAGGTCTTCACCTTTTCCACTCACATGAAAGGTTGAAAATTATGAATGTATTGTGCTTTTATTTATAAGCATCCCAGAAAGACAAAGGATGAAAAATGAAAAACTTCCTCACTTATGCAAATTCAAAAACCTCTGAGATTTACTCATATTTGAATTTCATGTTTGATCGCTTAAAATCTTCACAAATCTTATAGAACCTTCTTAAGTATTCTCAATGATAATCCTTTTTGAACTTACTAAATTTTATTCAGTCTGATGGAACTTCTTGGCTCAGTATGATGAAACTTCCTCAGCTCATTACTATGGAACTTTCTCAGCTCATTAATATGGAACTTCCTCATCTCATTGTTATGGAACTTCCTCAGCCCATTATTATGGAAATTCCTCAGCTCATTATTGTGGAACTTCCTCATCCCATTACTATAGAACTTCCTTAGCTCAATATGATGGAACTTACTTAGATTCTCTTTAAACTTCATCATCTTTACTCAAAAAATTCTTCTGAGAATTTTCATGTCTGATACTTCTAAATATGATGTTTTGTGTCCAAATTTATAGAACTAATTCAAACTTATCAAAGACTTTCAATATTCTCCATTATTCAAAATATTTTATCATGAGACTTTATCATGATTTATGATAACTCCATGGTTAAAAAAGCATCATATAACTTAAATAGGAAAGTATTATGACTTCCCATGTTTCCAACATCTTCTTTCCTTCCAACCAAAACTCAATACAATTAGCAGTACATATTCTCCACCTTTTCTTCATAAGGATTATATCACAAGAGTTACAGACAACTTATGATATTTGATAATTAAAAACTAGAAAAGCATCATCTGACATGAGGTTAGAAAGTAAATAACTTTCTAATTCCTAATTCCCTTGAAACTTATTTTCCAGGCTTCAGCACCACTCTGAATTTCTTTCACAGCTTCTCCTAACTTTCCAACAAACATCGTGTCTGGTTGATCTTGAAATTCATGCTGATAGATTTGATATTGATGGTGCAAAACTTTCAGAACTTATCTTTATAACAAATTTAGCATCTTATTCAGATTATTTTGATAACTTGTGTCCTAAAAAACTTTCAATACTTTTCTCCCCCTTTGTGCTTAGGTTCAAACATTCAGAAGCTTTTGATTTTATTATAAAAACTCATACTGATGAACTGAGTCTGATCCTGAAAAAAATACTTTCACAAAAGGTTATTTATCAGCAAATACAAACCAAGTTACCAAAAAATCATCACAAAGGATCTTCACTTTCAAATACTAAAAATATCCTTTTGGAATCCTCTCAATGTGACTTTATCAAATTTAACATGTGTCTACTTACTACTATTATTATAAATGTAATTTCTAGTGGTGTGAAAACCATTGTATACATTAAACTTTTGACCATTAAAGCACAAGTAAATTTCTCTATATATGTGATTTCTTCTTTTGTTTTGGGTGATTAATCTTTGGTTAGTTTTAATTCTCCAACCAAAGGAGTTTAGACTGACTTTCATCCAAAAATACCAAATATCTTGATGAACTTTCAGATATAATACTTCTGAGATAACACTAAATTCCTAGCTCTCCTATCTCTTTAAATATTTATGACCAAAATATTCTTAACTTGTTTGAGATTTTTCATCTCAAATCTTCCAACTAACTCACATTTCAGCTTCTAGATTCTTCCTCTGTCTGGTCAAGCCAATAATATTCCATCCACATGCAAAAGAAATATGATGAATGTCTTATCATCCCATTTCTTTCAGTAACAAAAATGTTCTATTTTCACTTATATAAACCTTATTCCAACATAAATGAATTCAATTTTTTATTTCATTTTTTTGGTGATTGTTTCGGCCCATAAGGAACCTTCTTCAATTTACATACTGAATTTTAATTTTCATATTTTGTGAAACTCGTTGGTTGTTTCATGTAAATTTCTTCCTCTAACTCCCCATGAAATAATTTTATCTTTACATAAATTTGTTCAAGGTATAGATATTTAGATACTACCATACTCAACATCATATAGATAGTTTTATGTTTATCTACGGGTGAGAATATTTCCAAGAAATCAAAAAATTCTATTTGTTGAAATACCTTTACCACCACTCATGCCATGTATCGCTTTTTTTCATCAGTTTCTTCTTTGATCCATAGTACCCACTTGTTTTCAAGAACATTCTTCCCTTATAGTAAGTTAGTTAATTATCAAGTTATTTTGAACTTCAATGAATCCATTTCTCCATTCATTATTGAGTTACAATGTTTGGAATCACTAAGTATGATTGCCTCTTCCAGGATCTTTGGATCTCCACTATCTGTTAAAAGAAGAAAGTTCATATCATCCCCGAATATTTAAATTGTATTTTTAACTTTGGTTGATATCCTAAACTGAGTTGATTATCCAGTATTTCTCAACTCAACTCTAGATTATAATACCTAAACTTTTGACACTCCTACTCGAGATTTATAACTTCTTGAACTTTATAGCGTATTTTCACTGGTCTTACCACAAGACTTTTGGTGCTCACATCTGAGTCCTTAAAAATTACCAAATTTATGATTCTCTCACTCAAATAAACTTTGATTTCAATAGTTTATTTTTCAGTAAATTCCTTCTTTAACATGTTTTTATCCTTCCACAAAACCCCTTCATTGAAGTTAAAAAATCATCTCCTGGTGACTTGCTCTGATCTTTATCCCATATGTCGGCAGTCAAAGTTCTCATCATTATAACCAATGAAAAAAAAACAAAATTTGGACCTCAACTCAATATTTTCCTAGTCCTTAGAATCAATATGAATGTATGATAAGCTTATAAAGACTTTAAGGTGATTAACTTATGAAGATCCTTTATGGAATTTTGTTGGTAACTTATTTTTTATTTGTTGATAACTAACCTTTTGTGAAAGTGTGTTTTTTTAGGATCAGACCCAGTTTATAAGTATGAGTTTCTATAAGAAATTCAAAAGTTGCTAAAATTTTGAACCCAAACATAAAGGGGGGTTAAAGTATTGAAAGTTGTTTTTCAGATGCAAGGTATTAGACTGAACTGAACAGGATTCCCAAGTTGTTAGAAAGATAAGTGCTGGCAGTTTTGTAAAGTTGTTGATCGGACACACCATCGGTCTTGGATCTATCAGCATGAAGTTCAAGATCAATCAAACATGATTTTTGTTATAAAATCAAGAGAAGATGTGAAAAAAAAATTAGAGTGGTGATGAATCCTAGAAAGTAAGTTCCAAGGTAATCTGGAATTAGAAAAGTCTTTACTTTATAACCTTATAAGATGATGCTTTTCTAGTTTTTAATTATATAATATCATAATTTATATGTAAATCTTATGATGTAATCATTATGAATAAAAGGGGAGAATAGGTGTTATTAATCTATTCTAGAAATCCAGACATAGAACATTAGATCCAGAAGTATCGGACACTGAAATTGTCAGAAGACTTTCTGAGTAAAACTGATGAAGTTTGAATAGTATCTGAGGAAGTTTCATAGTGATTAGTTGAGGAAGTTCCATAGTAATGAGTTGAGGATGTTATATAGTAATGATGTAAGGAAGTTACATTATAATTAGTTGAGTAAGTTCCATAGTAATGATATGAGGAAGTTCCATAGTAATGAGATGGAGAAGTTCCACCATAATGAGTTGAAGAAGTTGCATAATAATGAGCTGAGGAATTTCCATAGTAATGAGATGAGGAAGTTTCATCATACTGAGATGAGGAAGTTCCGTCATACTAAAGAAAATTTAGTAAGTTCAAGAAGTCTAATTACTAAGAAGACTTAATAAGGTTCTAGAATATTTTTGAAGAGTTGAAGTGTTTAAACGTGAAATTCAAATATGAGTAAATCTTAGAGGTTTTTGAATTTGTGTAAGAGGGAAATGTTTTAAGTTTCCCACCTTTTTCTTTTTGGGATGCCTATAAATAGAAGCATGATACATTCATAATTTTTAACCTTTCATGTGAGCAGAAAAGGTGGAGCACTACAGAATTAGTGTCAAAGTTATCTTTACAGACTAAGACCTCATTATAAGGTTAAACATCTAAAAGTTTTGTTTACTTGACTGAGGAAGATTAGACTAAGCATTTGAGTAAAGTTTGAGTAATGAATATTGAAAATGGGTTCATCATACTGAGTCCATCAAACTAAATTCATTGGACATAGTCTATCAGACCCAGCCCCATCAGATTGAGAGAATCGAACCCATCCATATCAGACTAAGGATCCAGACATAGAATTTGTGTAGTAGTTTGAACGAAGTCTTTATTATTTTTTTGGATCGATTATTTGTAAGAAAACTTTATAAATTGGATATATTTAGTATAATCATTCATATTGGGAGATAGAAGGTGTCTAACGGGAGTTGACACAAGTTTTATTCACTTCTTCATAATAGTTAATTTTTTATAGACCCATGGGAGTGACTATGACAAGGATGTAGGTTATCACACTGAGGATGAACCTTGTAAATATCATGTGATTCACTTGCTTTTATACTTTTTCATGCATGATTATTTACTAAAATATGATAAGGTGATGAAATTTAATAGGTTGCAGAGGTTAAGTTTATAAAAGTGTTGAAATTTATAAAAAGTATACAATGGATTCAACCCCCCGTTCTTAGTTATTATTTGATCATTTAGAACTTCAAATGGTATCAGAGCCAAGGGTGCCTTATTGAATCCTTATCATGGATAATCTAGATTATGTTAATAGTAGAGGAATTCTTATATTTAATGGTAAAAATTATTATGGTTGGAAGAACAGGATGATTCCATATCTCTTATCTCTTTGTCTCAGAAGTTGTTGATGTTGCTACAATTGGTTTTCCACTTATTGAGAAAGATTCTCCTATGACGTTTGCTAACAAGAGAAATATTGAAGTTGATGGAAAGGATAGAAATTTTATCCTTATACCATTATCATAAAATGTTTATATGAAGGTGATGGGTCTCAAAACTTCAAAGAGTATGTGGGAAAAGATAGAAAGTATTTTTGAAGGGAATACTAAATTAAAGGAATCAAAACTACAAATCTATAATAGTAAGTATGAAGACATAAGAATAAGAGATGAAGAAACTATTAATGAATACTTTACCAGAGTAAATGAAATTGTTTGCAACATCAGAGGATTTGGATATGTCCTGGAAGATTCTATAATTGTGAAGAAACTTATGAGAAACTTTCTAGATAGGTTTGATTCTAAAATTTATGCTTTATAATATAAAGATGATTTATCTCTTGATGAGTTTCATAACATTCTTATTGCTTATGAAATGAGAAAAACTCCAATGTTCAAAAAGAAGATGAAATGTGAAATGGATTTTAGAACTATGAGAAAAATTAAAATTCAAGATATTAAAGACGTTGATCCTTATGACTTTGAAGATAAATATGATCATGATTTGAATGATAAGATCATGTCTCTTATATCTAAAAACTATCGAAGAGGAAGAGGAAAGTGTGGAGGTAAAATTCCTCTCAAATGTTTTGAGTGTGGTAGAATTAGACACCTTTCTATGAATTTCCCCAAGATGAAATAAGGATAGTATTGAGATGATTCTAAATAAAAACCTCAATGGAAGAAGTGAAATAAAAGTTCTAAAGAAGAAAATTCATACAACAAATATAAGAAAAAGTTCACCAGAGAAAAAAGGAGTATGTTGAGTAAGAAAGTTGAATCCGACTCAAATGATAATAACTAATTATAGGATGAAAGTTCATAAAAGTTCATAACATTTATTTAAAAATTTGAGAAATTTGAATACTCCTTAGATAATGAAGAAGAATGAGGTGAATAATCTTATAGAGAGTATCAGCTCAGAAAAAAACTTGTTGCATGTCTTGAGAAAAAAAATATCTCAATAAAGAAATAAGAATTATAAAAAAAGGTAGTAGAAAAGTTGTTGAAGGTGAAAAATATGTTATCAATCAAGAAGAAGAATACATCCAGAAGATATTAATTTACAAACTTATAATTGTTGAATAGGGAAGGATGATTGAAGATCTTAGTAAGAAGATGACAACTAAGGAAGAAGAATTTAACGAGTTTTAATAAAAAATTATTGAGTTAAAAATCACCTTAAATAAGATAAATGAGAACTTTATAAAAGCTTCAGAAGTAAAATTTGAGACTTCTAAAGTTTCTAAGAAATTTCAAATCAAGAATCAGGTAAAATCCCGACCCACCAAAAATAATTTTTCCTCTGATTTTTCTAACATTTCAGGTGAGAATAAAAGTATTAGGAAAGAATGGGTTGAGAAGGGATGTGATAAAACTATCACATATAAAAAAAATTAAAAACTCTTTCCCTGGTAAATATGGTACAATCTTGGAGTACATTATAAAAGAAATCATTTATCAACCTTAACAAAGTTTCGACAAAGAAAGATCTTACTTCAATAGAAAATCAAGATTTAATGGTTATTATTAGTGTTGTGGAATCTATGTTCATAGGTATTATAATTGTTGGAATAACTTATCTCTTCCTATAATAAGGTTTGAACAGAGTGGAAGAAATATTGAAAGTAGAATGAGTAACTTTCCTAACTTACAGAAAGTTGAAAAAGTGAAATATCAAGATGTTAGAAACATTCAAATGAAAAATCAGTTTCATTGTATGAAAGAAGTTTATGTAAGATGTCATCAAGTAGGTAATTTTTATAAAGAATGTATTAATAATATTCTAGGAAAAGTTTTTTATTCAATAAAATAAAATTAAGTAGTAATGAATAAATTTAAAGAAAGATTCTTTGTTGTTGAGACTACCTTAAAAGCAAGTAAAAAATAAAAAACCATAGATACTTGATAGTGATTGTTATTCACACTTTAAAGGTGATTTAAAAATCTTGAAACATGTTTAAAATCATTATAGAGGTTTTTTTTACCTTTTGGAATGATAGTTCTCTAAAAATCATAGGAATCAGAACGACTGATATTGAAGATGAAAAGTTGAAATCTAAAGAAGTTTTTTTTCTATATATTAAAACATAACTTACTTAGTGTAAGTCAACTTTATGATGATGTAAAATAATCGATCTTAATAAAATATTCTCATGTTATAAAAATTAGTAAATATTCTAATGTTATTACAAAAGTAGAAAGAACCAGTGAGAATCTCTTCCAAATAGGAGAATTTAACAACTCCTATTACTTAATTGATGAAGATGAAAATAAGTTGTGACACCGAATAATTAACCACATTAGGCTAGAAAAACATGAAAAAACTCTCTAAAATTAATTTTGTAAGAATTTTTCCAGAATTGAAAATAAGATAAGTAGATGTTTGTGTAAATTTTCAGAAATAGAAGATGACAAATAAGAGTCATAAGAAAGTTGAGATTCAATCTACCAGACCTCTTGAAATCATTCATTCTGATTTATATGGGCTGATGAGACATTAATAAACAAAATTGGATTTGTAATTTATCACTTTTATTGATTATTTCACTCATATTACTATCATCATGTTTATGAAATATAAGTCATAGGTTATAGAAATGTTTAGAGTCTTCAGAAGAGATGTTGAGAAATAATTAAGGGTTTACATAAAGAAGTTGAGAATAGATAATAGTTCTAAATTCACAAGAAACAATTTTGAAACTTATCTAAGAAATCATGGAATCATACATCAATATAGTTTTCCATATACCCCATAATAAAATGGAGTATCATAGAGGAAGAATAGAGGTTTGGTAGAAATGTGAAGAAGCATGTTATCAGAAAAAAACATTCAAAGTTCTATTGGAGGGTAGTTGTTAGTACTATTTTACATGTTCAGAACATATGTTTGTTGAGGCCAAAATACAACATGAATTAATATTAAATGTTGTATAACAAAAAAACCTTTATTTAAATAATTCAATGTTTTTTTAAGTTCGTGTTTACTTAAAATCAAAAATCTAGATCTTGGAAAGTTTTATGAGAAAGTTGAAGAAGGAAATTTTATGGATTATTCACCCAATTGAAGAAGTTACAAGTGTTGGAATAAAAGTTTAAAAAAAATTTATGACTCGTATGATGTTAAAGTTATTTAAAATCCAAAATCCTTAACAAAAGTTATTGAGAATTTTGAGGAAGATAAGCTGCAGAATTCCAATGAAGATGATAGTGAGTCAAAAGAGACTTATAAAGATTCAGGTGAATCGTGTGATGAGGAAATTGAAGTTGGAAGAGGAACTCTAAAATTTTCTACTTTACAAAAAACATGTTGAGACCAAAAATATTCTTGGGAATTATAAGGCTCTAGTTTAGACCAAAAGAAAGTTGAGATAAGAAAATCAGACTTCACTTATTTCAAAAGTTGAATTGGAATCAGTTACATAAGCAATTAAATACAAAGAATGTCAAGGAACTATTAAAAAAGTTCAGTATGGCAGATTCCAAAGAAGTTTATACTGTTATTTAAATTGTTATGAAGATTAGTAAAGATGAATCTATATAAAAGTGTGAATTAGAAATATTTTCAAAAGCTAATAGGAAGTTTTCTTTATCTCATAGCCTCAAAACCTAATATTATTTATGTTGTAACTTTGTGTATCGAGTATCAAAGTAATTTAAAAGAACCTAATATGTTGGAAGAAAATAGAATTATGAGATATATTTAAGGAAAAAAATTAATATGGGATTTTATACAAAAGAATTTGTGAGATAAACTTTCATGGCTACACTGATGTTGATTGGGTTGGAGATTGTAATGATAGAAAATCAACTTATGGAGGAACATTTTTCTAGGGAGAATGTTGTGTGAGTTGGTATAGTAAAAAACAAAGTTCAGTAACTTTAAGTACAGTAGAATCCGAATATGTTGCATTTAATCAGGATTGTACTCAAGTTTTGTGGATGAAATTTCAGCTGGAAGACTTGAAAGTGGAAGTTTCTAAACCATTGAATATTCTTTTTGATAATCAGAGTGCAGTTGATCTTTCTAAAAATATTGTTAAACACCCAATATCAAAACAAATTGATATAAAGTTTCACTTTATAAAAGATAAATTTATTTTTGGAGATTTTTTGCTAGAATATATCTCAAAAAAGTATCAAATTGTTGATATATTCACAAAAGTTATATCGAAAGAGAGATTTCTGGAATTGAGGATGCAACTTCATGTTCAGACTCCTCCAATGAATTCCTAAAACTCATAAGTAATTACCCCCATTATACTTTGGATTATGTTAACAAAGGGGTATAATATGTACAACTTTATCCTTCAATGTAAAGGGAAGTAATTTTATTTCTTAAATGAATCTAAAATTGTGGTTATCATAAAATAGAGGAGAGAAAAAGATAAGTGAGTGGGAAAGATAAAAGAAAGGTAGTTTATCTTAACATAGCCATAATATTTTCTTGTTAGTGATGGATGAAATTCCTTCAAAAACATTATTTTATCTAGTAGTGTGGTGTTAGGACACTCTCATTTGAGAAAGGCTTGTTCTGGTAAAATTCAAAAATCAGGTGTTGTGAAAAAGTATGAGTGGTTGAAATTTGGTGAGTTAAGAAAGTTGTTGACAAAGGTTGTCAACATATCTAGGGGGATTGAAGATCCTTTGTGATGTTTTGTTAGTAACTTTTTTTTTATTTGTTGATGACTAACCTTTTGTGAAAGTATGTTTTTTGTTTTTCGGGATCAAACCCAGTTCATCGGTATGAGTTTTTATAAGAAATCTAAAAGATGATAAAAGTTTAAACCCAAAAAAAAAGGGTGAGAAAAGTATTGAAAGTTGTTTTACGGATGTAGGTTATCAGACTAAGTTTAACCAGGCACTGAAGTTATTAGAAAGATAAGTGCTGACAGTTTTTTAAAGTCGTTGATTAGACACACCGTCAGTCTCAGATTTATCGGCATGAAGTTCAAGATCAATTAGACATGATGCTTGTTGGAAAGTCAGGAGAAGATGTGAAAGAAATTTTTAGTGGTGTTGAATCTTGGAAAGTAAGTTCCAAGGGAATCAAGAATTAGAAATTTTTTTACTTTGTAAACTTATGTCAGACAATGCTTTGTTGGTTTGTAATTCTCTAATATCATAAGTTGTCTATAACTCTTGTGATGAAATCCTTATGAAGAAAAGGGGAGAATATGTTATAACAATTGTATTGAGTTTTGGTTGGAAAGAACATAGGTGTTGCAGGTAAGGGAGGTCATAATAATTTCCTATGTAAGTCATACGATGCTTTACTGATCACAAAGTTCTCATAAATCATGATAAATTATCATGATAAAAGCTTTTGAATAATGAATACTGTTGAAAGTATTTGATAAGTTTGAATCAGTTCTAGAAATCTAGACACAAAACATTGAATCCAAAAGTATCATACACAGAAAATGTTAGAAGACTTTTTGAGTAAATCTGATGAAGTTTTAATAGTATTTTAGGAAGTTCCATAGTAATGAGATGAGGAAATTCCATAGTAATGATATGAGAAAGTTCCATAGTAATGATCTGAGGAATTTCCATCGTAATGAGATGATGAAGTTATATAGTAATGGGCTGAGGAAGTTTCATCATACTGAGCTGAGAAATTTCCATCAAACTGAAGAAAAGTTAGTAAGTTCAAGAATGTTGATTGTTGAGAAGACTTAATAAGGTTATAAAAGATTTGTGAAGAGTTGAAGTGTTCAAACATGAAATTCAAATATGAGTAAATCTCATAGATTTTTGAATTTGATTAAGCGAGAAAGGTTTTATGTTTCCTGTATTTTCTTTTCTGGATGCCTATAAATAGAAGCATAGTATGTTCATACTCTGCAACCTTTCATGTGAATGGAAAAGACAGAGCACTGCAAAATTGATTTCAAAGTTATCTTTTCATACTGAGAGCTCATTAGAAGGTCTGGCATCTGAATTTTTTTTTACTGGACTGAGAAAGATCAGACTAAGAATTTGATCAACGTTTGAGTAATGAAAATTGAAAATGGGTCCATCATACTGAGTCCATTGAAATGAATTCATCGGACTAGGTTCATCAGACCCAGCCCCATCAAAATGAGAGAATCAGACCTAGCTACATTGGACTAAGGATCCAGATAGAGCATTTGTGGAGCAGTTTGAACAAAGTATTTATTATTTTGTTTTTGGCTCAATTTTTTGTAAGCAAACTTTGTAAACTGACAAGAGTCAGTATAATCATTCCTATTAGGATATAGAAGGTATATAATGGGATTTGTAACAAGTTTTATTCACTTATTCATAATAGTTAATTTCCATATACCCATGGGAGTTGTTGTGGAAAGGTTATAGGTTCTCACACTGAGGCCAAGCCATATAAATCTCATGTACTTTACTTTATTTCATACTTTTTCATGCATGAGTATTTACTAAAAGATGATAAGGTAATGAACTTTAACAAGTTATAGGTGTTAAGTTTCTAAAATTTTTGATGCTTATAAAAATTATACAACTAATTCCACCCCCCCCCCTCGGTTGTTATTCGATCCTTTAGAACTTCAACTTCTAGTTTTTTTATCGAATTATAACTCATCTGAAAGTTCTTACCCAATCACCGATGTTGGATTTATATTGACAAGATATATTGTTGTGTTGAGTGTCTCTTCCCAAATTTGATTGAACATTCTTAATTTCAACCTCATACTTAGATCCTTCTCTGTTAATGTTATATTCTTTCTCTTAGCCACTCCATTCAACTTTGGGGTTCTGGGCATTGTATTCTCATAAATTCTAGAATTTGCATCTGATGTACTCACCACCATTGTTAGAACATAGGCATTTTATCTTCCAACTACACTCCCTTTCCACCAAGTCTTTCCATTGAATGAAATCTTGAAATACATAAAACTTGTGCCTCAAAAATTAAATCCAAGATTTTCTTATAGCATCATCAATAATGGTTATAAAGTAAATTGAACATTCAAGGCATTGAATGAGGGAAGGTCCCTGAACATCAGTATGAAAAATTTCTAACTTTTGAGGCCCAATATTTCATCCATATTAATTGAAATAAACCCTTATTTGTTTCCCCAACTTACATCTCTCACAAATTTCAATGTTTGTGTAATCAAGCTTCAATATTCCCTTTCCCTTTAGAACTTTGTGGTTCTTCTTGATGAGGTGACCAATCCTAAAATTCCAAAAAGCTAGTCCCATAGCCCACCTCATAAAGTTAACCAATGAAAGTATGATTCTTCTATAGTTCCAAGATATGTCTAATTTATTTTTAGCTTCAAGACTCCCACATTATTCATGTGAATACTCACATAACCCTTTCCAATAACATCCAAGGATTAATCATCCACTATATAAACTTTATTATAGTTTCTGGATACATAGTTCAACATGTATCTATGTTTTTCCATTAAGTGAAAGGAATCTTATTAGTTAATTACCCATGAATCCACCAGAATATTAACATTGAGTAATAATTAACTACCTCTTTCCATCTTACTCACATAATTTGAGCTACTAGAATTTGATTTTCTTCTGGAGATTTCAGTGTGATTCATGTAATCCTTCTTGATGTGTCCTTTCTTCCCACATTTCTAGAAAGTGGTACTAGGACTAGTCGACTTTCCATAACTCTTCTCCCTAAGCTTATCTTCCATTGATTTCTTATAATAAATTCACTTCCATTGAGGTTATCATCCTTATCCATCAAAATTCAGAGCATTACCAGATGATGCTTAGTGTAATGTCCCGACCCGACTTACCACTAAACCGGTAGCCAGACCGGTCACCACATGACCTCAAACATGTCTCCCCATATGTCAAAGGTTGTCGACTAGTATTGAGGGTGTAAAGGTAGTTAGTGGGGATACTATACCCTTATATTCAGAGTTCACAACAGTAAACAGACAGTAAAACTTAGATAATAGGAGAAGCAGTATAAAGTAATAACTAAAGCAGTGGAAGACAATCTAAATAACAATTGAACATAGAATATGGCCAAATCCAGTTTTACAATGCAGGCATTCTATATGAAGATATATATTTTAAATCAGTAAATAGTACAACATGCTTTACATTTCACTGCAAGAATAAATAAAAGACATACAATCCCTAAGGCAATCACCATGAGCATCTCGAGCTCTACCCCAGTTCTTTGCTCCCAACTTCCAAATACAAGCAATACAATAAAATCAAGGTCCATATCCCTACAAACAAGTTGGTCTAATCGGGAACCAATGGTACCTGAGTAGGGTGTGAGATAATAAATATCAGTAGGTTGGTACCCACAGTGTTAAGCCTAATTTATCTTGTGCAATGCAAAACTAGTAGTGCAAGCAGATATATAATAAGTACTCAAAATTAAACATCCTTCATATGCAAGTATTAATTTAATATCCATTTACTTCAATTAAAAGTTAAAAATTTCAATTCATTGAATTTTATAAGTCTTAAGATCTGGCCTAATCCTGGCATCCCCTGTATAACTGTAAGCACAACAGATTCCTCAGAAGGCCATCTAACAATACAAGTCTAGACTGAATCCAAGATTGTTCTTTGGATTGACAAACATGTCATAATTCATATAATTCAATATTCAATTATAACCTGAGCCCATCCTTAACATTCCTAAACTGGAATTCAAGTATCATTTTAGGTGCAATTTTCACCAACACTCTATAAGCCCATCCCGACGAACCTCTCAGGAACCCGGTATCACTCTAGGTGTGGTATAAGTCCATGTCAACTAAGACCGTCATTGGAAGTCCTATAGGGAAGCCAAAAGTATCACTCTTTATATATAATCAATGCCTCTTGATCCCATACATGGAAATCCTATAGGGATCCATGATTCACTCAGCATATAAGTCAGCCTCTATGAGCCCATCCATGGCATCCATGTTTCACTCATGGATTAAACATAATAAACCCTCTGAGACCATCCTAGGAATTTCAAAAAAATCTAAGGTTAACTCAAGGTAAAAAATGTATAATAGACATATAATCTCATCCATGGAATTCTAAACAGAATCCATGATTCACCCAATGTTATTTACCATTTAATCATAACAGATTCATTAAGCATGCTAAGGTCAAAACCAAAATCATCTAATATAACTTACCACCAAAGGGTGTCTCAAGTAAGGACCAACCTAAAAAGTGATTTTCCTTTCATTTACTCACACGGGAACATTTCTCATAAGAAACAACACATGTAAATTAAACTATTAAATGGATTTAATATTAATTAACTCACGTGGGTGCACAAGTAAAAGGTGTAATTCATTCCTATTAAGGTAATTGCAAAACAAGGCCAATATTGAGGGATTTCCTTAAAATACTCACATGGGAACTCTTATAATAATAGGCCTAACAAGATTAACAAGCTTCCAAAGAATGTAGTTATAATATATATCACATGGGAAAAACCATAATAAGAGTAATTCAATATAATTGCATCAATTCAAGTAATAACCTTCTCTTTACTCATATGGGAAAGGCATTACAAATCTTCACATGATTTCACAAGTAATTACATGGAAATTTTATAAATCGACTCACATGGGCAATTCTTTATACCTAGCTTCTCAAGATTAACAACCTACTACACAATGTGGTAGTATCTAACTCATGTGGGTGAAGCCATACGAGGCTAGTCATGCTTAATCAAGCATCGACATAATAAGGTCCAAGTGTCTTGTCACCCATCCCTTCCCAATTAATTAATTTAACTCACAATTGGTATAAAATTCAATTACATAACTAACATCCCATGACATGGGGAAAAAGGGCACACCTAAAGGTGTCCAAGGCCAAAGACATTCAAGTTTCTCTTAACAAGAAAACCCAAGGGGTGCTTCTAGTTTACCAATCTATCACACATGGCATAGACTTGACATAACTCATGTGGGAAACAAGTAACATAATAGGAATTACATGATTAACAACAACTACATGGTTAAGTCCCTGATTAACTCAAGTGGTAACAAAATACAATAATACCAAAGGGTACATGCATTAACATACCATATTTCATCACTAATAGAAAGATAGTATGGAAATATCAAAACACAAGAAATCATGATATAACATAATCACTACTTTTTTGGTTTGAAGGTAGTGCACATTTGTTGGAGGGGTTTTATTATAAAAACATGATTTTATCAAACAACAAGTCATTTCTTATCTTTAAGAATTTAATTAAAGATATGTAGTTCCATTAAACTAGTAAAATCTTAAAAACAACTTATTTAAAGAAGTATCTAAGGAATTCTTATATAAAGAGTCAATGATAGGGACCCTGCCTCAAGCAGACCAAGCCAGCACTTGGCATTCGGTGCTTTCTAACTCAAGTAGCCATCCACTTGTGCGCACATACTTCCATATATATTTATGTATAATCTTTACCCAATTCCCATATTCCCCCCTCCATGAGAGAATACACAAATGGAGAATATACATATTTATATATATTCACACCTTCATATATTCTTGCAAGTCTTCAAATGGTACCAGAATTCACTACACATAAAAATCGGGACCCTTAAACATCATAAGATTCTCAAATTGAGGGTGAGAAAACCAAAAGCGGGTTTAAACCCTTACCTCGGATGGTGGCGGTGAAGCAGGACAAGATAAACTACCTCACCTTCAGCGGTGGTTGTCAGAACACGACCCAGTGCAACCTGAAAGGGCATTTACACAACCCTAGAACCGAAGAATTGAAGAAAAACTCATCAACCCTAAGCTAGGGTTTCGTCTGCACACCAGTGGGTGAAGGATAGTCTGAAAAAACATCCAAAAATGGAGAGGATAGGGAGGAGAAACTCATACCTAGAAGCCTCAGACCAAGAACCGTTGAAAACGGTGGAGAAATCGGTGAGGAAGAGGGGAGTCAGGAGAGGGGTGTGTTGCACCTCAAAGGGGAGGCCCCCTACCTATGTGTCATGTGATTGAATGGAAGGGTTTAGTGTTTTAAGTTTTATTTTTAATTTAATTAAATTAAATTAAAATTTAAAAACTGGGTGTCGCGGATGGTTTGGGCCGCATAGTTAGCCAAACTGTGCGCTGATCGTGCGTCACCCCCTACTTAAGAGACTCCCCTCGCATATTCTACCCAAAAAAAATAGCATAATCATGCATAGACTGTGCAAATGCCTCTTTCCACCTAAAATAAGTTGCACAGTTACCTGCTATAGGACGCACAGTTTAGACAAACCGTGCGTAGCCCGTGCGATAGCCTCTACAGGTCCTTAAAAACCTGTATTTCCTAGTTCGGTGCTCCCAAAACTCCTCGAGCAACCCAGGAAGGTTCTTGGGCCTTCACCAAAGTCCAAAAAATACTACTTTTGAATATTCAAACTCTTAGAATTACTTTTTGAAATTTTGTTTTAAAAATGACTTGCTCAATAATTACCAAAAACTCAAATTCCCTCGGAATTTCATCTGTTTTAAAAACATGGGTTATTAAAAACTCCTTACCTTATAACTTATCATCCCCAAGAAGCATTGGGGAAGATAACGAATACCTATCTCAACCTACAAGGGTTGTTAAACTTCGTTCAAACGGATGTATCACGTTCTCAAACACCCAACACACCTCAAGTACCTTTTAAGTACACGGTGCTCATGCCATCAGAACTCGAGCCAATGCTCGATTTCCAATTAAAACATCAAAGAGGATCCTTTATAAGCCCACTTAACCAAGACACTATCATGTCTTCATCTTTTTAAGTATCTATCCAAAGGTGCTCCCCACCTTAGGCTTTAACATTAGAAAGAGGCCAATTACTAATCAGGGACTTTATTACAGTTGGAATTACCTTACCAACAAACATGACCCTAAGAGTTTTACAACAACAAATCCACTGAATCTCACAAAAAACTTCCAGTGACCTTTCATGACCAAACCAACACTTTTCCATTTAAACTATTATGACTCAACACAAATGAAGGCATAGACCGGTTCTAGCCCACTGGAAACTCTACTCTCAAAACATCTCATCCAAGCCCGACAACAAGTTTAGGATAACCTTGGAGTCAACCCATTGGAGTCCATGGAGCTATCCCTAGGTATCCCATACCCCATGTTATAAGTGAGACATTGGCTCAAAGATGAAATGTCTACATAAGAACACTGAGTGATCCCAGAGCGGTATCCGCCTGGAGGTCACGTCAAAGAAAGCGGCAGACATCCATGAGTCTATCCAAGGTGTTCATACATGGAAACCCAAGTATCACTTAGGATTAACCAAGGCTAAGCATAAACCCACACATCCAATGTGCAACACAAAAAGAGATTATGATCTAGCCCAATTGCCTTCAAACTTTAGCGTGGCGTATAACCGATGCTCTCCTAGTGCATCTAGGATGACGTCACTAAGAGTAACCAAGAAGATCGGTTGAACAACTATTGGTTGAATCTTTAAACGCATGTGTGAAGTTTGATGAACCATGATCACCACATCAAAGAATTTGGCCTATAATCTGAAATTAAACCGATCGGCATGTCAAAATACCCGAATCTCAAAAAGTCTTCTCGAGTAGTGGGATGAACTTGGTTTTCAAATGCTCAGGTCACTCTACCCCAGAGATGACCCAAAACAAACACAATAGCTCAAATCTCATGATTTAACCGAACTCAAATGGTTATTTTTAACATTAACACCCAACGGGTACCATGTACATCAACACATACTACCCCGAGTTTACAAAAGAAATGACACATCCTGAGTACCATTCATAGGATATCCTCCCTATGCAATCAAGTATCAGATGGCCCACACAGAAACTAGCTCAAAATAAAACCTTCTTATACGATGATTTTCATGGATGATGGTGTACCGAGTCATCCATCCCTTAAGAAAATAAAGGTTTACATGACCTTCTAAGCAGTTGACCATGCCTGAAGCATGTCTAACCTGCTGAACCGATCATTCCTCGATGCTCACTCCCACAAAAAAGGTCAAGATACAGTGACCACCCATACAAACAAGGGTGTCTTGTTAAAAACCAAACTTCCTACTAGGGACAATGACACCTGAGAAGCACTGACGTCAGAAATATCACAACGGAAGTAAGGAATATCAAACTCTAAGGGTGGTACCTACCATAGGCTAGCCCCTTAAGAAGTATATGCATAAACCCTATCTCTTGGTCACGCAACACAGATTTCACTCTGCTTAAGATCCCTTTCCATTTAAGCCAAGGCTAAAAATAAATAGCCTATAGATGATCACTCATGTCTCCATTACAAGGCATATCATCAAAAACATTTAAACTACCCTTGCACGAGGGTCTAAGAAAGGGACACCACCTCAGGTTCTAATTTTAATCCATTCATTAATTCATTTTAATCTTAAAAATTTTAAAAAAAATTAAGCAAAACCTCAAACACTGTTCTAAAAAACAAGGCACTTGGCACACACTTTAGCTAACAACTCAAAGTAAAAATAGGAAAGTTATCATATAAATTCCTTTTTTAACTGATTAAGAAACCTCTAAGGGATCCATTTATTCAACCCGAGTTCTTAAAAAAGCAACCCCAAAACAATTCATTTCATAAAACTGTGCCCCATATTACCTACTCAAGTCCAATTGGGAATTTTGAAAATTAACAAACCATTTCAAATAAAAACTCAACAGTTTTACATTTATAACCATTTCCAAACACACCATGGTTATACAATGGCTCAGTCACATGGGTGGTCATCTACCAATCAATAAGGAACCCATACACCTTACCACTGGTATTTGTCTCCCATTAATCAAATCAATTTACTTTAATAGTTTAACTTTAGAATCCCTTTTTCAATGGTTCGAATACACGGGTTACCATTTTCCCAATTATAAGGCACCCATACACCTTATAACTGAAACTAGATCCCGTCATAAATGCAACCAACAAATTTCAACCCATGCAGCCATTTACACATCAAAATATCTCTATCATGTTATCATAAGCAGTAACAGAAAATCATGATATAAAACATAAGCATGACATATATAATCTGAGCATGTTACACTATAAGTAAGACATGCTAAATAAAAATGTATGCTAATAGATTACCTCAATAGGTATAAAACAAAGCATGGAATCACTCAAGGCACACAATCATACTTAGTAGGCAACCTACTAATGCAGTTACATGGAATATAAATTTCTAAGTGCCTATAATGATGCATGTCATGTTGCTTCCTGACCATTCCAGACAAGGAAAAAATACCATAAATTCTATAAATACATAAGCCACTGAAAAATACACCATTCACCCAAGGTGAAATCACATCAATTTTAACAGCGAACAACAATAAACAATAATTCCAAACCCTGGACACTTGGTCATTTCTCGTACATGGGATGATCAGTCCCAAGAATGACTATCTATTAAGTACTGATGCATTCCTAGTCTCCTGTCTACCATCCCAAAATAGTAAGATAATGGAAAAACAACCTCTGATACCACTTTATAACATTTAGGCCCAACTTACCACTAAATTGGTAGTCGGATCGGTTGCCACGTGACCTCAAGTGCATCTCCCCATACACCAGAGGCTTCCAACTAGTAGCAAGGGTGTAAAGGTAGTTAGTGGGGAGACTATAGCCTCATATTCAGAGTGCACAGTGGTAAATAGATAGTAAAACTTAGATAACAGTGGAAGTAGTATAAATAAATAACTAAAGCAGTGGGAGACAATCTCAATAACAATTGAATATAGAATATGGCCAATGTCAGTTTTACAATTCATGCATAATATATGAAAATACATATATAAAATCAATAAATAGTATAGAATGCTTTACATTTCAATACAAGAATGAATAAAAGACACCTTAGACCTAAGGCAATCACCACGAGCATCCTAAGCTCCAGCTCGATCCTTTACTCCCAACTTCCAGATATAAGAAATACAGAAAAATCAAGGTCCATATCTCTAAAAATAGGTAGTTTTACTTAGGCACCAATGTTACCTGAGCAAGGTGAGATAATAAATCTTAGTAGGTCGGCACCCACGGTATCAAGCCCAATCCATCTTGTGCAATGAAAAACTAGTAGTGAAAGAAAATATATAACAAGTAAGGAAGTAATCAAAAGTAAACATCCTTCATATGCAGGTATTCATTTAATATCCATTTACTTAAATCAAAAGTTAAACATTTCAATTTATTGAATTTTATAAGTCTCAAGATCCATCCTAAGCCTGACATCCCTCGTATAACTGTAGGCACAACAGATGCCTCAAAAGGCCATCTTACAATACAAGTTTAGACCGAATCCAAGCTTGTGCTTTGGCTTGGTAGATGCATTGTAAGTCATCTCATTCAACATTCAATTATAAACTGAGCTCATCCTTGACATTCCTAAACCATAATTCAAGTATCACTCTAGGTGCAATTTCTACCAACACCCTACAAGCTCATCTCGACAAACCTCTCAGGAACCCAGTATCACTCTAGGTGTGGTATAAGTCCATGTCAAATAAGCTCATCCTTGGAAGTCCTATAGGGAAGCCTCAAGTATCACTCACGACATATAATCAATTCCTCTTGAGCATGTCCATGGAAATCATATAGGGATCTATGATTCACTTGGTATATAAGTTAACCTCTATGAGGCCATCCATGGAATCTATGGTTCACTCATGGCTTAAACATAATAAACCCTTTTAGACTATCCTAGTAATTTAAACAGAATCCAAGGTTCACTCAAGGAACAAAGGTACAATAGACATATAAGTCTGTCTATGGCATTCTAAATAGAATCCATGATTCACCCAATGTTATTTACCATTTAATCATAGCAGATTCATTAAGCATGTTAAGGTCAAAACCAAAATCATCTAATATAACTTACCACCAAAGGGTGTATTAAGTAAGGACCAGCCTAAAAATGGATTGGAATTTCATTTACTCACATGGTCATATTTCTCATAAGAAGCAACACATGTAAATTAAATTATGACATAGATTTTATATCAATTAACTCATGTGGGCGCACAAGTAAAAGGTGCAATTCATTCCTATTAAGGAAATTTCAAAATAGGTCCAAGATCAAGGGCTTACCTTTAAATACTCACATGGGAGCTCTTATCATAACACGCTTAACAAGAATAACAATCTTCCAAAGAAATTAGTTATAATATATCCCATGTGGGAAAAACCATAATTAGAGTAATTCAATCTAATTACATCAATTCAATTCATAGCCTTATCTTTACTCACGTGGGAAAGGAATTAAAAATATTTACATGCTTTCATAATTAATTACATGGAAATTACATAAATCGACTCACATGGGAAATTCTTTATACCTATATTCTCAATCTTAACAACCTACTACACGACGTGGTAGTATCTAACTCACATGGTCAAATCCATACAAGACTACTTGTGTTTAATCAAGCATCAACATAATAAGGTTCAAGGGTCTTGTCACTCATCCCTTCCCAATTAATTAATTTAACTCACAATTGGTATACAAGTCAATTACATAACTAACATCCCATGACATGGAGAAAAAGTCCACACCTAAAGGTGTCCAAGGCCAAAGACATTCAATTTCTGCGTAATAAGAAAACCCAAGGGGTGCTTCCAGTTTACCAATATATCACACATGGAATAGAATTGACATAACTCATGTGGGAAACAAGCAAAATATTAGGCATTACATGCTTAACAACAACTACATGGCTAAGTCCCTGATTAAATCAAGTGGGTAACAATATACAATAATACCAAAGGGTACATGCATTAACATACCATATTTCATCACCAATAGGAAGACAATATGGAATGCTCAAACCACAAGCAAGCATGATATAACACAATCACTAATTTTTGGTTTAAAGGCAGTGCACCTCCATTGGAGGGGTTTTATTATAAAAACATTATTTTATCAAATAACAAGTCATTTCTTATTTTTAAGCATTTAATTCAAGATATATAGTTTCATTAAACTAGGAAACACTTAAAAACAACTTATTTAAAGAAACAAATAAGAAATTATTAATTAAAGATTTAAATATAGGGACCATACCTCAAGCAGACCAAGTCAATGCTTGACATTCGACGCTTTATAACTCAAGAAACCATCCACTTGTGCGCACATACTTCCATATATATTTATGTATACCTTTTAACCAATGCCCATATTCCCTATTCTATGAGGTAATATGCATATGGAGAATATACATATTTATATATATACATACATACCTTCATATATGCCTGTGAGTCTTCCAATGGTACCAAAATTCACTACACATAACAACTAGGACCCTTAAACATCATAATATTCTCAAATTAAGGGTGTAAAACCAAAAGTGGGTTTAAACCCTTACCTTGAATGGAGATGGTGAAGCGAGACAAGTTGAACCACCTCGCCTTCAGTGACGGTTGTTGGAACACAGCTCAGTGTAACCCGAAAGGTCATTTACACAACCCTAGAACCGAAGAATCGAAGAAAACACATCAACCCTAAGCTAGGGTTTCGTCCACACACCATAGGGCGATGGATAGGCTGAAAATGGCCAGAAATGGAGAGGAGAGGGAGGAGAAATTCATACCTAGAAGACTCAGACCAAGAACCGGTGAAAACGGTGGAGAAATCGATGAGGAAGAGGGGATTCGAGAGAGGGGTGTGTCGTGCCTCAAAGGGGAGTCCCCATGACTATGCATCGTTTGAGTGAGGGAGAGGGGTGAGTGTTTTAAGTTTTATTTTTAATTTAATTTAATTTAATTAAAATAAATAAAAATTTAAAAACTAGGTGTCGCGCATGGTTTGGGCCACACTATTAGCCAAACTGTGCACCAACCGTGCGTCACCCCCTGATTAAGAGACTCCCCTCGCACGGTCTGCCCCGCACAGTTAGCCTAACCATGCAAAGACCCTGTGACAACCTCTATCCACCTAAAATAAGTCACGCAGTTACCTTATATAGGTCGCACGGTTTAGAAAAATTGTGTGCATCCCATCCAACAACCTATGGAGGTCCTTAAAAACATGTCTTTCCCGGTCCAGCACTCCCAAAACTCCTCAAGAAACCTTGGAAGGTTCTTGGGCCTTCACTCAAGTCCAAAAACACTACTTTTAAACATCCAAACTCTCAAAATTATGTTCTGAAGTTCCGTTTTAAAAACGACCTGCTCAGTAATTATTGAAAACTCAAATTCCCTCAGAATTTCGTCCATTTTAAAAACATAAGTTCTTACACTTAGATTTACCTCCAAATAAGTTATTCATTGAGAATAAAATTTTGGATATTAATGAACACTAGATCTATTTTTCCACTGAAGTTATTTACAACAATCACTTTCACATCCCAACTTTTTGGAAGCGATGATAATAGTAAGAGTTCCTGCACATCATTCATGAACTTCACCTTTACTGACTCGAGATTCCCTCAGATCATATTGAATTTTTCCATGTGATGTGTCATTTATATTCCATTTGATAACCTTTTAATGAGAAATCGTCACATCATGAACACCTTGTTCAATGTCATAGGTTTCTCATACATATCTTCTAATGCTTTAATCACTTTTTTCATTGTCTTTATTTCATATATGATAAATAAAACATTCCTTCCTAAAAATGTCCTCACTAGTGCCAATGCTTTTCTATCCATCAATTTTCATTCTACTTTTTTCACCTTTTTTGGAAAAACGTTAGTAAGCAAAGCATCATGGTCTTTATAAATCAAATGATCTTCCATTCGTATTCTCTAGAAGCCAAAATTTGTTCCATCAAACTTGTTTACCCAAACCTTTCTATCATATGATGTTGTATCTTCTGATGATAATGAAATTCCACTAAAATCGAGATATTTTCAAGGAAAACATGAAGAAAACTAAGCTTCTTGGACCGTGTGCTCTGATTCCACTTATTGGGAATCTACCGAACCCTTCATGCTTCTGATAAAACCAATGTAACTTTGCACGTCAGTCCACCAAAATTTTTTACGCGGCATCACAATAGAAAACCAAAATTTAAAAGTTCCCTCCAACCGATTGTACCAGAAGTAGGTATAATTCACACCCTAATAACCATACAAAGTCTCCCTTTGACCACATAAGAAAACTCACAAACATTCTAGGAAACATAAATACATACAATGGAAATACAAAAAGTTGAAAAGAATACAAGTGATTACGTGCTTCAAACATTATGTCTGACGTGTGTGGGAGAAACACCATTGTTGCTTCCCATTAATAACCAGAAGATACAAATAATTATAAACATATTACAAATGAAAATTAACCTTCACTAACTTCTCAGCTCCATGATTAATTATATATGTTAACTCTGTCAACACTAAAGTCCCACAAACTTAAATACTAATTTTTAGCGGGTTAACAAGTAAGACCAACACCCTTGAAATCATAGATAACACATCTTTATTTCCTTAGCTAGAGTTTCAACCTGATATCCCCCTATTTTCTGAACATCTAAACTTTCAGTGCTCCATTGTAACTCTATTAGAAGAGATGAACTTCTGATGGTCCTACCACCTGTGGAGAAGACCTATTACCGTTATTTACACACCACACCACTCTAACTTCTAATGACCATAATTCTGGTGACTTGAATCCAGTGAACGAGCTTCTAATGAATTGAAATAGACTTTTCCTTCCAATAATAGTAGTGGGTGACATTTGTGTTTAGAGTTGGATTGTTGTAAGTACCTATTTATCTTAGTTATTTATTGATGGGATTCAACTTGTGGGTGTTTCCAAATTTGATATAAGAGATTTTTTTAATATGAATTATCTTCCATCCTATCACACAGATAAGGTTACATGTGTTACTCATGGGGTGATATATCTTTTATATATATTTAGATGAGATAATTATTTGATTCTTAACATGACAGATACACGGTGATTTGAAAATTTAAGATATAATATTTTATATATTATTTGTATTTGAAAAATGAAACTATGAAAGATTTAAAAGGGGAAGGGGAAGCAACTAGTGGTTAACAGAGAGATATCTTCTCAAGATGTAGTCCACTGAGATCAAGAGGAAAGGGTCATCATTTTTGCGATAGCCCGTGTGGGTCATAATCAAGGGAAAATGAGGCATCAATGGTGGATCTATGAAGGTATGGGATATTGCGTTTGTAGTAGCATGTGCAACGCATCGACATTGAGTAGGTGTGAAGCAGTAATGATGTGATCAATGATCAGTTACATGTATCGAGAATCTTCTTGATTGTGGCGATCAAGCAACGTGTCCCTATTGATGATCGGTGGTACATCATGATGGAAATATTATGAGAGAGAAAAAACCTTCAGGTGTCCCAAAACGGTGTGAGGATGATGTGTGTTCAGATTTGATCTCTGAGGTGGCAGTGTTTCATCGACAGAAGGGTGATGTTTTGTCAAAGATGGATATTTTGATCATGGAATTGGTGAGATGATTTTCAGAGAGAAGGAGAAGGCATATTAGGGTGTGATTTTCACATAGTTTTTTCTACACTGTATTTTCAAATTCAAGTTCAGACAATACTTGGATTTCTTTGTACTCTCTGATTCATAGTAGATATTTTGGAATTGCCCTGTGGTTTTTTAATCCTCTGCATTAAAGGGTTTTTCCATGTTAAAAATCTCATGTGCTAATTTATTTTTTCTTCTTTATATCGCTTCCATATTTCATCAGGTTTTTTACAAATTATTTCGCAAGCGATTTTTATCCTGAGATCGGGAATATCCCCCAACAAGTGGTAGGTGATGGTTATAAATTTCAATTTGTAGTGAGAATTTTGGATGTTTTCAAGAGTATCAATGGTGTGTGAGGTAGGATAGGGTTTGTAAACATAGGTTGAGAGAGGTGTTTCAGGTCTTACACCCAATTCTTTTCTTTATAATGTGTGGCTGGTGAAGAAAGAATTAAAATTGAAGATCAAGATGATGCACTAGTTTCTTGGGATCTTGAGCAGGGATGCAATTTTTTCTTATAGGTGCTCTAGATTAAATGGAAATCACAATTATGGGGGAGCCAGATATTGCCGGTTTTAGTCTTGTTTGACAGTATTGTACAAATTTAGATATGGTGAAGACTTGAGCATTTGGATTTCTTTTTTAAGGTGAGCAGTCAGGTTTCTGTCAGAGTTGAAAAAGGATGTCATCATTTTTTCTATAGAGGATGATGGTTGGTGTGATTCCAACAGGTTTTTGGTCCAACTGAGTCTGTTGGATGGTATCTCCATTGACAGTCTGAAGGGGGAGATTGATAAGATTCAGCTCATGGGTGTTTCTAAATTTGAGTTAAGATACTTTTTGAATATGATATCTTTTATCCTATCACATAGATAAAGCTAAATGTGCTACTCATGGGGATATATATCTTTTATATCTATTTAGATGAGATAAGTTTTTATTTCTTAACATGGAAGATACACGGTGATTTGTAAATTTAAGATATAATATTTTATATCTTATTTGTGTTTGAAAAAGGAAACTATGAAAACTTTAAAAGGGGGAGAAACTGGTGGTGAACAGAGAGAGAGAACTGCTTAAGATGTAGTCCACCAAGATCAAGAGGAAAGGGGTTGTCATGTTTGTGGTAGCTCATATGGATCATCATCAATGGAGAATGAGGCATCGAAAATGGATCTATAAAGGGATGAGATATCACGTTTGTGGTAGCATGTGAAACACATCGACATTGAGCAGGTGCGAAGCAACAATGACGTGATCAATGATTAGGGAAATGTATCAAGAATCTTCTTAATTGTGGTGATCAAGTGGTGTGTCACGATTTATGATCAGTGGTACATCACGATGGCGAGATCGTGAGAGAGAGAAAATATTTTGGGTGTCCCAATATGGTGTAAGGATGACGTGTGTTCATATTTGATCTCTAAGTTAATGGTGTTTCATTGACAAAAGGGTGACATTTTATCACATGTGGATCTTTAGATCATGTCATTGACAATATAATTTTCAAAGAGAAGATGAAGATGTATCAGGGTGTGATTTTCACACAGGTTTTTCTATGTTGTATTTGCAAATTCAAGTTAGGACATTTCTTGGATTTATTTATACTCTTTTATTCATAGTGGATATTTATAAATTGCCTCGTGGTTTTTTAATCCTCCACATTGAAGGGTTTTTTCACATTAAAAATCATGTGTGTTGATTTATTTATTATGCTTTATATCACTTCCATATTTCATCAAGTTTCTCACAAATTATTTTGAAAATGATTTTTGTCCCGAGATTGGGAATCTCCCTCAATATTTATGTTGGTTTTCCTTTTTTTGTTGGGAATGTATCTTTCCCCTTTTGTATTATGAGTTTTGTATTGGATTGTCTTTATGGATCTTAGTGTTTGTCATATAAATTATATACAATGAAGTTATTTTTATTTATCTTTATTGTTTTATTATATAACGTGCAGAGGTGTGTGTTGTGTATATGTGCATTAAGCTAACACCTCCTAGCATGTGTGATACACCTGCTCAGTACTAGTCACTAACCCATGCCCTATTAGATGCGGGCTTGAAGTGACATACTTGGTCGTCGCCTAGGAGGGGTCCCGGTGGGTTGAGTCATGTCATCTTGTTAGCATATGAGAGATCGAGAATAGTGTTCAAGGCTTTGCAGAGCACGTGTTGATACATCTAGATAGAACCTCAATTGGATTCATTAACACAACGACAACACAATAAAATGACAACACGATAACAACTGCGTATTGATTAAGAATGTCGTGACTGGGATAATTCCATTTAAATTAATTATAAATTAAATGTACATGATCCTATTTATGAGATTCTGGGGAGCATTCATCATAATCATCAGTTTTATCTGTCACAACCACGAAATAGGGTTTTATCAGCACTCAAAAGGCCTTTATTAGTGTTAAAAAAGCACTAATAATCAAGGTGTTATTAAAAGAGGGTCCCTTTTATTAGTTTTTTTTTAGAGTTGATAAAAGTCAAAAAAATTAAATCGAAGACCCCACTTTTAACAGCGCTTGACACCTAGGAAGCCCCACCTGTGCACCAGCCACCCCCATCACCCCCTTTAACAACACGCATGCAGCTACCCTTTAACAATGCTAGTCCCCACCTGCACTCGCCCATGCACCCCTACACCTGCTAGGAATCGAACTCGAGACCTACCCCTTGCACGCCTGCACCTTTACCACTCGTCTGTCTTGTTTTTTATTCTATTTAATGATATATCTATTTATTTATATATATAGTTATATTTATTCATATATTAATATAGATTTATATTAATACTAGTACTCACCCATGCATACACACGACATATTGGATTAATGGTTTTTATTTGAAAAGAGAATGTTATTTGTAAAAGTTACCCACTAATAGTAATGTTTAATAATTTTTAATCACAAAGTATTGGAACATAAAAATGGAATAGGAGTGGATAAATTATGGACACACCAAAAAAATACTTGAAAAAAGAAATGATATATAAAAATTAATTTATAATTTTTTAGGGAGATTGAAAATCATTTTCAAATGCATTCAAGTCATGCTTGTTGGCCATAGTGGGTCAATACATGTTCTCTGCTTCACTACACGCCATCACAAGCTTCAGCAAACTAGCAATGCGAACAGGTTCCATAGAAAGAGTAATGTGTGTAGTGTAATTTGAAATGAAAGAAAAATATATTGTAGGAGTGATTGTAATAATGAATAATGTAAACTAGGCAGAGGATTAATTTTAATACATAATGAAAAAACCCAATATTTAGTTGCACCAAAATTTATGAAGTTGATGTTTGTAGAAGTTTTTCAGCAAAATGAAGTTGCAAAGTCTACTAGGAACAAAGTGTTATTGCAATAAGTCTTCAACTTCATCATCGTCCAACAAATTCACCCTATAGATGAAAAAAATACATATATTAATAAATAATAATGAATGTTTAAATATGAAAATCCAATATAAAAATGAAACAGAAAATTGTAGTAGTAATAAAAATGATTGTTCTGGAATTTCATTGTATACAGAACATAGGATTGCAATATATTGTGACTTATTTCATCACTGGACAGTATAACAAACTATTAAAAATTCAAACATCATGTTGTAATATAACTGACTATTATGGAATTTTTGTATAGTATAAAAAGGTGGTGTGTTTTTAAAGTATACAAATAGGAAACAGAAATAAAAAGAGGTAGAAAACATGGTTTTTTGTATAGTATACAAAAAATAGTCAATGTAAAAAATAAGAGGTAGAAAACATGAAATATAAATGTCACCTATTTGATACATCATATCAATGAAACTAAACATTGGCACAAGTCATTAGCACAAGAATTGATACATCCTAACAATGAAATAAAACATTGGCATGAGATTTCATACATGTAAACAATGAAACACAACATTTTATGTCAAATAAAACTAATTGTTCTGGATTTGCACAGTCCACTGAACATAGGAATGGAATATATTGTGACCTATTTCATCACTGCACAGTTTTAAAAACTATTACCATTCAAACATTGGGTTCTAATAAAAGTGACTAATCTAGCATTTATGTATTACATACACAGATGGTGTTTTTGTACAGTATACAAACACAAAACATAAATGAAATGAGGTAGAAAACATGGCATTTTTGTACAGTATAAAAAATTAGGCAATGTAAAATGAATAAGTATAAAATAGGAAATATGCATGGGTAAATGGTTTCTAAAACAACAAAGGATATATTAATCATATCCAAAAACAAACTAAGGAGCATAATACACTTTCAAATAAAGTTTTTTTACTCTATAGAATGTAATGCATATTTCACTGTAAATAGGAATTCAGAAAATAGTAATGAGAACAATTTAAATAGTGAATATGTATGTTTACCATGCATTTCCAGCATCATATTTCAGTCTATTTATTCACTTTTCCTATATATATTTCCCTTTGTTATGGTGTGTAATTCAGTAGATTGACTCGTTGTAGCCATGTTGTCTCAACATATCTGGACATTATCTTGCAGTCCATACTCATTATCAAAATCACATGACAGATTTTTCTATATAGAGAATATTTTTAGAAGAATTTGAAGCTAGTATCAGTAGTAGTTGAAATCATTGAAACACATATCAGAGCTTTAACAGTAGAATGTTATTTAAAAGTATACAGTTGAAGATTGAAAGAGCATTTTTTTTGAAATTTTTAAAATACACAATATCCATGTAATTATAGCATGTGTTCTTATAATAGTGGAAATAATTTAGAAGACAGTAAAGATGATAGTTATATACCTGAATAGAACACATGATCTAGGTTGAAGTATCAAATCCAATGCTAATGTTTAAAGTCCCTAGAGAGGACATAACACTTTGATGGCCCTGTCATGCAATGTTAAAAGGAATATATCAGTAAAGTGATATTCATTTGTTAGAAAAAAAATTAAAAAATTGAAAGATATTGTACTTGGATATATTTAATGCCATTACATACTCTTGAAGACCTGCTGCTTTGATCTTCCTGTATAGTAACGAAGAAAACTGTAATGTTTTGTGATTTATGTTTTCAAAGAAAATTAGTAATATTTATACATTTACCTAATTGTGTTCTAAGGTGTCAATAAATATGTTTATGTACTTGTCATTATCATTGATAAAAACCACATTGTAGTTGTTTTGTTTGAAAGAACAATGATAGTTTTGAATATTATAATTTGTTACATCAATTGCTAATAGAAAATTCCTTGATTTGAAATAGTTCAACTTTGGAGGGAAACCAAACTCATCATCATCCTAATTACAAAATGATAAGAAATGTTAGTTTTAATATTTCAAAAATATATTTTGACATGATATAAGAAGTTAGATTTACTTGTATCAAAGCAGCTCTCAATTCCGTAGTTGTTTTATGTAAATATTGCATGACTTGTTTTTCAAAAAGGACAACTGAAAATGAGTCTGTCTTGTTAGTAACCATCAGTTGAACTCTAAATCTATTGGAATTAATTTTATGATCACACAATCAGTATTATAGACTATTTTTCATCAATAGTGAGGAAGTAGCAAAGTGATAATAACTAATTTAAAAAGAAACAAATATATTTTCACCTAGGAGTAATGCTATTAGGAGAAATTTTATAGGAGTGGCACCAAATTCTTCCATCTAAAATCTACACTTTCTTCATGCACGAGTTACATGATTCATAGAACTAGTTGTGGGTGCTTTGAATTTTATGAATTGTATTCACAATTAAGCACTTTATAGGATACACTAGATTGATTACATATTAATATATAAATTAATATAGGATAGAAGTGAACAGATAATAACATTACATAATGACATTTGAAAAATAAGGATATATTGCCAACCTGTTGGTATTTTTTCACATCTGAAATGGATTTCTTGTTATTCCAATATAGTATTTCTATTGAGGGTTGGGATTTTTTAGTGATGGAGTATGTAATTGTGATGTTATTATCAACTAAATCTTGATAAATGTAGAATAACATACTTAGAAATAAACAGTAAAAACATATGGATATTACAATTTTGATGTACAGATAACTAAATAGCAGAAATACACAAGTATTAGTAGTTACAATGACACCTACTTCTAAAGTTGTCAACTACTAAAATATCTTGGTTGTAAAGAATTTTTGTTGCATTAATAGTTTTTGTCACAATAACAGAGGCTGATAGGAGTTTGAAACCATAATTAGAGAGTTTACTATTGAATCAACATATTCAAATAACATAATAGAAAGAGAGAAAATGTTAAATGTATATAGAAATCATACTTCTCAATATATTCACCCGAACGAGTTGTAATATCAAAATGGTAGATGGGTCTTTGTTATTTTCCAAGTAACGTGACATTTCATTTGCAAAGTCACCCCACAAACTGCAGGTAACTTGCAACCCTCTATAGGGAAAGAAAGTAATACTATGGGTAAATGTATTTTTTATAGTCACGTAATGTAATAAGACAACATAAATGACCTATCATCTTCTAGAATAATCTACATCATGTGGTTGGAATTACCCATGTATTACACTAAATGTGTGTAACGTAGAAGTCCAATTAGTTCTAAAACATAGAAGGCAAATAGAAAGTTAATTTGAAGAAGATAAGAATGAATTAAAACATATTGTAACCATGGATTTACTCTAATTAGGTATACAAAACTATAACTTTGAGGTATTATTGGGATCAACCTATTAGATGTTCTTCTGGAACTTTTTTCTGAATAATGTCATCAAATGAAGTAAAATGAAAACTAAAAAAAGGTAGTTGTACTTCACATGGACAAACAAACATCATGGATGTGAACATGATTCGACATGGATGTTTTGTTTCCAAGTAACTTCCTTGTTTTTAATCTATTTGGAAGTTTTTTATAAGATAGCAGAGTCCTTCACCCAAGAGGTGTTTGTACTTAGAGATAAGCTGATGGTTCGTAATCGTACATTGAATCTTGGTTCTCTACAGACACTATGTTAAAATGTTGGATAATATGAAATGAAAACAAATGACAGACAATGAAAATAGTGTGTTTGTGTGTGTGTGTGTGTGATGTAACTTGTACAAAACATAGTTGAGCAATAATGAAAAAAACACTCAGAATTTGTTCCCTGCAGATAGTATGTTAAAATGTTGGATAATATGCAAAGAAAAAAAAATGATAGATGACGTAAATAGTATATTTATATATATATATATATTGTAACATGTACAGAACATAGTTGAGAAATAATGAAAAAAAACACTCAGTTTTTGTTCCCTGTAGATAGTATGTTAAAATGTTGGATAATATTCATTTACTTCTTGAACAACATCACAGGTTAAAGCTAAAATTACACACTCTTTCAGATAGGAAACGTCGCCATGTTTGTCACTGAAACCCAGATATATATGGTTGAAAATTGTAGCCATAGAATTATCAATGTCCATAAGAAGATATGCTGATGAAATTTGAATGAGTGATTCACCATCATTAGGCTCTCTAATTCGACCTTCGCCAATATCTAAAGTCCATTTAGCAAACTCATGTACCGCATCCAAATCATGGGTGGAATAAGTATAATGCAATATCATGTTCCTTGTAAAAGATAACACCTAACAGTGTTTCCACAGATATGATGACTTAACACTTACAAAGATAATTTTATTTCCATTACCACCTGGTATAACAGGTAGTATTTGCCTGAAATCTCCACCCAATACAACTGTTTACCACCGAACGGTAAATTTTGAGCATTATCATTTTTAACTGTGATTATGTCACTCGGAGTACGGTCTAGAGCCTCAAAGAAGTACTTATGAATCATAGATGCATCATCCCAAATAATGAGCATTGTCAAGTGTACAAGTTCTGCAACATCACTCCCTTGTTGAATATTGAAAACTGAATGCTCATTAATGGAGATTGGAATACGGAATTTATAATGTTTTGTTCATCCGCTAAGAAGTGGTAATGGTGTTATTCCACTTGAAGCTACTGCAAGTACAATAGTGCTATGTACTCGTAACAGTGATGTTAGTACTCTCCAAATAAATTTTTTACCTATGCCTCCATATCCATGCAAGAATAAGAACCCCCCCCCTCCCTCAAATCAGTAGATAGTGAAGATAGAATGACATTCAACACCTCTTTATATTCAACTGTAAGCATACTATGTAAACTTATGTACTCATTTAGAAGTGATTATTTATTGTAATTTAGTTTTTTTCAACTAAAACGATTTGGAAGAGTATCAAATGTAGAATCTGGAACTGGCATAGGAGGATATAATTGAAGAGCTCTTCCATTTATCTGTAAAATGTGGTCTATTTCTATCAAAGAATATGTATGTCTATAGTGATTTGTGAGTGTTAAATCTAGAATGTTGTGGAATATTGTTATGTAGCAGTAAAAAATAAAATCAATGCAATCATTATAATAATTTAGAGTAATTAAAAGATAGCAGTTACGGTGGAGAATGAACAGAATATATAGAACCCAGTAATAATTATGTTTTTTAGTCAGCATTATATAGTGTTATTGACCTAATGATGGTTTTATTGAAAAAAAAGTATATATAATAAGTGATTGTTTTATATAAATCACTATAATAACAATAGAGAAAGAATATCAATACAGGAGAAGTAGTTGTTTGTAGTGTTTGTGTTTATGTAGTTCTATAGAGAAGTCCAGATTCCATGGAATTTTGTATTAATATGTGAAAAGATATGCTGGGAATTTTTTGTACTACAATATAGTAAATATAATAGAATAGAAATATTTTGTAGTGAGTCTAAATGATAGCAAGTACAATCCATATTGAAGTGATATGTGACTAACAAATCTATAAAACTATAGATTACTGTTACAGAGCATTACAGAATAAAATAAACGCAGTCATTACAATAATTTATAGAAATTGTAAGATAGAAACTATGGTGGAGAATGAACAAAATAGATAGAATCCAATAATAATTATGTTTTCCAATCAACATTATATAGTGTTATTAACCTGATGACAGTTGTATTGCAAACAAAGTAGATATATTTAGTGAGTGTTTTATATAAAGCATTGTAATAACATTAGCGAAAGAATATCAATACAGAAGAAAAATTTGTTTGTAATTCTTGTGTTTATGTAGTTATATAAAGAAGACCAAATTCCATGTAATTTAGTATTAATATGTTAACAAAAATGCTGGTAAATTTTTTTACTACAATATACAAAATATCACAGAACAGAAATATTTTGCAGTAACCTTAAATGATAGCAAGTACAGTCCAGATTGAAGTGATCTGTGATGAAAAAATCTTTAAAATTGTGGACTAATATTACAGATGAGTGTAAAATAAAATTAACACAGTCATTATAATAATTTACATTAATTAAAAGATATAAACTATGGTAAAGAATGAACATAATTGATAGAACCCAATAATAATTATGTTTTTTAGTCAGCATTTTATAGCTTCATTTAGCCAATGAAAGTATTATTGTAGACAAAGTAGATATATTTAGTTAGTCTAGTATATAAAGCATTGTAACAACATTATCAAAAGAATATAAATAAAGGAGCATCATTTGTCTGTACTTTTTTTATATATGTTTCTCTATAGAGAAGAGTTGATTCCATGGGAAATAGTAATATTATGTAAACTGAACTGTTGTGATTTTTTTACTACAATGGACTAAATATAATATAATAGAAATAATTTGTAGTTAGATTAAATGATGGCGAATAAAATTGAGAATGAAGTAATCTATGTCTGTCAGATGTATAAAAATGTGGAATAATGTTACAAAGTGGTAGCAAATAAAAAGAACACAGTCATTACAAAAATTTAGAGGAATTAAGCAGTTACGAAACAAAGTGTGGACCTAGTATTTGTAGGTTCCTTCTTTGGGCATATAAAATGTATTCTAATAGTATGTATTTGGTTTCATGCCAGACAATGTCTGGGTGAGAAATGTTATTGGAGATTAACATGCTTGCATACATATTATCCTATTCCCCAAGCTGAGACCTCTTTTATAGATTCAATGAATTCTCTGTCATCTATCAGCAGTCCCATAGCAGAACATGCCTCTCTAAATGTACCATGAGTGATTTTGTTTACTATCTTGATATCTTCATACGAAGTTTCACCTTTGATTTTTGTTATAATTATCAGCAAGTAATAGAGCTCGTCAGTTGTTTGAGGCACGTAGTATAGTCTACCAATACAAAATCTCTACTTTAGGGGATTCCATTTCTTGTCTTGAGAGTGGAAGAAAAACATAGTTGGGTACTCTGCAAAAGTTAAACTTATACCTTTTGGGTATGATATATTTGCTTCAAACCAAGAGTTCAACATTATTTCAGAACTATTTCTATGATTTAATATATCTTCAATATTATCATTGTCAGAGTAGGTCACATAATTCTGTCCTGATAAATGGAAATGTAACCTCTCAACTGGTGGATATCTATAATGGATATCATAAGAAAAGATCCTCCAATAAGCATCACAAGGAGATATGCACTGACAATCATAATACATCTTTATCTTATCTACATTGTTATCTGACAAGTGTATTTTGTTACTCTCATAAAGTGTTATTGTAATATGATCATTTCCCTTGCTAATATACTTAAATAGGTATTTGATTGAAGATGGTTGGTTGTAAACTTCAATATTGAGATGAGTTTGATACTTTAATAGCAATATTGGATTGTATGGTACTACAAACTGATTATCTAAAGGCACATTATTTTTTAGAACAATTATTACATCATCCCTTTTATGATAAACAACATAACCATCATCATCAACTGTTGTATTTGCAATAATTTTTTTTTTGGATTTTTTTTTACATTTTCCATTTCTCGTATAAGGTGAAGAATGGTTAGCAGCACCGTAAGGGTCGTGGATCATAAAACATTTTACAACTTCATGTAGTATTGGGTAGGCAACTTTATTTCAAATTTCAGTGCAAATATAGTTGTTAACAGCTCTTGGATTGTTAAATTTGTTTTCAGGATAGAGAAATAATAGGATGTGCACACAAGGCAAGCCACATTTTTGAAACTCTTGGTTCGAACAACTACATTGGAAGAATAGGGTTATAGTTACATGGTAAAGGATGATATAATTTTAAATAATTAGGTAAACATAATGAGTAGTAACTATAAAGATTGTCATATTCCCATGACTTTCCAAAGAAACAACCTTCTCTTAAATCTTTCATTAGATGATCAACCTTAATATTGAAAACTCGAGATAATATGTGAGGGGAGTCTAGTGGATAAAGATTCTTATTTCTAATATACCGAGTAATCTCAAGACACATAGGGTTACATGTAAATGTCAAAAAAAATATGGATACCCTGTCCAATTATAAATTGATATTTCATCTCAGTAATGCTAGATCATATACCTTGGTCCACCAATAAATGTTGAAGGTAAAATGATGCGCTTCTTGTTGGAATACCCTTCTCAGACACCTCTAAGAAATTCATTTTTCAACCCATTGTACATATCTACACTCATTCGCTTTTGATTGAAGCGAATGAATGATAGTCTTTGATACTCAATTATCGTATAAGCATCAATAATAAATTGTTGCAATAGTCTTCTAGAATGTAGTAAATTTGAGGCATCATTTTCACGGAATTTTAAGTGAAAAGAGAAGTACTCTCTCATTGTCACCTTCCTTAGTTTAGAACTTGTTGTGAAAGGAGTTGGGCGATGCAATATGTTTTCAACATATCCATCACTACCACCTGTGAAAATCAAGGGATATTGTAATAGAAGATACAATGGGTGTATCTCATCAATTCTTTATAGATCCCTAGTTTTGGTTTGAATGATTATATCTCACTCTTGGTTGAGATCTTCAATGTCACTAACAATAAGCATTGCAATTTCAGAAGTATTTGGTAAGTTATATGTTGCAACATTTTTTTGTCTTCTTTTGAGAAGACGTAGCTTTGAAGTTGGAACTTCTTGAAGATCAATAACATACCTTGCACTTTTGAATTGTCGAGCTAAAGCATTGTTTTCATGAAGCATTTGTTGTAGGTTCACGACTATGTTGTAGTCAATAATAGATTGTACATTTTGATCATATGAGATACAAGTAGTAGTTATGTTAATAAAGATTTAGGAAAGGTTTGACAATGAAGTCCATAGAAATGAATTTTAGAGATACCTAAACTCGTGAACCCTTTTTTGACACTCATGTGTAGTATCATACACGTATAGTTGTGTGAACCTTGGGGGTTGTTCATCAGGTGGACATAAACTACCTATGTGATGGTAGTTTTGTCCATTCAACCTAAATATACATGGAGCTCAACCCTTGTTGAATGATCTATCGACCTTCTGACCCATTGATGTGAATGAAAACATTGAATTGTAAATATGCATGTGTTCTTTGGAATGCTCTGGCCTCGATAGAAGTTGGATTGAACAACAACATTTTTAGGTATTGGGGACAGAACAGTAGTAAGTTTAAAGAAATTTTTTCCATAGAGCAGCATAGAGAAAAACATGGTGTCACGACCCGTCCTCGGGGCCCGTGTCGTGACTACCCCAAACCCGCCTTCCATAGGTCAGGGGCTAGCGACTAGCACCAAAGGCGTATATCCCTAAGCTGAGAAGGCATTTCCTTTATGAAAGTAAACAAACACAACAGAGTATGCAAACTGAAGTAAGCACTAAGAAATATTGTATACAAAAGTAAATGCTGAAAGGAAAAGGGCTCGTAAATATAAGCCCAACAGTAAGTACAGTACAACTGAAAAGCTAATACAACTACAGTAAAGTAATACAGCAACCACTGAGTCGTCCTCTAGGAATCTCACCTGAAGGGTGGGTACAGATGGCCTCCTCAGCACCCCAGGTCCATCCATCCGCTCTATGTACGTCTCGCCAAGTGGTCCACCCCTGGGTACCGTCCAGCTCCACAAGTCTCCTCCTCGATCGGTGTTGTCCGTCGTCTGCATCCAACACAACATAGTGCGGGCATAGCCCGTGCAAGGGTGAGTATAAGATACTCAGTAGGGACCCCGATACCCCTGAAGGTATCCTAGAATCCATGAAGGATAAACCACAGAAGAAAGATACAATCATGAAGTATCAACCAACCCTGCTTAGGTATATGCCCATACATATACCTACGTCATCAATCACAGTTCGGGTCCAAATCTTGAGCCCAAGCACAACCCAGTCCACACAGGAAAGAAGTCAATCACATCGTTGATAATGATTGAAAGTAAAGACTCAGCTCACATAGGTATACATCTTTCGTATAGCGATAGAAATGATCAGATGTAGTCACTGATTCATCTAAGTTGTCAGACCCACATAGGATACTAGACCAGCTAAGCTGTCAGACCCACTCAGGATACTAGACCATCTACTCTGTCAGACCCACTCCGGATACAAGTACATAAGTCAAACTGTCAGACCCACTTAGGATACAAGTACAATAGTCATCGTTGTCGAACCCACGGAGGATTCCAGTATAGTTATCATTGTCACTGTCGAACCCATGGAGGATTCCAGTATAGTCTCGTTGTTGTCGAACCCACAGATGATTCAGTCTAATCTCATCGCTGTCGAACCCACGGAGGATTCAGTCCAGTCTCGTCGTTGTCGAACCCACGGAGGATTCAGTCCAGTCTCGTCGCTGTCGAACCCATGGAGGATTCAGTCCAGTCTCATCGTTGTCGAACCCACGGAGGATTCAGTCCAGTCTCATCATTGTCGAAACCATAGAGGATTCAGTCCAGTCTCTTCACTATCAAACCCATGGAGGATTCCAGTACAGTCTCGTTGCTAACGTCACCGAACCCACAGAGGATTCCAGTACGGTAGTTGTTGTAGTCGCAGCTAGCTCTAGGGTTTCTACACACAACACGCTTGATTCCAGGAGGGTCCGCTCCTTGAGCAACGGGGTTGATACATCAAATATCACAAAGTCTAGAGTTGATGTATCCCAAAGTTCTGTCTCGTCAAAAGAAACCCAATGCGACAGACGGTGCGTCAATCGGACGCCCGGTCTGAGAGTTATTGGTTTTTTCGTTCCAGGGGCCCGGTCAGAAATACGCTCGTTCCAAACCTAGACATCTTCCAAAGTTGTCCAAAACTCACTTAGAGTATCGCAAAATTACCGCCTCATCGTAAGGGTCCCAGTGTCGCAGACGGCGCGTCGATCGGACGCACGGTCGTGAAGTTATTTTCATTTAAGTGAAACGGGCCCGGCCCGTCAAGCTCGGTGGGCTGGCGAGTCGGCCCGTACTGGCTCGGTGGGTCCAACCCGGCTAAGGGGTCAGCCCAGCCCGATAATGCGTGGCCCGGCCCGGTGGGGCACGGTCCGGCTTGTGGCAGGCAGCCCGGCCCGCGCAAGGGCGCGGCCCGGCTCGGCCAGCTATTGGTCGCGGTTCGGCCCCCCATCTTCCCAAACCGATGGCGTCGAGCGGTGTCACCCTCCTGCCCGGCCGGCCGAAGCCGGCCGGCTTCTACAGCGCGAGTGGCCCGCTTGGGCGGGCCGCTGTCCTCTGCACACAGCGCCAGCGGCGCCGCGGCCTCTTCTAACCCGGTTGGTCGACGAGCCGGCCGGTTCGCCCGCCGAAGCGGCCCACGGAGAGTGGGCGGCGGACCTCCACAGCACGGCGCCATGGGGCGTCGCAGTTCCACCAGCCCGGCCAGCTACGGCCAGCCAGTTCTTCTTCGGCCGAGCGGCCCACGGTTGCGGGCCGCGGTTTTTCTGCACGCGACCAGCGCGCGGCCGCCACCTTCACTCATCGTCGCCTCTTCCAACACCGCCTCCTTCACGAATAAAATCAGGAAACATCGGAGGGTCATCGGGCCGTGTTCGTTTGGCCCGCGCCCTCTGCGTTAGGCGGTAGTAGTTGGCTGAAGACATTCCAACAGATTCAACATGAACAAGATAATTAATTCATATAGAATTATACAAAACCCCTACCTCGATTATGACGTTGCACATCGTCGAGCCGCGGAAAGAGGATTCGAAGATGACGTCGGGGTGCATCCGAGGAGGAAGCGTAGTCGACGTTCCTCGCAGACGATGTCTTCTCCCTTGACACGGAGGAAGAAGAAAGGATGAAGTTCTTCGTGTTCTTCACATTCCTCACTAGATGAAAAAACCTCCTCCTCTCCTTAATTATCCCAAAATTCCCCCACCAATATTTGCCAACCAATATAATAATAAGGCCCTCCCATAATATAACATTGCCATGAATTTCAAATTAATTCAAAATGAAAATTGAATTAATTAAGGCATTTGTGTTGGCAACATTAATGGGAGGAAGATGGAGAGGCTCCACATTTAAGTGGAAGTCCATAGGTTAAAAGAGGGTTTAAGAGAGTTAAGGAAGGAGTTGAAAGGTTAGGGGCTTGTGTGGGCCCCACCCTTAATTAGATCCTCCCAAGGGAAGTGATGTGGGGTGTGGGCCCCACCTCCAACTTCCCTTTGGAGGAAATAACCACCACATAAAAAAATTGTGTAACTCAACAAATTATTTAAATTATTAAAAAACCCCAAAATAAAACTTATCCTCCCGTCCAAACACAACTGCGGTAAAGGTCCCCTTAGATGAATACCGACGTTGCGAGTTCATCGGTGTCCTCGGATTTCAATTTCGAGCACCGGTTCAAAAGATAGAAAAAACTCGCATGTACGTTTACTGAACGTACCCGAACAAAACTTCAGATATTGATTCTGGGCACACCGGGCCTCGAAATCAGGCGCCTTTAGAAACTTCAGACTCGTAAAATTCCAAAGAATTAAGAAAAAAAATTCCATGAAATTTTCAGGTCTTTACATTACTCCCACCTCAGGGATTTACGTCTCCGTAAAGCTACAACATACACTAGGGAAATAAATGGGGGTACTGAACATGCATCTGAGCCTCCCGATCTCATGTGCTCTCCTGGAGGTTCCCGTGCTGCCAGCTAATGCGCACCAGAGGAATCGACCGTCCACATAGAACCTGCTCCTGTCGATCATCGATCTCCACCGGAACCTCTGTGAATGTCTCCTTGTCATCGATGTCCAGCTCCCCGTGGTTGATGATGTGGGTTGGGTCGTGCACGTATCTCCTCATCTGAGATACATGGAAGACTTCATGCACCCGATGCAACTGAGGTGGAAGGGCTAGGTGGTAAGCCACCTCACCTACTCTGCTAAGGACCTGGAAAGGCCTGATGAAGCATGGATATAACTTTCCGCCCTAGATAAATCTCCGTAGACCTCATCGAGGTGAGACCCGTAGGAAGACGTGGTCTCCATCCTTGAACTCCAGTGGTCTCCGTCTCCTATCAGCATAGGAATTCTGTCTGCTCTGTGCAGTCTTCATCTACTCCTGGATGATCTTCACCTTCTCCGTCGTAGCCTGCACCATCTCTGACTTGCTGAAGTAGTGGAGGAGTGACTGTGAGGGACTGCAGAAAGGCTGCTTCATCCCTATCCACAAAGGATATCTGCAACGCTGCCAGCTGCTATGTCGCCTCTCCTAGCAGCTGAATGCCTGATCTTCTACTGAGAGCATCTGTTACAACATTTCCCTTCCCAGGAGTATAGACTATCTCAAAGTCTTAGTCCCAGAGGAACTCAAGCCAATGTCATTGTCTCAGGTCTAGGTCCTTCTACAAGAAGACACACTTGATACTTTTGATATTAGAGTAAATCGTTCGCTAAATGAACTATGGGTGTGACTAGCCATTTTTAAAGAACTCTATTATACCCTTTTTCTCTTACGTCCTACAAGAGCTGCTAATATTTCTCCTTTGCCGAAAAGATAAATCTGGTATCATCCCCTGTATGAACCACGTTCTTTGCCTAATACAATAAATCCTGACATGAACAGTACTATTTCATGCCATGGACGACGTCGTAAGGCCTCGACGCTACTACCAAGAGATCCAACCATTACTCTCACCTCCAAGGGTCGAGTCACACTGTCAGCAGTAGTGTGTAGTCACTGGGTCTCCTCCAGTAGGAATCTCAAATGTGAGAGTCAAGTCAACAGTTTTAACCGAAACCTCTCAGTATCAACCATACAAAAAGGTAGGAAAGAAAACATCACATGGACAAGTTTTTTTTATTACAGCGGCTCAAAGTACAAAGACACAAAGCAACCACAAAAAACGACAACAATGAAGCTAGTCCCGCTCTTGTCCACTTGCTGCTCGATTAGCTCTTCTGCCACGTCTGCCCGCTCCCGGCGGACCTCCACGGTCGAACCTCTGCCTCCGCCTGGAAGGTTCCTCTACTGCTTGTTTCTCATCTGTTGGATGGGTCGGGCAGTCTCAAGCCATGTGACTCTACCCACCGCATGCATAGCATTGCCTTCTCCTTGTATAGCCGGCTCTGTTTCGTGTGCCCCGCACAATTGAACCTGTATCCTGAGGTCACCCACCTGTTGGCCTAGTCCACTTGGACTTCTGTGTCAACTGTCTACTTTCGTCTGTAGAAGACTCCGCTACGTGTCATTCTACGGAGGGTCTTGCCGCTGGTGACTGCTCAGCGAGAAAACTCTCCACTAGAAGGGATCTCTCCAGCACCCCCGCCTGCGTCGAGATATTGAGGGATATCATCAAAGCCCTGATCTCATGCTTGAGTCCCTGCTCGAAGCTCCGGGCCCTGAATAACGGGTCTCGTACCATATACTTGGAGTAGCATGAGAGGTCAGTGAATATCGTTGAGTACTGAGTTACTGTCATGTTACCCTGCTGTAGATGAAGTAACTCCTAAATCCACACCGCACGAAGGGTGGCTGGTACAAACTCTGCCCGAAACAGGCTCTCAAAGTTTTTCCAGAGTAGTGATGCCTCTTCATGTACCTGGAGCATCAAGCTCCACCATCTACATGTCGCTGCATGCAGGAGACTCGCGGAAAGGATCACCATGAGGTCGATCGGTGTCCCTACCAATCTGAAAACCCTGACGATGGCCTCCAGCCAATCCTCAGCTATCTGTGGGTTCGTCTCTCCGTGGAACCTGGGCGGCCTTTGTTGCTGGAACTCGTGCAATGCACTCAGACAGCGTGCACTCTCTGCTGCTAGGGCTGGTGGTATCGGTGGCCCAGCGGATAGTAGTACCGCTGGTGCCTCCGTTGTGATGGGGACCTGCACCGAGGCCTCATCGCTCTGTGGGCTACCATCTCATACGTAACTCAGAACCCTAGTTGGATGCCTTCGTGGGGCCATCCTGAAAAGGAACTGGTGCGACACGGTTTAAATAGTATACCTGGTGAGCTGACACAAAGTAATCACAAAGAAAACTTTTGAAACACACATGCAATCAGTGTTTTCGTGCACTGAGTCGGGAATCAGAGGTCAGAGTCCTGGTGTATGGATACGTCGGCCGCCGCACCAACACTGGACTCCCTGGACTGAAAACCACACTCAATACTCTTAACATTATTTCTTCACATAAAAGAATGGTCAGAGTCCTGAGTTATGCGGTAGAACCGACTCCTTTGATACCAATTTGTCACAACCCATCCTCGGGGCCCAAGCCGTGACTACCTCAAGCCCGCCTTCCATAGGCCAGGGGATGGCGACTAGCACCAAATGCATATATCCCTAAGCTGTGAAGGAATTTCCTTTATGAAAGTAAACAAACACAACAGAGTACGCAAACTGAAGTAAGCACTAAGCAATACTGTATACAAAAGTAAATGCTGAAAGGAAAAGGGTCCAGAAATACAAGCCCAACAGTAAGTACAGTACAACTGAAAATCTAATACAACTATAGTAAAGTAATGCAGCAACCACTGAGTCGTCCTTCGGGAATCCCACCTGAAGGGTGGGTACAAATGGACTCCTCAGTACCCCAGGTCCGTCTGTTCTCTCCGTGTACGTCTCGTCAAGTGGTCCACCCCCGGGTACCATCCAGCTCCACAAATCTCCTCCTCGATCAGTGTTGTTTGTCGCCTGCATCCAACACAACTTAGTGTGGGCATAACCCATGTAGGGGTGAGTATACGATACTCAGTAGGGACCCCGAGACCCCCGAAGGTCTCCCAGAATCCACGAAGGATAAACCACAGAAGAAATATACAATCACGAAGTATCAACCAACTCTGCTTAGGTATATGCCAATACATATACCTAAGTCATCAATCACAGTTCGACTCCAACTCTCGATCCCAAGCACAACCCAGACCATACAGGAAAGAAGTCAATCACATCGTTGATAATGATTGAAAGTCAAGACTTAGCTCACACAGGTATACATCTTTCGTATAGTGATAGAAATGATCAGATGTAGTCACTGATTCATCTAAGTTGTTGGATCCACGTAGGATACTAAACCAGTTAAGCTGTCGGACCCACTCAGGATACTAGAACAGCTACTCTGTCGGACCCACTCAGGATACAAGTACAGAAGTCAAACTGTCGGACCCACTTAGGATACAAGTACAGTAGTCATCACTGTCGAACCCATAGAGGATTCCAGTACAATTGTCGTCATCGTTGTCGAACCCACGGAGGATTCCAGTACAGTCTCATTACTGTCGAACCCACAGAGGATTCAGTCTAGTCTCGTCACTATTGAACCCACAGAGGATTCAGTCCAGTCTCGTCACTGTCGAACGCACGGAGGATTCAGTCCAGTCTCGTCGCTGTCGAACCCACGGAGGATTCAGTCCAGTCTCGTCGTTGTCGAACCCACAGAGGATTCAGTCCAGTCTCGTCGCTGTCGAACCCATGGAGGATTTAGTCCAGTCTCGTCCCTGTCGAACCCATGGAGGATTCTAGTACAGTCTCGTTGCTAACATCGTCGAACCCACGGAGGATTCCAGTACGGTATTCATTGCATTCGCAGCCAGCTCTAGGGTTTCTGCACATAGCACGCTCGATTCCGGGAGGGTCCGCTCCTCAAGCAAAGGGGTCGATACATCAACTATCATGAAGTCCAGAGTTTATGTATCCCTAAGTTTTGTCTTGTCAAAAGAAACCCAACGTGACAGACGACGCGTCAATCGGACGCCCGGTCTGAGAGTTATCGGTTTTTCTATTCCAGGGACCCGGTTGGAAATACACTCGTTCCAAACTCGCTAATCTTCCAAATTTGTCCAAAACTCACTTATAGTATCGAAAAAGGACATCCTTGTCATAAGGGTCCCAGTGCCGCAGACGGCGCGTCGATCGGACGCACGGTCGTGAAGTTATTTGCATTTAAGCAAAACGGGCCCTGCCCGTCAAGCCCGGTGGGCTGGTCGGTCGGCTCGTCCTGGCTCGACGGGTCCGACCCGGCTAAGGGGTCGTCCCGACCCGATAATGTGTGTCCTGACCCGGTGGGGCACGGTCCGGCCCGTGGCAGGCAGCCCGGCCTGCGCAAGGGCGCGACCCGGCCCGGCGGGGCGCGGCCCGACCCGGTTGGGTGTGGCCCGGCCCGACTGGCGCGGCCCGGCCAGCTGTTGGTCGTGACCCGGCCAGTTGTTGGTCGCGGCTCGGCCAACTGGTCGAGCGACACGGAGCGGGGTGGGGGGCGTCTTTCCGAACCGGAAGCGCCGCCCTCCTTCCCGGCCGGCCGAAGCTGGCCGGCTTCTCCAGCGCGAGCGGCCCGCTTAGGGGGGCCGCTGTCCTCCGCACGCGGCGCCGCGGCCTCCTCCAACCCGGTCGGTCGATGAGCCGGCCGGTTCACCCGCCGAAGCGGCCCGTGGAGTGCGGGTCGCGGATCTCCGTAGCACGGCGCCATGGGGTGCCGCGGTTCCACCAGCCCGGAAAGAGGATTTGAAGACGACGTCGGGGTGCATCCGAGGAGGAAGCGTAGTCGACGTTCCTCGTGGACGATGTCTTCTCCCTTGACGCGGAGGAAGAATAAAGGATGAGGTTCTTCGTGTTCTTCACGTTCCTCGTTGGATGAACAAAGCTCCTCCTCTCCTTAATTCTCCCAAAATTCCCCCACCAATATTTGCCAACCAATATAATAATAAGGCCCTCCCATAATATAACATTTCCATGAATTTCAAATTAATTCAAAATGACAATTGAATTAATTAAGGCATTTGTGTTGGCAACATTAATGGGAGGAAGATGGAGAGGCAACACATTTAAGTGGAAGTCCATATGTTAAAAGAGGGTTTAAGAGAGTTAAGGAAGGAGTTGAAAGGTTAGGGGCTCATGTGGGGCCCACCCTTAATTAAATCCTCCCAAGGGAAGTTATGTCGGGTGTGGGCCCCACCTCCAACTTCCCTTTGGAGGAAATAACCACCACATAAAAATAATTTGTGTAACTCAATAAATTATTTAAATTATTAAGAAACCCCAAAATAAAACTTCTCCTCCCTTCCAAAGGCAACTGCGATAAATGTCCCCTTAGACGAATACCGACGCTGCGAGTTCATCGGTGTCCTCAGATTTCAATTCCGAGCACCGATTCAAAAGATAGAAAAACCCTCACGTACGTTTACTGAACGTACCCGAACAAAACTCCAGATATTGATTCCGGGCACACTGGGCCTCGGAATCAGGAGCCGTCAGAAACTACGGACTCGTAAAATTCCAAAGAATTGAGAAAAAAAATCCATGAATTTTCCAGGTCTTTACACATGGGTTTTGTCTGTTGCTGCATTTCCTATTTCTCTCATCGAACCACATTAAAGCTTGACAATATTGACAGATGTTAGAAGGGTCTCCAGTATCTGAATATCTTGAGTGAACATTAAAAAAATGTAGAAGCTATTATTCAGAAAGCACAATTAGTAGTGGGTAGTTGTTGCCTTTTTGTTGTAGCATTAATGTACGTCCAGTAACTAAACTAGCTTGTGTTATCTGCAATTTGTTGTTCTACCGAGTTGCCTGCAGTAACCAACAAAACGTAAATTTGTAGTGCCATAAATAATACGAAAGTGATTAATGTTTGTACTTAAACGTTTACATCAACATACCTATATAGTTTTTTGTATGATGTATGACCCCATTTATGTATGCATGTGTTCCTGAATTATCAGAAGTTGGTGTTTCATGAGAAAACAATTGTTGTCTAGAATCTAGAAGTATTTGTATAAAACAATTTAGTATTCTATTATTTATATATATATATATATATACGTGTGTGTGTGTGTGTGTGATCTTGGCCAACGAGCCTGTACCCGAGTGGTAAGGGCTCCTGCTTAGCATCCAAGAGACCCAGGTTCAAAACCGGGTGGAGGCGAATTTACGGGGTATTGTAGCAGTAATGTAGCAGTCACTGTAGCAGTTACTGTTCGATATTGTAGCAGTCGGAACTAATCACCCGATTTGGGCCTTCGGGCCACCGGTTTGGGTCTACGGGTCTCAAGGGCCTTCGGGTCATCAAAGGCCTTCGGGCCACAGGGCCTTCAGGCCATGTAGACCATGGAGTAGCCCCCCAGAAGAGGATCAGAGCAACAAGAGTAGTAGCCACCAAAAGCAGAGCTAACCGGATTGGAAAAATGAGAGGGTATGACAGCCACCATCGGGACCAGGCACCGTACAACTTTGTACGGGGCAATGCTAGCCGATCAGCAATGCAAGGTGGGGAGTCAGGTGATCAATGACGCAGAAGCTAGGGAGGGGCAGTTCAAGTGGGTTGGGCCTATGTGTCATGTATTGGGCATGGTATTCCTCTAGGCCTTCGGGTCATGTATTGCGGGTCAGCTGGACCTTGTGCCTTGGGCATACGGGTCATGTACGGGTTTCCCTTCAACCCTTAAAAGGGGGATTATCCATAATAAAATAAAAAAGATGGCCTTCGGGCCATTCAGGGGGGTGTGTGTGTGATCTTGTATACTTGTGTTAAATTTGACAACATACCTATACATGACAAAGTATTATAGTCCCCATGAACTGTACAAGTAAATCTATCTTAGTTGGTAGGGGAAATCGTAAGAAATAACACTTTATTAACGAGCATGGAAATATGTAAAAGCATGAGTCGTGTTTACCTTGTTGAGAAGGCAGGTGATGAATCTGATAGATTGTTTTCGTTAGTCACGATAGCTACCGAAATTATCGAGGAAACTGTTAGACGATGAATAGCTCGATTGTATGACCTACATTTTGTTCGGAATAGAACAGTAACGTCATACTTATAGAATGGAAGCAGAGATTGTCTGAAGGCATCCAACCTTTTCTTTCGCTTGTTTAATCTTGCAGAAATTATTGTCGGAGTTGCAAATTGTTGATGCACTGTGTATGAAGAAGTTAAAAATGACTAATTTGTGTTAGTCTGTAATGTAGTTAGAAGTATAGGGCTTTAGACGGTCAAATTTAAATAGAACTAACCATTGATAGATAAAGGTGTTAATGACGTGTGTGTGACTCCACTTTTGATGCCATTTATAGAAAGTGGTTTGCTTATTGGAGTACCAGATAGATTGATAAATGTCATTGAAGAATTTTCAATAGATGTCGACACTATTATTGTGATAGTTGTAAGTTATACAACTACTGAAAGAATGATAACAGATAAAACATTTTGAACTGAAAATAATAGAAAACTCACAATTGTTTTGTCGTTCCTTCGTTAGTTGTCTCCTTTGAAACCTTGCATCTCTAGAGGTTGATAGACAATGCATGTTTGGATTGGTTTTCTTTATATATAAGTGTCAAGGTGTGCAGTGAAATCATTTTCTGCAAAGTGGATAGTAAAGGCAAACATCAAACTGGCTAAAGATGTAATTGCACAACTTTATATTACTATTATAAAGAGACGCATTAAATCTGCAACTAAGAAACAGTGGAATCTGTAACTAAGAAACATAGGAAGTTATGTATTGAATAAAATAAGATAGGCATAGGGTTGTGTGATATGATCTGGTGTAATAGAAACTTGACAGTTTTGTAATTGCAAGCAGTTATGTCCATAGTCAGACTGTAGTTCAAAGATGTTGTACGAGTCACAATAGTGTCAATTTAGTAGCAGCTACATGGTAACCTAAAATGGCATACCTACCGATGAAGAATACTTTATTTTGAAAACAGGCCCGTATTAGGTGATGTAAAATTAGACTACCTCAATGCAGGAAGAGTTTTGTCTTCCAATAATATTGAATGAACAATTTAGCCTGAATTCCACGAGTAGTGGTTGTGCAGAAGATGAAGATGATCCCTTGTCAGGTGCAATGGGTCGCGCAGATCTTGGTAGCTGGATTATGCAGAGACGATTGACTATTGTGAGTTTCAAAGTTTGGTTGGCAGTAATAGGAATGTTAACACTGCAGAGAGATGACTTGGCGTCAATATGTACCTGAACGGACTTGCAAAGGATGGGAGGAAAATGCCTTAGTTTATAACACTGTTTCACCGTCGTCAATCGCTGGAGTAGTTTAGGGTTTCCGGATCTGGAAGACGGGGTTGTAGTAGGTAGGGTTACTGGGAGCCGATTCTGAGCGACGACCACAACGACCAGGAGGCAGTTGAAGATTTACGGTAAATGGCATAGCAATGGAACGAAAACACTATCCGTAGACGACGTATCAGTCGAAGAAAACTAAGAGTTGTAAGCGTCAGATGTACTGGTAAACGACGGTAAATTTGAAAAAAAATTAGGCGTAGATGGCCTGAGGTGGATGGTGCGCGGTAACCCTAGGATCGTCAGGTTGAAGATGGAGATCAAAGATGGTGATAGAAGATGGAGGTAGTCAATGGAGGTAGAAGATGTGCGATAACCCTAGTATCGTCGGCTGGTTGGGAGAGTGGAAAACACGAATGCGAAAGCGGGTAGGGTCAGGAAATTAGGAAGGCTTTGAGTAGGAGACGTGGTACATTTGTATGGGGACACGTAAGCCCGAAAGAACCCAGGTTTCGTAAATATAGTAGATATATATATATAGTTAAATTAATATATATATATATATATGTATATATATTTATTTGTATATTAATATATATTTATATATATTTATTTAGTTATATTTGTTTATCCGTGTATTTATTTTTATATTAATAAGATTAGTTTTAAATACACTTATAAAATATGTTTTTTGTGTGTGTTTATAAATAAATAATTAAATACATACATATATACAACATACACATACATGCATGTATGCTGTATATATGTGTATCTGTAAGTATAATTATACATATTTATATATATTATATATTCATATGTATATTCATATGTTAGAATATATAGATAATATATATCAGTTTGTTAATACACACAGACACTAATAACACACACACACATCATATAGGTATATAAATATTAATATACTTGTATTTTAAATAAAATGGATATTATAAGGCTTATATATTGAGAAATATACTTTATATGTGAATATGTTTAATTAATTATTTTAGATCTTTTGTTAATTTTGTGTGTCTTCAAATTGTTATTAAATGATTATTATTCGATGATAATTTAAATTATTAATTAATAATATTTTTTAAATATTTTATAAGTCATTTTCACCAGATATCTTATATATTAAATGTAAATGTCTATTTATACATATCTAAAACATATTTAAAAAATATATATTATATTTATATTAATATAAATATATTTATATATCAATATATTATTTTTAATGTTTTTTTTTGAAATATACCATTTATCAGCGCTAGTAAAAAAAACGATGATAAATGAGATTCATTTATAAGCGTTAGTAAAAAAACGGTGATAAATGAGGTCCTTTTAAAAGTGTTAAAAAAAGCGTTGATAAAGGGGGTACATTTATCAGCGTTAAAAAAATGATGATAAAATAGTATTTTTAACATTTTTTTAGCGCTGTTAAAAGTACCATTTATCAGCGTTTTTTTAGTGTTGTTAAAGGATAACGCTGTGAAAACCCGTTTTTGTGGTAGTGTGTTGAATTTGATAAAAATTTAAAATTGGTCTTCCACCCGACGCTTATGCCACGTCCTCAAAATCTTCAATAGTTCGGGATGAGCAGTGCAATGGAGGTCGATGATTCGACAAGAGTTGACTACTGAGTTGGGTCAGAGGCAATTGTATATTTATTTTTCAGTTGCACTGTACATGCATCAGCCAAATGGTCACCATATTAATGTATTTTATGACGTATGTGATGTATATTTGTTGATGATGTTCCATTATGAATGCATATATTATGTATTTTGTATTTAATATTAGTGCATGTTACATGTCACAATACACATGTTTGTCTTTTCCTTCCAGAATTTATCGTTTCATCACCGTTGATAATATCCCAATTTGGTATCGGTTAAGACCCTGCGGGTACAACTAACATCATCCGTGGTCACTGGGCCCAACATCCGTCCAAATTTTCACTGCTGCCCACCCGCCGCATCGCCGCATCGCCGCATCGCCGCCTATGTCCGGAAAAAGGTCGCAAACACGGGGCCGTCACGATCTCCATGTCCCGCGAGTCCTGCCACGTATCCACGACCGGTGCAGACTCTTTGAACTTCCTGAAGTTGGCGGCGACGTCGATGCGGCGTGGGGTATTTTTGACCTCTTGCCACACCGACACCGGGTTACTTCGCCGTTAGGGTTTTCTCTCTTCACTCTTAGAGTTTCTTACTCATTCCGTTCATGCGTCTCTTTATTTGGAATCTTTGATCATTTAATCCTCTAATTATTCTTCTAGGTTCTTTGGCTTGTATGTTCATGCTACCGTTTTTTCGCTCGAACACGGCACCCCGTCATTCGAATTCCCAAATAAAGGTTTCCCTCCGCAGATATTTTTGAATCCGTTCTCCATAATAAAATGCAGATCTCTAGATCCGGGAACTCTGTTTCCCCAGAAGAAAAAGGCTCAGAAACCCGTGAAAACGCCGGGAAGGTCTCCGCGTCTGCACATGATGGTTTCGCAGGCGACGATCTCGTGCTTGATATTTCTGGGAGAAGTTTGGAGCTGTCGCTGTTGGGCGAGGATAATGAATCTGTTGAGGGGCTGTATTTCTACAAGAACGCAGTTAATTTAATTCCAAAGAGTCTGGGAAGGCTTACGCGGTTGAGGAAGCTGAAATATTTTGCTAACGAAATCAATGTTTTTCCAGCGGAGTTTGGTAATTTAGTTGACCTTGAATACCTTCAACTGAAGATTTCTTCTCCGGGTTTAAGTGGCTTGCCGTTCCATAAACTGAAGGCTTTGAAGGAGCTGGACCTGAGTAATGCACCTCCCCGGTCTACTGTCTTGCCAGTACTGAGCAATATATCGGGGCTCAAGTGTTTGACTAAGCTTTCCGTTTGTCACTTTTCAATTAGGTAAGCGTTGACATTTTCCTTCCTAGGGCTTTTACTGTGAACCTAAATCTTCTAAACTGTCCACACGCGACTATGCATGAAATTCCGGCCATTGAATTTTTGAACCCAGATCTTTGTTGTCATTTCTTAAACAGCTTTGTGCTCCGACCAATAATGCTCGAATAGTAATATTCTTATGGTCTGTTTGGAAGTTTGTTTGGGAGATTTTTTTAAGTGTATGGGATGGTCATTAAGAGTCATCTTAACCCCATCTTGCCCTCCTATCTCGATTTTTTTACAACCTCCAAATCAGGGGGTGAGCGATGGAATGAACCCATAATATGACTTTATAATATTTAAAAAAATATAAAAAACAAATGAGATAAAAAATATAATCATAATTTTGAAAACTATAAATACAGATTTAGTTTATTGCATTTATTTTATATATTTTTTAAAATAATAATTGAGATGGACCCTTCAATTCCATTATAAAACTGACAAGCAATGAAACATTTAATTCCATTCTATACCATCCCATCCCATAATGTTCCATCTATGACGATTCCATTCCATCCCCAAAAAACTCTCAATCATAGCCTTAGGATAGAGTTATGCTGCATTCCCAATTTTTTCCAAATGAAAGCTTTTAGATATGTGAGAGGGATTAATGCGACACCTCTTTACTAGTCTTATAAGACACATTACCATGAATAATATGATTCAACAATTGAACACTCAAACAAATGACAAACTCCTAAACCATCCTAAAAATTCTAAGCCCCCAACCTCAATCATCGTGCACCTTTGTGAAAGTCTAACTGATCTCACAACCATGAGATATCTATTATGCCAAGGAAAACACATAGCAGAAATAACTTCGGTTGGCCTAAAGACTTGCATCCACATACATTGTAGCAAAACCGTCAATTATGCTCTAAAGACAGGCATAGTTGGTACAACAGAGCTCCCAATTAGGGAATATCCAAACACATCGCAAAGGATCCATGTTTAATTCTCCTATGTGCACTCAACCTAACAGGCCAATGAGATTATTTTTGGATCTTTAATCACTTAACCTTGTACAATTCAACGCTGGAATAATAAATGTGTTAAACTCGAAACCCTGCGACCACCGTAAGGAGGATTCTTTGTCAACTGGAACTACGTACACTTGAGGTTCTGTGCAACGGAACCCGATCCTCTAGAAGTTCCTTCACCACTCATCGCACAAAGTCGTCCTTCGACCACACAAGCACACTCACATACATTCAAAGTAACCAAAATACATTCAACAAAAATACACAAAGCAGGAAAGAACACAAGCAATTACGTGCTTATAGGACATTGTGTCCTACGTGCACGGGCGAAACACCACTGCTTATTTCCATTATAACTAGAAGATACAGGTGATTACAAATAGATTACAAAAGACAGGTGATCCTCACCAACTTCTCAGCTCCACAATTAATGCTCTGCATCAATTCACTTAGCATTGAGGTCCCACACACTTATATTCTAAGTGCCATCCGGTTAATAAGTGACACCCGCTCCCCTAAAATCTCAGTCAACACATCTTGACCGCCTCAGCCGGAGTACCAACCGCCCTTTGTTCGCTGAACTTCTGGACCTCCAACACTCCATCGTAACACCATTGGAAGAAGTGAACTTCCGATGATCCCGTTGTCCTTGGAGAAGACCCGATGCTGCTGTTTGCACACTGCATCGCTTCAATTGAAAGGAATTATTTTTCACAATAATTAGTTTATTGAACGAGTCAAAGGAAACCGTTACAAGATTGATGACCATAAATACTCTAATTTTCATTTTGGACAATTAGTGAACAAGTTGCGCCTCTAACTTTGTTATAACAAATTACCAAACAAGAATAGATTGCAATGTCTTCTAGGATAGTCCACCCGCTCGGGAAAGAGCTCCACTCACTCTAGAGTAGACCCCAACTGCTTTTGAACAAATTTCACCAAATTTGATTTACCCACATCCTTAAAAGATTAAGCAAATTAAAATTTTAACATCAACAAAAGTCCGCAAGTCCACCTGTTTCTTTTTTGATGTTCCTTCAAACCTATTCAAAATCTTCTCATGTATGCTCCCCAAACATGATGAAGCTAGAAATCTTGACCGTCAAATTTTCAACCTCAATCTTTGTTGTTGTTTTTTCAATAATTTTGTGCTCCAAATGAAGGATTTTATATCAATTGTAGGGATCGTCGTGATACATTCTTATCACTCTTAGACAGAATACCCATGAATTATACCATCCGTCAAATGGAAACACAAGCAAAATTGCGAACTCTATACCATCCTAAAAAACAAAAGGCCTTTGATACCGATTGCTGCACAACATAGTGGAAGTTTGGCCTATCTCACAACTGTGAGCTAGCTATTAATAAGAAATAAATATTACAATATAAGTTGAGGGAAACATGCTCAAAATATAGCGTGATTCGGTTTAAGGACTTATATCCATTGGCAACACAACTGTTGGGACCAAAAGTGTTTGGTGCTGGATCTGGTGTTAATCTTTGGATATGTTAATCACTATTTGTTTTCAAGCACTGAAGAAGCATTCCTATAATACCCAGTGATGTGTAGATAGAAGATCTGGAGAAATGCACATGGAAGCATTGCAATTGTGGAGGAATACCAAGAGACACCTTGATTAATATCTCTATCATGGTCATGGAAATGGTGCGCTTTGATTTTAAGAAGGTTGAAGTTGGAATGGGGTTGAAATGAGAAGGTTGGATTATATTATGGAAGTGGCAAACAAAAATCACGACGTAAGGCAATGGGCCATGCTGTGATCGGAGTCGAAGCTCGGAAAATGGTAAAGCCCCCTCTCACGTAAGATCCTTTTTTTGTGAGATTTTGAGATGAGGAGTTGGTTGTGATGTTTGGGTGATGGCCATGCCACAAAGTGCTGAATATTGTAAGAGTCATTCACGTTGTGGGAGGGATGGTCGCGCCGTGACCAGAGTGATGATTGGAATTTGGTTAAGTTTCAATAGTGATCGGAGTGATGAGGAGTTGGTTGTGATGTTGGGGTTATGGCCATGCCACAAAGTGCTGAATATTGTAAGAGTCATTCACGTCGTGGGAGGGATGGTCGTGGCGTGACCGGAGTGATGATTGGAATTTGGTTAAGTTTCAATAGTGGCCCATGCATAATAATTATCAGGGAAGAAGCATAAGTTTTCTTACTTTGCCATATTTGGAGTTCTTGGGTTACACACCACAACATAGGTGGCCACGCCGCAAAGTTGATAGGGCATATTTCAGTGGTTCTGGAGAATTGGAGTTTCTTACACCACGGACGAAGCACCGCGCTGCAATAGGTCATATTGTAAAATAAGATTGGGAAGGCCACACCGTGAGATGACGACCGCCCCATGAAGCAAGCTGAGATGAATTTCAATGACATTGGTTATTTGGAGACCTCCACACCGCGGAGGATGATTGCACAGCGACCTGTCAAAAAGAAAGGGGTTGGTGCCACGAAGCAGTGGACCACGCCACAATGTATTGTTTGTGCTGTGGAGGAGGTATTTTTTTGTAGAATCCGAGACTATAGGTCTTTACAGCGGCAACGGGCTTAAGGGGGAGATATGATCCATGAGGTATATGCATTCAAAGGAGATGAATGCATAGTGAGAAGGTGTTTGTGCTGAAAGAAGATATGTATGAGCTGGAAGGAGATACATGCAACAATAGGAGTCAGCTTGTTTGAAGTTCCTAATTGGTATCGGGCCTTAACACAAAGTAGAAATGGTATCAAGGCCCTGATCTAACTCAACAAGTGGTTTCAAGCAACTACTCTACTTTTTCAAAGCCAAATCTGGAGTTGCATGCTGGAATTAAAGAAGTTCAAGTGGTAAAGAGCTTGACCTGATGTTGAAGTGGTGTCAAAGCTGATTTAGGAATTCCAGTGGTTTCGAGCCACCATTGGAGATCAACAAGTGACAACAGGCCATTTCTCAGTGACAACAGGCCATTTCTCAAGTGGTATGTGAAGCAACAACAATGATAACGCATGACATGTTTATTTGTTATTGTACTAACAATTGTGGTATCAATTGATTGTTTTCAGGATACCAAGAAGCTGTTAGAAGAAAATAGCATTACCGATAAGGTGGTTCACCAAACTGAAAATTTCTCTCAAGATGTGGTGTTAAGAATGTGAGACATTCGGGGGTAATTGGTGATGAGCACACAAAGGCTGTTTAACCTTATCTGAGAAAGAAGTAGCCCTGTGAAGAATGGATGATAATGAATATCAAGTGGTATCACAAGTTTGTCACAAACAAGTGGTGTCAATTGATTCAACATGTGGTATGTTTCACACACTTGGTGAAAGTGTGATTGAGATCACAAGATGTTTTGTGTTAGGCTAGTGAGTGTGTGTCTTTGAGGAGGAGAAAACTACAACGCAGGCTAGTGAGTGTGTGTGTCTTTGAGTAGGAGGAGAAAACTACAACGCTGAGAATTGTGAATGATATTACCAGAGAAATCAGTTTTACAAGAGATGTTTCAGAGAAATACAACAGGACGAACTCCGGAGAGACCACCTCCTGGGCTTCCACCTGCTGCGGTGTCGAAGAGCTCGGAACCACTACAGCTCCCGCCTGAATCTGTTCCAACAGACTCGGTTCTGTTTTCTAACTGATTTCCTGCCCTTCCCTTGTCCCCCACGTGCTCCACTTATACCTCTCTTCACTAACTGTCCGCATTTTCCTTTTTACCCCTCTTATATGTATAAAGTATTGGCGGACGAGAAGTAACTGTAGGGACAGAAGAGGCAGACTTAAGGGAAGGGACCGAACTGCTAACATTTGCCCCGTCCCCAAACGACACCTTGTCCTCAAGGTGGAGATCAGGGAATTGGGCTAACAAATGCTCTGCATCCTCCCAAGTAGATTCCTCCGTCGGCCTGCTTTTCCATTGAATCAACCGACTACCGTAGGGACGACCTGAGACTTGTTTTGTAGCCAGAATATCTGCAGGAACAGAAAAATCAGTGGCACTGCTGCTCCATGAAGCAGGAAGTTCGGAATAAGTAGTAGATGAACCAATGGCACGCTTGAGCTGGGAGACATGGAAAACCGGATGGATTCGAGTAGTTGGTGGTAGGGAAAGCTTATAGGCAGTATTTCCCAATCGAGCCACAATGGGATAGGGGCCATAGAAACGGGCTGCTAACTTTGGGACAAACTTGGTAGATTTAGTAGTCTGAATATTGGGCTGAAGTTTGACGAAAAAAGATTCACCAATTTTGAAAGTAACATCTCGACGGTGCTTGTTGGCATAGCGGACCATCAACTGCTGTGCACGGAGAAGATTGTGCCGTAAGTGAAGCAAAAGCTGATCACACTCAAGTAGTAGTTCAACCATGCTGGCAACTGGAGAATTCCCACCCAAAAATTGCTGAACAACATGGGGTTCACGACCATATACTGCTTCGAACGGGGACATTTTTGTGGAAGCATGAATGACTGTGTTATAACAATATTCGGCCCAAGGAATGCAACGGGACAAGTAAGTTGTTGTTTCGAAGCAAAACAACGTAGGTAAGTTTCAAGACATTTGTTCACTATTTCTATTTGGCCATCCGTTTGTGGATGATACGAAGAACTTATCTTTAATGTAGTGCCTTCCAATCTGAATAATTCTCGCCAAAAATTACTGACAAAGATGGGGTCACAATCACTAAGAATAGAGCGTGGGATACTATGCAAACAGACCACTTGAGAAACAATTCGGCCACTGTCTTGGCAGTATAGGGATGGCGTGGCAACAAAAAATGAGCATATTTTGTCAAACGGTCCACTATAACCAGAATAACAGAAAATCCTTGCGATCTTGGTAAGCCGGAGACGAAATCCATAGAAATCTCGTCCCAAACGAGTTCCGGAATGGGAAGTGGTTGGAGTAGTCCCGCTGGAGATTGTGCTTGATATTTATGGCGTTGGCACGTGTCACACTCACGGACATACTGCTGGACATGTTTGTTCATTCCTTTCCAATATAACCCTGCCGCGAAACGTTTGTAAGTCTTTAGGAATCCAGCATGGCCTTCTACCGGCGATGAATGATAATAATGGAGGAATTTAGGGATAAGGCTGGACTGGGTCGATAAAACCAGTCAATTCCGGTAGTACAGTAACCCCTGATGGACATAATAGGGTGGGCGACAGTCGGGGTTGAGCTGCAAAGCTGTACGCAAGTCTGTGAGCACAACATCAGTATGGTATTCTGCCTTAATAGTATCAACATCCAACCGGAGTGATTCAGACACTGCTGAGCCGAGAACAACCGAATCGCTGCTACTGTCTAGGTCCCTTGTGGCGCAACGGGAAAGTGAATCCGCTGCCTGGTTAATGCGCCTGAGTTTGTACAACACCTCAAAATCAAGTCCTAACAGTTTAGCTTGCCAATTCTGCTGATTAGCTGAATGAAATCGCTGACTGAGCACGTGTTTTAAAGCTTTATGATCCGTGTAGACCATGAAATGTGTACCGCCAGATATTGCCGCCAGTGATCAATGGCCAGGACAAGGGCCATAACTTCCTTTTCGTAAACAGATTTAGACAAGTCACCTAGAGCCTTACTGAAGTATGCCATTGGTTGGCCGGACTGCATGAGAACAACACTCACCCCACGGCCAGAAGCGTCCCATTCTATAACAAAGTGCTGTTGGAAGTTTGGCAGAGCAAGCAAAGGAGCAGATACCAAGCATTCCTTGAGGAGATTAAAAGCCTGCTCTTCAACTGAGGTCTAATGATTTTTTTTTTGTCAACTCTGTTAACGGTTTGGCAATCTTGTCGTATCCAACAACGAATTTCCTGTAGTACCCAGTTAATCCCAAAAAACCGTGGACTCCCTTCATTGTCCGTGGACGCAGCCAACCAAGAATACAGTCCACCTTAGTCTGATCCATGGAAGCTCCCTCAGAAGAAATTACATGGCCAAGGTATTCCACGGATTGTTGGGCAAAGAAGCATTTTTTCCTATTTAGGTGGAGCTGATTGTGTGTGAGTATCCGGAGAATGGTTTAGAAGTGAGCCAAGTGTTCCACCCAAGATTTACTATAGATGAGGATATCATAAAAAAAACCCAAAACAATCCGCCGCAAATAAGCCTTGAAAATTCTGTTCATGGTAGATTGGAATGTTGGAGGGGCGTTCATCAAACCAAATGACATGACAAGAAATTCGTAGTGCCCCTCATGTGTACGAAAAGCAGTTTTGTGCACATCCTCTGCTTTGACACGAATTTGATGGAACCAGATTTCAAGTCCAGCTTGGAGAAAAATTTGGCCCCATGCAACTCATCTAACAACTCGTCTATGATAGGGATAGGGAATTTGTCCGATACAGTGAGTTTGTTGAGCACCTGGTAGTCAACACACATCCGCCATCTGCCATCTTTTTTTTTACGAGTATAATGGGGCTGACAAACGGACTGTTGCTGTGCTGAATAATTCCTTGTTCAAGCATCTCACTAACTTGCTGCTCGACTTCGTCCTTGAGGTAATGGGCCAACTTATAGGGGCGGATACTAACGGGAACTGAACCAGTCACCAGAGTTACCACATGATCTGTTTCTCTACTCGGAGGTAGGCCATGTGGCTTTTCAAACAAGAGATGAGATCTGTTCAAAACTCCCTCCAACTGTTGCTGGCCAGCCTTTTTTTCTGTTCCCGCTTTTTGTGCTGGAAGCTGAAGTTGGGCCTGCCAGTTCCAACCTTCTAATAACAGATTCTTAGTTTGAACTTTTTGTTGAGTACCCGATTGTAGGTCCTTTCCGGCTGTTTTTCCCTGGAGTTTAATCTCCTGACCACACCACCAAAATTCCATGGTCTTATGGCTCCAATTGGTTAAAACGCTGCCTAGGTTTCTCAACCATTGCATGCCTAACACGATATCTGGTCCCCCAGTTTCAAACACAAAAGCATCAACTTCCACAATAAAATTTTCTAGGCTGATTTTTATCTGCTTGCGTAAGCCCTGAGAAAAAGCTCGTGACCCATCTCCTAGCTTTATCCCAAAAGTGTTGGTTGGGCTTACCTCCACATTAGCCAATTTTGCTAATTGTCTTGAGATGAAGTTGTGGCTTGCACCACTATCGACAAGAACTAGCATTGGTACCCCAGAGAGATGTCCCTCAAGCATCATGGAATCAGCCCCAGCTGAACTTACACTTCGGAATTCCACTGCTTCTCCTAGGGGATCTATCTTTCTGTTCTCCTTTCTCCAACAACAAACAATCATCTAATTCAGCAATGTCCTCCCTCCTCTATGTCTCCTAATGTTCCTCTATTTCCCAAATCAGCACCCGAAGATTTTTATTAGGACATTTATGCATTGGTCCAAAGGTTTGGCCACAACAGAAACACAACCCTTTCTACTTTCGTTCTTCCCGTTCCTGACGACCCAAAGCCTTCACCCCATTCCAGCGTTCCTCCAACAATTTTCTTGAAATCTTCTTCTCGATGACTGGGGGCTGGAACTGGTCGGCCAACTGTAACATTTGCTGTTACCAAACCCGGGTTTCCGAGTCTAGGGGGCTGCCTCTGGTCGAAATCGTGAGCTCCAGATTACTCCTTCACTGACCAATTCTTTCTCAACCTTCCTTGCTAACACTATCATCCGACTTCTGTTCGCCAGCTCATGCGTAGATATCAGGTTCTCTATTTCAGGGCGCAATCCTCCCATGAATAAACTCATATACCATGGCTCCGGGAAATCCGAGATTCTCAGAGCGATCTGCTCAAACTCTTCAATATACTCATCCACTGTATTGGTTTGCCGCAAATTCTTCAAGTACCTCAGTGGATCACCATCAGTATTCTTACCAAACCGATCCATAACAGAAACTTTGAACATATTTCAGGTCGGTTCTGGCGTACCTTTGTGCCAAATAAGGAACCAATACAACATTGTTCCCTCCATACAAATTTGCACATAATGCAACTTCATTTCCTTTGGAGTACGATTGATAAGAAAATAGGTGTCAACCTTTGTTATCCACCCAAATGGATCTTCTCCAGAAAACAGAGGTAGTTCAACTCGTCTCGTTACACTGCACATCTCGTCAAAAGGTACGTCATCCTCCGCAGAAGCCTCTTGCGCGCCCCCCGCACCCCACACTTCCAAACTCTTTTCCTTCCACGACTTGCGACACTGCCTTGCTTTGTTTTTCCATTTTAGAGCCGCGCTCCAACTACTGCTCTCATCTGTTCCATGGTTTGTTCCTCCAGATTCCCCACTCGCAGTGACATGCGCTCCTCGGTCTGCTGCGCGATGTCTAGGGCCACTTGCTGACTTTCAATTTTGCACTCGCATCAGTTTTTCCAGATTCTCTTGCTTGGAAGTCATCACAACCTTGATGCTCCATTGTCGATTCAACCGATCTTATTCGATTCTCCATCCTGGTTTGCATCTACAACGCGACGCTATCTTCCAGCTTTAATCCATTATCCTCGTCTCACTTTCCCAGCGGAGTCGCCAAATGTTAGGCTAGTGAGTGTGTGTTTCTTTGAGTAGGAGGAGAAAACTACGACGCTGAGAATTGTGAATGATATTACCAGAGCAATCAGTTTTATAAGAGATGTTTCACAAAAATACAACTGGACGAACTTCGGAGAGACCGCCTCCCGGGCTTCCACCTGCAGTGTCGAAGAGCTCGGAACCACCACAGCTCCTGCCTGAATCTGTTCCAACAGACTCGGTTCTGTTTTCTAACTGATTTCCTGCCCTTCCCTTGCCCCCCACGTGCTCCACTTATACCTCTCTCCACTAACTGTCCGCATTTCCCCTTTTACCCCTCTTATATGTATAAAGTACTGGCGGATGAGAAGTAACTGGAGGGGCAGAAGAGGTAGGCTCAAGGGAAGGGACCGAACTGCTAACAATTTGTTGAAAGGAGTAAGAGCTCAAGTTGCATTGTTGAAAGTATGTATGACTACTCAAAACTGAAAAATCTTGAAGTGTGCTTATTCAACAAGTGGTATCATCAAGTGGAATCAAGGCTGAAGTGTAAATCTGGAGTTTCTTGGTATTAACAGGTGATAAAAGAACTGTAGAATTAATTTACAAGTGGTTGAGCTTAAAGGTTTGAAGGTGATGAATGAAGCCCAATTTGTGTGAAGATTTATCTCAAATGGTTGACGAAGCCAAGAAGTTTTCGGATGTCATATGGGATAAGGAGAAGTGCATGGTAAAGAGGGAGAACAATCTCTCTCAATCTGGATTTCAAGAAGTTGAAGTGGATCGACTTTCCTCAACAAAACCTTGGTTGAGATTATTGAGAATTTGGAGCAAGGGGGATTGGAGCTGATTAGGTACCCCTATAGAGTTAAGAGAAATAGAGGGAGAAGACCTGAAGGTAGATTTGAAAAAAAACCCATAGGGGGAGAGAAGAAAAAGCAAAAATCTCTCTTTGCATCTATAGTGTCAAAGGGGGACTGCATATGTTGGAAGACCCTTTGCATTTTGATGTCAAAGGGGGAATGTTGTAACCAAAGGTGTTTGGTGTTGGATTTGTTGTCAATCTCTGGATATTTCGATCACTGTATTTGTTGTCAAGCACCGAAGAAGCATTCCTATAAAGACCCGGTAATGTGAAGATATTCATGGAAGATCTGTAGAAGTACACATGGAAGCATTGCACTTGTGGAGGTATACTAAGAGACACCTTGATTAACATCTCTATCATGGTCATGTAAATGGTGCACTTTGATTTGAAGAAGGTTGAAGTTGGAATGAGGTTGAAATGAAAAGGCTGGATTATATCTTGGAAGTAACCGACAAAAATCATGACACAAGGCAATGGACCATGCTGTGACCGTAGTTGAAGTTCAGAAAATGGTAAAGTCCCCTTACACGTAAGATCCTGTCCTTTGTCAGATTTTGAGACGAGGAGTCGGTTGTGCCGTGGGGGTTATGGCCACGCCACAAAGTGCTGGACATCGTATGAGTCATTCACGCTGCGAGAGGGATGGTCACGTTGTGACCGAAGTGATGATTGAAATTTGGTCAAGTCTCCCACAGTGGTATGTGTGTAAGATTTATCAGGGAAGAAGCATACGTTTTCTTTGCTATATTTGGAGTTCTTGGGTCACAAGCCACAACAAAGGTGGCCATGCATGAAGTAAGTTTGGCAAAGCTCGGTGGCTTTGCCAATTTGAAGGGTTCCACGCTGCAACACGGGGGCCATGACACAAAGATGGTTAGGCGGATTTCGGTGGTTTTGGAGAATTGGAGGTGCTCACGCCGTGGATGAAGTGCCGCGCCGCAACAATTTATATCGTAAAATACGATTGAGAAGGCCACGTTGCGAGACGACGACGCCACGTCGCGAGACGACGACCGCCACGTCGCGAGACGACGACCGCGACGCGAAGCAAGTTGAGATGAATTTAAGTGGCATTGGTTATTTGGAGACCTCCACGCCACAAAGGATGATTGTGTCGCAACCTATCAAAAAGAAAGAGGTTCGCACCACGAAGCAGTAGACCACGCTGCAACGTATTGTTTGCGCCGCGAATGAGGTATTTTTTAGCAGAACGAAACAAGTGAGTTTTGCTGAGACTACAGGTCTTTACGTTATGGAATAATAGACCACGCCACGACAGGCCTGGATTTATCAGGGAGTTGGATGAGGGAGTTGACCGAAAAACGTGGATCTTGAAGTTAGACATCAACCACGCCGCAATCTGGGAGTTTCAAAGAAGATCACGCCGCAACAGAGGAAGCCATGCCGTGATCTGGCGGTTTTCAGATTACCTGGCAGATTCGATTGAAAATTTAAAGATGGAGTAATGGCTCGGGATTTCAGGGTTTTATTTGGATTAATTGGTACTTAATGACCACATTAAATTCGTTTGGTACTCCTAGCATAACCATGGAGATTCTAAAGAAGGGGAATTGATCTCAACCCTCAGTTTAAGGGTAGGGTACAGGAAGACTATAAAACTGCTCTTAGCAGTTCTGGAGAATTGATCTGAAAGGAATTGCATATCCGATTGAAAAGAAGGAGAAGAGAGAGCTTGGGCATCAGACAAAATCCGGTTCAGAGGAAGGAGTTGCAATGGAAGAATACCGTTGTCACAACTGGTTATATTCTTGAAGAGGAGGCTCGAGAGGAGTAAGAAAGAACTGCCACATTCGGTTGGAAGAAAAGGATGACAACAAGATAATTCCAGTGAGGAATTGTCTTCATCCGGGAGAAGGGGAAGCTGCTGCTGTATTTTTGTAGAAGAAACAGATTCAACCCTCACATTGAGGTGTTGATCTCATTTGGCATAGAAGAAGGGGTGCACAACGAAGTGTAGAACAAAGGAGCATCAATTCAGGAATAATGATGCATGTAGAGTATCATGTTGAACAGAGACAAACCCACATGTCATTAAACTGTTGAAGAGACCCTCACGTCTATAAACTGACCAAACCTTCACCGAAGCAGTACGTGTAGGAGAAGAAGATGGAGTGACCCTTAGATCGACAATGCACCTTTCCAGAACCTGTACGAGATGTGCGCCTTGGCACAGAGTGACCCTGACTTAAAAAAAACGCATCCATCGAAAGTGAGTGTACACCATCACAACGCTATGTGCATACTCTTTGGATTAGCCCTTAATGGTGAGCCAAGTAAAATCCCTGTGTTTTGTGGGCTTTACTTTCTACATTTGTATTTATCTTTCGATGTGATTGGTGAGAATAGAAACGAGAGATTGACCGTGTTCCTGCTAACATGAGAATAAGATCTGTACGGCTAAGAAGACCAAAGAAATGAAAAAGTTTAAAACTGGCATACACCTTGATTCACCCCCCCTTTCAAGGTGTCCTAGGTTCCTACAAGAACAAAATTGTTCACTATACTAGGAGCTATACAAGCGGTACAAGAGATATCTCAAATAGGGAATGCCCATATACATTCCAAAGGATCCTTGTCTAATTCGGTGCACTCAATCTAATAAGCCAATGGGCCTATTTATAGTTTTTTCATCACCCACCCATTTTCATATTCAATGTAGGACAACAAATGTAACCGGCACAATAATTGAGAAAAATTAATCATCATAATAATTAGGTTATTGAATGGGTCAGTGATAATAATTACAAGATCAACGAGCCATAAATTCTATAGTCATCATTTTTCCTTAATTTTTAATTTGTAGTGTATGGGGTTGTATGCCGTTATTTATAAAGGTAGTTGTTCTTGCTTCATTTGTTAGTAATCAAACATGTTTGTCCTTTTTTTCGGGTTTGAAGGGGTTGCTGGAGGAATATGCATTCAAATATAGCCTTTTTTCTCCTTTCCAATTTTTCTGTCATAGCCATCCCGGACATGATAGTTGTCTCTGTTACATTTTTGGTTTATATTGGAATTTTTTGTTTTGCTACAATCATTTAACAAAATTTATGGAAACAAAATGTTTTTTGACTACGTGCTGGGATTGTATGTTTCGTTAAACTATAGAAGGGCTGTAACAGGAACACACCATTAGTTTTTGGGCTGAGTAGGCTGTTATTGCTGCTCAAGGATAGAGCAGTGCTACTGTTGTTTCATTAAAACCGTATATTTGAAATAAGTTGATTTTGGCAAAAGAGATTGGACTTGTAATGATTTTTTAGGTTTTTATATACCACATGTCTATAAATAGCAGTTGTTTGGGATTTAATGATGTTTCTGTCTGTCCTTTTGCCACAGATATCTTCCACCAGATATTGGAAGCCTAAATAATTTGGAGAGCTTAGATCTTTCATTTAATAAGTTGAGGAGTTTACCTGTTGAGATTGGTTATCTGAATGCTCTGATCTCACTGAAGGTTGCTAGTAATAAATTGGTGGAACTACCTGCTAGCCTCTCCTCTCTTCAAAGTTTGGAGCTCCTGGACCTGTCGAAGAATAGGTTAACATCATTAGGATGTTTTGATCCTGTGTCAATGCACAAACTGCAAATCTTAAATCTTCAGGTAACACAGAAAATTAGTGTTTCTCATATCTGTATTAGGAATAGATAAGCATTTCTTCTCAATGCTTGTCCTTTTAAGTTGTTTAAATAGGGCTTTGAGTTGGTTATTTTATTACCTTTCTTATGCCAGAATGAATGTTTTTCAGGATCTTTCTTTTGAAATACCACGCCCATTGTTTTTACCCCACTGTTTTGATCTCTCTCCTTTCTCTCTATATCTACATAAGTGGCAAGTCATATCAGCTTTATTTTTTGGCACCCGCTCATTCTTTTTTTACCATTTCGATTTGATTACTTCATTTTTTTACTGATTATTCTGTTCTGCTAAGCTTGGCATGACTTTCGAAAGTCAACTCTTCAGAAAATTTGCTCCAATTTAAAAAATTTGAATCCAAGAATTATTAAATTTCATCTATTTTGTATTTCTTTAGTAACCCTTCTTTTGTTGCCTGTGATATATCAAAGAATTTTCCCAGAGATCCATGTATGTACCATGCCTAGAATTCATTACATTTTTAGTATTTATATTTGTACATATGAACTGATGTCATGTGAATCCTGATACATTATATTTTTTCTGCGCTTATTCTTTGCCGTCATTAGTGCAATAGATTACACAGTTGCCGCCGAATACCTCCATGGATCCAGTGCAATTTGGATGGAAATGACAGAGATATGTCCACTGATGATTATACTGATTCTTCAGTTGAAATGGATGTGTTTGAATCTTCTGGCCAGGAGATTGATGGGTGTTTGTCTTATAGCGGTATGACCTACAGGGTTTTTTCTTCTCTCATAATCTTTCGTTCATGTAAGGCTGTGCTTGACAGCACTTGAACAGTGCTTATAACACTTACTAGTTACGATAAACCATTTGAAAAATTAAATTGTGTCTGTTCTATTTCTGAAAAGCTGCTTACTAATTGAAAACTGTTAACAGCACTTCACTTATAATAAACAGTTTGAAAAAATAAGTAATCTGGAATCACTTAAACAGAAGCACTTCTTGTAAGTGAAAAGTGCTTATTAAGTGATGTTAAACCACGCCTTAAATTCCTGAAGAAACCCACTTAAATAAGTGGCAAAAAAGCATCTCTTTATGGTGCACATTGTTTGCTGGCTGTGCCTCATGGATATTATGCATGATGCAGGGTCTCCTAAAGCATCTTCAAGGCACTTGAATGGATCCCCATCACGGCGATTTGTTAAGGAGCCAAAGCAACGATTTTGTATGCAACAGAGAGCTCGTCAAGAGCGTTTAAACACCAGTAGGAAATTGAGACCTGAAGCTAACGTGGAAACATCAACTAGAATGGTAGCCGAAAAATGTGAACCTTGCAGTCTAGCTGCTGTTTCTTGTGAATCTCATGAAGAAACTGTATCATCAGGAATTGCTGGTCGATGTGATGGTAGCTGCCATAACCATTCCGGGGAAGCGGCATCTGAAACCACACCTAGTTGTGGTGACACTGATGGAATTAGTTGCTTCAGTGATGAAATTATTCACAAAAATGGTAGTTGTGGCCAAAATTGTTCTTGCACAGCTCTTAATGATGAACAGTCTACAACAAACAAAACTGAGGTATCTAAAACTGCTACAAAATCAAAAAGACACTCAGATAAGGATCTCGATAATCCTAAACCAAGCAAGTTCCAGAGACCGACCAGTGATCAGTCGAAACTGTCATGCAAATACAATTATTTATCATTCTGTAGTGCTGAGGACCATCTATCAGATGGCTTCTATGATGCAGGACGTGACCGGCCATACATGCCACTAAAATGTTATGAGCAAAAAGTGCATTTGGACTCCCGTGAAGTCATTCTTCTGGATAGGTTATTACCTTCTTGCTTTGTGTACTTTATGATGAATTTGGCTTTGAACTTTCATTTTATGTTAATGGGTGGGCAAGCAAAGTTTGGTTCTTAATTAATTTTTTCTTCAGGAGTAAGGATGAGGAGTTAGATGCAATCGCACTGTCTGCTCAAGCACTAGTGTATCAGTGGAGGAAATTTAGTGGTTTAAAAATGGAAAGGGAACAAGATGGTGTTGACAATCTCCGAACGGCATCACTGCTTGCTCTTTTTGTATCAGATAACTTTGGTGGCAGTGACAGAAATTCTATTGTTGATAGGACACGGAAGGCGGTGTCTGGTTCAAATTATTTGAAGCCTTTTGTCTGCAGCTGCTCAACAGGAAATAGTAGAAATACATCTGGCAGACAAGAATTGAACCATGTGGATGATGTTGTTTTGCAGGATCTTTGTGAGCGCTCTCTTCGAACCATCAAAGCTAGACAAAATTCAGTTGTGGTTCCTTTAGGGTCACTTCATTTTGGTGTTTGTAGACACAGGGCATTACTCATGAAGGTGTTTTTTCAACTGAATAATTTGCTTTAATTGTTTCATTGTTGTTGTAGAATTTAGAATACCATAATTCATATATCTTTCAACTCTTTTAGTATCTATGTGATCGCTTGGAGCCTCCCGTGCCTTGTGAGCTTGTTAGGGGCTACTTGGATTTCTTGCCACATGCTTGGAATGTTGTTATTACCAAGAAGGGTGACTCGTGGGTTCGAATGGTTGTTGATGCATGTCGTCCACATGATATAAGAGAAGAGACCGACCCTGAATATTTTTGCAGGTGAAATTATTTCATTTATTCTTGATCTCATTTGTCTTTCATCAGGGAGAAAAACAAAGTTCATGCATGTTATAATTATGTATCTCACATTATTTTGTTTTATATAGTTTTGCTTTAGGTAGATTATTAGTCATTGAAAAAAATTAGTAATGCTGTTGCATGCATGGAGCTTTTGTTTCTCTAAAAGAAAGGGCAGCATACAAACTTTTTGTTAGAGGCATAGTTATTATAAATAACATAATTACAGTCCTGAATATTCCTCTGATTAATATGCATGTGGTGTTAGGAATATAAGGGGCTGGTGACAGCTGGAAGCAGACTGTTAGAGTTTGTTAGTTGGTTAGGGGTAATATTGTATTTTGTTTTGATGTGCAAACTGTAGCTTTGTGTTGGTGGGGTATTTAAGTGGTTGGAGGGGGTTGGGATGGGACACAAACTCATTTCCGGGAGTATTCCACAACAGGCTGCTGTGTGGGCTGGTACGTTGGGATGTTCGGCAGGGGAGGTGGGGGTTTGGGGGACTGATCTTCCACGGGTTCTCCTACATCATTTTCTACCTCTTCTCCTCCCTGTAACTCTCTCTCTTTCTGTTTTGTTGGTTCAATACTCTATATAACGTCTCTTCTAGTATCTCTCTCTCACAATATTTACATAACAACTTGGCGACTCTGTTGGGGAATGTCGTGCGAGAGGGACGATCGCACGCTGGAGGAGAGGTGACGCAGGTGAGGAGGAACGCTGCTAGGAATTGCCGTGCGAGAGGAACGATCATGGAGGAGGATCGCAGCAGGGGAGTGCCGCGTGAATTTATTCTATGTTCGTTGCTGGAAAAGAACCGGAAGCCGACTCTGGGGAGAACCGCGATCACAACTGGGAGGCTCGGATGCTGCTGGAGAACTGTGGCTCGGACTGAACCAGTGTGCCGCGGCTGTTGAGGAAGAGTCGATCGCTGTTCCAGCAGGGAGACACGTGCCGCTGAAGAGTCAGACTCGAGCCATGAACGCAACCGAGTGAGTTGAACACTGCAACTAGTTGATTTTCAGTTGTGCGATCTGCTCCGAGACGTTCGTTGCTGGAGCCGTGCACGCTGCTGGGGAAACTCGCGACAGAGGCGCCAGCACAGGCGAAGCACAGAAGGGGAGAACGATCGGATACTGCCGAATACTGAGTGCGTAGGGAAGAACGATCGCAGAGGTGTGGAATGCAAACGCAGGTAGACAACCTACAACGTAAGGATCAGAACCGGTCGGACTTGGAAAGGTGATCGGGACATACAAGGTCGGCCTATCACTGCGCTCGCTGCGTGTGTCGTGACTGTTGGAGAAAACACGAAGACTTTCGGAGGCGCGGTCACCGCTTGAGAAGTCACGAACGGGCCAAATATTTTCGACACAACAGAGAGGCGCGTTTTGAAGAGTCGGACGCAGGAGGCTATGAACGTCAAAAAGTTGCTATAGAGGAATTCCAACACAATTTTTTTAGTAAAAAAAACGTGATCAAACAATTTTTGTGCAGATTGGACTATGGAAGGACAAGCGGCCGAAGCGCAGGGGCAAACATCATTTTTAGAGGAGTTTTTTAGGAGACAAGAGAGGATCGAGAAATTGTTTAGTAAGCTTAAAACTCGACCTGAAAGACCAAAAGGTGGTTCTAGATGTTTATGCTGGACGCGAATCACGTTCTGGTAAGCATTTTGTGGCAACCGTTGAGATTCAGGGAAGTTTTGTGCAGGGGAAGTTGAAAGTAAAGACTCGTTGTAGTGGAAGTTTATCTTTGGAAGTTGTGGCTCCAACTGAAGTAAAACAGAATTTGTGGAAGAGAGCTGAGCTGCTTGATTTTTCAGTTGAAGATCCCTTAGGCTGGATCACAAAAGCAAAGGCGTACTTTCTGAAAAATCAGACGATGAAAGAAATGAAGCTGCATTACGCACAACTTTGCATGGTAGGTACTGCTCTGTACTGGTTTTTGTCGTGGCACAGTGTTAGAGTTGGTGTCCTAGAACCAACTGTTTGTACTTTGATTATATGAATATTTAATGTTTTTAAATATTAAAATTTTATTACATATTGTTCATTGTTTTGCATGACTATAATGTAATAATGTCCTAGCGTATTTGTTGCATTAATTAGGTCATAGCAGTTTCCCGCTATGATGAGAATCTTGAAGTGCTATGATAATATTCTTAAATATAGTTCTGCGGTTGGATGATATATTATGATGGGATACATAGTATACAAACTGTCAGGCGCGAGTACTCGTAATCGGATGAGACTTCTTCTCATGAAGTTCACACTTGGTAATCTCCAAGACGGGAGATTATGAAAACAGACCCGCCAGTAGGAATTCCGCATGTTTTGGAGTCATCAGATATTTCTATCTGCGAGCGTGTGTAATGGTCCTTAAACTTTAAGATTATTATTAATACGTGTCACTACTCGCGCACTTTGATTTACTGACGAAAACCGTCACACCATATGTTGGCGGGAAGTAGGGTACGTTCGGTGCGTCACGAATGACATGTTGTTAATGGATAAGTTGAGGGAAGATTTGTCCAATCCATTTATGGAAGTTGATATCGCAACCATTTGATTGAAATAGAACCGTCGTCCTAAATTCCATGGCCATGGTGTAATGATGAGTTTATTTCAGGTAGTTAAAGAATGACGTATCAAGCATATAGGTTGATGACACTATCATGAAACCTGTTTGATGAGATATTGTGACAAAGAGATTATATTACACAGTGAATGTTCGTATGTAGATGTCGTCGTTGCGACTTTAAGTTCTTTCTCTTGGGTGCCTTGATTCGTTGCTAGACAGTAATCTTGGACTTTAGGCAAACTCGTCTAATGTTAACAAAAAAGAATACTAGAGGGTCACACACTAAGTGTTTCTGGTGGTTTCAATTAAATTCTATTTGAATTTAATTAATGGAATAAATATTATTCTCAAGACTGAGGAATAATTTTATTCAAGTTAAAATGATTTCATAAATTAAATAAATATTTATTCACTGGATTGTGAATAAAATATAATTATCTATTTTATTGAACATTTAATAAATATTTATTTACTAGTTTATAAATAAAAATATTTAAGTGAATAAAATATTTTATTCAGGTGTTCAATAAATGGAAGAGGAGTTCGAACGGACCAAGATCGTGTCCGTTGATAAATTAATTATTTACAAGTCGGTAAATAATGTTTATCCAGTTGCCACAAGAAATAATAATAATATTGTTATTATTATGTGTCACGAGATTTCATTTATGGTTCCGTTTTGCGCAAGTTGCGTATGTTATTGTTATTATGTGGCATGAGTTTTCTCTAATAGTTATAATTGCATTTAATTGCTGTTTTGCAATTAAATATTGTAACTGAAACCCCATGTCGATTAATACTCAAGTACGTCTATTGTGCCAAACCTCGGTGAATTGAGATTTGTTGAGTCAAAACATTTTCTCTCGACTCCTCTCATCTCTCCCTCTCAAGAACGAGAGTTCTTCAAAACCGTTTTACGAGAGATAAAAAACGATCAACACAAGACATTTGATTCGCCGCGCTAGCACCCAGAGAATGAGTGATGTTGATTGGAGATCATTTAAGCACGTGTGAATCACCGTTAGAGGGATTTTACTTTGGTACTCGCAAGCGCAACGAAGACAATCCAAAATGGTCATTCTGGACTGTAGAGGAGTAAAATAGGAGACCCGGACCCCCAATGTTTTTTTTCTCTAAAGGAGCCCTTGGGGTTCTTTTATAACAAATAATTAAGACCACACCGGATCTCAAGTCCGATGTGGGATACAGACTCCAACACCCCCCTCAAGCTAGGTGTACCTAGCTTGGACACACAAAGAAAAAAAAACAAAGCAAGCAACAGGCTGCAAACACTCCCCCTCAAGCTGGACAGACCCAGCTTGATGACAAAACAAGACGAAATAAAAATAAAGTTGCTGCTCCCCCTCATGATCCCAGCTCCTCCCCCGCATAATGATGGATGGATGATGTCGCAGACGCAACATATGAACCACTCAGACCGGGACAATGGACGGAGCGCCAGGAATGCCGCACTAGTGGGGCCGGTCGATGAGACACCGGGAAATCCATACTAGCACCGGGAAAACCGCACTTGCAGGGCCGACGATTGGAGGCGGGGATACCGTAGAAGTGTTGCGGGATCTGGCGGCGCCAAAGGGCCCGAATCCAAGGTGGTCGAGCTGCTGCGCCACAGTAGATGAAGTGCAAAGGCGTGCTGGCGGACAGGGAGGCGGCTGCCGGGAAGATGCCGACGACGGGAGGCGGGGATTCCGCAGGAGGTGCCAGAGATCCAGATTTGGAAGCAGGGCGACCGCTAGGAGGAGGCCAGCATGGAAGTGCCAGATGATGAGATTCGCCGGAGGGGAGTAGATGAATCCGGCCAGAGGGAGGGCTGCCTTGCAGGAGGAGACCGACAAGGAGGGAGTAGCGGATGGGGAACTTGATCCGTCGGGAGTCTCGCACAGGTGGAGCAGCGGGCTGGTACGGTGCCGCTCGGGATATGCGACGGGAGACAGGAGGCGCCGTGACGGGAGGCGGGTGCTGGGAGACGTCAGGAGATGCCGACGACTGGAGGCGGGGACTCCGCAGGAGGGGCCGGTGAGGAGGCAACCCTGTCACAGGAGGCCGACGCAGAGGGAGCAGCTTCGCAGAGGCGGCTCGGGAGGCCGATATGGGTGGAGGCCGGCTGCTGAGGAGCCGGCAGGGAGCCGCGGGAGAAAATCCGCAGGAGGTGGGGACGACAGGATCCCTCAGGAGCAGCGCGACGCCGGAGGGAGGAGCCGGAGAAGGAGGCGCTCTGAGGGAGGGATCTGCTGGACAGACGCCGGCTGGGAGAGTTTGGCCGCCTGGGAGGAGGGCCGGTGCGCGGGGTTCGGTTTATAAAAAAAGAGGATCTGCAGGAAGCAGGGAGAGGTGCGTTGGGAGCCGGTTGAACAGGAGTGCGGTGCGTGCGTAGCGGGAGATGCGGGAGCCGGCCGTTCGGCTCGCCTGGAGATGCGGGAGTGGGTGCTAGCAGTTGCTGGGAGCCGGAGACGGCGGCGGGTAGGGCGGGAGCCGCTGGAATAAAATAGAAGACCCGAACCCCCAAGGTTTTTTCTCTCTAAAGGAGCCCTTGGGGTTCTTTTATAACAAATAATTAAGACCACACCGGACCTCAAGTCCGATGTGGGATACAAACTCCAACATGGACGATCAACGATCATCAACGAAGAAAGTACCAAAGATCCAGGTATTCGTATTGATTCCGGATTGGTCATCGATTACGGCAAAATCAAAGTTGAGCCCTCCCAACTACCATGTTTCCGCTGCGTCCGGATCCTACACATAGAGCTACCTCAGACTCGTCGTGGGAGTTGTTAAAATCAGCTCCAATGGATAGGTTTGGGAAGCTGACAGGGAACGATCCACTGTGATCATTGAAAGTACTTAAACGAACTAGTGTTGTGGAAGAGCTTGTACCAGGTTTTTTTCCGGAACTGTTGACTGAGGAAGTGGCAAGCCAGAGTGTTCTGACAACTATGCAAGAGTGGCGAGAGGCGAGGCAAGACGAACCAGCTCCTGAATCTCGACTTCCGGGTGAATACATTACGGCATGTACAAAATGTTATTCTTGGTGTGCTGCTATATGCACTTTGGTGCTAGAAGGTTCGCAAAATTGTGAAGTTTGTTCCCAAGGGGGTGGAGTTGAAATGGAGGCAGGGAATCTTTATGGAACCAGCCAAGGAAAAGCTTGTTGTGCACCTAAACCAAAAGGAGATGCATTGTGTCCACTGCCATTAGCATACCCTCAGTTGAATCCTTGGGATGATGCTCAGTCCTATAGTGGTGACAAGGTGACAGGAAATGCAACACAGAAAAGTGTTCCTATAGTGGTGACAAGGTGACAGGAAATGCAACACAGAAAAGTGTTTAGGTAGTGGCTTACTTGAGGAATGCTGGACTAAAGGCTGCTGCAGGTGAGGTGTTTCTGGTACGTCCTTTGGGAGGGGCCACATTTGATCTCTATGGTTCTCAGCCAACTGGAGATGTTGCTGGAGGGAGAAGAAACTTTTTGGAAGCTTTAGGAAACGACTCTCAAGATTTAAGAATTCTTGTACCTTCACCCAAGAAGCAGTGCACACATCTGGCCATAGTCTCCAAAGGATGGGGAACTACCTTGGTTTTGGTCTATGGTTTTGGTTTCACGCCTCCGTATGCAGCTTCTTTGCTAGAGGCAATGGCTGCGAAAAGGCAGGCAGGAAATGCCCGGAGTCATTATTCTGTTCCCGGACTCCACAATGATCCAGCTGGACGAATATTGGCTGAACCAGAATTTGTTGTGGAGGGAAAATCTGTTCGAGTTGTGGAAAAGTTGTTAGCCCTTCAAGATGTGCACTGGAGAGCAGCCCTTCAGACTGTTGTAGAGTATTTGGAGCAATGCTACTTCTTAGTTGCTTTTTCAGCTTATCTTGAAAGTGAATCTTTTGATAGGTGTTGGAGTTTGTATCCCACACCGGACCTCAAGTGCATTGAAGGATCCAGCACGAGCAATTTATAGTTGCAGTTCAGTGGTCATGTTTTAACATCGGGCCTGGCATTCTTTGTTAAGCTTGAAGGAGGCGATTTAAGCACCGAAGAAGTAGTAGATAGAGAGAGGAACAAGGAACTTAATTTTGTTGTGGAGGGAAAATCAGTTCGAGTTGTGGAAAAGTTGTTGGCCCTTCAAGATGAGCACCGGAGAGCAGCCCTTCAGACTGTTGTAGAGTATTTGGAGCAATGCTACTTCTTAGTTGCTTTTTCAGCTTATCTTGAAAGTGAATCTTTTGATAGGTGTTGGAGTCTGTATCCCACACTGGACCTCAAGTCCGATGTGGTCTTAATTATTTGTTATGAAAGAACCCCAAGGGCTCCTTTAGAGAGTACACCTTGGGGGTTCCGTCTCTCTCATTTTATCATTCTACATGGTATCAGAGGGAACCTAATCCCGACCCCCTCCCATCTATTTTTTTTATCCCGTTTAGGGTTCTTGATAATTTCCCCGGTGGGGGGCGGCGAATCTGCCAAAGGTCATCGAGCCCTAAAACAGCCGCCGCCCTTGGCCGGCCTCTGCGGATTCCCGGTTCACCCCGGCCCCGCCTCTCTCCATCTCCGGTGGATCTCCCCCTTGTCGGCGCTCCTCCCATGCGGCCTGCCCCGCCTCCTTCCCTCTGTCCGGCGGATCTTCCCCCTGCCGGCACCTTCTTCCCCGGAGTTCCCTTTCCGCTGCACGCGATGGCCCCCTCCCGCGGGTCTGCCCTACGCGGCCACCCCGTCTCTTCCCTACGAGTCGCCTCCTCCGCTGCGCCGCACTCCGACGCCTCGACCCCTGCCCCGCCTTCCGCAGCGGCGCCCTTCCCAGGGACGACTCCCGACCGCTCTTCCCAGCGGCAATCCCGACGTCTCCCGCTCGTGATCCAGCACGCGTTCCTGGCGCCCTCGTCCGCCGCGACTCGCGACTCCTCCACCCGACGACGGCTCTACCCGACTCACTCCTCCCTCCCAGCGCGCTCCGTCTAGTTGCTCCCTTCCCGTCCCTTCCCGGCGGATCCCTCCCGGCGCCCTCTCGTCTGGCCTTGTCCAGTTTCTTCCCTTCCAGCCGCGGCTTCCTCCAGGCGAATCGGTTCAGGCGGCTCCCTCTAGGCGAACTCCTCCGCCTCCCATCCCAGTCCTGGCGCCTCTACTTCTCCCGGCTCCGCCTCCTGTGCGAGTCTTCCGCCGGCTCTGTTGCTGTCTAGCGGCTCCACCTTGCATGACGCCCTCCAGTGCGCTGCTCTGCAAGGAAGCCCTCCCTCCCAGCCGATCTCTCCCCCTGCCGGCACCTCCAGCAGCCGATCTCTCCCCCTGCAGGCTCCCCCAGTAGTCGGCCTTCACCCCTGTCGACCCCTACAACAGCCGGCCTCCGGTTCTGCTTGGATCCCCCCCCCTCCAGTGCGCTGCTCTGCAAGACAACACCCCCTCCGACCGGTTTCATCCGTTCCAGTCCGGCGCATCTCATCGTCCGGCACTTCCTTCGGTGGACCGCTGCTCCTTCCATGCCGGCCACCTCTTGCGGAATCCCCGCCTCGCCGGTATCTCCCGACGACTCCCGGTGGCCGCATCTCTGTCCGCCGGCACGTCTTTGCACTTCCTCCACTGTGGCGCAACAGCTCGACCACCGTTGATTCGGGCCCTTTTGCGCCGCCAGATCATGCAACACTTCTGCGGAATCCCGGCGTCTCATCAACTGGCCCCACTAGTGCGGCATTCCTGGCGCTCCGTCAACCGGCCCGGTCTATGTGGTTTCTTCTGCTGCGCCCGTGACATCATCCATCCATCATCCTGAGGGGGAGGTGCGATCGTGAGGGGGAGCAGCAGCCTTGCAGTTTTATCTTTAATTCTGCTTTGTCTTGTTTTGTCATCAAGCTGGGTATGTCCAGCTTGAGGGGGAGTGTTTGCAGCCTGTTGCTTGCTTTGTTTTTTCTTTGTGTCCAAGCTAGGTACACCTAGCTTGAGCGGGAGTGTTGGAGTCTGTATCCCACATCGGACTTGAGGTCCGGTGTGGTCTTAATTATTTGTTATAAAAGAACCCCAATGGCTCCTTTAGATAGTACACCTTGGGGGTTCGGTCTCTCTTATTTTATCATTCTACAATAGGTTTTGTGGGCAACTAGGGTCCAAGCTAACATTTAAGAATTGGATACATCAGAGGCCGAAATCTCAAGCAATGAAATGGAGCATGATTAAGGCCTGACCGACTATTTACCGTACCTCAAGAATTGAGGTTATGGCTTGATTCCCAGCATGCCAAGACTTTGAGAGAAGGTACTTTGGAAGATTTTTCCAGTAGCTGCAGTGAAGCTTTAAATGTGAAGCAGTCCATAGATGTTTACAGCTCGGTTGTTGGTGAGCATCTAAAGGAGAAGAATTCGGTCCCTAAAGAAGTGGTTTTTGGAACTGGCTGGATTTCCTCAGGCATGATGCTGGAGCTGATTCAACAACTAGCCTGCTGTTCTGGAATTCAAGCTGCCCATCCAAGATTTGAAGTTGTTGGTGATGATACATGGGCTGATGGAGACCGGAAAGGGGAGCACGAACCACCACACTGGAAAGCGCTTCATCGTCACAAAGAGCACAGCCGTATATTAGAGATCCACCTTGGGGACAAAGTGGTTTTTAGGTGGGAGGGAATTGTTAGGAATATAAGGGGCCGGTGACAGTTGGAAGTAGGTTGTTAGAGTTTGTTAGTTGGTTAGGGGTAATATTGTATTTTGTTTTGATGTGCCAGTTGTAGCTTTGAGCTGATGGGGTATTAAAGTGGCAACAGGAGGTTGGGATGAGACACAAACTCATTTCTGGGAGTATTCCACAGCAGGCTGCTGTGTGGGCTGGTACGTTGGGACATCCTGCAGGGGAGGTGGGGGGCTCGGATGAGTGGTCTTCCACGGGTTCTCCTACATCCTCTTCTACCTCTCCTCCTCCCTGTAACTCTCTCCCTCTCTTTCTGTTTTGCTGGTTCGATACTCAATATATAGCGTCTCTTTTAGTATCTCTCTCTCACAATATTTACATAACATGTGGCTGTGGCTGTGGCAAATTAATTATGCATAAATTACTGTTAAAAATGCTTAGCTGTTGCAAATAACTTATATGTGAGCAACTTTGTTGAATATTTTTGTTACGAACATTTAAGAAATTTTAATAAATTGTCATTAAATATATTTTAATTTTTGAGTATACATTGTGGTGTTATAGAAAATTAAGTTGCAATTTGTGATGTTTGTCTTTACATTTAACAGCACTTGCGCTTGTTTAATTTCTGAAAAAAACACTCGCACTTAAATTCCAGAAAAAAAAACGTGCGGCAGAAAAGCACTTTCTCAATAATCTGGACACATTTATATAGAAGCAGTTTTATAATTGGGAAGTGTTGGAAGTAGTTTCTAGTAAGTGTTGTGAAACAGACCCTTTATTTATTTGTATATGATTTTTTCTATGGTCATTGACTAATGGTGATGTTGTCACAGGTATGTTCCTCTTAGCAGACTGGATGTGCCTCTCTCAATTGGAAGTGATAACGCTTTAGACGATTCATTTCTTTCATTGTCCACCGATGATGAATTTGAAAAGTCGCCTTCTAGATCTGTCTTGTGCTGTAAATTCGGATCAGTTGAAGTTGCAGCCAAGGTTCATTAAAAGTTATCTAATTTTAATTTTATCAGAATTGTTTCTGTTAGGTATCCAACCTAACGAGTAGGACGCTCAGAAGAAATTAGGGTAGAAGTAAATGAACACCTGCAGAACACCGCCAATTATTTCTGTAGAAGTAGGCAGAATTACAAAGGGAATAGGTATAAGGAGAAACAGTAGTAGAAGAAGAAGATGGAGAGGAAGGTAGAAGATAAACTCCCCGGAGAAGACCACTCTCCCGAGAGTCATGGCTGAACCTCTTAAGGTCCAGTCCGCCCAGCCACCAGCTGAATATCAAAATGAATATCGTACCCCTCCCCATCACCATCTCTCTCCTACTTATTACCTCAAACAAACACTAACAACCTACTGCCAGCTGCTACCAGCCCCAACCACTAACCAACACCAAAATACAATAATGCCCTTGCCACAACACACAACAACTACCTTCTAGATACTCACACAGACAACCCCCTATATTCCTAACAGTTTCTGTTACAACCACAACCCAACACACCGTAAAGGGTGTGTGTGTGGGGGGGGGGGTGAATTAGGGTCTGTTTCTTTTCACTTTCGGGATTTTGCTCTTGAGTTAGCAAGAGCAGCACAAACCTATTACCCTTTACGCATGCAAATGATATCCAGATGTAGGAAAATAAACAAAGTGACACGGGGTTTTACTTGGTTCACCACTAAGGGCTAATCCAAGGAGCATACCAGAGAGTTACACTATCCACTATAGTTACAAAAATATAGGAATAACTCACCGTCAATCCTAGGAACACTTCCTCTCCTTTGGCTCTTTGCGCACTGCCTTGAGTCAAGGTTTTCAGAAATACCAGTGACACATAGATCGCTTACAATGATTTTCACAGAGCAAAAATAAGCACACTGATTCCAAAAAGGGTGTTATCGCTTTTCGTCTTCTCCCTCGATTTCAGATCTTAAGTATTGTGTAGAAGAGGTAATCTCCTTACCTCAAGGTGAGGCGGAGACCTTCTTTTATAGATTGAGAATACGGAATACATAAAGGGGTATTCCGATGTGGGACTCGGAAATACCCAAAATAATAAAAAACAGGTTCCAACACTCCCCCTCAAGCTGGACAGACCCAACTTGGAATACGAGTCCCACAAAAGAAAGATAACATTAAGAAAAGACCAGACACACTCCCCCTCAAGCTGGGTCGCAGATGCTGTGGATGCCCAGCTTGGAACTGAGCGAGGAGAGGCGAGCTCCTGGGAGGCCTTTGGTGAATATGTCAGCAAGCTGGTCTGCCGTCGGGATGTGGCTAAGGCGGACATGATCGTGCTCCAGGTGGTGGCGAAGAAAGTGACAGTCCACCTTAATATGCTTCGTACGTTCATGGAAAACGGGATTCGAAGCAATTTTGGTGGCTGCTTGATTGTCACACCAGATGTGAGCAGATGTCTGTGGAGGAAAGCCAAGCTCCTGGAGGAGATGTCGAAGCCAAATGATCTTTGTAGTGACTGTGGCCATGACTCGATACTCTGATTCCGCACTGGAGCGGGAGACGACCGTCTGTTTCTTGCTGCGCCAGGAGATGAGGTTGTCTGCCAAGAATACGGCAAACCCCGAAGTTGATCTCCGAGTAGCAAGGCAACCAGCATAATCTGCATCACAGAAGGCCTCAACATTGAGATGAGCATGATGAGAGTAGCGAAGACCATGGGCAGGATCTCGCTTGATGTATTTGGCGATGCGGAGGACAACATCCCACTGAGAGTTGGTCGGATGCTCCATAAATTGGCTCACTTTGCCGACAGCGCAGGCAATGTCGGGACGAGTTATGGTAAGATAATTGAGTTTGCCCACTAGTCTTCGATAGCGCTCTGGATGTGAATACAGTTCGGAGGAGGCATAAAGAGATCGTTCCCCAGGCTCCAGAGGAGTGTCGACAGCAGTGGCCTGTGTCAGCCCAACATCATGCAGAATATCCAATGCATATTTCCGTTGGCATAGGGAAATGGTATCCGAAGAATAGGATACCTCGATGCCTAAAAAGTATGTGAGGATCGAGATACTTAGTGTGGAAGTGCTGGTGAAGATGGCCCTTTAGTTAGGTGATGCCGTCACTGTCGCTGCCGGTGATGATGATATCATCCACATAAACGACTAACAGGATGCAACCAGCGGATGTCGTCCTGTAGAACACAGTGTGGTTTTTCATGCTGCGGGAGAGCCCAAAGTCGATGACGACAGTGCTAAAGCGGCCGAACCAAGCATGAGGAGACTGTTTGAGGCCGTAAAGAGAGCGACGGAGTCGACAGACTTGGGATTCGGCGCCGGAGGCACAAAAACCGGGGGGCTGAGATAGATAAACCTCTTTCTCAAGAAATTTATGGAGGAAGGCATTTTTGACATCCAGTTGATGAAGAGGCCAACGATGATGAGCTGCCATAGAGATGAATAACCGGACGGAGGCCATCTTGGCAACTAGAGAGAAGGTATCAAAATAGTCAATACTGTAAGTCTGGGCGAAGCCCTTGGCCACAAGGCGGGCTTTAAGTCGATGGAGAGTGCCATCGGGATTTAGTCTGACGGTGTAAATCCATTTGCAGCCAACCGCTTGTTTGCCTGCTGGAAGGGGGACAAGATCCCAAGTATGGTTTTCTTCCAATGCCTGCAACTCATCCCGCATTGCGGCTAACCATCCCGGGTGAGATTTTGCTTCACCCACAGTGCGGGGAATAGAAACTGTCTCTAGAGCGGAGAGACCCCTGTAGGAAGATACAAATAGAGGAGTACTCTGGCAAGAGCGAGTACCTTTTCGGAGAGCAATGGGCAAGTCCTCTGGTGCTGGGGCAGGAGCATCGGACGAAGCGGGAACGACGATGTCATTGGTCGGGACGGGGGATACAGTTGATGGACGACGGGAGTAGACCCTACCAAAATGGGTATCAGCAGTAGGGGGAGATACCGGAGTAGGGTGGATGAGGATTGGAAGACAATCATCGATGGTGGAGTCAGGATGAGGAGAGGGAAAGGAGAACGGAGATTTCTCAACAAAGGCGACGTCAGCAGAGATGACATACCTCCGGAGGTCCGGTGAGTAGCAGCGATATCCGCACTGAGCGCGGGAATAGCCAAAGAAGATGCACCAGAGAGATTTGGGAGAGAGTTTGGAGAGTCCAGGACGTGTGTCTCGAACATAACATAGGCATCCAAACACTCGAAGCGGAAGGGAGTGAGGAGGGAGAGAAGAGAACAGAGCCCGAAAAGGAGTCTCCCCCTGAAGGATAGAAGAAGGAAGACGGTTTATAAGGTAGGTAGCAGTGAGTATCGCATCTCCCCAAAAATGCAGAGGCACCTGTTGGTGGAAGAGGGGCACGAGCAGTCTCCAAAATATGACGGTGTTTCCGCTCGGCCACTCCATTCTGCTGGGGTGTATCAGGACAGGAGGTCTGATGAATGATGCCTTTCGCCTGGAGAAAGTGCCGAAACGGGTTGGAGAGGTACTCACGCCCATTGTCCGAGCGGAGACATTTCACAAAAGTGGAAAATTGGTTCTGAATTTCATTGTAAAATGTTTGAAATGTGAAAAACATTTCGGAGCGTTCTCGAAGGAGGTATAGCCAAGTCATGCGTGAAAAATCATCAATGAAGGATATATAGTATTTATACCCCAACTGACTCGAGATGGGACAAGGACCCCAAACGTCGGAATGAACGAGATCAAAAGGTTTGGAAGCCCGTGTATCCACCCGAGGAATGTAGGAAGTGCGATGATGTTTCGCAAAAGTACAAGACTCACAATGAAAAGAGGTATGTGGTCTGAAATCTGGATAAAGCTGATGAATGGTGGAGGCGGGGGGGGGGGGGGGGTGCCCTAATCGGGAATGAAGATCCAAGGCACGACCAGAGATAGATGTGCAGGCGACGAGTGTCGGTCCATCAAACATATAGACCCCGTCCCGAAGCTTGCCTCTAGCAAGTTCCCGATTCGTAGTCAGCTCCTGAAAAACAACAGCAGAGGAGGTAAATATAGCAGCACAGTTAAAATCTTTGGTGAGCTTACTGATGGAAAGAAGATTAAAGGGACTGTGAGGCACATGTGCCACAGAGGGCAAGTGAAGGGAAGATGTTAGGGAGCATGCACCGAAACCCGCAATGGGGATAGTAGAGCCATTGGCGACGGTGATGGCTGATGGACCGGTATAAGGACAGTAGGAGAGCAGCATACCAGCATCACCGGTGAGGTGGTCAGAGGCACCTGAGTCGAGCAGCCAAGCAGAGGAGCGACGACCAATAAGGGCGGCGGAAGCAGCGGAATTGGCTAGAGAAGCCGAAGAAGGACCAGCGCCGACAAGGGTCTGAGGATCATGACTCAGCTGAATGTCCGCCATAGACAGAGCTAGAGATGATGGGAGAGTGGCGATTGAGGAGAGAGTCTCTTGGACTGCTGTCGGATCCCGCCGCAGGTGCTGAGAAGGGCGCCCATGAAGAATCCAACATCGGCCAATCAGGTGGCCGAGTTTGCCACAGTGTTGACAGAGTGGACGTGGACGACCGCTCCTACGACCACGACCACGAGGGCCTGAGTGGCTACTGTCACGATTGACGAGGCGGGTGGAGGCAGTGATTATCTGGGGTAGAGCTGAAGAGGCTGCCATGGAAGCGTCGAGAGCGGTGCGAGTTGTGCGCAGGAAGAGCCAGGTCACCGGGAGGGAGCCGCCTGGACCGGTTCGCCGGGAGGGAGCCGGGCTGCCTGGAGGAGCGGAAGCCGGCGGGTGCAGAGCCAACAGTTGTCGGAGGAGCCCAGTTTCTGGACGGAGCCGGTCCGTCGGGAGGGAGTCGCAGCTCAGAGGAGGCCGCCGGGGGTGCTGTGCGCAGAGGAGGGTCGCCACTGGGCGAAGGCGCCGGTGCAAGGCGCCGCTGGGCGAGGGCGCCGGGGCGAGAGCGCCGCTGGGCGAGGGCGCCGGGGCGAGGCGCCGCTGGGCGAGGGTGCCTGGGCGAGGCGCCGCTGGGCAAGGGCGCCTGGGCGAGCGGGACGCGCGAGTGGGAGCGGGACGCCGGGGAGCCAGGGGAGTGCTCGCGCGCAGGAGGAGCGCGCGCCGTCTGGGTCGGGAGCCGGGAGCCGTGCCTGGGTGGGGAGCAGAGTCGCGTCGGCAGGAGATGCAAGGGCGGGGGGAGTCCGCCGGAGCAGCGCGAACTGAGGGCCGCTGGGCGGGAGTCCAGGAGGGAGCCGTCGGGGAAGGGAGACGCTGGGGAAGGGAGCCGCCGGGGAAGAGGGTGGCCACCTAGGGCAGACCCGAGAGAAGGAGAAAAAAAAGATAGAGGGAGGGCTCGGGATTATTTTCCCTCTGATACCATGTAGAAGAGGTAATCTCCTTAGCTCAAGGTGAGGCAGAGACCTTCTTTTATAGATTGAGAATACGGAATACATAAAGGGGTATTCTGATATGGGACTCGGAAATACCCAGAATAATAAAAAACAGGTTCCAACATATTGCAACACAGAAGTCTCCCTCCTCTTCACCGCGGTGACTTTAGCAGCAGCATCTCACTTCTTCTCTTCGCATTCCTCAAATCACATCCCAAAATACTTCCCATATTTTTAATATGGAAAATCTGTTAAATTAGCGCCGAAAAATCCTCTTTAATTCTTCACCATCTTCACGATTTCCTTCAAAAAACCCCTCTTTAATCTCCCACAAAATCCGTAAGATTCTATAACCATTTTTGACCGAATTATCAATCATAAATTATGATTGGTAATACGCATTGTAATCCACTTGGCTTGCTGAATTCGTCCTTGCATGCGGACAATGTGGTGCAAAGCCTCGAGTTACAGCGCAACACTGCTCAAGTCTTGCATTTTGATTCACTAAAAATATCGTAACATGATTCTCCTTCAATCTCGACATGATCTCCATAATGGCACAATCGTTAGACACGTGGTCTGCAATTGGTCGAGTTCTTCATTGTCTTTGAGCTGGATCTTCACCACAATTCACAAAGGGAGTGACCCTTACGCATTGCGCTGATGACTCTTACAATGGGCCAAATGATCCTTATGAACTCCATACCTTTGCCATTTTTTCACTGCTCAACACCAAACGTTGGGCTGAATGACCTTTATGCGGTATGCAAATGACCCTTACGATTTGCTCCTCTATGGCGGAATGATCCTTACAAGTGCTCCTGACGACCTTTATGTTTTGTTCCAAGGACTCTTGCGCGATATGCAGACGTCTTATGAATATAGGGTGAAATCCGTGCCTTTGCTAATTTTTGATCTGCGCAGCACTGGTGACCTTTACTCACTGTTGGGAGTGACTCTTACGAACCTCGACACTTCGCCATTTCTCGATGTCACTTTAAAAACTCACTCTTAGGTACACAGGGAGGTACACCATGCCTTTGTCAATTCCCGCTGCTTGGTACTGAAATAACTCTTAAGAATCAGTTTAAATACTCTTACATGCACAAGGAACTCCTCTAGAACTTTTCCAAATCTCCGTCTCTTCCAGAATTTACCCTTACGCAGAATATCAGAATATCTTCCAAAGCTCCTACAAATCCCAATTGACAACAAATCCAACAATATAAACTGTGGTTCCAACAGTTTCCTTATCCCACTTTCACGGTCTTGTTCATTTGGATATTTAGGGTGCGTTCGGTTTTAGAAAATATTTTGTGTTGGATTATGTAAATGAATAACATTTTTTAGAAAATCAACATGAAAAAGTTAGTTTTTTTTGGAAAACAAAATACTCGGATAAACTCTTATACTCATTTCCCCTTCACTTTCCGATGCATTTTTTAGTATATTTTCTATTGCATTTCAGGAAATGAAGATGAAAAATAGTTTCTACAACCAAACAGAACCTTTGATAGATTTGCTTTTTGAAAATATTTTTTGTTTTCATTTTCTAAAAATTTATTAGAAAATGAGCTGGATTATGTAAATTTGGGATGACAACTGGTTAGTTACCCGTGAAAATGTAGGTATCCAAAGCTAAACTTGTTTAGCAATATTGATTCCCGAACCTGATTATTACCTGTTCAATGTTCAAAATCAATACTTGAATCCGAATAACAAATTTCATGCCTGTTTGAAACCTGAATCTGTTTATTGCTTTTTTTTAAAAAAAAATTTATAATGTTTTTTATGAAGCCTGTTTGAAGTCTGAACCCAAACATGAATATCTTGTTTTTTTGATAATATTATAAAAAAAATTAATAATAATAATAGTAAGTTGTATAAATATATTTGTGTTTCAGGTATATCCTATAAGAGATATACGAACCATACTTGTATTCTAAATGAATATTTTATGTAATACCTGAACCCGATTAAAACCCCTTTTGGAGGTACCCGAACCTGATTTGCTGAGTTGGGTAGGGTTGGGTACCCGGTTAATGGGTATCCATTGCCATCCCATCCATTTTTTAGAAAATGAAAATAAAAATGGGGGATTTTTGAAAACAACTTGTTTTCATGTTTTCTAGAGAATGAAAACACTTGTAGATAATTCTTATACGCTTTCGTTTTCCCTTCACTTTCCAATTCATTTTGTAACATATTGTCTAATATATTTTTTGGAAAATGAAAGTAGAAAATGTTTTCTATAACCAAACACTGCCTTAGTTGTTGGGTATTGGGTTGATTCATTTGACATCGCAGGTGCGGACACTAGATGCATGTGAGACTGCCATGGAAGAAATAAAGAATTTCGAGTACAGTTGTTTGGGAGAGATCAGAATCATGGGTGCTTTAAAAAACCACCCCTGCATCATAGAGATCCTTGGTCATCAAATCTCTTCCAAGTGGGGTCCTTCAATAGACGGAAACCCAAACCATCGAATATTGCAATCTGTGATTTTGATGGAGTACATCAAAGGCGGGTCACTGAAGAGCTATATCGATGAACTGTCAAAAAATGGCATGAAGCGCCTCCCGGTGGACCTGAGTTTGTATATTGCGAGGGATGTTGCATGTGCGCTGTCTGAGCTGCATTCTAAACACATAATCCACAGGGACATCAAAGGCGCTAATGTTTTGATGGATTTGAATGAAAAAAGCGATGGGAGTCCTGTTGTGAAGCTCTGTGATTTTGATCGAGCTGTCCCGGTTCGGTCATCGTTGCATACGTGCTGTATCGGTCATGTTGGAATACCCTCGCCGGATGCTTGTGTGGGGACTCCTCGTTGGATGGCTCCTGAAGTGCTGCGCACAATGCATGAGCGACAACCGTATGGTGTGGAAGTGGATATATGGTCTTTTGGGTGTCTGGTGTTGGAGTTGCTTACATTGGAGGTTCCTTTTACGGGGTTGCCAGAATCAGAAATCCATCATCTTCTTCAGGTGAAGCCTCTTCTCTTCCCTTTCTACCCAGACAAAAATGAAACCTGACATTGGGATTTTTATTGAACCAATAGAAGGGAAAGCGGCCGCCTCTGACGGAGGAGCTGGAGTCTCTGAGGTCATTGGAGGTGGAGCCAATGGCAGATCTGGAGTCAGTGAAATTCTTAGTGGATGTGTTCTGGCAATGTACGGAGGGAAGCCCATGTGATCGTCCGACGGCGGAAGGCCTTTATGAGATGTTGAGCACACGCTGCAGCGTTGCCTCGTGTGGCAGCGGCTGGGTGTCATGATGCCCCCCCTAATTTTGGTAAGCTGTCTAGTTTGTATGCTTGGATTTAATTGTTCGTCCTGTTAAAGTTGTGAAGCACCCCCTCATTATTATTCATTTCGTGATAGAAAAATCTGTGTTTATTTCATTTTAGGAAATTTAAATGCTTAATACATTTGAGGAATGTTAATTCATGTAGTTTTCATTTAGTTAATTTTTTGGGTCAATAGCGGTAGTTGTCGACGTTTGATCCATATAGCCGATTCCATTTAATTGAGTTTAAGGCTTGTTAATATTATTATTTTAGTTTCCACTTTTCGGGTTACTGGAATTCTATAAACACCTGTCAAATTTTTGTAAGGTTAAGTGTTACAATCTAGGAAGTGCATTGTTAAGTTTTGCCCCATCTTGCATGAATAAGTTTTCTTTTTCACTTTGGCAGTGTCTTATTGTTCTTGTGACAATCTAAGGTTTTATGATATATTTTCCTTGTGTTACACGTGTTTAATAAGATTGTGCATGGGTTAATCCGTGTAATAAATTGATTTCTCTCTAGCTTCGATTCCTTCAGTTCATATTCTTACAGTCGGGGCACGTGGCTGTCATCTCTTTTTCACATGAAAATAGAAAACTCATGACACAACGAATTACTTGCTTCACCAAGAGACTGCGTTCAGGGAGCCAGTGAATGATTTTAATGTTGTGGGACTGAAGATTGACGATTTATGTCAAATTTGAAGTTTTTGTGTAAAAATGATTTTAATGTTGTGGGACTGAAGCTTAAAAAATCAACATGTTGTGTCAGAATGATGCTGGTGTGATGATGTGTAAGAGTAAAGAGGTAAGGGGAGACGAGAAGAAATCATCAGAGATTTCACAGAAGACTTTTGGCAGAGGTAAGGAGTGGCAAACAATACAGTTATATCATGTTGCGCTAAAAAGAAAACTCCCATTCTAAGTTGATTTTAAAATATTTATTTTAATCATTCTATGACGTGACTCTGAGAATGTGTCCAAGTCTAGAATTGTAAAGACGGAAAACCTTATCTTGGAGGGTCCTATTCTAAATGTTGTGATCAGATCATTAGGTGGAGTGATTAATTGATACACCAATACCTTTGTTCTTTGGATGTAGTTCATCTGGATGAATCAAGTAAATCCTGATGTGTTTTGCGCTTGCTGAATTACTTCTCTTTAAAGTTGAGGTTGAAGGTAAGCAACATACAGTATAAAGATGAACTTGACGAGACTTGAAACTTGAGACCTTGCTGAGACTTAGCTCCAATTTGAGCTGCACCTCGGGAGTTTGCTGATTTACTTCTCAGTTTGATGTTCAGTACAAAAATTGTGCGTGACATGTTATAAATCCCGTGTTTATTCTAACGAGGAAACAAGATCAATTTTAAAATAAGCAAGTTTTAAGTAACTTTGATTCCATGATTCACCATCTCATATTATTCTTGTGGGACATTAACGCCAGCAAGTGATGTCAAAGACAGGTTGAATCTTAGGTGCTTTTATTGTAGAGAATTCTATTAATGCAAAAGATGTTTCAATTGTTGATGGGCTAAATTTGGACATGTTCATGATATTGCAATCTATGATATTAAAATTTGTAACCCAATATAAATGACTGACTGAATCAGGTAGGAAGATGTTGAATGATGATGTCAAGGGATAAAATGTATTTTTTGGAGGTCTCAAATCAGATTTATATGAAGGCAACTTGTTGTAAAGCTATTTTGGATGAATTGTCTAAATCAAATGAATGTGAGGATAAAATGAACAAAGTAAAAGTTTTAGGCAATGGATTTGAGGATTTAAAAATATTTTTCAATGGAAGCATGGATGGGAGTTTAAATAGAATCACTGATGTAGTTAGCACCATGAGTGGAATCTGACAGAAAATCAAAGATGTTGAAATTGCGAAGAAGGTTTAGAGGCTTACACCTTTGTAATGATCATCAGAGTTGTTTAGTTGCTTATGAGGTAAGAATAAAATATGAAAATTATTCCACTTAATCTACAAATGAGGCGGATTTTGTATCGATGGATAAATTGATTCAGAGTAATGAGAATAATGGAGAAGATGTGAGTGGTGAATTCATTTCAATAATTTCTAGCATAATGGAGAGAGACAGAGATAAATTTGAAGGCAAATAACCATTTGCATGTTTTAAGTGTGGCAAAGTAGGTCACTTAGCATCTAAATGTTCAAGGAGACGTGAAGAAGAAAAAGGGGTTGTGGGTTCCTGAAAACAAAGATCAAACATATTTTCCCTAAAGAAGAATAATAAATCTAGCTATGATTAAAATTGAAAAAAGAAATTTCAAAGAGAATGCCGAATTTTCTCATGAAGAAGAGGTGGCAAAAATTTCAATCTAATGTTGAAGTCATGACAAGTGTGATTGATGATAAAATAGAACAAGTGGCTATTGTTGACTTTACGAGTGAGCTTGAAGCTACTCTTGAGGATCCTGATATGCAGAAGAAGAAAAACATGAGGATAAGAGGTTTGTTTAAAGAATTATCTAATTACCTAGATAAACTTGAAGCCAAACTTACATGACTAGAACAAATGTCTAGAGAGAAATCCAGCAGTTAAGGAAATGTTAAAGACATGACTGATTTCAAGATGAAGGAAAAAGAACAATATAAGATTATTGATGATCTTAATTTCTGTATTGAAGAAAAAGGCAATGGTTAGGTTTTGTGTGTGTCTTCCTTGTTTTTGTGTTTTGGATTTTTCAGGATGAAAATCATTTCAGAAGTATCAAATTTGGAGGGATGATTTTTTTCTGTATATAACCGTGTGTTTTGTGGTCATTAGATATGAGCTAAAGTTGGGAAGAAATTTAACCTACCATGAAAACCATGTTATGTTGGATTAAAACACGATGTGGTTAGTTTCAGTGGTGTGTGACTTCAGTGAAGTGTTAGTGAAATAGAGGAGATGATGACTGGTTACATGTAACGACCCATGCCTTCACATGTCGGTGAACTGGAAGAAGGGTTGAACTTTTGACAATTTTGCGGAAGGGTGAATTTCATTTTTTGAAAATGAATTGACGGGAGGAAGTTTTAGACATGTTTTGGAAGTTTAAATGGATGTTTTGGAAGTGGTGTTGGTTGTGGGAAGTTCTAACAAAAGGAGTTCGTTGCGAGCGGGAGCAACTGGGTCCCGAGGGTGGCTGTAGGCCCCATCAGATTCCCTATGTCATCCCAATGGGTGTCTGATGGACCAGGTAGTACGGTTGTCCCACTAACCCTGCCATCAGGAGTCTGGTGAGGTCCTCCAGACTCCCAATATCCCCAACCCCCCTTTTAAAGGGTGGGGGTGGGAGTAAAAAGAGGATTTTCTCCTTTAAAACTAAGACCCCCACACGGGGGGGGGGGGGATCTCCCTTGCAACACTTTGAGATTTTTATGAAATAATTTTTTAAAATAATCTAATTTCTTTAATATCTTGCATTGAACGCCATACCATATTAAACTTTCATTACACGCAACACCGACTTAGTTTGCGTTGCATGCAACACCGAGTTCTACGAAACAACATTTTATTCTAATTATTTAAACAAGATAGTTATAACATAATCGTTAAATTGGTGGGAATGAATAGTATTAATCACAACATGAAATTTATATATATTTATTCAATCAAATGTTTTGACATCCATCCAATAGATTTGATAGACATAAGATAAGAATAAATCCAATTTCATGCATAAAAAGTTATATTTTTCTAAAGATAGTTTTATCGTCTTTTAATAGCGCACTTGTTTTAGAACTAAATTTTGACACTTATAAATTCTATTTGACAAAATAAACTTTATTTTTGAAAGCAGAATGTCAAAATTAGCTGATGGTGAATTTTTGGTATTTTTATGAAAAGTTTCATCTTTTAACGAATAATGGAAATACTGATTTTTATTGAAAATTGTATTTTCTTTTAAAGTCTTTATATGGTCAAATTATATTTTGGATTAGTTTTAATTAGTTAATTTTAATTTAAAATAATCTAATTATGTTTTTTGTAAAGAATTTTATACATGAATTTATTATAAAAACATTTTATGTTTTAAAAAGACATTTTTCTATAAAATTGTTTTTCATGGTAAAATTTTAAATTAAATTTTGAAACTTCTATATTTTGAATTTTGAAAAATGGATGTCCAATTTGGATTCAGAGGGTCCAAATTTAGTAAATAAACCCTTTTATTTTTGCCAATGAATAGTAACTTTGGTAAATTTTATTACCACGGTAAAGGATAAATTGAGTAATTTAGGTTAAAAATAAAATTATAAAGGCTATAAAATGATCCCAACACATGAAAAAATATTATTGGATGAATATAATTCAACCCTTAACATATAAGGATCTAAATTAAGTTGTTTAATGGACACTTGTCCATGAAAATGACTTATATAATATTTAAATTAACGAAATTCATAAAATGTCACTTTCTTTGTCTTTAATATTCTTTATGTCCACATGGGGACAAAGTTATGTTATGTCTTGTAAAAAAAGTTATGTTATGAACGAATATAAATGTACATTTTTAACTTCATAAACATATTTTCATGATAGAAATTTTTTTTGACTTTTTGGGCCACTTAGACGAGATTATGATATTTATAAAATTTTATTTAATAAAAATTTAAAGTCTTCATATTCATGTTTTAAATAATATATCATTTTTAATAGAGGGTTACCCAAAAGATATATCCGACTATAAATACTTTTTCGAAATCTAGAATATTTATCTTCATCATGGTATTTTATTTTTAATTATTAGTGAAAAAATAAGAATATTAAATAATTATACGACATTAATATAGTAATTATTTTATTAATGGAAATATCAAATAAATATTAATAAAAATATTAAAATAAATATAATTTGAGACAATTAATATGATCAATGAATTTTCTAGATGACCTTGACCTCTTAGGGATATAATAAAATATTTGGTTCAAAGTTAACTTGTTATCTTGATATTTTTTAAAATCCAAATAATGAATAATGTCAAAATTGACACTAATGACATTTTATCAGAATAATATTTTAGTAAATTATTTAAAAATAATAAAACATTTTTAAAAATACAAAAGAATTATAATATGGTTTAAATTTTTATAAATTGATCATTTATGGTCTAATTGACATTACATAAATAAAAATTACAACCTTTTAATATTATAAAAGTTGTTATTACAGTTAAAATTAAAATAGGTTAACTAAGAGTTGATTAAAATGATAAGGTTAAAAATAATACCAAAACTTGTCTAAAATCTATTGGTTGATGATATTAAAACCTTATATCATTTTATCTTTGAATACATTGCCTCTTGGAGGTATTTGGATTGATATTGAATTTATTATAAATTAATATTTTGGAGATTCCAAAAGTGCCCCTCACCTCAATTATAAAAGGGCACCTCCTCCCTTATTTCTTCACATCACATTGAGGCTTCAAGATCGACCATACCCTATCAATTTCTATTTTAAACTTCCTTAGCCACATTCTAAAGGTTCCGGTCTTCCCAAAAGACCAACTCTAGAGTTCTTTATAGAAGATCTAAAGGAACCGTTTCGAAGAAGAGGTAATCACTCTAAGCGATCACTTTTTTTTTCTACTCTTCTATACCTACTATAAATCTATGATATAAATCATAAAATAATAACTTTATCATACTCAAAATGTTCAAATGTTATTATGATTATGAACACACCACCATACAACCCCTTTCCCATCGAACAAGAAATGAAAGTATCGCTCGTGCGTGCATACATCTTACCGTCTCCACATAGTGATACAATTCATTTTCCATCACCAGATTTTATGAGTGAGAATTATGATGAATTTAATATTTATATATGATATTTATGATATAATTACACTTCTATAATGATAATATCATATCAACCTTTTTACTACCTAATCTTTTGAGAAATGATAACATCGTTCGTGCATACGTATAACTTACCATATCCACGGTGCAATGTGATTTTCTTTTCATATATATTTCATATGGATGGTAATAAGGATGAATTTTATGAATATATATAATATATATATATATCACAAAAATGATTTTGGGGTGGTAGGGAGGCTGGGGTTGGGGGCGTTGGTCATGGGGTCAAGTCCCCGGGCCATTTATTTGTTTCTTTCTTGCAGCGTACGTACCTGTAGTTGCAGTGTAAACCCAAATTTTAAAAATGATTTTGTAATGATAATATATCATATACTTTTCTTTCTTTTAATATGTTAAGAAAAATGAAAACAACGTTCATGCGTACGTACAACCTACCGTTTCCATGAACGATGTATTTCGTTTTTATCTTTTATAGATTGTTATAAATACTTATATACTGAATATATATGATATTTATATCATGGTTATCATTTTGGAGATGATTAAATCATGATGTAAGTAAGAGGATAAAAAATATAACAAATCAAAACACATGTGAAAAAATGATTATTACCCAAAATGCAACTTCAACATGAAATTGTTAATAAAAGGATAATAGAAGGCCATAAGTAAATCATATATGGTATAACATAATTGAATAAAATTATATAATAGATGTATAATAAACTTATATTTATTATACAAGAGGTTTTCATGAGTATGATGAGAGTCAATACATTAGGTAAGAGATTTTTGTCTCACTTTTATTTTTGTGGGACACATGCCTCATACACTACTTGTTTCTTTCATGTGGTGAATATACTACCCATGAATGCCTTTTATGAGTATTATTCTAAATATTATGGTATTTTCATATCCATATAATTTTCCTTCTTTCATGGGGAATAATATTCAACTGATTATAAAGTTGTAAGGGTTAATTTCACAATCTAATTATTATTCAGGATTGTTTACATGTAAGTATTTATTGGGGAATATTTATCTTTCATGTCCACGTTTCTTAAAAATATTTTCCAAAATATTTTCATTATTCTTCTACAACTGTTAAAGTCATTTTTTCCTATGTGTGGATTTTTACTAAACGATTTGAAATGAATCTTTTGTCGTTTTCCTGACAAGGTACTTTTTGACTTTTTTGAAAAAAGTACGAAAGGAATGTTTTTTTACTTATACGACATGAATAGATTTTTCCACTTTCATGAGACCTTCATGCCCTGAAGCTTCCCTTACAAGCTTACAAGGTTATTTTCAAAGAAAATGTTTTCTTTTAAAACTGCACGACATTTTAATAAAAGAAAAAATTTCAAAGTAGAAAGTATATTTTCCTAAAGAATTATTTTCAAGTGACATCTCAAAATTATTTTCCATCTATGATAACATTCTTTGATGTTACTTATGTTTTAATGGGGATATTTTTCAAGGATACTATCCCTATTATTCCTATGGCTAGTTTATATTTATGATGGAATGATAACCATGACACTTATTTCTTTTCTATGGATTATGTTATGATTAAATGATGTTTATAAAACCCATTTCATTTCATGGGTTCTAATATGATGGATGATTTATGTTCTTATGGAAGAAATATGAATAGTTTTCATTATGTGATGGGTGTGACCTATATCTCCCTCCAATGCATTGGGTAAATATTTATATCTCATGAGATAGGTAGGAATAAAATTAGAATTGATCTCGGTTCAGTAATACAGGGCTAGAGTGGGAAGTAAACCCAGTTTAGTAACACAGGGTGGAATAGGGAGAAAACCCGGTTCAATAAAGGACTTTTTCCACTATGATGTTCTTGGAAATGAAACTTGACTAATATGAAAATGATTTTCTATGCTTATATGTATGCCATAATTTTATGTCTTATGTTATGATCTCATGGAATATGTTATTTGATTCTTTATAAACTCATATGATTTATCCCATGGCATGATATCATGATCTTTGATATGCAAGATATAATTTTCAAATGTTTTGTTTATGTTCTTATGTCTTATGATTATGATATGATTGATATATCCCTTGTTTACCCTTACTGAGCATCTGAGCACACCCTTTCTTATATTCCCTTTCCCCAGGTTATAAGAAAAAGTTTTAAGTAGGAGTACTAAAGGGGAATATATTTATGGGAGATGCTGAAGATCTTTCACCAAATTAGAAGAATGTGTTCCAATTTTCCAAAGGTACTAAACTATTATGGTCCCCAGACTTGTGTTTGTGTAATGTAATGAATATTAATCTAAAAAGATGTAATATCCATGTATGAAAATCCTAGGTCATTATAGTTGGTATCAGAGCAAAGGTTTAGTCAACCTTTGGAAACTAGGATGAGAAAACTTCAGTAATATCCCTAGAGATATTTCTAAGGATATTTCTAGGGATATATATAAGGACAAGTCTAAGTATAAGTTATAATCCTAGAGTTTTCGTAATAATAATCATGAATGACCTAGGATTAAACCTAAGGTGTCATAGATTGAAATATTATAAGTAATTTCCCTTGATTATGTGGTTTTACCACTATGATTAGTGATACTCACACTATGCTTTCTGGTTTTAGTCAATGGATAGAACCTGAAGGAATCGTTTTAATGATGAATATTATGGGAAATGCAATGATTTTCCTCCTGAGAAACTGAATGTTATGGGGTAAGGAATGAAAAATTTTGTTGTTATACTCACACAACTTTCTCAAGCTATGAATCATATTGGACTTCCAAATGAGCAAAAGAGGAAACAACATTATGTTGAGTCCTTCATGAGGTGGCGTCCAACTTCTTTCAATGGGTATTCTGATCCACTAGTGGATAAGTAATGGACTAGTACCACTGAAAAGATATTTTCAGTTCTCCAATGGTCAGAACATGAGAAAGTCATTTTGGCTGTCTATCGTTTGGAAGGTGAAGTGAATCAATGGTGGAATATCATCAAGAATATGAGGCAACGAGATGAAATTCACTATATGGAATGGGATGAGTTCAAGAACTTATTTTTCAATAAGCACTCTCCTTGTATTCTTCATACAAAAATGTAAAAGTAATTCCTTGAGTTAAAGAAAAAGGATGATGAATCTGTTGGAACCTATGAAGAAAATTTTACATGACTTGCGAAGTACACTTCTAGCATTATCATCCAACTTGAAAGTAAGGTTGATAGAATTTTTAGTGGCTTAAAACCAAGTCTTTTAAGGGTGTTAGCCATAAGGGACTTGATTAGTTATGAAGAAATCATCTGATGTGCCATCAAGGTAGAAATGGAGGACAAAGTTACGTATCAATCTCATGGTTTTGACAAGAAAATGAAGATGAAGTTTAAAGAAAAATATAAAAATCATAGAGAAAAGAAGATGAGTTTTCCTTTATGTTCAAAGTGCAGAAAAAAGCATGATGGAGATTGTCTTAAGGGTACTAGTAAATATTTCAAGTGTGGAAAGGTAGGTTATCTAGAAAAAGAATGCCAAAGTAATGGGAAGAAGTTAGACAATGATGTAAATAGAGAGAAGACTACATAGAATAACCCCCCCACTTCAATGCTTAAAGCATAAGGAAAATGAGCATTATTCTAACCAATGCCTAAATCCAAATGTTAACTATGACAATCATTGTCAGCAACCTCTTAAATCCAAAGACAAAGGGAAATCTCATGTGATCACTATTGACAATATAGAGTATAAAAATGAAGTGGTGGAATGATTGAGTGTTTATGTAATGGAATTCAAGAATATTGTTGTAGAAGTAATTTTATGGTATTATTGAATAACAAAACATATAAGTATTTGTCCACTGTAGTTTTTACATAAGGATTTAAGAGCATATGCTTAATGGTACTGGTAATCAAGAAAAGTGATTGACATGTTAAGGTGATATTTTTGGAAAACACATGATTAAGGGAAGGGTAACCCTTAATATGTGACTGATATTGGGATAATGAAATACAAATATGTTTGATTGTGATAAAATTAATGGGATAGTATTGATGACCTTGGGGATGATAATATGATAAGGCATTTTATGATATCATGGATTGGATTTATAGAATTTTTGGATTTATGGTATGAGAAAAGAGTTAATTTTTTAAAGCATGCATGTTTTAACTAAGGTTTTATGGTAATTTAGGTTATTATCATATTTCAAGAGAATACATGATAATGGTCTTCACATGTTTGGTGTGTTACAATTAAGAGCTACATCAAGTTGTTTGGGGGATTAATGATAAGTTAATTTTTGAAAGTTAGTTACCTTCTTTTGACAGTTTTGGATTTTAATTGTTTGGAAGGATCATAAAGGAAACCATTTATGAAATTGTTTACATTGAAATATGGATGAGTTTTTAGAGATTATCTACCCATATGAGGATTTATGAATATTGGATAACTTATGTTAACCTTTTTGTTGTGATGTTAACTAAAGATAGATGAAATGAAATATAATTCTATTTATGGATCTCATGATATTTTAATGCTTTAGGAATGAAAAATTCACATCCAATTCTTAGAATAAGAGGTGAAGTGGAAATTGATCATGGAATAACGAAAGGATGATATTATGATTATGAAATTTAATGAAATCAAGTAATTATTCATTCTCATGAAAATTATTTAACTCTAGGGAAAGGATATTGAAACCAAAAAAAATGTTACCCTAGTACCTTATTTTTTGATGAATCAAGTGGTCCCTTAAATCATCACATATTTATGGATTTGTGATTGTTAACTTTCTCCTAACCATGTTCTCCATCACTCTCCATCAAAACTTGATAATTGGATTTCTCTTCCATGTCCATGTTTTCACTTTCCACCTATATTCTCCTATGTGGAAACCTAATTATGAGTTACTTTAGGTAACCATTATTTTTTTAACTTTACCCTTTTAAAGAGAGTTTTAGTATTAATTTTTATGATGTGGGTTTATATGAAAGGATCTTTCATGTATTAAACCCGTGATGACCCTGATGAATTTTGAGGGAGAAATTCATTTTAAGGGGGGTAGAATGTAACACCCTGAGATTTTTATGAAATAGATTTGTAAAACAATCTAATTTATTTAATAAATTACATTGCATGATAAACCATTTTTTGATTTCATTACATGCAACACTGGCTTAGCTTGCGTTTCATGCAATATTGAGTTTCTCAGAAACAAAATTTTATTCTAATTATTTAAACAAGACAATTATAACCTAGCCGTTAAATTGGTGGAAATGAATAATATTAACCACACCATGAAATTTATATGCATTTATTAAATAATTTTTTTGACATTCATCCAATATATTTTATAGATATAATATGAGAATAAATCCAATTTTATGCATAAAAAGTTATATTTTTTAAAGGCAGTTTTATCACCTTTTAATGGTGTATCTATTTTAGAACTAAATTTTGGCACTTTTATAAATTATATTTGACAAAATAAACTTCATTTTTGAAATAGGATTTTAAAAATTATCTTAGGGTGATTTTTTAGTATTTTTATGAAATTTTTAATCTTTTGACAAATAGTGAAAATATTGATTTTTATTGAAAACTGTATTTTATTTTGAAGTCTTTAGAATGCCAAATTATGTTTTGAATTAGTTAATTTTAATTTAAAATAATAAAATTATAGTTTTTGTAAAGGATTTTATACGTTAATTTTTTATAAAAACATTTTATGTTTTAAAAGGACATTTTTCCAAAAAACTGTTTTTTCATGGCGTTTTACTGATTTTATTTTAAATTAAATTATGAAAATTATGTGTTTTGAATTTTGAAAAATGGATTCCAAATTTGGATTCAAAAGTTTCAAATTTTTTAAATAGGTTACTTTTATTTTTGTCCAATATGAATAGTAATCTTGGTAAATTTTATTACCACAATAAAGGGTAAATTGGGTATTTTAGGTTAAAAATAAAATTATAAAGACTATAAATTGACCCCAACACATGAATGAATTTTATTGGATGAATATAATTTGACCCTTAAAACATAAGGATAAAAATTAAGTTGTTTAATGGACAATTTTCAATGAAAATGACTTATATAATATTTAAATTAAAGAAAGTCACAAAATGTCACTTTCATTATCTTTAATATTCCTTATGTGTCCACATGAGGAAAAAGTTATGTTATGAAAAAATATAACTGTAAATTTTTAACTTAATAAACATATTTTAATTATATAAATTTATTTTTAACCTTTTGGGTCACTTATATGAGATTATGGTATTTATAAAATTTTATTTAATAAAAATTTAAAGATGTCACATTCATATTTTAAATAATATATCATTTTTAATAGAGGGTTACCCAAAATATATATTTGACTAAAAATAATTTTCTGAAATATAGAAGATTTATATTCATCATGGTATTTTATATTTAATTTTTAGTTAAAAAATAAGTATATTAAATAATTACACAACATTGATGTTGTAATTATTTTTATTAATGGAAATATCAAATAAATTTTACTAAAAACATTAAAATAAATATAATTTAGATAATTAATTTGATCAATAAATTTTCTAGACTACCTTTACCTCTAAAAGATATATTAAAATAATTTTTTCAAAGTTAACTTGTTATCTTGATATTTTAAAAAATCCAAATATTGAATAGCTTCAAAATTGACACTAATGATATTTTATCAGAATAATATTTTATTAAATTATTTAAAAATAATAAAACATTTTTAAAAAGGAAAAAGAATTATAATATGGTATAAAATTTTATAAATTGTTCATTTATGGTCTAATTGACACCACATAAATAAAAATTACAACCTTTTAATATTGGAAAAGTTGTCATCATAGTTAACAATAAAATAGGTTAACTAAGGGTTAATCAAAATGATAAGGTTAAAAACAATACCAAAACTTGTCTAAAATCTATTGGTTGATGATATTAAAACCTTATATCATTTTATATTCGAATACATTTCATTTTGAATATATTTGGATCGATATTGAATTTATTATATTTTAATATTTTTGGAGATTCCAAAAGTGCCTCTCACCCCAATTATAAAAGGGAACCTCCCCCCTCACTTCTTCACATCACATTAAGCCTTAAATCTCAACCATACCCTACCAATTTATCTTCTCAACTTCCCTATCCACATTCTAAAGGTTCTGGTATTCTAAAAAGACCAACTCTAGAGTCCTTTAGAGAATATCTAAAAGAACCGTTTCAAAGAAGAGGTAATCACTCTAACCGATTGCTCTCATTTTCTAATATTATATACCTCCTATAAATATATGATATATATCATAAAATAATAATTTCATTATCCTAAAAATTATGAAATTTTATTATTATTATAAACACACCACTATACAACCCCTTTCTTATCGAACAAGAGATGAAAGTATCGCTCATGCGTATATACAACTTACCATCTCCACGTAGCAATACAATTAATTTTCCATCACCATATTTTATGAGTTGAAATTATGATGGGTTTAATATTTATATATGATATCTATGACATAATTACACTTTTTTATTGATAATATCATATCTACCTTTTTACCACATAATCTTTTGGGAAATGATAACGCCGCTCATGCGTACGTATGACTTACTATTACCACGACGCGTTGTGATTTTTTTTCATCTATATTTTACATGGATGGTAATGGGGATGAATTTTATGAATATATATAATATATATAACATAAAAATGATTCTTTAATGATAACATATCATGCAATTTTCTTTTTTTAATATGAAAACAAAAATTAAAACAACGTTCATGCGTACGTACGACCTACTGTCTCTATGAATGGTGTATTTCATTTATATATTTTATATATTGTTATAAATAATTATATAATGAATATATATGATATTTATATAATGTTTATCATTATGTATATGATTAAATCATGATATATTTAAGAGTAAAAAAATTATAACAAATCAAAACACATGTGAAAAACAAAACGGTTATTACCCAAAATGTAACTTTAACATGAAATTGTTAATAAACAGGTAATAGAAGGCCACAAATAAATCATATATGTAATGATATAATTGTATATGGTTCTTTAATACATTTATAATAAACTTATATTTATTATATTGGAGGTTTTCACGAGTACAATGAGAGTCAAGACATAAGGTAAGAGATTTTTGTCTCACTTTTATTTCTGTGGGACACATACCTTATACACTACTTGTTTCTTTTGTGTGGTGTATATACTAACCATTAATTTATTTTATGATTATTATTATTAATATTATGGTATTTTTATATCCATATAATTTTCCTTATTTCACGGGGAATATTATTCTACTGATTATAAAGTTTTAAGGGTTAATTTCACAATCTCATTATTATCCAAGATTATTTATATGTAAGTATTTACTGGAGAATATTTATCTTCCATGTCCATGTTTCTTAAAAATGTTTTCCAAAATATTTTTACTATTATTATACCATTATTAAAGTCATTTTTACCCATGTGTGAATTTTTACTAAATGGTTTGAAAGGAATATATTTTTCGTTTTCCTAACGAGTTAATTTTTGAATTTTTCAGAAAAAGTAGGGAAATAATGTTTTTTAACACTTACAGGACATAAATAGATTTTTATTATTTCATGAAGCCTTAATTCTTTGAATATTCCCTTACAATATTATAATGTTATTTTCAAAGAAAATGTTTTATTTTAAAATTGCATGGCATTTTAAGAAAATAAAATGCTTTCAAAGAAGAAAGGATATTTTCAAGTGATATCTATAAATTATTCTCCATATATGATAAAATTATTTGATGTTACTTACGTTTTAGTGGGGATATTTTTCAGGGATACTATCCCTATTATTCATATAGATGGTTTATTTTTATGATGGAATGATAACTATGAAACCCACTTCTTTTCCATGGGTTATGTTATGATTAAATGATGTTTAATAAACCCATTTCATTTCATGGGTTGTGATATGATGAATGATTTATGTTCTTGCAGCACACATATGTATAGTTTTTATTATGTGATGGGTGGGACCTATATCTCCCTTTAATGCATTGGGTAAAGATTTATATCTCATGATATAGATAGGACTACAATGAGAAATGATCTCGGTTCAGTAATACATGGTTGGAATGGGAAGTAAACCTAGTTTAGTAACACATGACTGGAATGTGGAGTGAACCCGGTTAAGTAAATAACTTTATCCACTATGATGGTCTTGGAAATGAACCTTTATTAATATGGAAATGATTTTTTATGCTTATGTGTATGACACAATTTCATGTCTTATGTTATGATCTCATGGAATATGTTATTTGATTCTTTATGAACTCATATGATTTATCCCATGATATGATATCATGATCTTTGATATGCAAGATATAATTTTCAAATGTTTTGTTTATGTTCTTATGTCTTATGATTATGATATGATATATATTTGCATTTTTTACCCTTACTAAGAATATGATCTCTCTCTTTATTATGTTTCCTTTCCCCAGGTTATAAATAAAGGTTTTAAGTAGGAGTATTAAAGGGGAAGATATTTATGGGAGATGTTGAAGATCTTTAACCAAATTTGAAGAATGTGTTCTAAGTTTCCAAAGGCACTAAATTATTACGGTCCTTGGTCTTGTATTTGTGTAATAAAATGAATATTCATCTAAAAATATGTAATATCCATGTATGAAAATCATGGGCCGTTATATCTCTATTTCAGTCAAGGGAGATGGGAAAGTCACACCTCATGCTCTCTCTTCATCCCCAAGCAATAACTTCCCCTTCCTCCTCCTTCCTCACCCCTCTTATCTACTCTAATTTTAGTGTTATTTAATAGTGATTTTTAAATATATTCCACTAGATCATAATGTAATCACGTTGCTTGATAGGGATTTCATGTGAAATGCATAAGGGAGGTTTGAAAAGGATGTATTATTGGTGTCACTCCCCATTTGGATTGAGGTATGTTTGTTGGTGAATATATTTAGGGATTTTTGTGAAATTGGTTTAAAATTTCCATCAATAGAGTTTAATAAATTGGGGGTTTTATTTTTCTTCGATCCTAGGATACATCAGGAGCAGACTGCACCCCTTTGTTCTTGGTTTTAGTGTCATGGGGTCACTTATGAATTTGAAACCTATTATTCCATCTTGGAATTTTCATTTTAAATGGTTCATTGATTAACTTGTTTATTTTCATGGATGGGGTAGGTGATTATTGTCTTAGTGGAGGCTAGTATAAAATTATATTAATTAAAAGTAAAATAATAATGAGGTAGATGGGATTTAAATATTGAGAATATTGATTTTTTTATCTTAATTGTCAGCATGTTATGTTTGTGTGATTATTATTATTATTGATGGAATGATCACATAAAATTTCATTACTCCATTATTGGGACATTATCATGTTGACCTTATAGTTATCAAAGACCATATAACTTTCTAAATGGTTTTTTAGTGTCACCTTGGTCAAATGAGTGCTAGTGGCCCATTTTACAGATTTATTGACAACACAAGTTGATTTTTGTAAAGTAATTAGGTTCTTCCTTTTGAAATTGGATTATAAGGAGGATTTTGATTTAAAGTGGATTTTCAGGGAAAAAGGGTTTTACTTTTAAATTTGATTAGTAAGGAATGATTTTAATTTAATTTTGAAACTAGAACCCCTAAAGGAAATTGTTTGGTTTAATGCTTAGGTTTTTAAATGAGATTTAAAAAACAAAGTTCTGGCTTCCCAAGGTGTATTTTCATCGAAATTTTGGAAAAGTGATTATTAAAAGTAGGTTGACATGATATTAATTTTTAAATGGTTTATAAAATAGGGTTTTGATCAATATTTTAAAGAAAAGTAAAGTGTTTTTGTTTGATATATGTTTTGGTTTGATTTACCTTGTGTGGGAGATGCCATGTTTTCCAAAGTTTTCATGCTTGTGTGATATCTCTTATTTATGGTTTCCTTGTATAATATTCTATTAAGTGATGATGCGTAACAACAGAGGAACCATATATGTGAACCTTACCTTGGATTATGGGTTATTTAGGCTAGGTCAGGTGTATAGTGGGGCGCTGATGATGGGACATTCATGGGACCTTGGGTGGTACCCTTAGCTTTGTGATTGTGTTTAGGAATCTTTATTTACCCTAAATTCTTAGAGTGAGTTTTGGGTTTTAGTATGGAATTTATTGCACGGTTAGACATTGGTTGTGGTCATGGTATGGGGAAACCTTATGATTTTCATGTGACATCGATATTTATTGAGTGATAGGTGAATCTATTCACCATTTTCCTTTGGGACAATTTCTTAACTTGTGCATGTTATCCTTGCATAGGGGCCATGAAATCTTATATATATCATTCTAATTTTATCGAATGTATCATAAGAAACATCTACCTTTGGAAAATATTGGTATTATTGATGAGTGTTTGGACTCCTTAGTTCTTATAGTAGTTTCCTCTTGATTAGACCTCATTAGACGAGATGAGACATTGTATTAGTGAAGATTTGATTGATGGTTAAGGCTGAAATTTGGGAGATAGTCCTTGAGTTATGATGATCCATAGTAGGGATTGAGATCGTAGGATAAGAGTGCATTGGGTTTCCCTCCTTAGAGTTGGCTTTTGAAAGAGTGAGATATTGCGACTGGGTATGTAGCCTTTAAGATTTTTTTTTGATTTGGCGATGAACCTCAGATTTTAAGGTTACATATTAGATGAGCTTATAGATCACAATGCGACCCAAATGGGGGAGGCAGTGCTAGAGACTACCTCAGATATCATGATTGAGTGAGTGTGTGTGACTTATATTTTGTGAGGTCACATGCTTAGATAATGAGATTCCCAATTGATGATGATGTACCTACTAATAGTTCTCTTTTTTCATAGGTGACTTGACATAATGAAATGTTATAATTATATATAAGAGGGAAGGGTGATTCTATTTATGGAAGTGATAATTCCTACACGATGGGGGGTTTTCCATCTTGCTTCACTAGGGTAAGATCATGGCCATGATACATGAGATGTTTGATATTGATGATTTTGCTATTGGATTCAAGGGATTAATGTGTATATTAAGTGTTATATGATTTTATAGTGGGAAACAACCCCTATGACAACTTAAGATATATGGGGAATATCCTATGGTGATCCATGGATAGTTTGACATATAACTCTGGAAAGGACCAATGAGATGATATGGGACAAGGTATAAGTAATGGAATTGATACTTCATTCAGTTAGACCCAATCATTTTGGATGATATTTGTTATTTTATGCCTTCTTTGACTACCTTTTTTGTTTTTTGTTCTTTTTTGTCATTTTTCATTGATGGTTGGGACCTTTTTTGTTGTTCATTGTTATATTTATTAACAAAATTATTATTTACCATGATATTTTGAGTTTTTGTTATTAACAGACAGTGAAATGATCAACGGGTCAAGTGGAACTCTGGTTAGCTAGTCATAATAGTTATAGGTGTCACAAACCATCCACATTAAAACCCCTCTTGGTCTGTTAGTGATGATGAGTGTGACCATTGAAGCCCACCTCAAATTGGACATAAGTTTATGACTAGCACCGATGGTATATGAAAACAAAAATGGGAGACATTACCCTCATAAATCTAAGGAACAATATGCATAAACCACCAATCAAATTTATCACATAAATATAAAATATTCCCATAATCCCATAATGCATGACAAAGTAATACAAAACCAATGAACTCCAAAATAAAATTCCAAAATGAAACTCCTATGAATGTGATTGGAAAAACACCAACGATCACCTCAAGGTAGTAAGGTCCAACCCAATCAAAAAATCCCTCTTATAGGTTTGTAAAAACATTATATATATAAATAATGGTGAGAATACAATTATATTTTATAGGATCCTTCCCAAATCCTCTCATGGAATTGTGGAAGAATCATACTGACACCTTAGTGAATAAATAGGGGAATGCATGAGTGGTGTTTCAAAAAAAATTTAAAGATACTCAAGGAAGATTTATGGTCATGGCCGAACAACAACCCTAAACCACTTCATATAATAGAATATATTAAAGCAGATATCATTAATCTAAATATGTCTGATAGTTAAACTCACAAAGTTAGAAAAGGTGGCTAGGGAAAAATCTTACGTGTTATGGTTGAGGTAAGGTCATCATAACATTTCTTTCTTTCATTTATGAATTAAATAAAGAAAATTTGTGGGAAATTTGAAAATGATTTTTGAGGATGGATTTTATAACAATGATGTGGATAAAGCTAGGCATCTGGATATGTATTATTTTGAATCTATGTTAATAGGTTTGAGATGTGGTGCGAGAGATGGCTATCCAAGGGAGGAGGCTAGGGTTTCTTTCTTTAATAATATTCTAAGATGTATTGATGATAAAATCAATTATGATATTAGTTTTACTTTAGGAGAGTTTGAAATCAAGCAAGCTATTATCTCCCTCAATCTGAACAATGATCTCAGTCTAGATGATTTCCTAGGTTTGTTTTATGTTGCCGCATGGGAATTTATTAAAGGAAACCTCATCGGTGTAGTGCAAGATTTTTTCAGAGGGTCACTCCCCAGGGTCACTTGCACAACTACCTTTTTTTTTATTCTCAATCTCAAAAAACATTCTTCCTTCAACCAATATTGACCCATTAGTCTCTATAACTTATCCTAAAAAATAGTGGCTACCATTCTCATCAAAAGACTTGGGATCCTCCCATATAATCTCATGATGAGGGAACAACATAGTTTTTCAAAGGGGTGGTCCTTATAGAGATCCATTGAAATTCCTCAAGAAACGATTAAGGATATTAATAGAAAAGTGGTAGGCACCAATGTTATTATCAAAATAGACATGAAAAAATCCCATGAAATGCCAGAATAAAATTTTATTTTGAAGACTATAAATCATTTTGGTTTCTTGAAATGGGTATGCGATCTCTTATTTTGATGCTTTTTATCCCCATAGTTCTCAATGCCCCTCACGGGTAAAACATTTAACTTCTTTAAATCCGTGAGAGGTCTTCATCAAGGCAATCTTCTCTCTTAGATCCTCTTCATTTTAATGAAAGATGTTTTTATTAGTAATTTTAACTATGGAATTTATAATTGAGATATAAAATCTTTCATTGGTAGATACAACTTCAGTGGATTTTCTCACATATTTTTGGTAGATGATCTATTTTTTTCAATAGAAAGTGAAATTATATTCAAGATTTCAATAACATTAGGGATAATTACAAAAAGTGGAGTGGCTAAAATATTAATTTGGACAAAAGAAAAGTTTATATATTTAAAAAATGTTCTTCTAATTGGGCCAAACAGATTAAAGAAAGGATCAATATCCCAAGAGGTAACTTACCCATGCATTACCTAAGAACTCCTATCTTAACAAGAAGAATCCAAATACAACACTTTGATGACCTTGTCAGTAAGGTCACGAATATCATCATGAATTGTAAATCTAGATCTATTTCCTTTGGTGTAACATCCCGAGACCTGTACTTCTATATTTAGTGATAAAAACATAAAAATTACATTTATGGATTCGATAATGATAAGTGTGACCCAATTTTTTCCATAAAAAACTTACAATGTCGAAAGTAAATATTGGATCACTTATATACCTAATTACCTTTTAGGTTTAGAGTTTTAGATAATTCAAACAAACTCTTAACAACTTGGGTTCATAAAAATATGGTTTATAAAGATCAACATCATCTTCCACTATACCAGCTTTTCATATTCCATGTTAATTCTTCAAAATATTCCATAAAATTCCTCACATATGAAAATTTTCTAAACACAAATCATTTAGAATAATTCTTCATAATCTGGGAAAATGAAACATCATAAAGGGTAATCTTAGATTATCAGTAAGGGTAAGCATGATAGATATAAATTGATGATCATATGAAACCATAAGGCAATCATAAGAGTATAAAATCATGTCCATAACTTAAAAATGTTCATACCCAATCTAAAAAAGATAATAAGCATGTGTTATGGCATAAAAAATCATCATTTCAAGATACATGAATCATAAGAATGAGAATTCATCATAAATCAATCATGAACCATAAGTTTATGTGTGTGCCAAAATCATAAGTATATAAACCATTTCATAAGTCAATAATAACTACCAAGACCATCGTATCAGACATCAACACCTATTTCCCCTAGTAGATCAAGTATATCGACTTGTTTCCCATAACAGATTAATCACATCGACTTGTTTCCCATAACGGATCAAGTTATACAACTTGTTTTCCTTTACTATATCATGAGGTATAATACTTTACCCAATTCATTGTAGAGAGATATAGGTCCCACCCATCTCATAATGAAAACCATACATATTTTTCCACATGATTATAAAAAATTCATCATATTAGAACCCTTGAAAAGAAATGAGTTTTATAAAAATTTCATCTTTTCATCATAAACATAAAACAACTAGAGAAATAATAAGAATAATATACTTGAATAATATCCCCTGTAAATTATAAATAAGATCAAAGGATGTCATATTATATGGAAAATTATTTTTAAAGATCACTTGAAAAAATTATTGAGGAAAATAACATTTCAATTTTAAAAACACTTCTTTTTTTAAACATATTTTCACTTCTAAATGAAAACATTTTATTTGAAAATAAACTTGTAAACTTGTAAAGTAAGATTAAAATCATTGAGGATTCATGACGGTGGGAAAATATTCTCACGAAAAATAAGTTAAAAAATACCCATTTCCTATTTTTATTGGAAAATTCACAAATAACCTCATTTAGAAAATAAAAAAAATATTCATTTCAAACCATTTTTTAAAAATTAAAATGTGGCTAAAAACAATTTTAAAAAATTATAGGAGAATAGTAAATAAAATTTTAAAAATATTTTTATAAAACATGGACATGGAATAGAAATATTCCCCAGTGGAGACTTAAATATAAACAATCCCGAATAATGATGAGATTGTGAAATAAACCATTACTGCTTTGGTGTCATTTTAATCATAAGCACCCTTAAAGAAATAAATTTAGATGAATATGTATATCCCATATTTTTCATGAAATGAATCATAAAATACACTCATGGTAAATATATAAACCACACAAAAGAAACATGTAGTGTATAAGGCATGTTTCCTATAGAAATAAAAGTGAGATGAAAATCCATTACCTTAGGTCCGACTTCCTTTAAAAGTTCTTTAACCTATTGTATAATAATTTAAATTTATTATAAATATATAAAAGAATCATTTATATGGTTATTGAATCATATATATTTATGATATATATATATATATATATTTAAAGTCACACACAATGAAAAAGATAGAAAATGAATCACATCGTTCATGGAGACGGTAGACCGTAGGTACGCATGAACGCTGTATTCACGTTTTGAAGGACGGAATAAAGAAAGATAAATAATAATTTACCTTTAAATAATAATTTTTATATCATATATATCATATATATTCATCATATACATCCTATTTACTATCCAAGTAAAATAAAAATGAAAAATTGATCACATTGCTTCGTGGAGGTGGTATTCCAGACGTACGCATGAGCGGCGTTATCATTTTCCAATGGTGGGGATGGTAAGAAGGTAGATATGATATTATAATTTAATAAGTATAATTATGTTATAAATATAATATATAAACATTAAACACTTCATAATACCCATTCATAAAATATGGTGAAGAAAAATGAATTGTATCCCTACATGGAGACGAAAAGCTGTATGTACGCACGAGCGATACTTTGACTTATTATTTGATGTGAAAGGGGGTGTATAATGGTTTTTAGTAATCATAATAACATTTAATATTATTGAGGATACTAAATTTATTATTTTATGATAAATATAATATATTTATAGGAGTTAAATAAGATTATAAAAAATAAAGTGATTGGTTAGAGCGATTATCTCTTCTTTTGAACAAATCCTTTATATCTCCTTTAAAGGGATCTAGGGTTGGTATTTTGGGAAAAAAACCCTATAGAATTTATATAGGGAATTATAGAAGATAATATTTTAGATTATGGTCAATATATAAGGCTCAAAGTGGTGTAATGAATTGAGAGGGGAGATACCCTTTTAAAATTAAGGTGAGAGGCACCATTGGAATTCCTCAAAAGATTAATTTATAATAAATTAATTCTTAATAAAAATACCTCAAAATGGATAGGGATTAAAATATAAGGTGATATAGGGTGTTAATCCCATAAAAAAAATATATTTTAGGCATGTTTTGGTGTAATTTTAAACCTTATCATTTGATTAACCCTTAGTTAACCTATTTTAATCTTAACCATGATATCAAGTTTTTCAAAATTAAAAGGTTGTAATTTTTACTTATAAGGTGTCAATTAGAGTATAAATGGACCGTTTATGATATTTTTTACCATAAATTATCCCCATTTCCTTATTTAATATTTTTATTATTTTTAAATGATTTAATAAAATATTATTTTCATAAAATATCATTATTCTCAATTTTGATACTATTCATTATTTTGAATTTAAAAAATATTAATAAAACAAGATAACTTTGAACTAAATATTTTAATATATCACTAATATGTAATATTAATCTATAAAATTCGTGTATCACCTTAATTATCTCAAATTATATTTCTTTTCATATTTTTAATATCATTTATTTGATTTTCCCATTAAATGAATAATTACCACATCAGCGTTGTGTAAGCATTTAAGGTAATTATTTATTTACTAAAAATTACAAATAAATTACCATGATGTAAATAAATATTTTAGTTTTTAAAATAATATTTAAAGTTGAACTAATATTTTGAATAATATCATATTAAAAATATTACACATATTAAAAACAAGAGTGTGACATGTTTGAATTTTCTTTAAATAAAATAATATAAAGTTAATAATCTCATAAATGTGGCCCTAACATGTCATAAATTATACACTTGGATTATTATGGTATATATTTACTCTTAAAATAATATTTAGTCAACTTTTTTTGTCATTTAATGGTTCTTATCATTTTATTTTTTGAGCTTTTAAAACCATTTTAATGATTTTTTTTTCTGCTCGCACAAACACTACATCAGTGTTGCATAAGAATTTAAGGTAATTATTTCATATATAAAAATTAAAAATAAATTAATATCATAAAAATAAATAAATTAGGATCAATATAATCCTTTATATTCGTTCATTATGTATATTTACTCATATCCATGTCAAGATAACTTATTTAATTTGTTATTTTGACTTTTCTAGCCTTGAGTAAACATTACACAATCATTTGAATAAGATTACTATTATATAACTCCAAAATTAAAAATTATCTGTCAAAATAATCGTTTATAGATTATATTTATTAAAATTTTGATGAAAATACTTTCTACCTCTCAATTATAAGCTATACGACACTAGATTTGACTTTTCGAGTGCTGTATAAGCACTGCGTTAGAACTGAAAATGATTTTCATATTTATCATGAAATAAATTATAATTTGCATGATATGAATTATATTTTATGATATTTATATTATAATATCATACATGAGTTATTCCATAAGTTTAATAAATTTTTATAACATAAAAGTTCTTTTTTTTGAATAAATTTTCTAAAACTTTCTGAAATTAATTATAATATTCACCCATAAAAAGCAAGAAAACTGATTTTTAAAGAAAAAATATTTATGAAGAATAAATTAGATTTAATAAAAAATTATTTTATTATTTTTAATTAACTACCAATAAATTTATATTTATCAGGATATATATATATATTTATTTCATAAATAATTTATTCCTATCCATACCCATCAATTTAACAACTAGATTATAACTATTACATTTAAATAATAATATTTCATTGTTTGTTTAATCTTACTATTGATTATCTTTCACACTACTAAACATAGTCTTTCCTTCTAAAATCTTGATATATTAAAATCTCTCCCTTTTAATAAATTTCACCTCACAATTTTAACTTGTTCTCAGTAACTGTGATTTGACATTTCAAAATATAATTGTTGAAATCCCACATTGTAAAAAGGTTCAATAAAAATTCAACTTAAAAAGAGATATAGGGGAGTATTATTGTCATCTTTAGTAAGACATACTATGTTTCCATGTATGAAAACATTGGTGGAAAGTGAAAACATGGAAATGGAAGAAAAAACTAATACCCAAGGACTGATAGAGAGTGATAGAGAACATGGTCATGAGAAATTTAACCATCACAATATTGTAAATTCGTGATGGGTTAAAAGGACATTGATTTCTCAGTGAGAAAATTAAACAGATAAATTTTTTATTCCAAAATCCTTTTCCTAGATTAGAATAATTATTTTTCCACCTACAGTCAGAACATAAGGAAATATACTCACTCGAAAAGTAGAGTTTTATCCTTTAATAAATTTCAACCACAAACTCATCTTTTCCTCCAAATGATGTGTATTAATTTTTCATTTCTCAAGAACTAGAATTAACTTCCATGGATCATGAATTTCCACAAAAGGATAACAAGATATTCTTAATTTCTTTATACATTAACCACAACCAAAATGGTTAACACAAGATAAGTTGATTCCCAAAAATAATAAACCTTCATATGTGGAAAAGTACTTTAATCTCCAAAATTCAATAGTAATACCTAAAGTTAAACTTATACCATTCAATAAAAAACTATCCTTAAAATTATTGAAAATATTCTAGACTAAGATTGAATCCAATAATCAAAAGGATTTTATCACACAGTATTCCAAGATTGGTTTTAACATTTATCTATAAATAACATCAATTACTCTTGAAGTCTCATTAAAAAATGCGCACACCCTAAACATATAATATCCAAGACACACTAACTATTTCAATAAATATCCTAAATCACCATAAAGACGAATTATGTTCATATATGGTTCCAAAATATAATTCAACCCTTAATCCTCAATTAAAATCCCATAATGTTATGTTTACCTTAATAATATAAGGTTCCCAAAATAATAGACATCTTCTGAAATAATATTACTCTCCTAATCACTAAATTACTTTTCAATATGATTGTTATATCTATCAAAACGAACTTATCCTTTATCTATGAGATCATTTAAATAAATAATAACAATTTTATACTAACCAAGACATTTCATAGAATAGTGGTAGGTGATACACCCTTGTCTCCCTTTAATTTTGGGTTCAAACCTCACAACCTTTCTGGATGCGATGGGTTGTCACACAATCTATGGGTTGTCCTTTTTCTAAAACTATAATTCTTATAAAATTCCTATAAATATGAGAAACATCCTAAAAAATAACCATAATATATTTAGCACTAAATAATTGTTTTAACCACAAAGGTTATCTCATACCTTTCATTTAGATTCCCAAAATTTAATAACCCACAATTACCTCAAAAATAAATGTCTCCAAAAATATTAGTAGTCACCTTAGAATTTCATAAATTAAAACATAAAAAGGAATGTATAAGACTCCAAACTTATGGTCTTATATAACTATGATGGTATATATAACTCTTAAGATAACTTCTCATGAAAACATCATAATATCCAAATTTATCTAAACCTTGCTCTGATACCAACTGTAACAACCTGAGACCCACACTTCTAGATTTGATTTTCAAAAAAAAAAATTACATTTTTGGATTTGATATTGATAAATGTGACTCAATTTTTACTATAAAAAACATACAATGTTAAAATTAAATATTGGACCACTTACATACCCAAATACCTTTTAGGTTTAGAGTTTTATAGAATTAGGAAAAAATATTAACAACTTGTGTTTATAAATAACTACTTCATAATGATCAACATCATCTCCAACTATAACCATATTTTCATATTCCATGTTAATTATTCAACATCTTCCATAAATTTTTTTCACATATGAAACCTTTCTAAACAAAAATCAGTTAACACCACTCTTCATAACCTGGGAAAAGGAAACATGAGAAATGGTGTGCCTAGATGCTGAGTAAGGGTAGGCATGGGAGATATCAATCAATGATCATATGAAATCATAATATAATCATAAGGATATAATATCATGAATATAATTTAAAATGCTTATACCCAATCTAAAATAGATCATAAACATGAGTTATGACATAAAACATTATCATTTCAAAAGACATGAATCATAAGAATTAGAATTCATCATAACTCAATCAAGAAAAATAATTTCTTGTGTATAGAAAGATAATAGGTATAAAAACCATTTCATAAGTCAAGGATAACTTCCAAGACCATCGGATCAGATATCAACACCTATTTCCCCAGGTGGATCAAGCACATCAACTTGTTTCCCATAACAGATCAAGTACAATGACCCATTTCACGTAATGGATCAATCACATCGACCTGTTTCCCTTAAATATCTCATAATATATAATAATTTATCCAATGAATTTGAGGGAGATATAGGTACCACCCATCACCTAATGAAAACCATACATATGTGTTCCATAGGATCATAAAACATTCATAATATTAGAACCCATGAAAAGAAATGGGTTTCATAAACATTTAATCTTTTCATCATAAACATAAACCACTCATATAAATAATAAGGATATTATCCTTTAATAATAGTCCTAGTAAAGTAAAAAAAACATCAAAGGATATCATATTAGATGAAAAATTATTCTGAAAGATCACTTGGAAAAATTCTTGAGGAAAATAACTTTTCCATTTTAAAGTCACTTCTTTTTTAAAAAAATGTACACTTTTAAATGAAAATATTTTATTTAAAAATAAAATTTTAAACTTGTAAAGAAAGATTAAAATCATTGAGGTGTCATGATGGTGGGAAAATACACTCATTCCATATAAGCTAAAAAACACCCCTTTTGTATTTTTTTTCTTCAGAAAAGTCATAAAGAACCCTGTTTAGTAAATGAAAAAAAGATTCATTTCAAAACATTTTATAAAAATTAAAACATGGGTGAAAATGATTTTAAACAATTATAGGAGAATAGTAAAACCCTTTTTGAAAACATTTTTCTAAAACTTGGAAATAGAATAGAAATATTCCCCAGTAGAGACTTTAACATAAGAAATCTCAAATAATGATGAGATAATGAAATAAACCCTTACCGCTTTTGTATCATTTGAATAATAAGACCTATAAAATAAAGAACTTTAGATGGATCTATATATACCATAGTTTTCATGATAATAATCATAAAATACATTCATGGGTAGTATATATGTTGGATTATAAGAGAACCTTAGATGACTATACTTATAGGGGCGTGAATTGTAGTTTAGTAAGTTTAAACTAATCAAAACACAAAACCTTTTAAAGTAATATTATCATACTCACAAATATCTGATGATAAGAGTGAAAGAATCAGAATCATATTTTATTTGATTATATCAAATCATATTTTTATTTTCATCATAGTAAAATCGATAAAACGAATAATATAGAAAGATAAATATGAAAAATAACTTTCTATCATATGAACAATGGAAGAGACTTGTAAAAAAATCAATACAATAGCTAATAAAAGTAATAATGACTTAAAAGCTATATTAAAAGAATAAAATCTTTTAACCTTAAGAGTAAAGGTTGTCAATAACCTTGAATAAAGGTATCCAACATTTTATACATACTATAAAGTATATCTTTCCTTACCAGGAAAGCCCTCAATATGATGATTAGAATAAGATATGTCTTCCTATCCCTAAAAGCCCTCAATTGTAACAATGATTGGTTTCTGTCTTCCTAGACCCAGAAGACCTCATTTTGATAGATTAGATACACCATCTTTTTATCACCAGAAGCCCTTGACTGTAACAATAACCAAACACGTGATTAAAAAATCAAATTCGTTCTAATGAAAACAACCCTGGAAAGGATTCCTTAGAACTAAAACTCTCTAAATTATTAAAAAGACTTTGGAATGATATGTACATGAAGATAAAACTTTAGATAGATTGAGTTGTGAATGTGATCTGCTCCCAACTCTTCAAATAACCATCTATTTATAGGTGAATCTCTAATAGTCATATTTTTGAGTTAATTGTAACAACCTCAGACATTTGGCTCCTTGAAAACTCACAATACTCTAGCATAACTGAATGTTTAACGTCGTTTTTTAGAACCATTAAAATGATAACTATTATTCCTTAAAATATAAACAATCCTTGTGTACTTTAGTTATAAACTTTAGTCAGTTTGATATAATTTCTTATTTATTATCAATCTAATGAAATGAATTAGGGTTAGTCTAATGTATTTGTATCAAGGTTAGTCCGATGGTTATTACTTTTTTCAGTTAGGTAGACAAGGAATAAGTCTAACCACTGGAATGAACAAAGGTCATTTCAGTGGATCAGATGCACGTTCAGTTTGATGTATCGAATTTGAGTAATTTAAAGTTTATATTCATAATACATTAGTAACATTTATATGTATGATAAAAAGTAACATTTTCTATAAAAACATACTAAAACACATGAGACATAAAAAAGTTAGTAATTTTTTTTAAGAAAGTGTTTGTGATTACCAAAACTAAAGGAATAGAAAAGTAAGAAGTAAAACTTATGAATAAACAATATAAACCACATAAAATAAACATGTAGTGTATAATGAATGTGTCCCATAAAAATAAAAGTGAGTTTAAAATCCCTTACCTTTGGCCCAACTTCCTTTGAAAGTTTTTTAACCTCCTATATAATAAATATAAATTTATTATAAATATATAAAAGAATCATTTACATGATTATTATCTCATATATATTCATTATATACATACATACATACATATATTTAAAGTCATATATAACGATATATATATAAAATGAATTACATCATTCAAGAAGATGGTAGGTCGTACATACGCATGAAAGTTGTATTAACTTTTTGAAGGATCGAACAAAAGAAAGATAAATAATAATTCAAATTTATAGAATCATTATTTTAACATGTATATAATATATATGCATAATACCCATCCACATTACCATCCAATTAAAATAAAAATGAAAACCAAATCACATCGCTTCATGGAGGTGGTAGCCTACACATATGCATGAGCGACGTTATCATTTTCCAATGGTGTGGAAGGTAAGAAGGTAGATATGATATAATAATTTAAGAAGTATAATTATTTTATAAATATAATATCTAAACATTAAACATGTCATAATACCCATCCATAAAATATGGTTATGAAAAATGAATTGTATCACTACGTAGAGATGGTAAGCCGTACGTAGGCAAGAATGATACTTTAACTTATTGTTTAATGGGAAAGGGGCATATAATGGTGTTTTAATAATCATAATGAAATTTCAGAATATTTAGGATACTTAAATTATTCTTTTATGATAAATATCATATATTTATAGGAGGTAAATAAGAGTATAAAAATAAAGTGATCAGTTAGAGTGATTACCTCTTGTTCTGAACGATTCCTTTAGACCTTCTTTAAAGGGATCTAGGGTTGGTATTTGGGAAGAAAAAAACATATATAATTTTTCAAAGATAGTTAAAAATATAATTTGGTAGAGTATGTTATATATAGAAGGCTCAAAGTGGTGTAATTAATTGAGGGAGGAGGTTCCCTTTTATAAATAAGGTGAGGGGAACCTTTAGAATTTCTCAAAATATTAATTTATAATAAATTAAATATCAATAAAATACATAAAAATGGGAATGGATTCATATATAAGGTGGTTTAAGTTTTTAATACCATAAAAAAATAAATTTTATACATGTTTTGGTTTAATTTTAAACCTTATCATTTTGATTAACCCTATGTTAACCTATTTTAATTTTAACTATGGTAATAAAATTTTCAACAATAAAAAGTTTTAATTTTTATGTATATGTTGTCAATTGGACCATAAATGGTTAATTTATGATATTTTAGACCATAAATTATCCCATTTATCCTTATTTAATATTTTTATTATTTTTAAATAATTTAATAAAAGTTTATTTTCATAAAATATCACCATTGTCAATTTTGATACTATTTATTACTTCGACTTTAAAAAATATTAAGAAAACAAGATAAATTCAAACCAAATATTTTAATACATAAATTATATTTCATATTAATATATATATTTTGTTTTATCTTAATTATCTTATATTATATTTCTTTTAATATTTTTAATATCATTTATTTTATTTTTCCATTAAATGAATAATTACTGCATCAGCGTTGTGTAAGCATTTAAGGTAATTATTTCTTCACTAAAAATTATAAATAAATTACCATGGCATAGATAGATATTTTATATTTCTAAATAATATTCATAGTTGATCAAATATTCTGGATAATATCATATTAAAAATATAACACTTATTAAAAACAAGATCATGTCATGTTTAGATTTTCTTTAAATAAAATACTATAAAGGTCATAATCTCATCCATGTGGCCCTAAAATGTATTAAATTTGAACCTTATATGATTATGGTCAATATATACTCATAAAATAAGATTTATTAAATCGTTTGATTCATTTAATGGTTCTTATCATTTTATTTTTTTAGAGTTTTTAAAATCCTTTTAATGATTTTCCTTCTGCTTGTACCAGCATCGCATCATTGTTGCATAAGCATTTAAGGTAATTATTTCATATATAAAAATTAAAAATAAATTAATATCATAAAAAAATTAATTAGGCTCAATATAATCCTTTATATTCATTCATTATTTATATTTAATCATATCCCTGACAAGATGACTTATTTAATTTATCATTTTGACTTTTCTAGCCATGCACAAGCATTGCACAATCACTTGGATAAGATTCTTGATATATAGCTAAAAAATTTGAAATTATCATTAAAAATAATCATTTATATATTATATTTAATAAAATTTTCATGAAAATACTTTCTACCTCTCAATTATTTTCTATAAGACACCATCTTTGACTTTTACGGTGCCGCACAAAAACTATGTTAGCACTGAAAATGATTTTCATATTTATCATGAAATAAATTATAATTTTCATTATTTGAATTACTTTTGTATGATATTTATATTATAATATCATACATGAGTCATTACATAAGTTTAATAAATTTTATATCATAATTATGTCTTGACGATATCACCATAAATACCATATTTTATAAAAAACTTTATTTTTTACTATTCAACAAAAATTTAAATTTTTCAGAAAATTATCAAAATTTCACCATAGAATAATTTTTATATGATTATTTAAAAATGAAGTTCATTTTTTCAAATACATTTTCTAAAACTTTCTAATACTAATTATAATATTTACCTATAAAAAGCAAGAAAATCCATTTTTGAAGAAAACGTATTTCTAAAGAATAAAATAAATTTACTAAGCAATTATGTTATTTTATAATAATTTACCAATAAATATATATCGATTAGGGTATATATTTTTATTACATAAACCAGTTATTTTTATTCATACCTTCTAATTTTACTGCTAGATTATAATGGTCACATTTAAAAAATAATATTTTGTTGTTTGTTTAAGCTTAGTGTTTCATATCTTGTACACTATTGAAAATAGTAATTACTTATAAAATATTGGGATATTATATTTAGTGGTAGGATAAATTTGGTAAACAATGTTTTTTCATTGATTTATATGTATATCCTTTCCATTATTAAAGTATTGAAGGTTATAATTAGGAACATTGTAGGAGTTATGATTGGTTTTAACTGGGACTTTCATTATGAAGGAAGATGTAATTGGGATTAATGTAAGGAGTCTAGAAACTACCATGAAATGAATGTAAGGAAATCTTATGTGGGTGGTTCTGGATGATCAATCTCTATGGGATTATTTCTATAAATACAAATATGGGTATCAAAATAATATCCCTTTTAATAATAGCTCTATAATTACTCCTCTTTGGATAATCATGCATAATAATATTTTCATACTCAATGGGAATTCCCATTGGATTATGGGGAGTAGTGATATTGGATTTTGGACTGACAACTAGTCAGGGATTCATTTTTTTCAAGTTGCATAGGTCATGACATGTCCTTTAGTTCAACTATCAAATTTCTATAACTTTCTCCTGTTGTTCTTAAATACATCTAGAAAAAATCACTCTCTAAAATTCAGTTGGTGGAAGAGAAAGATAGGCACACATTTAATACTTTGATCTTGGGGAAATTAAATATTTCTAACTTTAGTAAGTTAATTTATCCAATTTAGAAAAGGAAAACTAGGATTTATAGCTTTGTATAATGTATATAGTGACCAAGTACATTTTTTTTGGAATGGTACATCCATAATAATTCACTACCCATGGATTGTGAAGTGAAAAGAAAATGAATTCAATTGACATCGAGATGAAAATGCTGTGAGAACGATAATGTGAAAACCACTATTCAACCTTTTCTTGCAGGAGAATGGGCTCACTTCATCTAAAATTTTCTTGGTAACTACATTGGATGGACCTCCATTTCTACCCCATTAACTTATTTCTATCTTCATAACTTCTTGACTTTGAGTGTTGACCTGGTGAAATGAAATATCAGAGTATTTTCTTTTTAGTTGGTTTTTGGACCAACTAGAGCACCAGAAATGTGTCCCATCATAATGAGGGTAGTCAAAATCTTGTAGGTCTCAAGTTGAAAGTGATGAAACTAGCTTCATACTTGGACCATCTAATTAAAGGGTCTGAACTCCCATCATCTTTGATAAGGATTATTTATCACCTGGGCATATCTGTCGAGGTAGTAAGATCACAAGAATGTTGGATTTTTTTGGAAGACCCCTAACATTTATTTTAAAATAAATTCAAATAGATCATACGATCATGGAATTCTTAGGGGAGGTGGGCATATCTGTCGAGGTAGGAATATCACAAGCATGTTGGATTTTTTGGAAGACCCATAACATTTATTTTAAAATCAATTCAAATAGATCATACGATCATGTAATACTTAGGTTAGGTGGTCTTATTTAGGACCATGATGGACTAGTGGTGATAAATTTCAATTATTATCATTTCCACGGAAACTCTCTTGAGGTGGAATTATGAGCTATCCACAACGGTATCACATTGAGTAAAATCTATAACTTGGATCCCATTGTAGTTAAAAATGATTTGGATTTGGAGGAGATATCTATATTGGGAACATATATTATCATTTTTTCATAGACTACTACGTCAGGGCTTTCTATATATTGATTAGGCATAATATTAAAATTTTACATACCTAGCGTGAAGGAAATATAGTTGTAGATAGGATTGATTCCAGGGGAAATCTAGACGATCCTATTTAAATTTTTCTAGTAATGGATCCCTTCCCCTAGATTATAAGGATGTTATCCTTGGGGATGTATAAGGATGGAATTATTTTAGGCCTCCTTGAATGATGTTTTGGCATGCTTACACATTAATAAAATTTCTCCAATTATTAGTCAGAATAAATAGTAGAACTAACTCATTACCTAGACAAGGTTATCTACCACCTAGCCTCACCAAGTCTCACTAACCTAAATCCACACACAAGATAGTAAAGTAATACTAAGAGAATAAATCAAAAAGTATCATGCAACCACTTTCCCACTGAACTAGTTACCCCATGCCCCAATGGCATACATTCTAGCATGCCCATCCCTTCCCTACCCACATAACAACATAACCATATACCACATCATGACCATAACCACATAAATAAAACCACATACCACATAAAAAAACTGCATAACCATTACATAATATCCACATATCATATCATTCTCATGGGAGGGTACACAAACATGAAGGGTATCAACCTCATGCTCCCCTCCTTCTATGTATGACACTAGTATACGCCCACATTGCTGCCTCAATATTGTCACCACACCATATATCAAATAATTACCTCAGTACATCACAACCTATACTACATATGTAAGAGAGAGTGGGAAATAGGGAGTAGTAAAACATTTGAATCACCTATATCCTAGATGTTGGGGAAAAAACTCAGAATCCAAGTCCTAATTAGGGCATCAGTTGCATTACCTAACTCAGGTGGTGGTGTGTAAGAAATAACTAAAAATAAAGAAGATATATAATAGATCAAACAAGTGTAACCTAAGTTTAAAATCTCAGATACATTAAATTTATCATTATTACCCTCAACAATCACCTCATCCCCAAAACCTCACATCGACAACCACTATAAAAACTTACCATAACACAAATTGACCACACCATCAGTACATAATAATTTCACAACAATCAAAACTTCCCATTTTATCACATCATTACTAATTACAATATTTTTCATTTACCTACTATATTTCATTCATTATGAAACATTTACTTCCATTCACTATTTATTTATTTGACCACATTTATCTCAACCATTAATATTTTATACTAACTACCACTTTACACATTTCATTATCTAGTTTTCCATAAGTTAATAAAAACCATTATGCTCAACACATTCAACCCATTCACATTAATAGTTTAATAAATTCATTACCACATATATTTCTATGAAACTATAATACAACCACAATATCCAATCTAAAAACCACATCAATCACTACACAAACCCCTGCCATCATTTTCACATCTTTTAATAGATCATCTGCTTCCTTCTCACGTCAAACATTACTAAACACCACTATAACAACAATATTCCACCATCTATTCTCAAAAAAAAATAATCAAAATTTCTAAAAATACCGAACTATAATAAATAATGACTATAACAATGATTATAGTGGCCAATAACATCCATTACAATAAAAAACAACACCATGAATTCTCTTTTATTCATACATCCATATTTATAACTTTCACACAAACATGATAATTATCAATTCTAGAGTCTCAAATATTCCATTTTATTACTATATTTAATAAACTTATCCAATTATGAATGTGATAGAACATAACAACATCAACAAACAAAGATATCATAGTATCACATACTTATTAATCTATAATATGATACATAGAAAATAATATAAAAACATGAAAAGAACATGTGAATCATATATCCCCTTCCAATTCATTTAATTTGCTTATTTATCTTTATTTGGTAAATTTTAAACATCTACCCATTGGAAACATAGGCATGATAATTCCACATTCACACATAATAAAAGAGAATATAGATCTTGAATTCATTACCCCAATTGGTGCTTTATGAATAAAACACAAAGATGAAGGGGAACCAATGATCAAACACTACCAAACTTGTAAGGATAAATCATAAGAAATATCCAAATCAAACCCATATCAATACCTTGAACATATTCTACAAAACCATAATTTTCACAGATTCCATAACCTCTAATAAGAGGAGTATGAAGAATAGAGAATAGGTATTAGAAATATAACATTTTGTCAAAGAGGAATCAATCTCATCAAGCTTGGGATTTAGATCCATGAGGAGGAATATAAGAAGAACCAAGAGAGATCCAAAGTTTACATAGGGTTTGGGGAAATAAAAAGAAATCAAACCAAAGGAATAATCCAACATGAATTTATAATAGAAATTTTGGTGAACCCTTCATAGTGTGGTGAAGCCCTCACCACGACATAGTGGAGTTCAGTCAAAGAGATTTGAGTTTCTTGGAATTTAAAATGGACACCTCTCCCAAAATATCACGATTGTTTCACCCATTTTAAAAAATGGGTTGACTGCCACCATGACATATTCATCCTTCGAAATTGGTGTTTTAGAACTCAAATCCACAATACTAGAAAAAAAAACCTACCATGCCACAAATGAACCACATATTCTAAAATATCCATTTTAGTCCTAAAGAATCCAAAACTCCTATTTTCACCTCTAGAATTCCTATGAACTTCCTTATAACACTTAAAATGCCTAAAAAACAAAAATTAGAGGTCTGTGAAGGTTCATGAAGGTCTATACCTCTATATTAGATCCTCTTAAATGATTCTCTCATCAAGAATTAAAAACAAACCAATAAAAAAATCCAAATAACCCCATGAAGAATCACCCTTAGAAGATACCTCTCAAATAAGAACAACACCACTACCAAAGTATAACATAAAAAAATATAGAATAAATCCAAACATATTAGTATAAAACTAAAAATCCCAATATCATACCAAAAAAAGATTCAAAATATTTTGGGATATGGAGCATGTATCTAGGACTCACATTACTACATACTCTCCTCTACAACATCATGCATTTATTGGATACAAACCAAAGGAATGAAACACCTACACAACACCTTCTCTTGATGGTATTTAATCACAATAGGATGATCCATGAATGTTTCATCATCCTTAATATCCAACTCACCCCAATCAATGACCTATGATTCATCATGAAGATACCAATGAAGCAGTGACACATGGAAGACATTATGAATTTGATCCATCTATGTAGTAAAATATAACTGACATGCTACCTTTCCAATAACTTATAATACCTCAAAAGGTTCAATGAATCAGAGATAAATCTTACTTCCTTGACCAAACCTTTAATGACAACGATGAAGATAAATCTTCAAGAACACATGATCATCAATCTCATACTCTAGAGGCCTTCTCCTTTAATCAATATAAGATTTATTATGACCTTGAGTAGCCTTCATCCACTCATGAATTACCTATAACTTCTCTATTATTCTATTCACTAATTGAAATCCAAGAATCTTTGAATCCACAACCTCAGTCCCTCATAATAAAAATTTACATGGAAACCCATACAAAGCCTCCAATAGAGTTATACCAATGGAAGAGTGATAATTATTATCAAAGGAAAACTCAACCAAGGGTGTCATACCCTATGTCATTGTATATTTTATTTATATTTATTATTTTATTTTATTTTAGGGTAATTTAAATTTTGATAAGTTTTGAGATAGAGTTTTTAAGTTTCTGTAAATTTTCCTTCTATACATGGTTTAGTGATGCATGATTTAAGAGAAACCATGTGATGAAACTAGTGCATGATCTTTATCAGTTAATTTTTAATGTTAATGGTTTGGTATGAATGGGTAGCTCATGGTATGTGAGAGTCCTAGTATAAATTATGTAGATTCACCCATCTATGGGGTGGTTCCTGACACATGGCTTGCGCATGATTAAACAAACTATACGAAAAGTGTGTGATATGGATATGTAATTTAACAAAACTATTTTTCATGGTTGGATCAAATTTATTAAACTATGAAAATGAATTTTATCAATATAGTGAATCCTGTATAGTTGGTGCACAGTTTACCAAATTGTGTAGCCTAATAGTGAAAATTGTCTAGGTGTTTATTTTTTGGTCTTTTCGGTTTTAACCCTCTCAGTATTTAAAGGGTTTTTGATCATTTTGATTTATTTTGATTTGGGGACCTATAGGGTGCATGAGGGAGCCCTCTCTATCCCTTCTCATTACTCCCCAAGCCTCCATCCTTTCAATCTTTAAGAGGAATCCCTAGGTAAGATCCTCCTTCCTTATTTATCTTATTCTTCTCCATCCTTACTTTATCCTTTTGTTTTGATCTCTCCCATAGACCCTAGGGAAATTTGTTTTTGATTTTTAGGGTTCTTGGTAATTGATTTTGGGGGGTTTTTGTTGCTATGGATTTCTTGGAGTCTCTTGACACTTTCTTGAGCATCTATTATCATAAGAGATGAATTGCAGCTCGATTTTCATTGAACCAAGGAAGGTTTTTGTGTGTATTTTATTAAATTAACACTTCATTGTGTGATTGACCATTAAAAATATCTTATTTGTTAAATTAATTTTATATATGAGAGCTTAGTTGAATTATAAAATGGTTTCAAAGTGTTTTGAACGAGTTTTTCAATTGTTTTAAGGCCTTTAATTAGAATTTCAAGTGGGTATTAAAAATATTTGGTTTAATTAAAGTGTGACATTTAATGTTTTTATAACCCCATTTGAGTTGTGAGATAAATTGAAAAATGGTTCTTTGAGTTTTTAGATATTTTAAAGGAAACATGGGTGAGTTAGTTCTTAAATCTATTTATAAATAGTTTTGAGTGGATTATTTTGGAAGTTATTTTAGAAATGGATTTAAAAATTTTGATTTTAAAGAATGATTTAAAATGTAATTTAAAACCATTAAAAAAGGACTTTACATTTCAAGTCCCTTTTTAGTGAAATTCCATTTTGGAACTTTTGAATGGTTTCTAAATGGTGTGAGTGTGTGTGAGATCCTCATAATCCCCTTTATTGGATTGTTACACCCAAGGGGGGGGATGTTTGTGATATAGATATGGCCCAAAGAGAATTTTATATATTCCATGTGATGTGAATGATATGTCATCAAGGATATTTCTTACGAGGGTGTATGAGGTGATATGAGATTTAATACTTTTGATTCATTGATTTTTGTGATTTCTCACATACTACTTATTGATATGCACAGGGACTCTAAGAATATTAGTGAGGAATGAAACACATTTTTATCTAGTTATAATGAGATAGACTATATCCCATATGGTTTTAAATAACATAGAGGATTGTTCCATCAGTGAGGCTAGTTGAGAGTAGGTGAGTTGGTTATAGACTTAGGAATACATAAATAAGATTACAGATGGTTCTAAACCAAGTATGTCTAGGGTTGAATCACAAGATGTTTTGGAATTTCTTATATTTACTTGATGATTCTTCTCCTAGGAATTCATTATTTTATGTTCCTTAGTTATATTAGCACTTAGGGCATCACACTTTATTTTCTTACTTATTCATGAGATGACTTGGTGTTTTATTTATTATTGATTGTGCATTTAGCTTGTTTTGTTTAAATGTGTTTTCAAATATCTTTAAAAAGGGTGTATTTATAAAGTGATTTTAAAAGTAGTTTCAAATGGACATTTTTATAAAAAGGGGATGAGACCAAGGAAATGGTTTTTAAGCTATCTTTTTAAAAGGCTGGGGCCAAAGCCTCATTTTATTACTAAAGAAAAGAAAATAACTCTTTTGAATGGGTAGAGGGAGACCCATTACATAGCCCAAATGCCAAGTGGGAATGTATCCCATTACATGGCTCATAGGCCCAATTTTTTTTTCCCAAGGCCCATTCTATAAATAGTACTACTACAGTACCCACCTGCTGTAGTACCCACAGTACCCGCTGCTGCTGCAATGTATGCCACCGCTATAGTTCCTGCCATTGCTATAGTGCCTCCGCTGCTATAGTACCGCCAATTGTTTTAATTTAAGTCAAAGAAAAGAGATTTTCCAAAATGGGTTGAAATTGTTAATTACTTTTATGTACATGTGTGTATAAAAACCTATTTTATGATTGTATTTAAAACTAGTATAAATTGAAATGTAATTTACAAGTAATTTCAAAAACTCTATGATTATTACCTATTAGGATTAATTTTTCTCACACCCTATGTAAACCATTAAATTTATGAATATCTAATGGATTTATTTCAGGTGACTTGGATTTTTTCTTCTAGTTTTAGTTGTTCATAGTGTTTGGTTTGAAATGCGGAGAGTGACCAAAGGTCACATAGAGATTTATGGTATTAGTTTTTATTTTTTATTTTATTTTTGGGATGTATACGTATCATCCTATAACATGATATCTTTTTCACTTGTACTTATTTATTTATTACAGTATCCCGATGCTTGTTTAGTTTATATATGTGATTTTTCCTTCATTGTTTATTCAATGATGCTGTCTTTGTATTTTAATATGTACTCTAATTGGATGTTTTATTTTAGATGTATTTTTATTATTATTTAGGGTGAAATAATTTACATGGATTATTATTTGAGACTCTAGAACTAGTTTCTAGTCCAGTACAATCAATAATGCACCTCAGGTATGTCTCAAGCTAGTTCAGGTGTCTACTGAATGGATAACCTAGATTAGTTCATGAAAAAATGGTATTTGAGAACACTCTATTATTATTTTAGGCATTTTTAGTTAGTATAAAGACTAGGATAATTGTCATAAATCAAGAGGTAGGTCCATAGAAGAGTTTCATGAGCTCTTTTCCATCCTGATCCTTGAGTTTCCATGGGAGTTTGAGATTTGAGTCTTGATTTTGAATATCTGAATAGTCTAACTAGGATCTATGTGATCACTGAGAGGGGGAGGAGGTGAATTAGTGATCTTATATTTTTATTTTTTCTTACATAAGAAACAACCTCCACCCTTGATTAGTGAGAAATGACTCTAATGAAAAGTTATAACCAACTAAAACCATAGGAACATAAGTATTTACAAGGTTCACTTATCAATAAGAGTATCCAGTCCTTGGCATGGTATGAAAAGTAGTACAAGACCAAAAAAACTAGTATAAAATAATCCTTTTAATGGTTAAAACTAGTAGGTAACATCCTTTCACTTTCATAACACTATTTTCAATCAACAGTGCATGTGATCCTCACATATATAAAAGATATAATAATATTTTGTAACAATTGTAAGAACATTCACTAATAGGTTTTGATATTTTTTCACTGTGCTTCTTGAAATTTCTTCACACTTTCCATTCTTGAAATCACTTCTTATTAATTATCAAATTCTTGCACAAAAACAAGAAAAAACCTTATTTCTATCAATACCAGTTTATCCGGTAAGTTCTTCCAGTGCTTCCATTCATTGTGCCTCTCTGGTATACTCTATCCATTTTATTCTATATTTGATGCCAATTTTATATCTTGTTCATTTGATCACCTCATAACACTATTCATATGAGGCTTCTTATACCTTTTAAACTGATCCCCTTTGTACACTGATTGTCTGATACCGACTTATAGAAAATTTTGTTGAGTATCCATCAGACCGATTCTTTTTTACACTATTAATCTGATCATCTCTTCAAGTATATAGTACTTCACTTAGATACAAAAAATCCACACACACATCTTAGCGCACCAATCCCCTTTATAAAGGAAATGTTTCTATGAAAATGTAGGGTGTAGAGAGAACTTCAATTTTAAAAAATCATCTCAAATTTGAATATATTACTCAAACTATTTTAATATTTGACCATCTTAAATCCTCCTAAATATTAGAAACTTTCCTTAAGACCCAAAATCAACAAACTTCTTCAAATATTCCTTAGATCTCAGCTAGAATCATGATTTTTACTTCATGATTATTAGGGCATTGAACATCCATCTCAACATTATTAAGTTTTATATTTTACAAAAATTTTGTAAGGATCATCAAATATTCTATCTGGAACACCTTAATAAAATTCTTTCGATCGATGAAACTCCAATCAATATTTCCTCACAACTTCATAGGAAAACCTTCAAATCTTTTTCAAGATTTCTCTTTAATATAATGACTTGCTTTGGAAATCATTGATCATTTCTTTTACTTGGAAACCTATGTTCGATAAAATTTATCCAAGAACATTTGTCTGATGACTTCATAGAGAACCATATAACTCTCTTTCATCCTGATCTTCTATAACCATTTATATGTGTTATGACTTTGTAAAAATTTCACCCAGTGAACTCGATCCATTGACTTTTAGATTTACCATCCGATGAACCTATGCACATCATTTTTCCAATAAACTTATACAAGTTTGATCAACTTAAATTCATACACTCTAACTTTAATACTTCAAATCATGATCTTTGTACAATTCCATATGGTAAAATTTTTACAACTCATTATATAATAAAGAAACCAAAAAACTTCAAACATTATTCCTTTGATTGGTAGTCTTTATAAAATTCTGAATGATAACACTTTATACTAACACAAATATATAACTTCAAAAATGTTGAACATTGAAATTTTCTCAGATGAACTTTTTGATGATACCATCAGTTTGGTAAAATTTATACAAACTTCATAATATGAAATTTGTACAAACATTCATCAAACTCTTACTTTATACACAAGCTTGGATCATGAGTTCTTTCGGTACTCATGATGTTTGAAAATTTAGGGCCAGTAAAGAATCTCCTGTTATGATTCATCAAACATTATATTTGATGGAACTTATAGTCATACTTGGATAAACATTCTTCACTACAATCTGAGCGATGAACTTAGATCGATGGCCTCTGTATGATAACCTTGAGCTATTGTACTCTGTTTGATCATGATTATAACACAAAAATGTTAAGTGATTTATGTCCTCAGTAATTTTAAGTACTTTATTTTGAAAAATAAAAGAAAACAATTTAATCAAACCTTCTTACATATCAACCAGCTAATTATTAACACCTTTATCTTCTTTGAAACAAATCAAAAACCACTTGGACTCATTGATCCCCTGCTTTGGGTTTTGTTAGAAAATAAGGAATATGAATCAATGAAACATTGTAACTTGAGTAATGGATCACTTATCTAATAATTATAACCCTATATTAGTGAACTCGAAATAGGAAACAATAATCATTGAACAACAATACCATGTTTTCCATAAAGTGGTTATTTAAGAAAACTTTATTAAAAAATTATTGAAATCCTCTTTAACTTTTACCATTCAACCTGTAGGAACAACTTGTCGTACCCAATTAATATAAATATTTAAATAGTTCACACATGCTGAAATCATAGCTTGCCCATTTTAAAAACTCCCGCTAAATATATTATCTTCCTTAAAAAGTAAAACAAATATCAATGGATATATTTACATTACATCTTATCTCCCCCTTTGACAACACTATCCAAATACAAGATGAGAGAGGGAAAGGATATCATATGCCTTATACTTTAAGAGAGTTATTTTATAAACCCATGATCAACCTTAGATTATAAAATTTTTCCTTCAAAAATGGTTTAGTAAAGATATAATCCAATTTCTCTATTGTAGGAAAAATTACATCTTTAGTTCATTTATTTCCATATGATCATTGATGAAGTGAAATTTAATATCAATGTGCTTAGAATGATAGTGTTGCATAGTATTATTAGTGATATTTATAACACTTTTATTATAACAAACCAAGATAAGGGGAAACATTACATCAACTACAAAATATTCCATTCGTGTATTCATTCACATTTGTCGTGTTACAGCTTGAGTGGAAGCTATATAATTAGCTTCTACAATTATGAGAGTTACTAAATTTTTCTTCTTTGTATGCCAAATCACACATATTTCTCCCAAAAAGAAAAATCCACCAGATGTGGATCTTTTATCATCAACATAACCCTCTCAATCCACATCAGTATAACCAATCAGAACAATATTTATTGAGTTGTCATATTTTATTCTAATATCAATTATGCCTTTGAAATATTTGAGAATTCATTTTCCTACCACAAGATGAAATTCCTTTGGAGCACTTTGATACCTAAGAAATAATGTAACAACATCCATAATATCTGGCCTTAAATCCATTAGATATAGAAAGCTTCTAACCAACTTTCTAAACTCTTTAGAATCAACCTCCTTTACTTCCCCATGTTTTAACAACTTTTTCCCCAATTAAATGGGTGTGGAAATTAGTTTTGAATCTTCCATGATAAACTTTTTCAGAGGTTCCTTAGCATACTTCTCTTGGGATAGAAAAATGTATTCTTATTTTGAGAGATTTTTAATCCAACAAAGTATTTCATTTCTCCTTGTATGGACATTTCAAATAACTTCTTTATCTCCTTAGAAAATATTTCACATGTTTCTTCATCATTCCCTTTGAATATGATATCATCAATATAAAAAATAAAAATTAGTAAAACCTCTTGATTTTATTTTATGTATAGGTTAACATAAAATTTTAATTTATTGAAATTTAACTTCATTACGAAAGTATCCAATTTAAAATACTAATCTCTCAAATCTTACTTTGACTCATACAAATTATTCTTCAAATTTAACACATATATTTCATCTTTACCAAGTATGAAGCCACGTGGTTGTTCAATATCAACTTTTACATCGATATACCCATTATGAAAATATGAGTTTACATCCATCAAGAATATCTTATATCTTTATTTTGTAGTGATAGTAAGAAAGATTCTGATAGTCTCAAGCCTTGATACCAGGGAAAGGGTCTCATCAAAATCAATGCCTTCAATTTGTGATTAAACTTTATAAACTAGTCATTACTTTTTTCTTATCACCTAACCTTCCTCATTCAACTTGTTCTTAATTTTTTTTTCCAATAATATCTTTATTTTTTGGTTTAGGCACAAGTTCACATGTATCATTCTTCTCAATATAATATAATTCTTCATTCATGGAATCAATCCAATCTTGATGCTATAAAGATTCTTCAACATGTGAATATAAGAAAGTATGTGATACTAAACTTGATGTTTTTTATGGTTTAAACCTATTTTCCTTGATCTAAAATGATGTTTTTGACTTACAATTGCTTATTTATCCTAGGATGATATGAAAATAATTATTAATCATCACTTTAGATAAATGATTCAGAATCATCATCATGAAAAACTTCAATATTTTTAATTTTTTCAAAAACTTTGTCAAGCTATTTATCTATAACCACTTCACATTCCCTTTTTTCAATATCTATAATTCTCTATGGAACTTTTTTATCAAACCTTTCTAGAACTTTTAAAAATATAGAGTCAACAATATTTTCTATTTTTTTATTATAGAACCTATATCCTCTACCATTTTGAGGGAATCCAAGAAATATTCCATCAAAACCTCCTTGATAAAACTTCCCAATATTTTCACCTTTGACTTTTATAATAAAGGGACTTACAAACACTTTTAGGTATTAAAAACTTAGGGTTTCTTTATAATAAATCTCTTAAGGAGTCATGTCAGATTTTTTCCTGTAGAAATGCTAATTCTGAATATGAACTGTTTCTCTAATAGATTTCCTCCAAAAGTATCTATAAGTATCATATTCAATCCACACAGTTCATTCCATCTCCACCAAACTTCTATTTCTTATTATAGAAACACCATTACACTGTGGTGTGTATGGTGCACCAAATTCATGATGAATTTCATGTTTTTAAAGAAAATATATAAAATTTTCATTTGTTTATTCGAACCCATTATCAGTTTGAATCTTCTTCATAGAACATCCATATTCTTTTCCATCACTTATCCTAAAACTCTTAAACACTTTGTGAGGATCATAATTATGTTTCAAAAACATAATACACATGATACATGTAAAATAATTAATAAAGTAATTATCTCTTTTTATTGATTACTTCCTCATGGATCCACATATATCAGAATGAATAAGATCCACGGGATGAGTTTAATTTATCTCAACTTTCTTATGTATTGAGTTTGTAATATTCCCTTTCTAGCACATGGAAAAACACCAATCTCTTATTCTTTTTGTGTCAGGAATATCAGAAATACTTTCTCCATTTGTTATCTTACTCATATTCCTATGGAAAATATGTCATAACCTCTTATTCCATAGCCAATTTTCTTTCATCATGCTCAAATAACATAAAATCTATTCATCACTAACTTGAAACACGTTTCCCTTGGTTATTTTCCCTCTTGTAACAAATTCCCATATCTAAGGATTTTGAAAAAAAATCTACCTCTTCTGAAAAAAACTCTATTTACTTCATCATAGAGTTGTGAAACACTTAACAATTTGTGTTTCAGTTTATCAAAAAATAAAATGATTTTGGATTTTAAACTTTCTTTTACAATGACAGTAGATCCAACACCTTTGATTCTTAGAGAATAATAATTTCCAAACTTCATCATCCCTTCTTTTAAATATTTAATATTATTTAAAAACTTTAAATCTCTGGTCAAATGTAAAGAACACCCACTATCCAAAATCCAAGGTTATTCTCCTTTTATAGATTTGAGATAAGTTTCAACAAATAAGGCCTTTTATTTCCCCTTTTCTTCCTTTTCATGAAGATTTTGAATTTTTTACATAAAATTTATTGTACCGGTAACATAAAATAACATATTTTATTAATATGTCTAGGATAATAAAATCTTTCAAAAAATGTTTCTAGAGGGTGATATCTATTTTCATTCTTCAAAATGACTTTCTCAGGTTGTCTTTTTGAGTGGGATAACCCCCCCTTAAACTCTACCTCCATCTCCTCTGAGATTCATTATAGTGTTGGTGATGGGACCCGAACATCTTTTCTATTTTCCCAAATCCACCATAGTACTAACAATATCTATAGAAATAATATTTTCCTCTCTAACTTATATGATTTCTAGGACTATGTACATGATTTCCACTATCTTTCTTATCATGCACCAAAAAATATTGTTGTTTACAAAAGTTTTGGTATCCACTTGAAATATTGTTCTTATAATTAGATTTATTTTGATCCTAAATAAGATCTCTAGTAGTAATAGCTTTTGGTTCAGACTTTAAAACCTTAGAAATTCTAGGATTTCAAACTCTGTTTGTTTTGGATACATACATGGTCTTCATAAATTATTTTTTCTTTTTTCTATCTTCAACCTTGTTGTTAACATTTCAAGATTATTTTTGTTGATCCTTTTGAGGTTTAATCTTCTTAAAACTTTCACCAATTTCTAAAACTGAGTTTTGGAAGCTTGTTGTTCCTCACTCATCTCTACTAAGTTTTTTTTTGAACAAGATCAAGTTCTTTCTCCCTCACCTATATCTTTTCTTCAATATTGATGTTGAGGTTTTTATATTCATCAAGTAACTTCTGTAGATCATTAATTTATTTTATAAAATTATATTTTTCTTTAATAAAACATTCTTGATTGGTTGTTGAAAGATCCAATTTATTTAAATTATTATTCTTCATTCCAAGTATAACGATCCTCGAGAGACATTCTATCAAATCTATTTTAAGCATAAAATCCATATGAGTATTATATTCTTCTTATTTAGAGCTAATACTTTATTCACCAGTGAATTTTTCATCATTCACTTTTGCAATAAGTAAATTTTCATCGACATAATCATGAGATTTTTAGCTTTCACCTCAATATCATTATCTTCCTCAAATTTAGTCAAAAAATTCTCCTTTTTTATTTAGAGAACTTCTAATCCTTTCTCTTATAATAGGAATTTTATACTTGAGAAACAATGTAACGACATCCATAATATCTGGCCTTAAATCCATTGGATATAGAAAGATTCCAACCAACTTTCTAAACTCTTTAGAATCAACCTCCTTTCCTTCCCCATGTTTTAAGAACTTTTTTCCCAATTAAATGGGTGTGGAAATTAGTTTTGAATCTTCCATGATAAACTTTTTCATAGGTTCCTTAGCATACTTATCTTGGGATAGGAAAATGTATTCTTATTTTGAGAGATTTGTAATCCAACAAAGTATTTCATTTCTCCTTGCATGGAAATTTCAAATAACTTCTTCATCTCCTTAGAAAATATTTCACATGTTTCTTCATCATTACCTTTGAATATGACATCATCAATATAAAAAATAAAAATTAGTAAAACATATTGATTTTATTTTATGTAGAGGTTAACACCAAATTTTCCTTTATTGAAATTTAACTTCATTATGAAAGTATCCAATTTAAAATACTAATCTCTCAAATCTTACTTTGACTCATAAAAATTATTATTCAAATTTAACACATATATTTCATCTTTACCAAGTATGAAGCAACATGGTTGTTCAATATAAACTTCTAAATCAATATACCCATTAAGAAAAGATGAGTTTACATCCATCTAGAAGATATTATATATTCAGTGTGTAGTGATAGTTAGAAAGATTCTGATAGTCTCAAGCCTTGATACCAGGGAAAAGGTCTCATCAAAATCAATGCCTTCAATTTGTGAGTAACCTTTATAAACTAGTCATTACTTTTTTCTTATCACTTAACCTTACTCATTCAACTTGTTCTGAAAAACACATTTTTTTCCAATAATATATTTATTTTTTGGTTTAGGCACAAGTTCACATGTATCATTATTCTCAATATAATCTAATTCTTCATTCATGGCATCAATCCACTCTTGATGCTATAAATCTTCTTAAACATGTGAATATAAGGAAGTATGTGATACTAAACTTGATGTTTTTATAATTTAAACCTATTTTCCTTGATCTAAAATGATGTTTTTGACTTCCAATTGCTTCTTTGTCCTAGGATGAGATGAAAATAATTATTACTCATCACTTTAGATAATTGATTCAGAATCATCATCATAAAAAACTTCAATATTATTAATTTTTTCAAGAACTTTGTCAAGCTATTTATCTATAACCACTTTATCTTCCATTTTTTCAATATTTATAATTCTCTATGGAACTTTATTATCAGACCTTTCTAGAACTTTCACATCTACAGAGTCAACAATATTTCCAATTTGTTTTATTATAGAACCTATATCCTCTACCATTAGGAGGGAATCCAAGAAAGATTCCATCAAAACCTCTTTAATAAAACTTCCCAAGATTTTCACCTTTTAATTTTATAATAAAGGGACTTACAAACACTTTTAGGTATTCAAAACTTAGGGTTTCTTTATAATATATTGCTTAAGGATTCATGTCAGAGTTTGTCCTGTAGAAACGTTGATTCTGAATATGAACCTTTTCTCCAATAGCTTGCCTCCAAAAGTATCTAGAAGTATCATATTCAATCCACACAGTTCATTCTATCTCCACCAAACTTCTATTTCTTATTATAGAAACACCATTACACTGTGTTGTGTATGGTTCACCAACTTCATGATGAATTTCACGTTTTTAAAGATAATATATAAAATTTTCATTTGTTTATTCGAACCCATTATCAGTTTGAATCTTCTTCATAGAACATCCACATTGTTTTCCATCACTTATCCTAAAACTCTTAAAAACTTTGTGAGGCTCAGACATATGTTTCAAAAACATAATACACATGATACATCTAAAACCATTAATAAATTACTTATCTCTATTTATTGATTACTTCCTCATGGATCCACATATATCAGAATGAATAAGATATAAGGGATGAGTTGAATGTATCTCAACTTTATTATGTATTGAGTTTGTAATATTACCTTTATAGCACATGGAAAAACACCAATATCTTATTCTTTTTATGTCAGGAATATCACAAATACTTTCTATATTTGTTATCTTACTCATATTCCTATGGAACATATGTCCTAAACTCTTATTCCATAGCTAATTTTCGTCCATCATGCTCAAATAACATAAAATCTATTCATCACTAACTTGAAACACGTTTCCCTTGGTTATTTTCCCTCTTGTAACAACTTCCCATATCCAAGGATTTTGAAAAAAAAATCCACCTCTTCTGAAAAAAACTCTATTTACTTCATCACAGAGTTGTGAAACACTTAATAAGTTGTGTTTCAGTCTATCAAAAAATAAAATGATTTTTGATTTTAAAATTTATTTTCCAATGACAGTAGATCCAACACCTTTGATTATTAGAGAATAATAATTTCCAAACTTCATCATCCCTTCTTTTAAATATTTAATATTATTTAAAAACTTTAAATCTCTGGTCAAATGTAAAGAACACCCACTATCCAAAATCCAAGGTTATTCTCCTTTTATAGATTTGAGATAAGTTTCAACAAATAAGGCCTTTTATTTCCCCTTTTCTTCCTTTTCATGAAGATTTTGAATTTTTTACATAAAATTTATTGTACCGGTAACATAAAATAACATATTTTATTAATATGTCTAGGATAATAAAATCTTTCAAAAAATGTTTCTAGAGGGTGATATCTATTTTCATTCTTCAAAATGACTTTATCAGGTTGTCTTTTTGAGTGGGATAACCCCCCCTTAAACTCTACCTCCATCTCCTCTGAGATTCATTATAGTGTTGGTGATGGGACCCGAACATCTTTTCTATTTTCCCAAATCCACCATAGTACTAACAATATCTATAGAAATAATATTTTCCTCTCTAACTTATATGATTTCTAGGACTATGTACATGATTTCCACTATCTTTCTTATCATGCACCAAAAAATATTGTTGTTTACAAAAGTTTTGGTATCCAATTGAAATATTGTTCTTATAATTAGATTTATTTTGATCCTAAATAAGATCTCTAGTAGTAATAGCTTTTGGTTCAGACTTTAAAACCTTAGAAATTCTAGGATTTCAAACTCTGTTTGTTTTGGATACATACATGGTCTTCATAAATTATTTTTTCTTTTTTCTATCTTCAACCTTGTTGTTAACATTTCAAGATTATTTTTGTTGATCCTTTTGAGGTTTAATCTTCTTAAAACTTTCACCAATTTCTAAAACTGAGTTTTGGAAGCTTGTTGTTCCTCACTCATCTCTACTAAGTTTTTTTGAACAAGATCAAGTTCTTTCTCCCTCACCTATATCTTTTCTTCAATATTGATGTTGAGGTTTTTATATTCATCAAGTAACTTCTGTAGATCATTAATTTATTTTATAAAATTATATTTTTCTTTAATAAAACATTCTTGATTGGTTGTTGAAAGATCCAATTTATTTAAATTATTATTCTTCATTCCAAGTATAACGATCCTCGAGAGACATTCTATCAAATCTATTTTAAGCATAAAATCCATATGAGTATTATATTCTTCTTATTTAGAGCTAATACTTTATTCACCAGTGAATTTTTCATCATTCACTTTTGCAATAAGTAAATTTTCATCGACATAATCATGAGATTTTTAGATTTCACCTCAATATCATTATCTTCCTCAAATTTAGTCAAAAAATTCTCCTTTTTTATTTAGAGAACTTCTAATCCTTTCTCTTATAATAGGAATTTTATACTTGAGAAACAATGTAACGACATCCATAATATCTGGCCTTAAATCCATTGGATATAGAAAGATTCCAACCAACTTTCTAAACTCTTTAGAATCAACATCCTTTCCTTCCCCATGTTTTAAGAACTTTTTTCCCAATTAAATGGGTGTGGAAATTAGTTTTGAATCTTCCATGATAAACTTTTTCATAGGTTCCTTAGCATACTTATCTTGGGATAGGAAAATGTATTCTTATTTTGAGAGATTTGTAATCCAACAAAGTATTTCATTTCTCCTTGCATGGAAATTTCAAATAACTTATTCATATCCTTAGAAAATATTTCACATGTTTCTTCATCATTACCTTTGAATATGACATCATCAATATAAAAAATAAAAATTAGTAAAACATATTGATTTTATTTTATGTAGAGGTTAACACCAAATTTTCCTTTATTGAAATTTAACTTCCTTATGAAAGTATCCAATTTAAAATACTAATCTCTCAAATCTTACTTTGAATCATAAAAATTCTTATTCAAATTTAACACATATATTTCATCTTTACCAAGTATGAAGCAACATGGTTGTTCAATATAAACTTCTAAATCGATATACCCATTAAGAAAAGATGAGTTTACATCCATCTAGAAGATATTATATATTCAGTGTGTAGTGATAGTTAGAAAGATTCTGATAGTCTCAAGCCTTGATACCAGGGAAAAGGTCTCATCAAAATCAATGCCTTCAATTTGTGAGTAACCTTTATAAACTAGTCATTACTTTTTTCTTATCACTTAACCTTACTCATTCAACTTGTTCTGAAAAACACATTTTTTTCCAATAATATATTTATTTTTTGGTTTAGGCACAAGTTCACATGTATCATTATTCTCAATATAATCTAATTCTTCATTCATGGCATCAATCCACTCTTGATGCTATAAATCTTCTTAAACATGTGAATATAAGGAAGTATGTGATACTAAACTTGATGTTTTTATAATTTAAACCTATTTTCCTTGATCTAAAATGATGTTTTTGACTTCCAATTGCTTCTTTGTCCTAGGATGAGATGAAAATAATTATTACTCATCACTTTAGATAATTGATTCAGAATCATCATCATAAAAAACTTCAATATTATTAATTTTTTCAAGAACTTTGTCAAGCTATTTATCTATAACCACTTTATCTTCCATTTTTTCAATATCTATAATTCTCTATGGAACTTTATTATCAGACCTTTCTAGAACTTTCACATCTACAGAGTCAACAATATTTCCAATTTGTTTTATTATAGAACCTATATCCTCTACCATTAGGAGGGAATCCAAGAAAGATTCCATCAAAACCTCTTTGATAAAACTTCCCAAGATTTTCACCTTTGAATTTTATAATTAAGGGACTTACAAACACTTTTTGGTATTAAAAACTTAGGGTTTCTTTATAATACAACTCTTAAGGAGTCATATCAGAGTTTGTCCTATAGAAACGTTGATTCTGAATATGAACCATTTCTCCAATAGCTTTCCCTCAAAAGTATCTAGAAGTATCATATTCAATCCACACGATTCATTCTATCTCCACCAAAATACTATTTATTATTATAGAAACACCATTACACTGTGTTGTCTATGGTGCAACAACTTCATGATGAATTTCATGTTTTTAAAGATAATATAAAAAATTTTCATTTGTTTATTCTAACCCATTATCAGTTTGAATCTTCTTCAAAGAACATCCATATTCTTTTTCATCACTTATCCTAAAACTCTTAAACACTTTGTGAGGCTCAGACTTATGTTTCAAAAACATAATACACATGATACATATAAAATAATTAATAAATTACTTACTATATTTATTGATTAATTCCTCATGGATCCACATATATCAGAATGAATAAGATCTAAGGGTTGAGTTGAATTTATCTCAACTTTCTTATGTATTGAGTTTGTAATATTCCCTTTCTAGAACATGAGAAAACACCAATCTCTTATTCTTTTTATGTCAAGAATATCACAAATACTTTCTCTATTTTTTATCTTACTCATATTCCTATGGAAAATATGTCCTAACCTCTTATTCCATAGCTAATTTTCTTCCATCATGGTCAAATAGCATAAAATCTACACATCACTAACTTGAAACACATTTCCCTTGGTTCTTTTCCCTCTTGTAACAACTTCCCATATCCAAGGATTTTGAAAAAAAGCTACCTATTCTAAAAAAAACTCTATTTCTTTCATCATAGAGTTGTGAAATACTTAACAAGTTGTATTTCAGTCTATCAAAAAATAAAACGATTTTGGATTTTAAACTTTATTTTCCAATGACAGTAGATCCAACACCTTTGATTCTTAGGGAATCATAATTTCCAAACTTCATCATACCTTCTTTTAAATATTTAATATTATTTAAAAACTTTAAATCTCTGGTCATATGTAAAGAAAACCCACTATCCAAAATCCAAGGTTATTCTCCTTTTATAGATTTGAGAGCAGTTTCAATAACTAAGGCCTTTTATTTTCCCTTTTCTTCCTTTTCATAAAGATTTTGAATTTTTTACATAAAATTTATTATACTGGTAACATAAAATAACATATTTTTGTAATATGTCTAGGCTAATCACATATTTCAAAAAAGGTTTTTAGAGGGTGTTATCTATTTTCATTCTTCAAAATGACTTTCTCAGGTTGTTTTTTTGAGTGGGATGAGCCCCTCAAATTCTTCCTCCATCTCCTCTGAGATTCATTATAGTATTAGTGATGGGACTAAAACATCTTCGCTATTTTCCCAAAGCCACCATAGTACTAACAATATCTATAGAAATAATATTTTCCTCTCTAACTTATATGCTGTTTAGAACTATGTACATCATTTCCACCATCTTTCTTATCATGCACCATGAAAAATTGTTGTTTATAAAATTTTTGGTATCCACTTGAAATATTGTTCTTATACTTAGATTTCTTTTGATCCTAAATAAGATCTCTAGTAGTAATAACTTTTGGTTCAGACTTTAAAACCTTAGAAATTTTTGGATTTCTAACTCTGTTTGTTTTGGATACATACATGGTCTTCATAACTTCTTTTTTCTTTTGTCTATTTTCAACCTTGTTGTTAACCTTTCAAGATTATTTTTGTTGATCCTTATGAGGTTTAATCTTCTTAAAACTTTCACCAATTTCTAAAACTAAGTTTTGGAAGATTGTTTTTCCTCACTCATCTCCACTAAGTTTTTTTTGAACAAGATCAAGTTCTTTCTCCCTCACCTATATATTTTCTTCAATATTGATGTTGAGGTTTTTATATTCATCAAGTAAATTTTGTAGATCATTAATTTATTTTATAAAATTAGATTTTTCTTTAAGAAAACATTCTTGATTAGTTTTTGAAAGATCCTATTTCTTCAAATTATTATTCTCCATTCCAAGTATAATAATCTTTGAGAGACATTCTATCAAATCTCTTTTAAGTATAAACTCCATATGAGTCTCATATTCTTCTTATTTAGTGCTACTAATTTATTCACCAGTGAATTTTTCATCATTTACTTTTTAAATAAGTAAATTTTCATCAACATCGTCATGAGATTTTTATCTTTCACCTTGATATCATTATCTTCCTCAAATTTAAACAAAAAATTCTTCTTTTTTATTTTGATAACTTCTAATCCTTTATCTTATAATAGGAATTTTATATTTCTTCCTTCTTATTAAGGTATCTTATTAAATTTATATCTTAAACATCACTTTATTTATCTTCTTTTTAGTTGAAAATTTTCTATGAAATTTCTAATAGTTCCACAAAAAAAAAAAAACTTAAGAGGAAACTTTACTTTATAATTATCCATGTCACTTTTAACCCTTTTATAAAATAAGGACATAAATTCATCAATTTTTTTACATACCACAACTTCAATGTTAGAGTCACTAATTTCTTCATCAATAAATTTCTTATATTTTCCATACTTAATATCTTTGAAAGAAATTTATTAATCATCATTTTATCTATTATTCATAACCTTTTCTCTTCTCATTTAGTAAGTGATCATAATGTTATGCAGATCATCCATAGATAAAGATTCATAATATCTATCTTCCAATGATGATACCTTGACATCAAATTTATCTATATGAAATATAAGAATATTTTAAAAAACATTTGAATCTTAAAACTTCTCACTAAAACATTTTATAGTGATTATGATGGAGAAAATATTTTCAATTATTTTATTCTTAATTTAATTTTTTTAATCCCACCAATGTTTTATTTTATGGGAAATTTTTACATTTTATGTTTTTTAATCATTTTTGAGATTAATTTAAAAAATGACCTTTTTTTAATTTTAAATATTTTAATTTATTTTTGTGTTTCTAATATAACATTTTATTCATTGATCTAAATTGAAAAATTGTTATTTTATAGATTTCTATGTTCGATGAGATTCATTTAATTATTATGAATCAAAATCTCAATCCATCATTTGAGGGCCTAAATATAGATGAAAAGTCAAGCCTTGAAAATTGTGTATAGATCTGAATAATTTTTATGCTGGTCTTATATCTCATAAAGGGAATGTCCAAAGGATCTAAAATACAAACTAGAAAAAGAATAAATCTGGGGTAACAAATTTAATTAATCTTTCAAGGAATAATTATTTCATTTATAGGGCCATAAATGAATGGAAGTCATCTGAGTTGGAATACGAAGAGTTACTTTTCCAAAATAAATAACTAGAGTAATATGGCTATATCTCTCTCCACACATGTCCAGTAAAGCTGAATATTTTTGGTTCAAAATAGTATAAATTACAGATTTTTTTTAGAATAAGCCTTTTTCAAAATATTCCATTTAATGGGGATAAATATGCCAACATTTGGGGGATTATTTTAGAGTAAAAAATTTCCTCCATTTGCCCATAAAAATGTACTCCATCTTTATTCCAAAGGGTTGGTAACTTAGAAGTAGAATTTATTGGTAATTTTTTTAGTTTTGTTGTTTCATTTATTTTTTAATTGTATTATTCATTATTAGTATATTTTAGTCTTCTTTTTCATCCCATCCTCATTTTTATCTTTTTTGTTTTCCACTTCGTTCCTTTATTTTCATTGTGAACTCTTAAGTTCATGATCATGAGTATCTAACCCGAGGAAGTTCCTGGGAGAGTAATCTAGTGTTGAACCCAAGTTTATGAGCTATAATTTTTAATGCTTCTTATTTTCTTAGAGTTGGGTCAAGGGGGATCTTATTGGGAAAGACACCCTTGTGTCTCCACTTACCACTCGAGGTTTAACTTTTACTTTTGCAATATTTTCCATCAATCGAGGAGGTGGGTGTGCGGTCTCTAGGTGATTATTGAGAGAACTATATATTCACAACCATTTTAAGAGAATAATGTTCACCCATAAGATGGAGTGTGTTCATTAAGTAAACTATAAACTAATTAAGATATGATTAATGTTCACTCAGGATAATTCTCTCGAGAGAATCTTCTTTATGTTTAACATCATTATATCTATATTCATTCTATTTGTATTGCATATGCATGTTTAATTTTAGTTTTTCACTCTCATTTTATCAAAATATATATTTCTATTAATTTTATTTCATAAATTAGAAAAATATAAAAAAGTTTATTTAGAAGTAGTGAGTGATTGGCCGTGATAACTGTAACACCCCAGGTAAATAAAGAATATGAAATTTTTATATTTATCCCTATTTGTGAAAAAAATAATGTTTTAAAGGGAACTCTATGCTCGATGGCGTACCCAATACGCAACAACGAGTTTCTTGGGAATATTACGTTGCACTCTAATAATAAGATAATATTATTTTAAAAGGTAGTTAATGCCTAGCCGTTGTAATGGCGGGAATGAACAGAACTAACTACAAAATGATTATATATGTTTGTAAAATATTTTTACTTTTTACAATAAATGTTAGAGGATTAAAAATGCGAATGAATCCAATTTTTAAGCATAAACATTCTAATATTCTTTAAAAGGTCGATTAACCGCCTTTCGATGTCGAACCTCTTTTAAATCCACTTTTTCACAATTTTATGTGTTATATTTGACAAAATAAAATTCTTCTTTAGAATCGGGACATCAAAATTTACATTGTGTAAATTTTTGATATTTTTCCGATAAAGTTCATTTTTTAATGAACAGTGAAAAATGTTGTATTTTAATTCAAAACCCCTTTTTAATCTAATTTATTTATATTATTAGATTATCTTTTGAATTGGTTTTAAAGTTCAATTAGAATATATTTTTACCATTTAATCCAATAGTGGTCATTGGAATTAATTTCATCTTGAAATTGGACTTAAACTAGAGTCAATCTTTTGATACTTATTGTTTCTTAAAAACACGCTATTTGTTTTGACAGCAGAAATTAATTATTAAATTAATTAATGCAACTTATATGTTTTGAATTTTGTAAAAAAGACTTCATTTTTGAATTCTTAATATCAAATATAGATTAGGGTGAATTTTTGGTATTTTTCTAAAAAACTTCAATTTTTGATGAATAGTGAAACTACTAAGTGGTAGTTAAAGAAACAGATTTTCCGTTTAAATGAAATTTTACCACCTCTATGTTTTGAATTTCAAAAATCCGACATACATGGTTGTCATTAAGAAGTAAAATGTGGTTCAATGGAATTAAAATAATTTTTTGCTGAATAGTAACTTTTAAGTTTTTAATCGCGATTAGAGGTAATTAGTGTAGTTTAAGGTAAAAATAATGTTTTAATAATATGAGATGAGCTTGAAAAATGTCCTACCCTTATTTTATGTGTCATGTCCGACAAATAAAATCCATGGGTCAACTTGGGGACCCCATGGAGCCACTTTGGTTGGGAAATGACATAAATAACTTTTTATTTAATGTAAAAGTAAAAATGACACAAACATGAGTTGTTTTACTAAAACAATTTTTACCTGGGGTTATACAAGTAATATTTTTGACTATAAATAGTCATTGGAAAGCTAAAAATATTTCCTAAATCATGATAGTTTTTTTATAATTTTTAGAAATTAAATAAATAAAATTATTTATGACATCATAATGATGCAGTGATTACCTCATTAATAAAGGATTTAAATAAAATGAAAAGATAATGTAAAATCTATGACCTAAACATGTCCAAAACCTATTGGATTGGTGGATTTTGAAACCTTATCACCTTATACTAGAATTATATCAATGTGGGAACTTTTAAATCCGAAACTCATTTTCAAATAAAGTAACATTTATTTACTTTCCAAGAGTGCCCCTCCTCTCCTCTTATAAAAGGCCCCCACCTCTACCTCCTTACCCACACTTACAAAACCTTTTTCTCGGCCAAAACCTGCAAATTTTGTCTCTCCACATCCCTCTATAACTCTTAGAAGCCTCAATTTGGGCAGAAGTCTTCCCAAGGAAGCCTTTGATCTCAAACCAAAGGGAGTTACCCGATTTTAAGGTAATGTCTTCACTTGAGTCCTTTTGTATTATTTTGCTTCTCCAACCCCCTAAACTCTTTTTATTCATTTATTTTGTAACAACTCCAGTATCTTCAATATACTAGGATGTTTTTATAATAAGAATTTGAGCTACAATTACACACACCTACATGTAATGGTTAAAGAACATACTGTTTCTGTGGATGGTGAATTTCTGCCTCACGAAACGATGATTGTTCAACACTCATATAACACCTTCAAAGGTGGACATTAAGATGTCACTGTATTTATATATGATATATAATATTTTTATGTTTTACTTAAGATTCTGTATTTTTATTTTGTGGCATACATTTATGGTTTCCATTGTGGGTAAACATGATAATTTCATTTTAGGAAGTGCGGACTACCGCCCTCTCAAAGTGATTTGATTCGTTAACGCCATATGTGGGATGTATAAAGGATGTATTTAAAGTTATTATATATGATGTATGTTACATATAAATTATGAATATAATTCTGGAATTAAAATATACATACCTCTCATTTAGTTTTAATTCCATTAATATGACATAGAAATGAAAGTAGCGTTCATGTGTACGTACGGCTTACCGTCTCCATGAACAGTGCATTTCATTTCTTACCTCTAAATGATTATGTAATATTATAAATACATGTATATTATGGATATATATGATATATATGATATAAAAATCATGAATATCATTCTGGATATAATGAACCTTTGACCACACGAACAACATGTAATTGTAAGAAGTCCACTTTCGACTTAAGAACCAAATATCGAAAAAACAAACATTATTAACTTAAATGATTACATAATGTTTATAACATGTAAATAAGTGATATAAAAGGAATAATGAACTTGAAAAAGGTTCTTAAGCAAGTAGAAATTATCTCAAGTTTATTATTCAGGACGTTAAAGAACGATCGAGTCAAGTCGGACCCGAAGTAAGGGATCCTACCCCTCTCTTTCTTTTTAAGCACACTCTTTTATGTCATTCATTTTAAGCTCATATTTCTTGTGATTGGGATGTTATTTTATTTTACTCTTACTGTAATTTTTATGTTCATATGATGAGAGACCCTATTCTCTCTCATCAATCCATTCTGGAAGTTTTGAGTGGCGCCGTTAGGCTGCCGAATTTTCGTAAGAGATCTAACCTCTCTCTTTCTTTTTAAGTACTCTCCTTTATGTCACTTATTTTAAGCTCATATTTGTTATTATGGGGGATGTTATTTTATATTCCTATTTCTGTACATTTTATTGTAATATGATGAGAGACCCTATTTGATCTCATCAATCCATTTTTGGATGTTTTAAGTGGCGCCGTTAGGCTGCCGAGTTTTCGTAAGGGATTTTTCATCTCACTTTTATTCCCATGAGATTTATGCTACATTTACCACAATTTAATTTGAGCGGTGTATGTACTGCCCATTATTTTACTCATTGTGTAATATACTTTCATTTATGAGTATTTACATCAATGTTTTATTGTCCTTCTTTCACGGGGTGTATGTTTCGAAAGATACCCATGTCGGTAAGGGAACCTTTCACCCTCCTCTTTTTAAAAGAATTCTTTTGTTATGTCTTTTAATTCACATAAAATTATGTTGGGATATGTTCTTCTATATCCTTAGTGATTTAAATTTTATGTCCAAGTGATGATATACCCTTTTTATCTCTCATCAACTCATTTTCTGAATTTTGTAGTGACGCCGTTAGGCCGTCAAATTTTTGCAAGAGAACTTCTTAACCCAATTTTGATTCTTTGGGATAAGCTTGTACTCCTTGAATATGTCGTTATATGAATATGTGTGAATAACCTATGATTGTTTTACACTTAATATCCACTTATATTTGGTGTATTAGTTTGTCACACATAATTATGTAATTGATTTATCCTTAATCCAAGGATACCGTCTTTGTATGGGACTTCGTCTCAATCACCTTTCATTGAGGCATATTTTGTTTTATACACAACCTTCTTTTATACAGTGTATAAACCCCTTTGACTTTTACGTTTATTCAAAAGGAATATTTTTTATACGAATCATTTACTAAACGAAAAAATGGAATGTTTTTGTCGTACGTATGCGGCGACAACAAATTCTCCGCCGTCGTGACCATTATTTGAGTTTCGGCTTCCTCTACAAGCCATACCTTTTTTTTAAAAGAAAAATAAATTCCATGTTTTACTTTTATTTAATTTTAGTATTGAAAATGGTTTTCATAATGTTTTTATATCAATGCATTGTATTGATATCTTGTGATTGAAAGGTGGAAATGTTATGTTTCCTTTATGCATGTTTTATGTGATACGATTATGTTGATGTTCTTGGGCATTATTATGAAGACGGGTGGTTCCATGATATACTAAGGTTAGGTGAGACCGATATAGATCTCCAATGCATTGGGTAACGCGAAGGGGTTAAACATTAAGGTTTCTCTAAAGAGATTTAGGGAATATACTGTGATGGGTATTCCAAACGTAACCAAGAGGGTTACTCCGTACGTAAGAATGTTATGAATGCCTCAAGTTACCTTTATGTATTATGATTTCTATGATTTATTCATGATTTTATGAGGTATGTTAAAGTGATTATGTTTTATGGGTAAAGTATGATTTCATTCTTATGTATACATGTACTCATGTTTCCTTTCCATATTTTTATATCCCTTACTGAGCTTTTTATGCTCATCCCAAGTTTTTGAAATGTTTTTCACAGGTCAAGGGAAGGGTACATGATATGATGATAGTGTCAAGGAAGTTTCAAGAAAAAATCCATGTTTTATTTTAAATATGTTTCCGTTGATGGAAAAATGAATACTATCTTTTATGTAACCACTTTGTTTAAATGTGGAATGTAATGCAAGTTTTATGATCTAATTCTCTAAAACTATAAACCTGAAAAGATCCTCAATGTGTAATCTTGTAATAACTCAAGATTAAGTAAGGTTTAAGGCTGGGGCCTTATAGTTGTTATCAAAGGTTGGTTTAGATAACTTTAGAGGTTAGGGTATTCTCTAAGCATAAGTGACATTACCATAATGGTTAGGATTTCAGAAAGAGTCCTAGTTTTAGATAAAGTGAATGAGTAAGTATATCTTAGTGTTTACCTTCCTCATTAGTACATGATGGTTTTTTTGATATACTCACACTGACATTTCTGTTTTTAGTGAATGGATGGATCTAGCAGGAACCAAAGAGACAACAGGTTTGAAGGAAACTGTGGTGGTTCTCTTATTAAGATACTAGATAAAATGGGGGATTCAATGAGGAAACTCGTGGTGGTTCTAAACCAACTATCAAGGAGTCATGATCAACCACTTGAACCTTGGTATGATCTGTAATGCATCATGTACGAGATGACCAATCGATGTGGAAGTTCAGGTAATGATTATAAAGGTAACCATTAGAGTTTATATGATCCTTACTTTTGAGGTAATTATGGGTAATTATATGTTATGATGGAAAATAAAAGGCATGAGATAAACTTGAGGTTAAAATATTTTATGATTTTCTTTGAAGATTTTATCTCGTTTTGGGGAATGTTTTAAGAATTATATAGTTTTGGAAAAAGGACAACACGCAGACCGTGTGACAACCCGTCGCGTCAGACAAAGCTGCGAGAATTGAACCCACAACCAAAGTGTGACTGATATTTATCGCCTACCACTGGACTACGTGAAGTCCCTGGTTAGTTTTACTAATTATTTTTAGTTAGATGATTTTATGAATTAAGAGTAATTTGATTTTGGGTTATCTATGGAAATTAATAACATATCATGGAGGATATGTGATTAGTTTAATTACTTTTCAATATGAGACTTTAAGAGCAACTGATGTTATTTGGAGATAAGTGTTATTTTGTACCTTGGAGGACTATGTTATTAAATCCTTCAAATATTTGAGTTTCAATCTTAGTTTGGTTTACTTTGAAGAATTTTATGGAAAAATTGTTTATCGAATGGTCTTCATCGAACTTTGGGTTTTGTTGGAAAAATTTTGGAGATTAAGAATAGATTTTCTTTTTATAAAGGGTTATCCTGTTCTGGATTATCTGATCTTGTTCTAATAATTTTGGTTTTGGTAAGAGTCTAAAGACATGGGAAATATATAGTCCTCTTTTTTGGATTAGGTGATTCTCTAGAAGTTGATTATAGTACTCTTAGTGTGAACAAGTCTTCCTAAATACTCATCATTTGGGGAAAGTATGAGTTTGTGTAAGAAATCTAGTAAAAGTTGAAAGTCAACATGACAAGTAAGTATGTTTCCTTAAGATCAAAAATAAATTCCTCAATGAAAATTAACTTAAAACGAAAATGTTGTCTATTAAATTTTCCTATCGGGGAATCGAATACCGTTTCACCCACCACAAGTTTGTGATTTTCTTGTGGTTAACTTTCTCCTAAACATGTTTTCTGTCACTCTCCCTCAGAACATGACCCTTTTCTTTTTCTTCCATGTCCATGTTTTCCTACATGGAATCCTAGTATGGGTTAACTCGGGTGGCCTCTGTACTTCTCTTTCTTTATTTTAAAGTGATTGTTTTACCGACTCTTTTCCCGATGTGGGACTTTCAATGGAGTTTCCAAGCCCAATTTTGAAATTGCGAGGACACAATTCCCAAAAGGGGGGAAGGATGTAACACCCCAGGTAAATAAAGAATATAAATTTTTTATATTTATCCCTATTTGTGAAAAAAATAATGTTTTAAAGGGAATGCTATGCTCGATGGCGTACCCAATACGCAACAACGAGTTTCTTGGGAATCTTACGTTGCACTCTAATAATAAGATAATATTATTTTAAATGGTAGTTAACGCCTAGCCGTTGTAATGGCGGGAATGAACAGAACTAACTAAAAAATGATTATATATGTTTGTAAAATATTTTTAATTTTTACAATAAATGTTAGAGGATTAAAAATGCGAATCAATCCAATTTTTAAGCATAAACATTCTAATATTCTTTAAAAGGTCGATTAACCGCCTTTCGATGGCGAACCTCTTTTAAATCCACTTTTTAACAATTTTATGTGTTATATTTGAAAAAATAAAATTCTTCTTTAGAATCGGGACATCAAAATTTACATTGTGTAAATTTTTGGTATTTTTCCGATAAAGTTAATTTTTTAATGAACAGTGAAAAATGTTGTATTTTAATTCAAAACCCCTTTTTAATATAATTTATTTATATGATTAGATTATTTTTTGAATTGGTTTTAAAGTTCAATTAGAATATATTTTTACCATTTAATCCAATAGTGGTCGTTGGAATTAATTTCATCTTGAAATTGGACTTAAACTAGAGTCAATCTTTTGATACTTATTGTTTCTTAAAAACACGCTATTTGTTTTGACAGTGGGAATTAATTATTAAATTAATTAATGAAACTTATATGTTTTGAATTTTTTAAAAAAGACTTCATTTTTGAATTTGTAATATCAAATATAGATTAGGGTGAATTTTTGGTATTTTTCTGAAAAACTTCAATTTTTGATGAATAGTGAAACCACTAAGTGGTAGTTAAAGAAACTGATTTTCTGTTTAAATGAAATTTTACCACCTCTGTGTTTTGAATTTCAAAAATCCAACATACATGGTTTTCATTAAGAAGTAAAATGTAGTTCAATGGAATAAAAATATTTTTTTGGTGAATAGTAACTTTTAAGTTTTTAATCGCGATTAGAGGTAATTAGTGTAGTTTAAGGTAAAAATAATGTTTTAATAATATGAGATGAGCTTGAAACATGTCCTACCATTATTGGATGTGTCATGGCCGACCAAGACAATCCATGGGTAAACTTGGGGACCCCATGGAGCCACTTTGGTTGGGAAATGACATAAATAACCTTTTATTTAATGTAAAAGTAAAAATGACACAAACATGAGTTGTTTTACTAATTTTTTTTACGTGGGGTTATACAAGTCATATTTTTGACTATAAATAGTAATTGGAAAGATAAAAAGATTTCCTACATCATGATATTTTTTTCATAATTTTTAGACTTTAAATAAATAAAATTATTTATGACATCATAATGATGCAGCGATTACCTCATTAATAAAGGATTTAAATAAAATGAAAAGATAATGTAAAATATATGACCTACACATTTCCAAAACCTATTGGATTGGTGTATTTCGAAACCTTATCACCTTATACTCGAATTATATCAATGTGGGACCTTTTAAATCCAAAACTCATTTTCAAATAAAGTAACATTTCTTCACTTTCCAAGAGTGTCCCTCCTCTCCTCTTATAAAAGGCCCCCACCTCTACCTCCTTAACCGCACTTCCAAAGCCTTTGTATCGGCCAACCCATGACCATTTTGTCTCTCCAAATCTCTCTATAACTCTTAGAAGCCTCACTTTGGGCAGAAGTCTTCCCAAGGAAGCCTTTGAGCTCAAACCAAAGGGAGTTACCCGATTTTAAGGCAATGTCTTCACTTGAGTCCTTTTGTATTATTTTGCTTCTCCAACCCCCTAAACTCTTATTATTAATTTCTTTTGTAACAAATCCAGTATATTAAATATACTAGGATGTTTTTATAAGAATAATTAGAGCTAAAATTACACAAAACTACATCTAATGGTTAAAGAACATACTGTTTCTGTGGATGGAAAATTTCTGCCTCACGAAACGATGATTGTTCAACACTCATATAACACCTTCAGAGGTGGCCATTAAGATGTCTATATATTTATATATGATATATAATATGTTTATGTTTTACTTAAACTTCTGTATTTTTCTTTTGTGGCATACCTTTATGGTTTCCATTGTGGGTAAACACGATAATTTCATTTTAGGAAGTGCGGACTACCGCCCCCTCAAAGTGATTTGATTCGTTAATTCCATATGTGGGATGTATAAAGGATGTATTTAAAGTTATTATATATGATGTATGTTACATATAAATTATTAATATAATTCTGGAATTAAAATATACATACCTCTCATTTAGTTTTAATTCCATTAATATGACATAGAAATGAAAGTAGCATTCATGCATACGTACGACTTACCCTCTCCATGAACGGTGCATTTCATTTCTTACCTCTAAATGATTATGTAATATTATAAATACATCTATATTCTGGATATATATGATATATATGATATCCAAATCATGAATATCATTCTGGATATAATTAACCTTTGACCACACGAACAACATGTAATTGTAAAAAGTTCACTTTCGACTTAAGAACCAAATATCAACAAAACAAACATTATTAACTTAAATTATTACATAATGTTTATAACATGGAAATAAGTGATATAAAAGGAATAATGAACTTGAAAAAGGTTCTTAATAAAGTATAAATTAACTCAAGTTTATTATTCAGGACGTTAAAGAACGATCGAGTCAAGTCGGACCCGAGGTAAGGGATCCTACCCCTCTCTTTCTTTTTAAGTACACTCTTTTATGTCATTCCTTTAAGCTCATATTTCTTGTGATTGGGATGTTCTTTTATATTACTCTTACTGTAATTTTTATGTTCATATGATGAGAGACCCTATTCTCTCTCATCAATCCATTTTGGAAGTTTTGAGTGGCACCGTTAGGCTGCCGAATTTTCGTAAGTGATCTAACCTCTCTCTTTATTTTTAAGTACTCTACTTTATGTAACTTCTTTTAAGCTCCTCTTTGTTATGATGGGGGATGTTATTTTATATTCCTATTTCTGTAAATTTTATTGTAATATGATGAGAGACCCTATTTGATCTCATCAATCCATTTTTGGAAGTTTTAAGTGGCACCGTTAGGCTGCCGAGTTTTCATAAGGGATTTTTCATCTCACTTTTATTCCCATGAGATTTATGCTAAATTTGCCACAATTTCCTTTGAGTGGTGTATGTACTGCCCATTATTTTACTAATTGTGTAATATAATTTCATTTATGAGTATTTACATCAATGTTGTATTGTCCTTATTTCACGGGGTGTATGTTTCGAAAGATACCCATGTCAGTAAGGGAACCTTTCACCCTCCTCTTTTTAAAAGACTTATTTTGTTATGTCTTTTAATTCACATAAAATTATGTTGGGATATGTTCTTATATATCCTTAGTGATTTAAATTTTATGTCCAAGTGATGAGATACCCTTTTTATCTCTCATCAACTCATTTTCTGAATTTTGTAGTGACGCCGTTAGGCTGTCAAATTTTTGCAAGGGAACTTCTTAACCCAATTTTGATTCTTTGGGATAATCTTGTACTCCTTGAATATGTCGTTCTATGAATATGTGTGAATAACCTCTGATTGTGTTACACTTAATATCCACTTATATTTGGTGTATTAGTTTGTCACACATAATTATGTAATTGATTTATCCTTAATCCAAGGATACCATCTTTGTATGGGACTTCGTCTCAATCTCCTTTCATTGAGGCATATTTTGTTTTATACACAACTTTCTTTTATACGGTGTATAAAACCCTTTGAATTTTACATTTATTCAAAAGGAATATTTTTTATATGAAGCATTTACTAAATGACAAAAGGGAATGTTTTTGTCGTACGTATGCGGCGACAACGAATTCTCCGCCGCCGTGACCATTATTTGAGTTTCAGCTTCCTCTACAAGCCATACCTTTTTTTAAAAGAAAAATAAATGCCATGTTTTACTTTTCTTTTATTTCGATATTGAAAATAGGTTTCATAATGTTTTTATATCAGTGTGTTGTATTGATATCTTGTGATTGAAAGGTGGAAATGTTATGTTTCCTTTATGCATGTTTTATGTGATACGATTATGTTGAGGTTCTTGGGCATTATTATGAAGACAGATGGTTCTGTGATAAACTAAGGGCGGGTGAGCCCGATATAGCTCTCCAATGCATTGGGTAATGCGAAGGGGTTAAACGTTAAGGTCTCTCTGAAGAGATTTAGGGAATATACTGTGATGGGTATTCCAAACATAACCAAGAGGGTTACTCTCTATGTAAGAATGTTATGAATACCTCAAGTTACCTTTATGTATTATGATTTCTATGATTTATTCATGATTTTATGAGGTATGTTAAAGTGCTTATGTTTTATGGGTAAAGTATGATTTCATTCTTATGTATACATGTACTCATGTTTCCTTTCCATATTTTTATATCCCTTACTGAGCTTTTTATGCTCATCCCAAGTTTTTGAAATGTTTTTCACAGGTCAAGGGAAGGGTATATGATATGATGATAGTGTCAAGGAAGTGTCAAGAAAGAATCCATGTTTTATTTTAAATATGTTTCCATTGATGGAAAAAATGACTACTATATTTTATGTAACCACTTTGTTTAAATGTGGAATGTAATGCAAGTTTTATGATCTAATTCTCTAAAACTCTAAACCTGAAAAGATCCTCAATGTGTAATCTTGTAATAACTCAAGATTAAGTAAGGTTTAAGGCTGGGGCCTTATAATAACTCCTCAAGAGAATGACCTAGGTCAGCCACTATGCTACACTTAGTTATAAATAATTTTGAGAGTGAGCTCGAAAAAATTTCATCAAATTGGTGCTATTTTCAGGGAGAAAAGTGGAATTCAATCACTATTTTTATTCAAATTTTGTAAATAATTTTATTTTATGTCATTAAAAAAAACACAAAAAAATCATTAATTTTAAAAAAACTAAAAAATATATATTTTTTCATGATGTCTTTAAACTCAAATTACTATGCATGGACTAACCAATCTCAGGTGTAAGAAATTTTTTACAATTATCTCAATGATAAGTTTCAAAGTATTAGTGATGTAGTGGGAAAATTAGAGAGAAAAATAGAGTGGATACCTGAATACGTACATGCATGTCAAGAGAAACTGGAACCTGAACCCGAACCAAAACCTGAACCAGGATGAGTGGTGGGAGAGATTTTAATAATCATTTTTTTATGTTAAAGAACCTGTGGTGGGTGAGAATGATATAATAAATTAATTAATCACATTATGCTACACTCAAACATTGCTCAAGGAGGTCCTAGAAGTACACATGCAAGCTAATGCACTTATGAGAGATCAACAATTTTTGGAAGAATCCTGGAATAACTTTATTGAATATAACCTGAAACTTGATCTTCCCATCTATGAAAATAAAAAATCATAACCTATATACCTCTCTCTTAATTTTAAATATGACAATGATGAAGATACACCTGCTGAGATTGAGTTTCTAATGGTCTTTCTATAAGAGATCAATTTCTAAGATGACTTACTTGAAAAGGAATATTTCTTTATTGATTTTTCATGTTTTAATATTATTCAAGTTTAATTTTTGTACGAATTACATTTTTCTGAAATTTATGAAACAACATAGATGAATCATATCTTGTATGTTAAGGAAGAGACCATTAAAGTGGCATTGAATGAAGAAGAATAGTTAGAGAATAATGTGGTGTGACTACCTCCTCTACAACAACTTGAATACAATATGGAGGAGGACACCACAAAAGTTCATAGGGAGTACCTCTATTTTATTTTCTCTCCCACTTTGGATCTCAAATTATTTATTTATTCTTTCTTGGGGGTTGGGAAATTTCTTATTTTATTTGGGGTTCTCTATTTTTAGTGTTTACTCATGCACACTGGAAAAAGTCACATGTGGTAGTTCATCTCAAAGAAACCACATCCACATTTTGATTAGGGATAATTCACTACAACTGCCTGACTAGGGGTAGTAAAAACCTAGAACCCACTTGGGGGTTAAACCAAGCATTATCCATTTTCTATCACCTTTATATTTTTTATTTATTTTTCTTATGTTTTTTAATTTCTTTATTATAGTTTTAAAGTGGTACTACATAGAAGCTTAACTCAAGGCTACCACTAAAAAATAAATCAGGTTGTGTATTTATTTTTCTTTATTTTATCCCGATATAAATTCTCTGTGTAAAAATTTCTTAATCTTATTTGAGATAAAAATGATGGTAGTAAATTAAATAAGTGTGGGGGAGGGATTTAAACTTATTTTAGGAATTTTTTTGTGAGATTCCATTTTATTTTTCATGATTTATTTTTTATTTTTTGTGTTTTTTTAGGATTCTTGAGCTAAATAGAATAATTTGTAAAATTCAAACCATCTTGGTATTTTTGGAACATTTATTGATTTTAATATTTAAGGATTTAAATTATTGATGAATGGATTTAGTTTCTTGATTTTATATCTTTTTATATGATGAAGTTTGATTGATTGTGAAAATCATGTGTACTAGTACTATCCAAATTGGATATCTTGCCCAACCTAAGAGGTTTCTAAACCTATTTGACATATTATTTGAATTTATATTTTTATTGAGAGTCTAGATACATGATGTGTGATACAAAAATTTATTTTTTTCTCCTTTTCAAATCTGTTAGAGTTCATGGAATGTGTTTAGTATGATTGAGGCACTGCTTTGAAATCCCTTTTTTACATTCAATTATATTTTTGTACTACCTTTTCATATTACCTTTATTAATTACCTATTATCCATGAAATAACTTTTCAGGAATCCAAATTACAAGGAATTTATCCCTTTAAAACCTTCTATAGAAGTTAAATGCATGATTATTGTTGAACTCAAGTGTGGGGGAGGGAGAAGATGAGATGTGTTTTTATTTCTTGAAGAATCTGTCTGAGCTAAATTGGAAGTGTTTCTATATTTATTTCTTCTTCAGTGAAAGAAATTTCATGATTTCAAGATGAATGGGTGGACCAAAATATCATTAAAAATATGTGTTGGGTGTTCACCGATTTTTTAAGAACAAAATTTTCCTCTCTTTTCCTAAAAAATATGATTATGAAGAGAAATCTAGATCTAAATTCAAGATGAAACAATGCTATAAATTGGGGAAAATAGGGAAGAAATTCATCATTGATGTTGAAATTACAAGAATTAACATACTAAATAATGAAATAGGTGCTTAGAGGTGATTATTTTTTGAGATGATTGAAGAGCACACCATTCTTGAGAAAAAAATGTTTTCATGCATTTACTTCACTTTAGAGCACAACCCTCCTCATTTTGCCTAAGATGTTTTTACATTTTAAACCTACCAAACCTCAGCCTCATAAAAACCCATGAAAAAGACCTCATTATTAGAACATTTATGACTGTATGAAGTGGAGAAAATATGAGGATAGAAAGCCTATAGAAATCAAATATGTTCTTGAGAATGAGAAAAACTCTACATAAAAATCCTTGAGTGAAGAGAGAAATATTTTTCTGGGGAGGTAGGTACAACATGAATGTAAGGATTAACATGAAATTGAATGATTTTTTTTATGATTTTTTAGGATTTAGGTAATTTTGATCCATGTATAAGGTATGATATTTTCTTTGATGTGATAATTGAGCTGTGTTGTCATTTATGCTTTGGAAAGTTTGTTTTGACCTTGGTATAAGATGATTTCCCAGGAGTAAAATGTTTAAGTGTGGGGGAATTGATAGATAAAATATTTTAAATTATTTTATTCTTAATTTAAATGTTTTTAATCCCACCAATGTTTTATTTTAAGAGAAATTATCACATTTTATGTTTTTGAAGCATTTTTGTGCTTAATTGAAAAAATGGAATATTTTGAATTTTAATTATTTAAATTTATTTATATGTTTCAACCATAACTTTTTCTTCACTAATCCAAATTGAAAAATTATTATTTTATAGGTTTATATGTTTTATGAGATTAGTTTAATTATTTTGGATTAAAAGATCAATATATCATTTGAGGTCCCAAATACAACTCACAATTCCAACCTCAAAAACTATGTATAGATCTGAAGAATTTTTATGTTGGGATTATATATCCTAAATTTAATTTCCAAAGGAGATAAAATTAAACCTAAAAAATAGGAAATTTGGGGGAATAACTTTAAGTAAGTTTTATATGTGCAATTCTATCATTTACAGGGGAATAAATGTATGGGAAGTTGGCTGAGTTGGAATATGAAGAGTCAACTGTACAAAATAAATATCCAGAGTAATATGGATATCTCTCTCTACACACATGTCCAATAAATCTTAAAATTTTAGGATCAAAATATGATAAATTACCAATTTTTTTTATAATAAACCTTTTCTAAAATATTCCATTTAATGGGGTTAAAATGCGCCAACATTTGGGGGATGATTTTGTAGAAAAAAATTTCCTCCATTTACCTATAAAAATGTACTTCATCTACATTCCAAAAGATTGAAAACTTAGTGGTAGACTTTTTTGGCCATTTTTCTATATTTTTATTGTTTCATTTCTTTTTTAATAGTATTATTCATTATTATTATATTTTAGTCTTATTCTTCATCTCATCCTTATTATTATCATTTGTGTTTTCCACTTCATTCCTTTCTTTCAACTGTGAATGTAGAGACCCAAAGCTTGACGTACATGGACATTTCATTACTTTTGCGGAATACTTAATACATAACGAAAACAGACACACAATGACTGTAATAGTTTATCATCTTTGGAAGCTCAGAAAATAATCTTATAATCGTGGTGAAAGATCTTCAACATCTCCCATAAAGATCTTCCCCTTTTGTTTTATTACCTAAAACCTTTATTTAAATCCTGGGGAAAAGAAAACATATAAAGGGTGAGCTCAAATGCTCAGTAAGGGTAATCATAGAGAACATAAAACAATCCATAAAAATTTGAATTCAAAAACTTGAACATAAAATATAAACATCAAAATCTTGAGCAAAGACATAAATCTTGGAAGTACGTAAGGCATATATCATAAAGTAACATCAATCTTGATAAAATAGCATGGGAATAAATCATGTAATTGTGGAAACCATTCATCACTTGTTATGATTTCCATAGTATCCAAGGCATTGCTGCCAAGACCATCTTAGTGGACAAAGTCCCTTTCTGAATTGAGTTCACTCCTCGTTCCAGTCCTGTATCACTGAACCAGATTAACTTACCATTCCAGCCATGTCTATCTCATGAGATATAAATCTTTACACAATGAATTGGAGGGAGATATAGGTCCCACCCATCTCATAATGAAATCATTCTTACTTGTGCCATAACATAAACATAAATCATTCATCATAACCCAAAGAATAAAAATGGGTTTTATAAACATCATCCCATCATAACATAATACATATAAAACAAATGGATATCATTTCATCATAAGAAGAATCAATCCATGTAAATAATGGAGAAAATATACTTGAAACATACACATATGAAATAATGTCATCTTAGATGGAAAATGGTTTTGATAAAATACTTGAAATGAATTCTTGAGGAAAATATCCTTTCTTATTCAAAATCATTTTATTTTCACAAAATGCCATGAAATTTTAAAATAAAAGGGTTTTGTTGAAAATAATCATGCAATATTGTAGAGGAAGCTTCATGAAAACGAGGCGTTATGAAACCGTAAAAATCCGTTCACGCCGTATAAGTTAAAAATAACATTCTCCTCGTACTTTTGTCGGAAAAGTCAAAAAGCACCTTGTATGGTAAAAAAAGATTTCTTACATACCATGTAGTAAAAGTAAAAAATTGTTAAAAATGACTTTAAACATACATGAATCCATTTTTATGAAACATGGACTTGGATGATAACAATAACCCTAGTAAATACTTACGAATAAACAATCTCAGATAAGAACGAGATTGGAATAGTTATCCCTTACCTTATGTCTGATATACTTTGTATGTATCCGAAACTCCTGTATAATGATTTACAAAATGTCATTGACTTATTACAGAATCATATTCATTGTTATGATATCATATATGGTTTACTTATGACTTTATATTACCCGTTCTTTTGTAAAATTCTATGTAAAAGCAATGATTTGGGTAAAATCGTTTCATTTATTGTACGTGTTTTGACTTGTTGTTATTGATATTATTACTTATATCCTGATTTAATTAATTCCAGAATGTAAAAAATGATTTATATATAATATATATTCATCATATACATATATATATGACAGATCGGTAAATGGAATGAAATACACTGTTCATGGAGACGGTAGGCCGTACGCACGCATGAACGCTGTTTTCGTTTCCTTATTGAATTGAATGGAATTAAGTAGATGAAATACATATATATATATATATACATAAATACAGTATAATTATTATGTCATATATTTCATTATTATTCATTATATATACTTTATAATCATTCATGAATGGTTAACATGGAGAATGAATCTCATCGCGTCGTGGAGACGGTAGTCCGTACGTGTGCACAAGCGATGATATCATTCCCATGATCGTGGAATTGTATTGAAGAGTATGTATAATATTTCAGAATCAATATCAATTTACAATAATCATATATATTTATTTATTTACACCATTATACACATCCAAGTAAGGTGGTGGTCGAAAACAGATTACACCACGGCGTGGAGACGATATTCCGTACGTACGCATGCATAGTGATTTTGTTTTCCATAGGATGGATAGAAGGTGAAATAGGGTTGTTTCATATTTATAATAACATATCACTATATTATTGATACTTATGTTATTACTTTATGATGAAACAACTAAAGAAGAAGAAATAGAAGAAGAAAGAAACTTGAGAGAATCAGAAGAAGAGATTACCTCTTCTTCGACGCACCTCCTTTAAGCTTCCTCTTATGGAAGTAGAGTTGGTCTTTTGAGAACACCAGAACCTCCAGAATGTTTCTATGGAAGTGGAGAATAGAAATGGGCAGGGTTTTTCCGAGCTTCAAGGCTCAAAAGGGTGTGAAGAGAAGAGGTAATGGGTGCCCTTTTTATAAGGGAGGAGAGGGGCACCTTTGGAAAAACTTAAAATATTATTTTATAATAAAGTCATATTCAGTTTATAATAGCTCCAAATTGATTTATTTAGAAGATAAAGTGGGGATGGGTCGAAATAATCTCAACCAATATATTTTAGACAAGTTTAGGTTACAATTTTAACCTTATCATTTAGATTTAACTCTAAGTTAAATAATTTAACTTTTACCGTGTCTTCTTGTTTTCTTACACTATATGGTTAATAAACTTACTATAACAATACAAAATAACCCCAAGTGGTTCATTATTAATATATATATCCTTATCTAATTCATTTGGACAAACCTCATATTTTTAGGAATAAAATAACAATTAATAATATAATATTTGTTTTAAAAACTATTTTATGTCAATTTTGACACTATTTGGTAATTGATTTTTGGAAAAATCATAAAAGAATTATTAGTTTGAAAAAAGTTAATTAAATCAATACTAACATGTCATATTAACCTATAAAATTAGTTTAATTCATAAAAAGTCTCAAATTAAATTTATTTGGGTATTTATAATATCACTTATTTTAATATTTCATTATTTAGGTAATTACTGCATCACCATTGTGTCACAAATAACTTAAATTATTTAGTGTCTAAAAATTATAAATAAATTACCATTAGGTATGAAATCTTTTTATCTTTATAATGAATATTTATAGTCGAATTTATCTTATGTATAACCCTATATTAAAAATTAATTAGTTATTAAACTTTGATTTTAACTATTTTAACCCTTCTTTAAATAAATTAATAATAAATGTCCTAATCTAATCCAAGTGGACCTAAATGGTCATATTTTATTCCTAAGGGTTTTTTGGTCGAATTACACTTCTCCAATAGAATTAGGACATGTGTTATGTTAATAATAATATCATTTTTATCCTTAATTACCCTATTTACTTTTAACCGTGGTAAATAAAAGTAAAAAGTTACTATTAACCAAAAATTATTTTCATCTCATTGAACCACATTTTAGTCCTTGATATTAACTGTGTCTCTCGGATTTTTGAAATTCCACTCACAGAAGCGGTAAAATTAAGTTTTATGTGAATTTCCAAATTCTCATAGGAGGTGGGTAAAAGACGGTGAAAAGTTCAATAAAATTTTTTTATATATAAAATTATTATAAAATGACTCCAATGAATTAAATTAAACTTATATAGGTATTATGTATCAATTTTGACCTAAAATAAATTTAAATAAATAATTATTTAAATAAAAAGTCGGTTTTTAAATAGTAACCCAGTGTTTTCACTATTCATCAAAAATTGAAAGTTTTCAGAAAAATACCAAAAATTCACCCTAGGATAATTTCGATATTACGAATCCAAAATTGAATTCCATTTAAAAATATAAAATTTATAAAATTTTAAAAAGTGGGTATTACTATTCATAACGGCTAGTTTATATAATATATCGTTGTTTAATGAAACTCAGTATTGCGTACAACACACGCTATCGTGGAAGGTCACGATTGCGTGTAATGAAAGAAAAGTTAGGGATGCGTGTAGTGAAAGATCCTTTTGGTGCAGCGTACAACACAAGACATCAATAAAATTAAAAATAATATTTTTCATAAAATCTCGGGGTGTTACAGTGAACTCTTATGATCATGATAATGAGTAGCTAACCTGAGGAAGTTCCCAGGGGAGTAATATAGTGTTGAACCCAAGTTTATGAGCTATCATTTTTAATGTTTCTTATTTTCTTAGAGTTATTATATGGGGGATCTTAGTGGGTAAAACAATTTTGTGTTTCCACTTGCCACCTGAGGTTTAACTTTCACTTCTGTAATATTTTACCTCAATAGAGGAGGTGGATGTGTGGTCTCTTAATGATCATTGATAGAAATTTATATTCACAACCATATTTATAGGATAATGTTCACACATACTATGAAGTTTTTTCATTAATTAAATTTGAAACTAATTAATAGACGACGAAGGTTCACTCGGGGTGATTCTCTCCGGAGGATATCCTTTCTATCTAACATTATTTTGTATACATTCATTTTATTTTCATTGCATATGCATGTTTAATTTTAATTTTTCACTCTCATTTTCTAAAATATCAATTTCTATTCATTTTATTTTATAAATGAAAAAAATATAAAAAAGTGATTTAGAAGTAGTGAGTGATTGACCACGACAGCTCCTCAAGAGAACGACCTAGGCTATCCAATGTGCTACACTTAGTTATAAATATTTTTGAGAGTTCTCATGATAATGCTTCATCATCTTATAGTTTCATTAACTCTTGTAAATAAGTCACCAATATATTCATCTTCACCCATTTTAATATCTTCATACTTTAATCTCCAAATATGTAAGTTCAATTTCTTTGCTTTCTTATTTCCTTCATATATGTTCCTAAACTTTTTCCAGATGTATTTAGTTGTTCCCATACCTTTAACCCTTATAGATTTACTTTTAGAGAGTGAGTAAAGTATAATATTCCTGGTATTACCATAATTCTTCAAACTCTTCTTATCAGCAGCTATTAAGGGATCACCCTTTATAGGAGGATGAAAACTATTCTTAGCAACTTAAAAAACTTCATATATAATATGTATAAGATAAGGTAAAATTATATCCTTCTAGATATTATAGTTATTTACATCGAAGATAAAAATACCCTTACTATTAAAAAAGTTCTGAACATCCATATAAACCTTTATTATCTCTAAAATTTAACAAAGAGTCAATGAAGTAAACTTACTCTTTGATACAAATTAAAAGAACCAATCGGGATCTATGTGATCACCGAGAGGGTTAGGGGGTGAATAAGTGATCTTCTCTTTTTATGTTTTCTTACTTAATAAACAACCTTCACCTTCTATTAGTGAGAAATGACCCCACTGAAAAGAAATAACTAAGAAAAATCACAGGAACACAAGTATTTAGAAGGTTTACTACTCAACAAGAGTAGTTAGTCCTTGGAATGGTTTGGAAGTAATCCAAGGCTACAAAAAACACTATAAATTAATCCCTTTTGTGGGTACATCGGGAAAATAATATCCTTTCACTTGAGTAGTAGCATGATCAATCGATAGTTCATGTGCTCCTCATGTAGATAAAAGATATAATAATGTTTTATAACTATTGTAAGAACCTTAACTAATATGATTTGATATTTTATCACCATGTTGCTTAAAATTTCATCAAACTTTACCTTATTTCAAGTAATTATTCTTCTTTTTCACTTTATTTCACAAAAGTGAGCATGAAACTTATTCTAACTGGTACCGGTTCATCCGATGCTTCCATTCAGTGCATAAATATGGTATAATCTATTTGGTTCCATTTTTAAACTGATACTAATTTGAATCCTTGTACATATAATAACCTTAATACCATATTAATATGATTCTTCTTCAACTTTTTCAACCGATCACCTTTGTATATCGATTATCCGATACCAACTTATAGAAATTTTTTCCAGTACTCATCAGACCATTGCTTCTTCACAATGTTCATCTGATCAAATCTTAAATTCCTCAGTGATTTTCCCAGCTACATAAAACCTACACACATATCTTTTCACACCACCCCCTTTATATAATAAATGTTTCTCCAAAATTTAGGGTGAAACACAAACTTAAAATTCAAAAAACCCACTTAAAGTTGAACTTCCTTCTCAAAATATTTCAATGTTTGACCACTTTCAATCCTCCTAAATGTTAAGAAATTTACTTAAGACTTAGAGCTAATGAAATTATTAAAACCTTACTTATATCTTAGAAAGAATCACTATTTTTTTCCTTTGTGATTACTTGGGTGATTAACATCCAGCTAAACATCATCGCATTTAATATTTTACAAAAAATTTGTAAATTCCTTAAAATCTTTCATTTGGTACACCTTCATAACATTATTCCAACTGATGAAACTCCAACTGGTATTTCCTCACAAATTCTTAAGAAATCCTTCAACTATTTCATAATATTCTTCATTTTTATGATGAATTTATTATTAAATCTTCAACATTTCCTTCACTTGGAAACCATTGTCCAATTAAATTAATCTAGGAACATTTGTATGACGACTTAATTGAGATCTATAAAACCCCTTTCATCCTGGGAATCTATAACCATTTCTCTATTTGATGAATTTGAAAAAGGTTTTTCTAGTGAACTAAATATCTTGACTTCAAGATTTCCTATCTAATTAACCTACACACATCATTTTATCCGATTAACTTATACAAGTTTGATTGGGTTAACTTCATACACTCTAACTCCATTGCTTCAAATCATGATCTTTGTATAAGTCCATTTGGTAGACTTCATACAAATTTTTGTCTAATACAATATTAGTTAGCAGTAAACTCAAAAAATCAAAAATTATTAATATGATTGGTAGACTTCATAAAAGTCTAACTGATAACAATTTGTAATTATGTAACTCCATAACTTTAAAAGCATCAAACATTTAACTTTTCTCAGTCAAAAATTTGAATGATAACATCGATCTGGTAATCTTAATACAAACTTTATAGTATGAAAATTGTACAAATGTACCACAAAATACTCCTTTTTACATAATATTGGATCTTGAGTTCTTTCAGTACTCATGGTTTTTATAACTTTAGGATCCATGAAGCATCACCTATTTTACTTCATCGATCATTCTTTATGATGGAACTTATAAACATACTTGGATAAACATTCCATGTCACACTCTGACCAAAGTCCTTAGGTTGATGGCCTCCATCCAATAACCTCAAGACATTGAACTTCATAAAATCATGATTATAACTCAATAATGTTAAGTGATTTATATTCTCAATAATGTTAAGTGATTTACATTTAACAAAAAAAGACAACACTTCAAGCAAATTTTTTTACAACTCAATCTCTCAACCAACTTCTTCTTAACAACTTTAGCTTATTTGAAACACCCCAAAAAACTCTTGGCCTTAATAATATCTTTGATGTATTTTGATATGTTTTGATGATACTTTGGTACCCAAGGGGTGAGTCAATTATTTTAGGGGTTGTTTCAAGTTTTGGAGGAAAAAGTATTAAAAGAACCAGGGCTACACAATTAGCCTTCACAGTCTGGTAAACCATATAGTGACCATGTGAAATGTCTCTATAACCATGATAGTTCTTGTTTTCCAGTTGGTGCATAGTTTACTAGCCTATGTGACCAAACCATTCACAGTTCATTTTATTCTCTGGATTTTTTGTTTTACCTCCCCATCTTTTTAGATTGATCCCAGTGGTGTTGACTATTCATGTGATGTTAATTAAGGGAGTCTTATAGTGAATTTATGTTGATTAAGTGTGATTTAATTGAGATTTATTCTCATATTCTAGATTTCTACCCTTCATTATTTTTTTATATGTTTGTAAAATGGTTTTTGGATGTAAAAAGTAATTTCAATGAGGTGTTATTTTTCTAAAACTCATTTTAAAATGGTTTTGGAAAGATCTTTGATTTTTCTCATAAAATATTGATCTTTTATTTTGAAAATTTGGTTTTGGAAATTAAGTTGTGTTAAATTATTTGAAATTTGGTAATCAATTTGACTTGTGTTTAAAAAAAATGATTTTAAGGAATTTTATTTGAGTAAAAAAGATGTTTTAATTTGAAATCATAATTTGTGAAAGATTGAATTCAAAATGGGATGTTTTAAAATTAATTATATATAATATTTTCAATGGTGAACAATTTAAAAATGGAATTTTTAACGTAATATAGAGTTAAAAGGGGTCTCTTTCTTGAAATGAATCTTGGAATATTTTTAGCATGATTTTTTTAAGAAAATTTATGGTATGATTCAATTATGAAATGGGATCATTTTAGAATTTAAAATGAAAGGAAATGTTTTTAAAGGGTGTTTTTTTTGTTTCAAGGAATGTGGTTGTTTTGTTGAATGAGTTCTTTTGGTTTCTCCCTTTGGTTATGGGAATTCTTGATTTAATTAGGGGAGCATGAGAAACTTTAATCATGTTTCATGTTAGTAGCTTAATGCCTCATAGAAAGGCCTTAATGGAATATAGAGTGATTCCATAGGTATAGTCCTTTAAGTTAGTGGCTATGCCCAAACTCCAAGTAGAGTGGTGGAACCAAGATATTTTGTGTTCTAGGAATTCTTGGTTTAGTGTCCTTTTCTTGGTGGCGATCTAGGCTCTGATGAAGCGATGGTATGGTTGAATGGATTAGGGTTTCCTATTAATGTGTTTAGTTTGGTTTGGAACTTGGATGGTAAGTATCATGGATGTTTTCTTGAGGGATTGTATGTTTTCCTTAAGTAGTTATTTGTTTTGGAGATTTAATTTTTGGTTTGTATTAAGTATTCCTTAGTTTTTATTTATGGATGGTGATGAATTATAGATCAATGCATTGGCCTTATAACGTTTTTTTATAGTGTTGGTTTCTTGGTTTTGTGCATGACTTTTCATTTTTGGGTTGTATACCTTTATGGATCTCAATGTTTTCCTATGGAGTGGTTGTTATGAGGTTGGATTATTGATGGGTTGAGCATGGGTGACCTTTGGTTTAGTTCTTAAGTGACTAGGATAGATTTTTCCTTTGGGTATTTTATCACACAATAGTGTTATCTTTGTTGGATTTTCTGTGGGAGGTTGTTCTAAGATTAAGGTCATAGTTTACCTATTGAGTATGGTGACCCAGGGTATTGAACCCATGTTGTTTCTCATTGTGGCATGATTTAGGGTTATTATTCTTGAGTTTTGTGTCTGAGATTCATTATAGAGCTTTGTGATAGTTTCTTTTTTGTGTATATTGAGTTTTCTTTGGGACATGTCCACCTTGGGTGTTGGATCGAGTTCCTTGGTGATTGTTCATGTTTGATGGATTTTGGAATGGTTTTTAGGGAACTCTTGGAGATTCATTCCTATGGTTTATACTTGGTCGTATGGTGGAATATTCTCTCATCACACCATTTATAGAATTTATAAATGGTGGGGATACCTATGTTTGGTCTATTTTCCTTTTAATATTTCACCTCATGATAGTGTGGAATTGTTTTTAGAGACGTTTTGTGGTTTTGTGGATATGATCATGTAGTTTAGAGAGGTCTTTAGTGTTCTATGGACTCCTACCTTACTTACTATTTATATTTCCCCCCTTACAACCCACCTCATTTGATAGGGTGTGATTGTGACATGATATTATGAACTTACTTTTCTTTTAAGGACTTTTCAGGGATAACAAGTGGCATAGTGGGTGGTTTTTCACACTCTGTGCCACTGTAACTTTAATTTTACTATTAATTATTATAATTAATTTTGAAGTAATTTAAATTTTGATAAGTTTTGGGCTTGATTTTTTATGTTTCTTGAAATTTCCATTTTATATGGATTTCCCCGCATGGTTTAGGAGAAACCGTGTGATGACACCAGTGCATGATCTTTCCCAGTTCATTTTGAACATGAATATTTTGGCCAGTATAGGTAGTGTATGGTCTGTATGAGTACTATTAGAAACCACATGACTCCACCCTTCCTTATGGAGTTTCTTGTTACATGGATTTCATATAATTTTAAAAAACAAACAATAAATGTGTGGTTTTTCTATGAAATTTAATAGTGATTTTTTATGTTTAGTAAAATGTGCATCCAAACCATATAGACTATCCAGGTGTTTAATTTTTGGTTTTTTGATTTTACCCCTATTAAGTTTTAGGGTTTTTTTGACCTTTTGTTTTCTTCTGGTTTGGAAGACTCTAAATCATGTGAGGGAGCCCTCTCCCTCCCTCATCCTCACTCCTTAATCATCCCCTACCTCTTTCCCTCTCTTCTCCTCCCCTATATCTTTCTCCATTTATTTTAATCTCTTCCAAAAACCCTAATGAATTTTGGGTTCATTTTATTGGATTAAAGTTAAGTGATTTGTGGGGGTTTGGGTTTATAGGGATTTCTTAGAGTCTATTAATTCTTTTTTTAGAATATTCCTCTATAGGTGATGACTTATGAATCAACTTCTGTTGAACCAAGGTAGGTGTTTTTGTACATTTTATTAAATTGGCATGTCATTGTGTGCTTGAACATTCCAAATATATTATTTTTTTAAATTATTTTTATATGTAATATATTTTCTAAATTCTAAAATGAGTTTAAAGTGGTTTTAATGAGTTTTTCGATTGGAATAAGGCCTTTACTTGTCATTTCAAGTGGTACTTGAAATGTAAAGTATTTAAAAGATTTTGGAAGAGTTGTTGTCACGAACCAGCCCGGGTACCCTGGTAACTCGATAACTGAGCTGGCCCTGACATAGACTGAAGGGCATTCCTGATCCCCATGGGTCGGCGACTAGCACCTGGCAACACACAAAAAGCAAGTGGGAACGATTTTTGCCACAAGAATGCGGAAGCAAAAGAAACAAGACAGTATGCATAACAAAAAAAACTCCACTGGGAGTAATGTACCAGAAAAAAAAATGCATAAAAAGCCCATAGTACTACAACCCAAGTACCAAAAAGGTAAAAGTAGTCCCAAAGTACCTAAGGATACAATTCACCAAGAGAAGATCAACCACTGGATCCTCCTCCAAGAGATCCCTGCCCTTTACTCAGCCTGGAAGAAGGAAATATACAAACACCCGAAGGCAAAAGTAGGGTGTGAGCCTAAGCCCAGTAGGATACCACCAAAGATTCCATAAAAGATTCCAAAAATAGATTATCCAAAGAAAAAATTTCAATTTTCAAATAAACAGGTTTGGAAATTCAAAAGCATATTCTAACAAAATATGTTAAACATTTTCAAATGATGGAAGTAAATACTTTAAGCAAAGGATTTATAAATGATGGAATATTTCTAAAAAAATGGATTAAATAAAACATTTATATAAAACAATTTATATAAATTCAGAATGCATATAATGCAGTTCACAAGAATTGACATACATTTATATCTTAAATATAAATAAACAAGCGAGCAATATGGTCATCTTCCAAAAGGTACGATAATATTAACCAGTTATAGGATTCCTCACTCTCTATGTGAACTCAGAAAAATGTGTATACACACGTCCCTATGACACTGGCCAAAGGAGACTCATCACCAACCTGTCGGGGATGTGAGACGCCACAAGTATGTTTTAGAACATTGTTGTAGCGTAGAGTGTATCCAAATAACTCACTAACTACCTAAGGCTTGCATGAGCTCTTACATGATGGGTGAACTATTTTAAGAATGATTAAAATAAGATCAATCCCATTCTTCCATTTCAAAAGTTCCAATTTCATTCCATTTAAAACCAAAACAGGTTTTATTCAAAACATGCATTTTTCACAAGATAAAACTAATGGGTTTCTATCAAATCATTTTAAGCCATTTTCACCAGTTTGAAATCCATTCAAAACCAATTCCATCGTTACACAATTTATTCCCACAATTAAATTCAACAATTTAATTGAAATCATTTCCATCAAATCCACAATTTAAATCCAACATTTTAAATTGTTCAATTTCCATAAACACACCCAATTCAATGGAATTGGGGTTTTCCAAATTTCCATGCCAAAACCATTTCAAATATATCGATTCAATGGAATCGAGTTTTTATAAATTTAATTGAAAGAAAACTTGTGCAATTGAATTTAAATCAACAATTGAAATAAATAAAGCAAATACAATGATAATCAATTTGGCAAGTCGGGACAGAACCACCTACCTTGAAGGTTTTGACCAAGACCACAATGGTTGAGAACGCTCAAGAAAACCGGGTTGATTCTTCAAGAACCCACCTTAGATCTATTATCCTAGAAATATAAAGACCAAATATCATAAAATATGGTACCACACACTTAGATCTACCCACAACGGGTGTGGATCCAAGAAAACGAGAGAAAAAGAGAAGTAGATCTAAGTAGATCTAAGAAACCGATCAAGAACGATGAAGAACGATCACATACCTCAAGAATCCAGCTTCAATTCACCAAGAGGAGACTTTGGATCGACTATAGAATGATGGGAAAACCTTATCTGACCTTAGGAGAAGACAAATCCCGAGTTAGGGCCACTTAGGAGAAAAAATGAGGCAGTTAGAGGTAAAACTGAGTGAGATCCACAATTTAAGGATCTCATTTAAGTGGACGCATGGTTTGGCCGCACGGTTTGACAAACTGTGCGCTAACCGTGCATGAGCTACTGCCTTGTCCACCCTTCTCACATGTCTTGGCGGCACAGTTAGACAAACCATGCACCGCCCGTGCGGAAGCTTCTGTCTAGGTTTCAAGGCTGACACGGTTTGGTCACACGGTTTGTTAAACTGTGCGCAAACCGTGCACAACACACTGTCCTCTAGTTTTTCTTTAAAAGTTCACCCAAACTCAACCCAAGTCTTTACTCCAAAAAATAGGTACTTAAAAACATCAAAAGTACCTGAAAATGTAACGTGATGTTACAACCTCCCCACCATAAGATCTTTCTTCCCCCAGAAATCCTATGAAGAAACCTCCATGTCAAAAATATGAGGCCACTGCTCTCTCATTAGAGCCTCCATTTCCCACATCTCATGAGAATAAGAACCATGTTTACATAGTACATGGACCAAAGGTATCGTTCTCCCACGAAGTACCTTGGTCTCAGAATCCACAAGCCTTACTGGTTTTTCAGTAACAGATAAATATGGTTCAATCTCAAGATCACTCCACCTCACAACATGAGATGTATCAGAGAGATACTTTTGCAGCTGTGACACATGGAACATGTTATGTATCGACGTCAGTTTTGGTTGTAGATCTAGATGGTAAGCAACTTTCCCCACAAGACCAATAACCTCAAAGGTCCCACAAAACGAGGAGCAAGCTTCCCTTGCCTCCCTAGCCGTCGATGACCCAATTGGGGTGAAACTTTCAAGAACACCTAGTCAACAACTGAGAACTCTAAAGGTTTACGACGATGATAAATATAAGACTTGTACCGACTATGTGTTGTCAACATTCTTTGACGAATCAACTGGATCTTAGCTGTCGTCTCTTGAACCAAACTCAGTCCTACCAAAGAGCTTTCACCAATCTTAGACCAACATAAAGGAGATTTACAAGGACGACCATACAAAGCCTCAAAAGGAGCCATTTTGATCACAGACTGATAACTGTTGTTATAAGAAAATTCAACTATCCCCAGATGATCATCCCAAGGCCCACCAAAGTTAAGAACACAAGCACGGATCATATCCTCAAGGATCTGAATAGCTCTTTTTGTCTGGCCATCTGACTGTGGATGGTAGGCCATTCTCAAACGAACCTGAGATCCCAGTTCCTCTTGAAGGCCTCTCCAAAAGTGAGAAGTAAACTGAGGATCCCTATCAGAGACTATAGCAGAAGGAAATCTGTGAAAATGAACAACCTCTTTCACATAGTTACTTCCCAACTCCTCAACTTTGGTTGTATCTCAAATAGGTATAAACTGAGCCGACTTGGTCAGCCTGTCGATCACAACCCATATCGCATTCTTTTTTCCTCTGTGTTTGAGGTAACCCAACCACAAATTCCATATAGATTTCATCCCACTTCCATGTAGGGACTGGAAGTGTTTGAAGAAAACCAGAAGGTTTCTGGTGCTCGGCTTTCACCTACTGGCATGTATAGCAACGAGATACAAACTCAGCAATGTCTCGTATCATACCTGGCCATCAGAACTATCACCGCATATCATAGAACATCTTCGTGATTCCTGGGTGTACAACCCACTAAGAGTTATGGAAACCCCCCATCACATTCTTCCTTGCCGTTAACGGCACAATTTAATGGTTTCGATAACACATAACACCCTCTTTAGAGAATGACCATAGAGTGTCGGTCTCTCCAATATAAAGAGAGTCCCTAATGCTATGGAATTCATCATTCTATTATTGTTCCTGAAGAATTAACTCGAGGAGAGCAGAAGTCAACTGAACACTGGATAAAGAAACTTCATTCCCCTTCCACTGAACTCCAATATGAAACTGAGAAAAAAGAGACATCAGACTCCAATCTTCTGAAGATTCTTTCATAGACTGTGATGGAAGTTTCCTGCTTAATTCATCTGCAACTACATTCCCTTTCCCTGGGGTATAGGCAATGTCAAAGTCAAAAGATTGCAGGTACTCCACCCAATACCTTTGGCAAAGATTCAAATCTTTTTGAGAGAAGATATAACTCAAACTCTTGTGGTCTGAATACACAGTAAACCTTTCTCCATAATGGTAATGTCTCCAACACTTAATTCATTGGAAAAAGGGAATTACCCTGTGTGGCTTTTTCGAAACCTCCACACAAGGGAACCCCCCTCCCCACGAAGTGGTCACTTTGGAGAGAGCCCCAGCCGGGAAGGATCCGTTGCCAACCGAGATGGCAGAGCGACCTGGAGGGTGACGGCCTGATAGCGATGGTCCGTCAAGCGATCCGTCAGCGATTGGGCCGCACCTCATTTTTCCCGCCCAGAAGAGACTAGGCAACCCGACAAGGTGGGTGGATCTCGGGGGAGAGGTTCTCCCCGAATGAAGACTCCCAGGATTCGAACCCTGAACCTCTCAAAGAACAGCGTGGATGTGCCACTCACCTTCACCACCACACCACCACCGAAGTGGCGTGTCTCCAACACTTAAGTGCATGAATTAAAGCTACAAGTTCAAGGTCATGGGTAGGATAATTCTTCTCATGAGGCTTAAGCTGACGAGACCCATAGGCAACAACATGATTACCCTGCATGAGTACACATCCCAAAACTGAACCCGATGCATCACAGAAGACCACATAACCTATCCCAGCCTCTGGAAGAGTTAACACCGGTGCAGTAGTCAAAAGATTCTTTATCTCAACAAAAGAACTCTGAAATTTATCATTCAAGGAAAACTTAAATCCCTTTCGATTCAGAGCAGTCATTGGAGAAGCTAACTTTGAGAAGTCTTTAACAAACCGACGATAATATCCTGCTAAGACCAAGAAGCTCCGAATCTCGAAAACATTTCGTGGTTGTTCCCAAGTCATAACAGACTTCACCTTTTCAGGATCAAATGATATTCCTTGTTATGACACGACATGTCCAAAGAAATTCACTTCCCGAATCCATAAATCGCACTTTTAAGGCTTGGAATAAAGTCGGTGATTACTTAGAAGACTCAGAACTATTCTCAGATGATGCATAGGATCCTCCTCAGACTTGGAGTAGACAAGAATGTCATCCACAAAGACTACCACGAAAGCATCTAGATACTCATGGAAAACTGTGTTCATCAAATCCATGAAAACAGCAGGAGCATTTGTTAGGCCGAAGGGCATAACAAGGTACTCATAATGGCCATACCTACTCCGAAAAGTGGTCTTAGGAACGTCAGATTATTTTATCCTCAAGTGATGGTAACCAAATCAAAGATCAATTTTTGAAAACCACTTTGCCCCTTTCATTTGATCAAAAAAATCATCAATTCTTGGTAACAGATATTTGTTCTTTATCGTAACTCGATTGAGCTTTCGATAATCAACACATAAGAAAAGAGAACCATCAGCCTTCTTGGCGAAGAGAATAGGTGCTGCCCATGGTGACACACTCGGGCATATAAAACCCTTCTCAAGAAGATCGTCTAACTGAGACTTCAGTTCTTTTAGTTTAGCTAGAGCCATTTGATAAGAGGGAATATAAACTAGTTGAGTACCAGGAATTAAGTCAATAGAGAAATCAACCTCTCTTACTGGTGTCAAACCAGAGAATTTAGAAGGAAACACATCGAAAAACTCAGCGATGACTGGAGGAAGATCACCACACATTGAATCTCTCTCTAGATAAAAATAAAATGCTAATATAACTTTTCCCAACTCTGGATAAGAGGGTCCAGCTCTGCTTGACCTTGGGTTCCATTCTCCTTGAAAAACAAGAGCCACACCACTGGGTGTAGTAAGGTATACCCGTCAAAGATAACAATTGATCCAGGCATTATTGGTAATGATCCAATTCATCCCAAATATGACGTCAAAAGATTTCATGTCAAGAACCAAGAAACTCCAAGCATGATCAACATCTGATAGAGAGAAGACACAAGCAGGAATACAGAGACCCTTCTCTCTCATTACACCAAGGGGTGTAGTAATATCCATCACACAAGATAAAAGTTCTATAGGTAGATTAAGCAGATTAACAATATGGGTTGAAATAAAAGAGTGAGATGCACCAGTATCAAAAAGAGCTATCACTAAAGAAGAATCTATAGTAATGGTACCTCTCACAGTTTCGGGACCTACATCAGCTACCTCTGGAGACTCTTCCACTGCGTGAAGAGGCTTATTTCCGAATGCCTGTGGCTGGAACCCTTTTGTACATGAAGCATTTGATTTCCCCACAGTTTCTGGAGGTGCTGATGATCCTGTTCCACCACGCGGAGTCGAGAAGTGATGGCAGAATCTCTGTAAGTTCCCTAAACGTCCGCATGAGCTACAGTTCTTGGGTGCCTCAATGCAAACCCTCTTAGAATGTCCTGGATTCCCACACTAATAGCAAGTCAAACAAGCCCCTACTGGTGCTACCAGAGGTCTGAGATGACTCTGCTGTCGAGAACTACCATGAGAAAAGTCACAATTCCATTTTCCTTTAAAGAAGCCCACACTTCCACTAGGAGGAAAAAAAACCTCCTTCAACCCTGACTTTCCTGCCAAGTCCATCTCAACCATCATTTCCCTATACAGAACATCGACATAGGTGGGTAGCTTCAGTAGTAAAATCTGAGAACATATATCTAATCGAAGTCCCAACTCGAATCGTCGAGCCTTCATCCTCTCATTAGATAAAATCTTAGGAGCAAACTGTACCAGATCAGAAAAAAAATTTGAGTACTCAGTCACAGTTTTTTTGGCCTGATCAAGCTTGAAAAACTCCATAGCCTTGTCCAACACCATTGATTCTGGATAGAACTGGTTAGTGAAAAGAACCCTAAAGTATTTCCACTCCAGACCCTCATGTTTCCCACCCATCACCATTATGTCCCACCATCTCCTACTTGGTCCCTCCAGTACGAAGGTGGCACACTTCACCTTGATCACATCAGCTATCTCCAAGAACCCAAATAGATGTTCAATCTTACTCAACCATTCCTCAGCATGTTGAGGGTCAGTGGAGCCTTTGAAAACTAGTGGCTTCTGGCGTAGGAATTCTTGAGAAAGACTTCGGAGAATATCACTATGAGGATCTGTAGCTGGAGTCTGAACAAGAACTAGAGGTGGTGCATGTCCCAGAGCTTGGAAAGTGTAAAAAATCACCTCAACCAGACTCAGATCCACATTAGGACTCGCTTGATGAGGTTCAGCAGCAGCCTCTTTTTGGATCTGAGCTCCACGTCTTCTCGGAGGCATGATGCTACACAACATACAAAGACATAGATTAACACCCAAACCGAGTAACAAGGAAAAATATTCTTAATAGAAGGGATCAAAAATATTTGGATTCCACTCTATATAAATCAAAACAGGGAAAATACTAGAACTAATCCACAAGTCATATTTCCCTAACCAACCTTGGTGACTTAAGGTTCATTGCAGTGAGAGCTGGCCAGGCACTCAATCACAACTACCTCCTAAGTCCCAACAAGAATACTCAAATGCATACTGTCATGAAGGCAAGATGCTTAACCTCCCTTTGATACCACTTTGTCACGAACTAGCCCGGGTACCCTGGTAACCCGATAACCGAGCCGAACCTGACATAGCCCGAAGCGCATTCCCAATCCCCACGGGTCGGTAACTAGCAACCAGTAACACTCAACAAGAAAGTGGGAACGATTTTTGCCACAAGAATGCGAAAGCAAAAGAAACAAGACAGTATGCATAACAAAAAGAAACTCCATTAGGAGTAATGTACAAGAAAACAAAGAGGCATAAAAATCCCATAGTACTACAACCCAAGTACCAAAAAAGGAAAAGTAGTCCCAAAGTCCCTAAGGACACAATTCACCAAGAGAAGATCAACCACTGGATCCTCCTCCAAGAGATTACTTCCCTTTTATTGTGCACAGAAGAAGGAAATCTAAAAAAACCCGAAGGAAAAAGTAGGGTGTGAGCCTAAGACCAGTAACATACCACCAAAGAATCCATAACAGATGCCAAAAATAGATTATCCAAAGAAAAAATTTCAATTTTCAAATAAATAGGTTTGGAAATTCAAAAGCATATTCTAAAAAAATATGCTAAACATTTTCAAATAATGGAAATAAATAGTTTAAGAAAAGGCTTTACAAATGCTGGAATATTTATAAAATAATGGCTTAAATAAAACATTTATATAAAATAGTTTATATAAATTCAGCAGGAATGTAAAGAAGTTTACAAGAATTGGCATACATTTATATCTCAAATATAAATATACAAGCGAGAAACATGGTCATCTACCAAAAGGTAGGATAGTATTAACCAGTTATAGGATTCTGCACTCTCTATGTGAACTCAGAAAAATGTGTATACACACGTCCCTATGACACTGGCCAAAGGAGACTAGTCACCAACCCGTTGAGGATGTGACCCAACACAAGTATGTTTTAGAACGTTGTCGTAGCGTAGAGTGTATCCAAATAACTCACTAACTACCTAAGGCTTGCATGAGCTCTTACATGATGGGTGAACTATTTTAAAAATGCTTAAAATAAGATCAATCCCATTCTTCCATTTCAAAAGTGCCAATTTCATTCCATTTAAAACCAAAACAGGTTTTATTCAAAACATGCCTTTTTCACAAGATAAAACCAATGGGTTTCTATCAAATCATTTTAAGACATTTTCACCAGTTTGAAATCCATTCAAAACCAATTCCATCATTACACAATTTATTCCCACAATTAAATTCGACAATTTAATTTAAATCATTTCCATCAAATACACAATTTAAATCGTCCAATTTCCATAAACACACCCAATTCAATGGAATTGGGGTTTTCCAAATTTCCATTCCAAAACCATTTCAAATATCTTGATTCACTGGAATTGAGTTTTTATCAATTTAATTGAAAGAAAACTTGATCAATTGAATTTAAATCAATAATTGATATAAATCAAGCAAATACAATGATAATCAATTTGGTAAGTTGGGACAGAACCACCTACCTTGAAGGTTTTGACCAAGACCACAATGGTCGAGAACGCTCAAGAAAACCGGGTTGATTCTTCAAGAACCCACCTTAGATCTATTATCCTAGAAATATCAAGACCAAATCTCATAAAATATGGTACCACACACTTAGATCTACCCACAACGGGTGTGGATCCAAGAAACCGAGAGAAGAAGATAAGTAGATCTAAGAAACCGATCAAGAACTATGAAGAACGATCACATACCTCAAGAATCTGGCTTCGATTTTACCAATAGGAGCCTTTGGATCGCCTCTAGAACGATGGGAGAACCTTTTCTGACCTTAGGAGAATACAAATCCTGAGTTAGGGCTGCTTAGGAGGAAAAACAAGAAAGTTAGAGGTAAAACCGAGTGAGATCCACAATTTAAGGATCTCATTTAAGTGGCCGCACGGTTTGGCCGCACAGTTTGACAAACCATGCGCTAACCATGCATGAGATACTACCTCGGCCACCCTTCTCGCATGGCTTGGCCACACGGTTAGACAAACCATGTGCCACCAGTGCGGAAGCTTTTGTCTAGGTTTCAAGGCTGGCACAGTTTGGTCGCACGGTTTTTCAAACCATGTACAAACCGTGCACAACACATTGTCCTCTAGTTTTTCTTTAAAAGTTCACCCAAATGCAACCCAAGTATTTACTTCAAAACAGAGGTACTTAAAAACATCAAAAGTACCTGAAAACATAATGTGATGTTATAATTGTTTTAATTAAAGTGTGAAATTTAATGTGTTTAAACCCCATTTGGGTTATAAGATAAATTGAAAAATGGTTCTTTGAGATTTTTGGGCTTTTAAAGGAAAAGGGGGTGATCTTATTCTTAAATTGATTTCCAAATGGAATTGAGTAGACTATTTTGGAAGATTTTTTAATAATGGATTTAAAATTTTTTATCTTAAAGAATGATTTGAAATAGAATTTTAAAACATTAAAAAATGTCTTGGAATCCTAATTCCCTTTTTATTAAAAACACATCTTGATACTTTTTAATGATTTCTAAATGGTGTGTGTGTGTGAGACACTCCTGCACCCCTTTTTGGATTGTAACCCGGGGGGGGGGTATTTTTGATATGGTTTATATAGGCCCATCTCTAGTAACCCAAATTTAGTGTCTACTTTATTACATTGGCATAAGATATAAGGGATAAAATCACCAATGATCAATCAGTTTAGTAGTCTTGAAGAACCATATACAAACATGATTCCCTTATTACATTGGAAATAAAATATAAAACATTACAAAATAAAATCTTTTACATTATTGAAACTCATTAAAATATTTCTTCATCATATCCTAGGGAAAGGAAACAAAATAAGGGTGAACTCAAATTTGCAGTAATGGTTATGTACACTATAAGATATCATGAGTAAATAAGGTATAATCAATCTGGTAGGTCTGATAATTGAAAACACATTCTATTTAATAAATAACTTGAGAATTAATTGAATTCATGGATAATATCAATGTAGTAATCTCATGGATAATAATAATTGAATTATCAGGGAAGGAAATGCATAATATTAGATGTCATGATCTCATAAATCATGATATCTTTATCTTCAAGTACTTTTTTCAAGAAATTTTAATTGATTGGTAAGTATGCACCAAAAACCCATTTAATAAATTTGGTCAAATAGTTTGTCTCATGATAACTATTGATGCATCAAGGGACTATATAATTCTAAACCCCACCCATCAATGCATGTCCTATTCATTCCTCATATATTGAATGATAAATTTAATTCATAAAAAATATTCCTTATAAGCAAATATTTATATTTATTAAAGGATACAAAATATCAAGATTTACCTAGTCAATAAAATAACTTTCATAATAAAAAACCATATGTAGAAATGGTATACTATTTAGAGAATAATCATATCCATGATACAAAGAATATGGACATTTAAGATAAATGTAATGATCAATGAAAAATTATCACAAGAAAATGAATGTTTCAAGATAAAGTTAATGACCAAAAAATTAATAAGAGACAAAATATAACTTTTAATTCATGAGATATATAGGTTTTATAGTAAAATCTAGTCTTTTTGAAAAAGAATCAAAACATTAAAATAAAGTTTTAATTAAATAGTTTTATTTTTAAAACCATTAAAAACTCATATAAGAAGCTTTATATCATAAAATGGTTGTAAATACCCCAACTCCAGTAGCTCAGAGTTGGTGGTTACTTTAATACATTGGAACTCAATACAAATGGTAATGTCCCAAAGGACTGAATAGTTTATTAGTATTGGTAAACTTGATACATAATTGAATCTCACATAAATTCGAAAATATAAAATACAAAAAATTATTTTCTTTGAGAACATCATTATCCTATCTAGAATATCCTTGAATTTCAATCATAGTACACTTCTTAGAATCCCAGGGAAAGAAAAAATAATAAAGAGGGTGAGATTAAATTCTTGGGACTGTTTTGAGACATGTTATCTCAATAGATGGAGTGGTAGTGGACCCAACCAAGGTCAAGACAATGTTAGCTTGAGAGCCACCCAAGAGCGCGATGGGTGTTCAAAGCTTCCTTGGGTTGACAATCTATTATCAGAGATTCATACCTAATTTCTCCAGGATATCAATACCCGTGACATATTTGACCTAAAAAAGGTATCCTTTTGCGTGGACAAAGAGACTCTAGTAGGCTTTTCAGTAATTGAGGAAGATTTTGATGAGCACTCCCATCTTGATATTTCCAGAGGAGTGTGTAAAGTATATAGTATTCTGTGATGAATAAGTAATCGGTCTTGGTTGTGTTATGATGTAGATCCAGGAGGTGATATATTATGGTTCATTCTAGTTAATACCACGTGAGTATAACTACACGACCCGTGATCTTGAGTTTGCAATGGTAGTCTTCACAATGTAGATGTATTGACACTACCTGACAGGTGAGCAGTTTATCATCTATTATGATCACAAGAGTATCAAGTATATATTATCTTAGAAGGAAATTATCTTAAGGCAGAGAAGATAGATAGAGTTACTCGAGGATTATGAATTCAATACTTTCTATACTCCTAGAAAGGGGAACATGGTAGCATATTCTCTCAACAGTAGATCTTATTTCTAGTTACTAAACAAGGCATTAGAGAAGTTGGACTCATTGTAGTTATCCTTTGTGGATGTAGATGTAACAACTTACCTCCAGTTGATGGTTATTTTCCCTCCAATTTTATAGTGATTCAGAGAGGCACAACTTGGGAATATCGATTGTGAGACCCTACATACTCAGATATCCACTAGACACACTCATGATGGATTTTATGAAGTTGGGGAGTATATAGTTCTTTTCATAGGATGCACAATGGTACCAATGACATTGTGGGAGGAGGTTCTGAGAGAGTTCAATATGTCTCCTTTTGAAGTACATCCAGGTGTGTAAAATATTTACTAGGACCGATGATGCTAGTTTTGGTTTCTAGGGATGAAGATAGGAGTTGCAGAGTTTGTCTCTTGATGCCTTAATTTTCAGAAAGTGAAGGATAAGCACAAAGTTCCAATGTGTTTAGCTCAATCCCTTGAGGTTACATAGTGAAAGTGGGATGGGATATATATAGAATTCATGATGGGATTACCATGTACGTCCATGGGACACAATTCCATATGGGTGATCATATACCAACTCACCAAGTCGGCCCACTTTCTAGCTATCCAAAAGTAGAGTTCAATATAGAGATTATGATGACTCTACATGTAAAAGATATTCTGAATCCATATATTTCCCTCTATTATCATTTCTAACCATGACATTTTCTTCACATATTGGTTATATAAGGGATTATAGGAGGTTTTCGAGACTCAGTTACAGTTGAGCACAACATTTCACCCCAAACTGATGGCCAAACTGAGTGGACCATTCAGGTTCTAGAGGACATGCTGCAAGATTTTATGTTGTAATTTGGCCATATTTGAGAGGATCACCTACCATCGGTGGGGTTTTTTTACAACAATAACTACCATTACGGCATCATTATGGAACTATTCGAGGCTTTGTACGAATGACCCTATAGGTCACCACTTTGTTGGACTGACCTAGGAGAGTCAAAACTTATGGATTTAGAGTTGGTGCGAGTGACTATAGAGAAGGTTCAGATCATCCAAGAGTGGATGAAGACTTTCTAGATCCATTATAAGTCTTATGTGGATAGACTATGGAGGCCTTTGGAGTTCGAGGATGGAGAGTATGTATTCCTACAGATTTCACCTCAATGTGGATTATGGAGATTTGTCTAGTGTGGCAAGATATCTTTTATTTTCATTATCCATTTCTAGATACATCATAGAGTTGGTGAGGTTGTATACTGCTTAGATGTACCTCCACAATTAGGCCATTTACATAATGTCTTCCATGTTTCATAGATGAGGAGGTATGTGCATGACCCATCGCATGTTATCGACTGAGGTGAGTTGGACATCGAGGATGAAGCTACCTTTGCCGAGTACCTAGTAGATATTGAGGATCGATAGGAGAGGATACTTTATGGGAAAGTGATACCATTATTTTTTGTTCATTAGTAGCATAGGAATCTTCAGGAGAGCACATAAGAGTTGGTGGCTCAGATTCATGCACAATACCCACATCTCTTTGTGTAGCCCTTATTTTGGATTTTCAGGACATAAAGCCCCAAGGTGGGGAGAATGAAATGAATAAAATTATCCATGTATTAGTTTTGGATATTATATATATTATTGTATTAGAATGGATTTACTTAGATGTATTCAAGCATAGGAGCTTCCCATTTTCGAATCGATGATGGTGAAGATTGATTCTGCCAAGATCCGTACTAATCTATGGCTTTGTTTCAATCACAATGGGAAAGGTCATTCAAAGACATGGTGAACGGTTATGATAAAAGGTCAAATTAAAGAAAAAATAATGAAACATAAAGTGGATATTCCTTCTTGAATCACTAAGGTATCTCATTCATGTAAGCCCTTGTTGGATCGATGTCTGATTTGAAGGATCTTAATAGACTTTTCATCATAAAAAAATAAGAGGATAATGCTATTTCAGTGTTTTATGATCTATAAGTACTTCAAGAAAGTATAAAAATTTGTAATTTCTTGATCCTAGGTCATATTTCTTATTTAATGGTGATAATCTCTAGTCCAATGTAGATCTTAAAACTAGAATATCACATTGCTGGAATTTTGTGAAATAGAGGATGATCCTAATAAGAAAAGGATATGTTCACATCATCCTAGAAAAACAAGAAGAGTTCAACACTTAATAGCTATTTAGAAATATTAATATGTATCTAGGATTTATAAAGAGATATGAATGGGATCCTCACTCAAACCCCTTCAATCAGTGATAGTATAATGCACAAGTTTGGGTCAAGATGCATGAAATTCCTTGGGTATTTTGGCATCCCAATATCCTCAATGATTTAGAAACATGTATCGGAACACCATTAAAAATCGATCAATGAAATCTCAATGGAGATCATGGACTCTATGTAAGAGTTATCATCCATATCAACATGAAGACACATGCACTAGATCCAATTTCTCTTATTGAAAATGATCATAATCTTGAAGTCAAGAATAAATTTGAACACATTCCTCCATACTGTGAATATTTTAAAATGGTTGGGCATGAAAATAAGAATTCTAGGTTGGTTCATAATCAGGTCAAGTTGAGTCATAGATCTATGGCATGGAAAGAAGTCACAAAAGGTAATAATAACAAATCAGTAGAGAATATGAAGGATGCAATGCCTAGAAAGGGAAATGGTGTGAAATCAGCTAAACCCGTTAGCACTAGTACTTCATGGACAACACTTATTTATAAATAAGATCATCAACATAACTTATCCTTTCATATGAAAATCCTAAAGCTACATGTATTCAAAATGGATTTTATAATAATGATACTTCTTCAGAGGAAATACCATATTTTTTTAATATCTCCTCAAAAAATTTTAATCTTGCAACCCCTCTACAATCTAAAGAGTTTTTACTTGAGTTGATCTTGTCCTATTTGAACTTATCTATTAATTTGGATCACTATTACCTAGTTATTCTTATAGATGGGAACCAACAGAGTCATGCGATTGAGAAAACACAGATTTCATTGAATGATCAAGACTCACCTGTCACCTTGAGGGAAGACATACCTCTCAGTTGACTAAATTATGATGAGGGAATGATCTTATTGAACATAAATTTTTATGTTGTCAATAAATAGGCACAATCTTCCTCATGATCTAAGAAAATAGGATTGACCATAAAATTAGAAAGAAAGAAAATTATAGAGGCCAAGGAGAAGGGGGACTGCACCCCCAAATCCAAATTAAAATGAATTCATTTTTCTATAACTTCTAAGGACTAGAAAACCCTAGCACAACAAGTTACCTGAAGCTACTTATAGGAAAAAACAAACCTAAATTAATTAGTCTATCTAAGACAAAGAAAAATTTTTCTAGAAAGGACTCTCCTCTTGATAGAAGTGGTCATTCTTTACTGGATAAAAATTAGACTTCATATAATGATGATAGGTTATGGATTTTGGTTTATAAGAATGTTGAAAATAATTTTATTATCTATACAGAGGAGTAGATTATTACTTTCAAACTTCTCAGATATAGTAGGATATTATTTTTCTCATTTTTTTATGCTTTCAATAACTATATTGATAGGAGAGCCCTTTGGTTGAAAATCAGACATCTCTCCAACATAATCAAAAAACCTTGGATCATTATTGGTGATTTAAAATCAATCATCCATGTGAATGAGAAACTTGTAATGGTCTCATATTTTATCTCCAAAAAATATTTTAGATCTTGTGTTGAGGAATCAAATATAACTAAGGCCAACCTTGTTAGAGCCAAATTCACTGGGTACAAAAAGAATTTAAATGAAACAAAGTCCAGTATAATTGAAAGAGCCTTTGTGAATGATGCCTCCCTTTTCACTTAGTGATCTATACCATGTGTCACCTTGACACATCACAATTTTGAACACCACCCCATCCTTGTGAACTCTCATGATAAATAATAGAGGATTACTCTCCCTTTCAAGTTTAACAATTCTTGGACTTCCCACCCTAAATGCAGGAAAATTATTCATGATACTTGGACCTTAATTGATTGTAGATATAACCCCTTGGAATGGATATCCAGAATCAAAATTCTCAAAATTAAAATGAACCTCTTCAATAGACAACCTAGAAATGTAGATTTAAAGGAATGCATCATTCCAAAACTTATCACTGAGGAGGAAAACATAATGATTACTTCAAATCTCTTGGATATTGAAATCAAGGAAGCTATATTCAGACTCAATAAAGGAAGTTCCCTTGTACCATATGGCTTTACCAAACATTTTTTACAATATTAATAGGATGTCATACAACATGATGTATACAAGCTGGTGAATCATTTTTTCAAGGGTGGTTCTCTCACAATAGGTATCAATGATCAATTCCTTGATTTTGTTCAAAAAGTGGAAAATACTAGTGACATCACCCAATTTAGAACAGTTTATCTTGTCAACACCATTTAAAAATTCATCACAAATTTTTTTTCCACTAGGCTCACCATAATATCTGATAAAATTATATATTGGAATCAGTTCAGTTTCATAAAAGAAAGGAACATTCAAGATTTTCTGTTCAATGCCTTTGAATGTGGGAAGATTCTTAGAAAGAACACAAGGGGAGGTAACATTTCTTTAAATATGGATATCAAAAAAATCCTTTGATATAATGGATTGGGGTTTTATTGGATTTTTTTTCCTACTTTGGATTCAATATAAGATTCATTTTTTGGATTAAAACTCTTCTTGGATATACACATATCTCAATACTAATAAATGAATCTCCATAAGGGTACTTCACATGATCTAGGGGTGTTAAGAAAGGGGAACCCCTTTATGACATTATATTTACTATAAAAAGACCATCTTACTAGGATTATTCTTTACATGGTCCAAAAAGGTGATCTAAAGGCTATTAGGGATGTGAGAGGTATTTATGCTCCTTCTCATATCTTCTTTTCTGATGATATTATTATCTTTACTCATGGGTATATGAAAAACATAAAAAACATCAAAAAATCTCTTCTTCACTATGAAAGTGTATTGGGATAGGAAATTAAGTTGGAGAAAGTCATTCATCTATTTTAGTAATAATATCTCCACCACCAGGAAGTTGATCATGATCAATGATTTGAGAATCAGATAGGTAACCCTAATATTAATTTATTTAGGTGTTTCTATATTCTAGAGAAGACCTCATGCATCCCACTTCACTAATATTATGATTCATATTAGAATAACCTTGGCCTCATAGAAAGGTAAATATCTCTCAATGGTTGGAAGAGCTTGTCTTGTTAAGCATGTGGTGGTCTATAAACTTTTTTACTACTTTATGGATTATACTTGTCCTGATTCTTTAATTAAAATCCTAAATACCTATATGAGGAATTTTTTATGGAGAGGTAAGATTTTGGAAAGAAATATCATCACGGTTCCATGAAAGTAATGTTGCAATACATATACCCTTAGAGGTTTGGGAATCGAAAACATGGGATTGTTTAATCATTACATTCAAGTTCAATTCATATGGAGACTTTTAAATAGAATATCTGACTCTATGGGATTCCGGATATCAATATTCTTGGAATTATTGAAAATTGGAAACTCCAATTACATTGAATCCACCATCTAGCCCAGTCTAAAAGTATTTTATGCCCAAATTTATATGAATTCTCACTAGTTGGTCAATGATAATTCTTTACTCATATTTTGAAAATATAACTTGACTAGAATGACTTTGATGGATTTTATCAACCCCTATAATCATTCCAAGGAGATCAACACCACAATAAGGTATCAATTAGAATTCCTTGAATCTCTCACAGATGAAATTAGATTAGCTATTTCAAATTATAAATTCATGAACCAGGAGGAATTTATTATCTAGGAATCGACACTAAATGGGAAGCTTGATTATAATTTTTTTTATAATCATGAAGTGTAGAGAACCCCCAAATTAATTGGATCCTTCAACTAAGTGGATATTGTCTTCTATATTTCCACTGGTATGGATGATCTCCTTCTCCAAAGTTCCTATTGATGTCAACCTCCAGCGAATCAACATTTATCTTTGTTCAAGATGTTTTTTATGTCACCAGCATAGATATGATTTGGATCACCTCTTCTTATGCTATCAAATATCCTCCTTTATATGGAAGGTAGTTTTCAAGATTTTAAGGATTCACTTGTTTCATGCAGTTAAAATTGAGAACCTCCTGAAGGACTCCCTATACATCTAGATGTCTCAAAAGCTGAAGAATCTATTTAGGGTTTCTTGTACGGAGTTCCTTCACATCATCTAGTGAGGAAGAAACAAGATCATTCATGAGAATACACCCTTACATCTTATATCATACTTTATTGAGACCATGGTAGCTTTCTAGAATGCAAACCTTCTGTAAAATGAATGCTATGATAATTCAATGCGTGACTTCACTATACTGAGATGACCGAAAATACCAAGTAACTTCCCTCTTACCCATGGGAATATTGATGTTTTTTGGATTCCCCCATTTTTTGTTTAGTTCAAGTGAAAATATGATGAATCTTCTAAGGTAAATCCTAGACCAGTGGGATTTAGGGCCATCTTTTTAGACCATAATGGTGATGTCATTGATTGTCTTCATGGTCCTTGTGGGGTTTCCACTACTTTTGAAGAAGAAATGGTTGGGATGATAAGTGTTGTTCACATAGATATCCAAATGAACTGGAATAATATTTGGTTTTAATGTGACTCCACCACAATTATGAAGGAAGTTAGACTCCGAAACATTCACCTCTCCTAGAAATTGATGGCTAGATTGTCCAAATGTCTTGAAAAAATCTCTTCAATGAATTATATTATCACACAATATTTTCATGAATCCAACTCTCTTACCGATGGAATTTCAAAAAAAGGATTTCTTGATGACTATTTCATCTGTTCCAACACTCTCCCTCTTGATTTAATGCCTATTTTTCATAGGACATGGGATGGAGTACATGGGCATAGGCATGCTGTGTACTCCTACACATGCACGTATTAGCCTGGTGTACATGGGCATACCCATGTACCGATACATGGTCAGAGTACATGGGAAACTGCGCACTATGTATTTTTAGATGGACATAGACACAGACACATACACATTCTGTTTTATATGGAAAAGACCTGATGTCGAAGGGACACAACATGTACCCCTACTACACATCATGTACTCCTTAAAAGTTTCCTTGGAGTCCTTGTCCTCTTTATCTTAGAAAATTTTCGTTAGGGTGTGTTCCCCATATCCAATCCCCAAGGGTTTTTATGTAATCACATCCTATACATAGGATAATAATCCCTTTAGTAGGAATTCTTGGATAGAGTTTTTGGAATAATTCTGTGAGGCCCAAAGTGAGATCCTCTATCCATATTCCTGACCTAGGTGGAGTTCTTAGTATCATCATGACCAACACTATGTGGGCACTGATCCTATACTTAGAAAGTTAATCCAGATTGAGTTGTTGGTATACTCCATGGCCTTAGGAGTGATCCTCATCTATGTATCATATCTCTCTGGACTTTCAACATGTACTTATAATGGAAAAACATGATGAGAACTACCTCTTGGATGTGCATCATCAGTGCTATCAGACTTGTGGAGTGTGTTCTTTTGGACAATTTCTATGTGGAACCTTTGAGCTAGAATCCTAGGCTTGTATTTATGGTTGTAACTTACCTTTAGACTATGTGTCTTTGTTGAGTATATATGGATATTTTTTTATGTGTTATAGACATATACCCATATAGAGATGACTGTATTATTATTTTTTGTATTATTTGTGGTTTCAGGGTGTCCAACTAGGTATTGTTATACTCACCCCTGCACAAGATTTGCCTGCACGTGTTATGTCTTGTGTAGATGATCGACATTTTGATAGAGTCTTTGATGGACTAAGACCAGAAAATGATTAGTGAGACCAGACAGACCAAGGTATGTTCCCATGGTATCTTGACAATATTCCTTATCTAAAATTTCAGGTTGGACTTGTTTTCTGACTCTTTTTGGTGGGATTTTATTTGGCCCTGTTTACTTTTCTTTACTTCTTATCGTACTCTAGTTGTGGGATTTAAATTCATGCATGCTTGGTTGTTTATTTGTTTTTACATTTCATAATTGTATGGGATTGAATATGTGTGTGTGTACATGTACTTAGACTAAGGCATCCCATTTTTGTGATATTCCTACTTGGCGGTAGTCGCTAGCCCATGACCTATTGAAGGTGGGCTTGGGGAGTCATGACACGAGCCCCATTGGGAGGGGTTTTGAAAATTACCTACCTAAATAGCTATGTTTTGAGAGGAATTCCAAAGTGGGATCATTTCTTAGTGAAATATGGATTTTGAAATAGTAATGTATATGATGAGTTTGAAAGGGATAATCATTTAAATGAGATCACATTTAATAAATTTCTCATTAAATGTTTTTAAAATGATATACTCATTTGATAATTATTTTTATTATAGACAAAAGAATAATCATAATTAAAATTAAAATTTGAGATTAATCTTTGAATAGAAGAGTCTTCATGTAATCAAATCCAAATACTAGTAACTTTAGAAAAGTACTTAAGTAAATATAAATTCTATGTGTTAGCGAAACAAATAATTGAGTAAACAAGTATTAAATTTGTTTAAAAAATGAATCTAGATGATTGTTGAAGCATAAAATGGTTAACTTGAGGTTTAATAGTAGTTGGATGAAAAATGACCTAATGAATTTTAGTCTTTACTCATATAATCAATATGATTGGGTATATTAATGATTTAGATAGATTAGAGGTTTCTTATAACAATTTTTTTTTTCTGGTTAAGGAATTATTTCTATTATCATTTATGGAAAATTTTCAATAATGTGAATGAATTTAGGAAATGTTCACCCCAATTTTCTCAAAGTGATGATAATAGATGAACTAATGCATATGATGTCTTGGTTATGGGGCTGTATCGATAGTACAAATGGGTAAAAGTATAAATTAAAAGAAGAAAAGTCAGTTTGAAAGTTCAATAATTTTTCTTCTAGAATCCAGTCTTGGTCATTGAAACCTGAAGGTATTATCAATAAGGAGGAGTAATGATTCCATATGATAAAATTTTCTATATACTCAAAGGTTTTGAGAAAATATATGGAATTTTCATGTCATATATCAATTTTATAGAAATTAATTCTTTAATTTTGAAGGGTAAGTTATACCAACCATATTTTTTAAAAGTGTTATAAATATAAAAGTTTTCAAAATAAAGGTAAGGATTGATAGAGCTTGTAGTTTTCATTCAAATGATGAAGCAAAGAGTTATTACATCAAAGCTTTTAATTTAAAATATTTTTTCAAGCACAAATGGTTCTAAATAAAATATGTGTATAGTTATCTCATTTATATTATATGACAAGATAAGTTGTTTGTCAACATATTATTATTATAAATAATATGAGATAGTGTATTTTATACACAGGGTTTACGATTCATCAGATTCTACAACATACTTTAGAATAATATAAGGATAATTTTTTATATAGGATAAAATAATTTATGTAGATATTTATTAAAATATGAGGGATATAATCCCACCAACCACCAATAGAACATTTTAAAGAATAATATTCCTATCATTAAAATTTTACAAACACATATAATTCCATATATAATATGGAAACCAAAGTTTATTTGCTAAATATTTTCATTAAAGGAAGTAAGTTTTTTTTTGAATAGAAAGAAGTTTGTATTATATCTTATCAAGATATTCTAAGAATAATATAGTGTCTAATAGGTTATTGGGAGTATGCTTGGACTTTGAGAAGGTAAACATTAAAAAATAAAATATTATTTGAGTGAAAATTCAAGGCGAATTTCACTTAATATCCTAAATGATTTTAGGGTATGGTGGTAAAGATAAATTTAAAGAGTTACATTTAGAAACCTTAACAATGTGAATATCACTTTATCCTAAAAGAATTTAGGATATGCTGGGAAAGAAAATATTGTAAATAGTTACCTTAGTACCAAAATATTTTAAGGAAAATTTTGATGAAAGGGGTTCCAAGGATGATGATTAACTTATAAAGAGTTATAAGTAGGCAACATAAGTTGTTAACATTATAACATTTGATGTTCTGGAGTTAAGGAGTTTGAATGCGTAAAAAGAGTTGAACATTAGGAATATTATTCCTAAATATCACCATTATTCAAACTAGATTACTTTATAGATGTTACTTACTAAAGAGTTTGGAAGGATAGTTTTATCAGGTGGTCACATAGATATGCGACAGAGATTACATATAGATGTAATGAGTTAAAAAACCCTAAAAAATTGTAATTATCTTAAAGAAGATTTATTAGTCTATAATGTATGATATGTTAGGTAGAAAATTATGTATGGTTTTTATATGTATTCTTAAAGGAGTTTAATAATATAAAATGTTTCATGTTATACTAAAGAAAATCTCCACTTTATCATTATTTCATGTTGGCTGCATATATGTATTCATTGATATACATTTCATTAAGTGAAATGATAATTGACCTCTCAAAGTATGACTTTGAGTTATCCTTAACTGATGTTCATCATGAATTATTATAGGTTATGATGAAATATTAAGTCTATAATGAGTATGATTCTCATATTAGGATATAGAATATGCTCATGAGGTATAAAATGGGTTTTGGGCACTCGATGAACCTCTAAGTATACCACATTGAGTGATATACACTCTTTATTTAGTATATTAGTTGTTCATGGATAATATTTGGATTCCCTATTACCTAAGGTTAGTGATATACCTAACATTAGAGCCTTAATACTTTGAAAAATTTCTTATACAATCCTTGAGGCATAGCTAATTAGGGGGTGGTTGGGTATGTTGCTGATTATGTCATCGGTTGGAGATTAACTAAAATTGGATTTTTTATCTCATATAATGAGTATAAAATTTGGGTCCCTGATTAAGATAGACTATGGAGTGTGCAACCATACCTAGATAATTCATATGATGTACTTATCTATTTGAGTGAGGGAAATGTGATGTTATCATTTATAAAGGCGAATGACATGTAATATATTTCCCAGGTCCATTATTGTACCATTGAGGGGGGGGGGGATGAATTAGTGGTATTATTTTTACCATTTATTTTCAAAACTAACCTCACCTTTTAAGTTTAATATACACTCTCTATAAAAACTATCTCACCCCATATGCAAAAGTAAGGTAAAATTCACCACACACATGGATTTTTTACAAGGTTCATTCCCAATGTGGGTAAATAATCTATAGCACCCCCATTTTGAGGTATGTAGCCTTTTTTAGGACTTTTCATGTTTTTAAAGGGCTTGGGATGAGTTTGGAAGAATTTTGGGGAGTTTAAAATGGCTTTATAAGGTTTCAGAGGCCTTTTTAGGCATGCACAGTTTGAGCACAGTTTAGAGAAACCGTTTGAGATTCCCAGGAAACCGTGCAACTCAAGGTAGAGGGGCCCCACACAGTTTACACACTGGTTGTCTAACTATGCGAGGAGGCCATGCGATATGCCTCCAAGGTAGTAGCATCTTCATGGTTAGTTCATGATTTTTCAAACCGTGCAATCTAACCGTGCGTCACTTTAAAGTTAGTTTTTAAAAAAATGAGAATGCTCGGGATTCACCCTAACTCACCCATTTCTTCTCCCTTACAAAACCTATGTGGTATTTCTTCCTCTCAAGGACTAGGGGTGATATCCCACTCATTTTGGAATGGATTTGAAGGGGTTTCTTGGTGGTTTGAAGGTGGTTCATCTCAGGAAAGTCTACTCTATTGGTTTTTTTTGTGGTTTTCTCTAGATCTACTAGTCCCTCTCTCTTGGTTTTCTAGATCCGAATCTGTTTCATGTAGAACTAGGTTTTTGGTTTCCTTAAGTGAAGATTTTAGGGATTTTTGATGATAGGGAAGAGGATCTAGAGTGGTTTCGGTGGTGCTTTCACCAGATTTCTGGTGCGGTTTCTTGTGGGTTGATTTCGCTGGAACCCTAAAGATAGGTGGCTAATCTCAACTCAAATTTGTTAGAATTAGAAGGATTATTTTAATTAATTGGTCTTTTTTGAATTTATTGTGAATATGATGCGAGAAATCTTGGTGGAAACCCTTTGGGTGAAGATTTGAGGATTTTTTTGGGTAAAATGGAATATTTTTGAAAGAGGGGTTTCATTGTGTGATTTTAAAATGTAGATTTTAAAATTGGTTGCTTGGTTTGGATCATGAAAATGGTTTTAAATAAAAATTTTGTTTTATTGAAGTGGGGTTTGTCATGGAAAATGGTAGAAGTTGTTTTCAATAAATGGGTGAATTATTGAAGTGAATTATCTTATGTTAGAAATGGTTGAGCGCTTATTGTGTAGAATTGGTACTTTATGCTTGTTGTTTGATTAAGTGTTATTGTAACGCCCTGACCCCAGTTACCCAGAGTCGGTGCATTATTACATAACATTGGCATGATCACAAGAAATATCAAATTTTGAAAGACCGATTAGTTTAGTAGCCTTGGAAACACTAGATATATTCATAAAGTTTTACATTACATCATAAAAATGAAGACTAAAAAAACATAGTCTCCATAGTCCACACTCTTATCCCCTCATACTATCCCTGTAGGTCATTCATAATTTACTTCTTCACATCCTGGAAAAAATAAAACATAGAAAAGGGGTGAGCTCAAATGCCCATTAAGGATAACAATATAATGGGAACTTTCATAAATAAGAATAAACATTTAAGGCAATGTATAACTAAAACAAAAGCCTTTTTAAACTTTAACTTCAACATAGTATGGAAAAAATAAAATGAAATAATGCCATTTAATTATTCACATGGATATTCTAATAATCAAATATTCACATGAAATATTAATAACCACTTTTATAATGATGGAATGCATAATGCTAGACTATCATAACCACATAGCTAAGGCCTTTTGCCAAGACTAAAAATAAGATTTTGTCAAGGCCTTGTTCCAAGACACTAGTTTGTCTCATGAGACCTACCGATGCATCGAGGAGCTATAGCGGGCTCCACCCATCACATATTAAGTCCAATGCATTCCCATATGAAAAGGTTTAAACATAACATAAACATTCGTATTAAAACTAGCATACGAAATGTAAATACTTCATCCATAAACCATGAATGGTATAAAAATAACACATCCACAGTCAAACATATCACAAAACCTTCAATACAATATAGAAGTTTTGTATCATAATAAATCAACTTCAAATAAGCGTAAAATCCATCAAAGGATGTTGACATAGATGAAATCAACACTCTTTTTAGAGAACTATATCTTTCAATTTTGAAATCATTTAAGAGTAATATATTTATAAAATAAAAAATTTTCTTTGAAAATATTCTTATAATCTTGTAAGGGAAGCTTCGACGATTTTATAATGGCGGAAAATAGCTGCACCCACCGTATAAGTTAAAAAAAACATTTTTACCTTAATTCTGTCAAAGGGACCTTGTTTGGAAAAGGACATAAATATTCCTTTATAAACCACTTATAAAAGTCTAAAAGGGTATAAATGACTTTAACCCATATTCTAGTAAATAGTAAAAATGTTTTGAAATACATTTTTAAGAAACATGGATGTGGATGATAAAGAAGTCCCAGTAGATTATTACGTATAAACAACCTTGGATAATGAAGAGATTGCGAAATAAACCATTACCTTGTACTTTTCCTTGGTTGAGGGTAGGTTAAACTCCTGTATAATGGTGAAATAATTTTTATTAAATTATACAAGAATCATATACATTGATATGATATCATATATGATCTTTTAACATTGCTTTGTTAATAATATCATAGAATTATCGTCGTTTCGGGTGTTAACTTACTCATTTTCTTTTATATGTTTTGTTACATAAGCTGTTTTTGTTATGGATAGGTTGTATATTATTCATATCCAGAATGATATCAAGTCCTTAAACATTATTTTTAAATCATCAAATGATAATTATACTTGAATGGATATGATGGAGAATGAATTTCATCGCGTTCGTGGAGACGGTAGTCCGTACGTACGCACGAGCGACAATATCATTCTTTTGATATTAAAATAATATATAATTGGATGGTATATCATATATACAGAATCATTATCATTCACGGCGTGGAGACAGTAAGCCGTACGTACGCACGTATGGTGATATTTCATTCAAAGGATGGATAGAATACTGAATATGGTTGTACCATATTTATAATAATATTAAATTATATAGGATATACTAGATTAATTATTTTATAATGGGAATAACAAAGAAAGAAGAAGTTGAATAAGAAATGAATTTTAAAAAGGGTGGTGAAAACATTACCTCTTTTTCGGGTTCTTCCTTTTGATTTGATCAAAAGGGATCCTTAGGTTGGATTTATGATCAAAATAAGGCCTCTAGTTTGAAGTGAGGGAAGTTGATAGAGTATTTGGGTAGGGTTTGGACGAGAAAAAAGGCTTTGAATATGTGAATTAGTGAGAAGGGGGAGTTCCCTTTTATAAGAGGTGTGAGGGGCACCTTTGGAAAATCTAGAAGTATTATTTTATAATAAATTAATATTCAGTTTATAATGGCTCCAAAGTGGATTATTTAAAGGTTACGGTGGTGATGGGTCTAAAACCACTCAACCAATAAAAGTTAGACAGGTTTGGGTCATTATATTAACCTTATATTTTAGTTTTAACTCTTAGTTAATTAGTTTGACACTTACCATGTCACTTTGTATTTTTATAGTATATAGTTAATAAAATTACTATATACATCCAAGAGACCCCCAAGTGGTCCATCAATGATACACATATCATTATATAAGTCTCTTAGCCGAACCTTATATTTTTAGGAATTTAATATCAATTAATAATATAATATTTGTTTTAAAAACTATTTTATGTCAATTTTGACACTATTTGGAAAATTGATTTTTGTGAAAATTATAAAAGAATGATTACTTCGAAAAACGTTAATTAAATCAATCCTAACATGTCATATTAACATATAAAATTAGTTTAATTCATAAAAAGTCTATAATTATATTTATTTGGGTATTTATAATATCAATTATTTTAATTTTTCACTATTATGGTAATTACTGCATCATCATTGTGTCATAAATAAATTAAATTATTTAATGTTTAAAAATTATAAATAAATTATCATTATGTATTAAATCTTTTTATCTTTCTAATGAATATTTTCAATCTAATTTATCTTATGTATAACCCTATATTAAAATTTTTTTAGTAGATAAACTTTGATTTTAACTCTTTTAACTCTTCTTTGAATTAAATAATAATAAATGTCCTAATTTAATACAAGTGGACCTAAATGATAATATTTTACTCCTAAGGTTGTTTTTGGTCGGGATAAACTTTTCCAATAGAATTAGGACATGTGTTAGGGTAATATTAATATCATTTTTACCCTTAATTACCCTATTTACTTTTAACTGTGGTAAATAAAAGTAAAAAGTTACTATTCACCAAAAATTATTTTTATCTCATTGAACCACATTTTACTCCTTGATATTAACCGTGTCTCTCGGATTTTTGAAATTCCACTCACAGAAGCGGTAAAATTAAGTTTTATGAAAAATTCTGTTTTTTAACTACCACTTAGTGGTTTCACTATTCATCAAAAAATGAAAGTTTCCAGAAAAATACCAAAATTTAGGCCTAAGCTATATGTGATTTTATGAATTCAAAAATTATGTCTATTTTACCAAATTCAAAACATATCAGTTGCATTAATTAATTTAAAAATTAATTCCCGTCGTCAAAACATATAGCGTGTTTTTAAGAGATAATAACTATCAAAAGATTGACACTTCTTTATGTCCGGTTTAATTGTGAAATTATGTACAATGACCAACATTGTATTAAATGGTAAAATATATTATAAATATACTTTAAAACCACTTAAATTCATAATTTATAAATATAAATTATTTTGATTAAAAAAGTTGTTTTTAATTAAAATTTAGTAATTTTCACTATTCATCAAAATATAAATGTTATCCGAAAAGTTCCAAAATTTCACCTTAGGCTAAATTCGATACTCCGAATACAAAAATAAAGTCCATTACACCAAGGGGTGTAGTAATATCCATCACACAAGATAAAAGTTCCATAGGTAGATTAAGCAGATTAACAATATGGGTTGAAATAAAAGAGTGAGATGCACCAGTATCAAAAAGAGCTGTCACTAAAGATGAATCTATAGTAATGGTACCTATCACAGTTTTGAGACCTACATCAGCTACCTCTGGAAACTCTTCCACTGCGTGAAGAGGCTTATTTCCAGATTCCTGTGGCTGAAACCCTTTTGTACATGAAGCATTTGATTTCCCCACAGTTTCTGGAGGTGCTGATGATCCTGTTCCACCACGTGGAGTCGAGAAGTGATGGCAGAATCTCTGTAAGTTCCCTAAAATTCCGCATGAGCTATAGTTCTTGGGTGCCTCAATGAAAACCCTCTTAGAATGTCCTGGCTTCCCACACTAATAGTAAGTCAAAGAATCCCCTACTGGTGCTACCAGAGGTCTGAGATGACTCTGCTATCGAGAACTACCATGAGAAAAGTCACGCTTCCATTTTACTTTAAAGGAGACCACACTACCACTAGGAGGAAAAACAACCTCCTTCAACCCTGACTTTCCTGCCAAGTCCATCTCAACCATCATTTCCCTATACAGAACATCGTCATAGGTGGGTAGCTTCAGTAGGAAAACCTGAGAACATATATGCAATCGAAGTCCCAACTCGAATCGTCGAGCCTTCATCATCTCATTAGATACAATCTCAGGAGCAAACTGTACCAGACCAGAAAAAAAATTTGAGTACTCAGTCACGGTTTTTTTGGCCTGATCAAGCTTGAAAAACTCTATAGCCTTGGCCAACACCATTGATTATGGATAGAACTGGTTAGTGAAAAGAACCCTAAAGTATTTCCACTCCATAACCTCATGTTTCCCACCCATCACCATTATGTCCTACCATCTCCTACTTGGTCCCTCCAGCATGAAGGTGGCACACTTCACCTTGATCACATCAGCTGTCTCCAAGAACCCAAACATATGTTCAATCTTACTCAACCATTCCTCAACATGTTGAGGGTCAGTGGATCCTTTGAAAACTGGTGGCTTCTGGCGTAGGAATTCTTGAGAATGACTTCGGAGAATATCACTATGAGGATCTGTAGCTGGAGTCTGAACATGAACTAGAGGTGGTGCATGTCCCAGAGCTTGGACAGTGTGAAAAATCACCTCAACCAGACTCGGATCCACAATAGGACTCGCTTGATGAGGTTCAGCAGCAGCCTTTTTTTGGATCTGAGCTCCACGTCTTCTCGGAGGCATGATACTACACAGCATACAAAGACATAGATTAACACCCAAACCGAGTAACAAGGAAAACTATTCTTAATAGAAGGGATCAACAATATTTGGATTCCACTCTATCTAAATCAAAACAGGGAAAATACTAGAACTAATCCACAAGTCATATTTCCCTAACCAACCTTGGTGACTTAAGGTTCATTGTAGTGAGAGCTGGCCAGGCACTCAATCACAACTACCTCCTAAGTCCCAACAAGAATACTCAAATGAATACTGTCATCAAGGCAATATTCTTAACCTCCCTTTGATACCACTTTGTCACGAACTATCCCGGGTACCCTGGTAACCCGATAACCGAGCCGGACCTGGCATAGCCCGAAGGGCGTTCCCAATCCCCACGGGTCGACGACTAGCACCCAGTAACACACAACAAGAAAGTGGGAACGTTTTTTGCCACAAGAATGCGGAAGCAAAATAAACAAGACAGTATGCATAACAAAAAGAAACTCCACTAGGAGTAATGTACCAGAAAACAAAGAGGCATAAAAATCCCATAGTACTACAACCCAAGTACCAAAAAGGGAAAAGCATTCCCAAAGTCCCTAAGGACACAATTCACCAAGAGAAGATCAACCACTGGAACCTCCTCCAAGAGATTACTTCCCTTTTCTTGTGCCTGGAAGAAGTAAATCTAAAAACACCCAAAGGAAAAAGTAGGGTGTGATCCTAAGACCAGTAATATACCACCAAAGATTCCAGAACAGATTCCAAAAATAGATTATCCAAAGAAAAACTTTCAATTTTCAAATAAATAGGTTTGGAAATTCAAAAGCATATTCTAAAAAAATATGCTAAACATTTTCAAATAATGTAAATAAATAGTTTAAGAAAAGGCTTTACAAATGGTGGAATATTTCTAAAACAATGGCTTAAATAAAACATTTATATAAAATAGTTTATATAAATTCAGGAGGAATGTAAAGAAGTTCACAAGAATTGGCATACATTTATATCTCAAATATAAATATACAAGCGATAAACATGGTCATCTGCCAAAAGGTACGATAGTATTAACCAGTTATAGGATTCTGCACTCTCTATCTGAACTCAGCAAAATGTTTATACACACGTCCCTATGCCACTGGCCAAAGGAGACTCGTCACCAACCCGTTGGGGATGTGACCCACCACAAGTATGTTTTAGAACGTTGTCGTAGCGTAGAGTGTATCCAAATAACTCACTAACCACCTAAGGCTTGCATGCACTCTTACATGATGGGCAAACTATTTTAAGAATGCTTAAAATAAGATCAATCCCATTCTTCCATTTCAAAAGTGCCAATTTCATTCCATTTAAAACCAAAACAGGTTTTATTCAAAACATGCCTTTTTTCACAAGATAAAACCAATGGGTTTCTATCAAATCATTTTAAGACATTTTCACCAGTTTGAAATCCATTCAAAACCAATTCCTTCGTTACAAAATTTATTCCCACAATTAAATTCGACAATATAATTTAAATCATTTCCATCAAATCCATAATTTAAATCGGCCAATTTCCATAAACACACCCAATTCAATGGAATTGGGGTTTTCCAAATTTCCATGCCAAAACCATTTCAAATATCTTGATTCACTGGAATTGAGTTTTTATCAATTTAATTGAAAGAAAACTTGATCAATTGAATTTAAATAAATAATTAATATAAATGAAGCAAATAAAATGATAATCAATTTGGTAAGTTGGGACAGAACCACCAACCTTGAAGGTTTTGACCAAGACCACAACGGTCGAGAACGCTCAAGAAAACTGGGTTGCTTCTTCAATAACCCACCTTATATCTCTTCTCCTAGAAATATCAAGACCAAATCTCATCAAATCTGGTACCACACACTTAGATCTTCCCAAAACGGGTGTGGATCCAAGAAACCGAGAGAAGAAGATAAGTAGATCTAAGAAACCGATCAATAACTATGAAGAACGATCACATACCTCAAGAATCCGGCTTCGATTCACCAAGAGGAGCCTTTGGATGTCCTCCAGAACGATGGGAGAACCTTGTCTGACCTTAGGAGAAGAAAAATCCTGAGTTAGGGCTGCTTCGGAAGAAAAACAAGGAAGTTAGAGGTAAAACCGAGTGAGATCCACAATTTAAGGATCTCATTTAAGTGGCCGCACGGTTTGGCCGCACGGTTTGACAAACCGTGCGCTAACCATGCATGAGATACTACCTCGGCCACCCTTCTTGCATGGCTTGGCCACACGGTTAGACAAACCGTGTGCCGCTCGTGTGGAAGCTTCTGTCCAGTTTTCAAGGCTGGAACAGTTTGGTCGCACGGTTTGTCAAACCATGTGCAAACCGTGCACACCACACTGTCCTCTAGTTTTTCTTTAAAAGTTCACCCAAACGCAACCCAAGTATTTACTCCAAAACAAAGGTACTTAAAAATATCAAAAGTACCTGAAAACGTAACGTGATGTTACAGTAGTTTTAATTAAAGTTTGAAATTTAATGTGTTTAAACCCCATTTGGGTTATAAGATAAATTGAAAAATGGTTCTTTGAGATTTTTGGGCTTTTAAAGGAAAAGGGGGTGATCTTATTCTTAAATTGATTTCCAAATGGAATTGAGTAGACTATTTTGGAAGATGTTTTAATAATGGATTTAAAATTTTTTGTCTTAAAGAATGATTTGAAATAGAATTTTAAAACATTAAAAAATGTCTTGGAATCATAATTCCCTTTTTATTAAAAATCCCTCTTGATAATTTTTAATGATTTCTAAATGGTGTGTGTGTGTGAGACACTCCTGCGCCCCTTTGTTGGATTGTAACCCAGGGGGGGTATTTTTGATAAGGTTTATAACAAGCCCAACTCTAGTAACCCAAATTTAGTGTCTACTTTTTTACATTGGCATAAGATATAAGGGATAAAATCACCAATGATCAATCAGTTTAGTAGTCTTGAAGAACCATTTACAAACATGATTCCCTTATTACATTGGAAATAAAATATAAAACATTACAAAAAAAAAATCTTTTACATTATTGAAACTCATTAAAATATTTCTTCATCATATCCTAGGGAAAAGAAACAAAATAAGGGTGAACTCAAATTTGCAGTAATGGTTATGTGCACTATAAGATATCATGAGTAAATAAGGTATAATCAATCTGGTAGGTTTGAAAATTGAAAACACATTCTATTTAATAAATAACTTGAGAATTAATTGAATTCATGGATAATATCAATGTAGTAATCTCATGGATAATAATAATTGAATTATCAGTGAAGGAAATGCATAATATTAGATGTCATGATCTCATAAATCATGATATCTTTATCTTCAAGTACTTTTTTCAAGAAAGTTTAATTGATCGGTAAGTATGCACCAAAAACCCATTTAATAAATTTGGTCAACTAGTTTGTCTCATGATACCTATTGATGCATCAAGGGACTATATAATTCTAAACCCCACCCATCAATGCATGTCCAATTCATTCCTCATATATTGAATGATAAATTTAATTCATAAAAAATATTCCTTATAAGAAAATATTTATATTTATTAAAGGATACAAAATATCAAGATTTAACTAGTCAATAAAATAACTTTCATAATAAAAAACCATATGTAGAAATGGTATTCTGTTTAGAGAATAATCATATCCATGATAAAAATAATATGTACATTTAAGATAAATGTAATGAACAATGAAAAATTATCACAAGAAAACGAATGTTTCAAGATAAAGTTAATGACCAAAAAATTAATAAGAGACAAAAGATAACTTTTAATTCATGAGATATATAGGTTTTATAGTAAAATATAGTCTTTTTGAAAATGAATCAAAACATTAAAATAAAGTTTTAATTAAAGAGTTTTATTTTTAAAACCATTAAAAACTCATATAAGAATCTTTATATCATAAAATGGTTGTTAATACCCCAACTCTAGTAGCTCAGAGTTGGTGGTTACTTTAATACATTGGAACTCAATACAAATGGTCACGTCCCAAAGGACTGAATAGTTTAGTAGTATTGGTAAACTTGATACATAATTGAATCTCACATAAATTTGAAAATATAAAATACAAAAAATTATTTTCTTTGAGAACATCATTATCCTATCTAGAATATCCTTGAATTTCAATCACAGTACACTTCTTAGAATCCCAGGGAAAGAAAAAATAATAAAGAGGGTGAGATTAAATTCTTGGGAGTGTTTTGAGACATGTTATCTCAATATATGGAGTGGCAGTGGACCCAACCAAGGTCAAGAAAATGTTATATTGAGATCCACCCAAGAGCGCGATGGGTGTTCAGAGCTTCCTTGGGTTGACAGTCTATTATCAGAGATTCATACCTAATTTCTCCAGGATATCAATACCCATGACATATTTGACCTAAAAAAGGTATCCTTTTGTGTGGAAAAAGAGACTCTAGTAGGATTTTCAGTAATTGAGGAAGATTTTGATGAGCACTCCCATCTTGATATTTCCAGAGGAGTGTGTAAAGTATGTAGTGTTCTGTGATGAATAAGTAATCGGTCTTGGTTGTGTTATGATGTAGAGTCAGGAGGTGATTTATTATGGTTCATTCCAGTTAATACCACATGAGTATAACTACATGACCTGTGATCTTGAGTTTGCAATGGTAGTCTTCACACTGTAGATGTATTGACACTACCTGACAGGTGAGCATTTTATCATCTATTATGACCACAAGAGTATCAAGTATATATTATCTCAGAAGGAAATTATCTTAAGGAAGAGAAGATAGATAGAGTTACTCGAGGATTATGAATTCGATACTTTCTATACTCCTAGAAAGGGGAACATGGTAGCATATTCTCTCAACAGTAGATCTTATTTCTAGTTACTAAACAAGGCATTAGAGAAGTTGGACTCATTGTAGTTATCCTTTGTGGATGTAGATGTAACAACTTACCTCCAGTTGATGGTTATTTTCCCTCCAATTTTATAGTGATTCATAGAGGCACAACTTGGGCATATCGACTATGAGACCCTACATACTCAGATATCCACTAGACACACTCATGATGGATTTTATGAAGTTGGGGAGTATATAGTTCTTTTCATAGGATGCACAATGGTACCAATTACATTGTGGGAGGAGGTTCTGAGAGAGTTCAATATGTCTCCTTTTGAAGTACATCCAGGTGTGTAAAATATTTACTAGGACCTATGATGATAGTTTTGGTTTCTAGGGATGAAGAAGGGAGTTGCAGAGTTTGTCTCTTGATGCCTTAATTTTCAGAAAGTGAAGGATAATCACAAAGTTCCAATGGTTTTTGTTCAATATCTTGAGGTTACATAGTGAAAGTGGGATGAGATATATATAGAATTCATGATGGGATTACCATGTACGTCCGTGGGACACAATTCCATATGGGTGATCATAGACCAACTCACCAAGTCGGCCCACTTTCTAGCTATCCAAAAGTAGAGTTCAATAGAGAGATTAGGATGAATCTACATGTAAAAGATATTCTGAATCCATATATTTCCCTCTATGATCATTTCTAACCATGAAATTTTCTTCACATATTGGTTATATAGGGGATTATAGGAGGCTTTTGAGACTCAGTTACAGTTGAGCACAACATTTCACCCCCAAACTGATGGCCAAACTGAGTGGACCATTCAGGTTCTAGAGGACATGATGCAAGATTTTATGTTGTAATTTGGCTATATTTGAGAGGATCACCTACCATCGGTGGGGTTTTGTACAACAATAACTACCATTACGACATCATTATGGAACTATTCGAGGCTTTGTACGAATGACCCTATAGGTCACCACTTTGTTGTACTGACCCAGGAGAGTCAAAACTTATGGATTTAGAGTTGGTGCGAGTGACTATAGAGAAGGTTCAGATCATCCAGGAGTGGATGAAGACTTTCTAGATACATTATAAGTCTTATGTGGATAGACTATAGAGGCCTTTGGAGTTCGAGTATGAAGATTATGTATTCCTACGGATTTCACCTCAATGTGGATTATGAATATTTGTCTGGTGTGACAAGATATCTTTGAGATTCATTATCCCTTTCTAGATAAATCATAGAGTTGGTGAGGTTGTATACTTCTTATATGTACCTCCACAATTAGGCCAGTTACATGATGTCTTCCATGTTTCATAGATGAGGAGGTACGTGCATGACCCATCGCATGTTATCGACTAAGGTGAGTTGTACATCGAGGATGAAGCTACCTTTGCTGAGTACCTAGTTGATATTGAGGATAGATAGGAGAGGATCCTTTATGGGAAAGTGATACCATTATTTCTTGTTCATTAGTAGCATAGGAATCTTTAGGAGAGCACATAAGAGTTGGTGGCTCAGATTCATGCACAATACCCACATCTCTTTGTGTAGCCCTTATTTTGGATTTTCAGGAAATAAAGCCCCAAGGTGGGGAGAATGAAATGAATCAAATTCTCCATGTATTATTTTTGGATATTATATATATTATTGGATTGGAAGGTATTTACTTAGATGGATTCAAGCATAAGGGCTTCCCATTTTCAAATCGATGATGGTGAATCTTCATTCTGCTAAGATCCGTACAAATCTATGGCTTTGTTTCAATCACAATGGGAAAGGTCATTCAAAGACATGGTGAAAGGTTATGATAAAAGGTCAAATTAAAGGAAAAATAATGAAACATAAAGTGGATATTACTTCTTGAATCACTAAGGTATCTCATTCATGGAAGCCCTTGTTGGCTCGATGTCTGATTTGAAGGATCTTAATAGACTTGTCATCATAAAAAAATAAGAGGATAATGCTATTTCAGTGTTTTATGATCTATAAGTACTTCAAGAAAGTATAAAAATTTGTAATTTATTGATCCTAGGTCATATTTCTTATTTAAAGGTGATAATCTCTAGTACAATGTAGATCTTAAAACTAGAATATCACATTGCTGGAATTTTGTGAAATAAAGGATGATCCCAATAGGAAAAGGATATGTTCACATCATCCTAGAAAAACAAGAAGAGTTCAACACTTCATAGCTATTTAGAAATATTAATATGTATCTAGGATTTCTAAAGAGATCTGAATGGGATCCTCACTCAAACCCCTTCAATCAGTGATAGTATAATGCACAGGTGTGGGTCAGGATGCATGAAATTCCTTGGGTATTTTGGCATCCCAATATCCTCAATGATTTAGAAACATATATTGGAACACCATTAAAAATCGATCAATGAAATCTCAATGGATATCATGGACTCTATGTAAGAGTTATCATCCATATCAACATGAAGACACATGCACTAGATCCAATTTATCTTATTGAAAATGATCATAATCTTTAAGTCAAGAATAAATTTGAACACATTCCTCCATACTGTGAATATTGTAAAATTGTTGGGCATGAAAATAAGAATTTTAGGTTGGTTCATAATCAGGTCAAGTTGAGTCATAGATCTATGGCATGGAAAGAAGTCACAAAAGGTAATAAGAACAAATCAGTAGAGAATATGAAGGATGCAATGCCTAGAAAGGGAAATGGTGTGAAATCAGCTAAACCCATTAGCATTAGTACTTCATGGACAACACTTATTGATAAATAATATCATCAACATAACTTCTCCTTACATATGAAAATCCTAAATCTACATGTATTCAAAATGGATTTTAGAATAATGATACTTCTTCAGAGGAAATACCATATTTTTTTAATATCTCCTCATAAATTTTTAATCTTGCAACCCCTATACAATCTAAAGAGTTTTTAATTGAGTTGATCTTGTCTGATTTGAACTTATCTATTCATTTGGATCACTATTACCTAGTTATTCTTACAGATGGGAACCAAAAGAGTCACGCGATTGAGAAAACACAGATTTCATTGAATGATCAAGACTCACCTGGAACCTCGAGGGAAGACATACCTCTCAGTTGACTAAATTATGATGAGGGAATGATCTTATTGAACATAAATTTTTATGTTGTCAATAAATAGGCAGAATCTTCCTCATGATCTAAGAAAATAGTATTGACCATAAAATTAGAAAGAAAGAAAATTATAGAGGCCAAGGAGAAGGGGGACTGCACCCCCAAAGCCAAATTAAAATGAATTCATTTTTCTAGAACTTCTAAGGACTAGAAAACCCTAGCACAACAAGTTACCTCAGGCTACTTATAGGTAAAAACAAACCTAAATTAATTAGTCTATCTAAGACAAAGAAAAATATTTCTAGAAAGGACTCTCCTCTTGATAGAAGTGGCCATTCTTTACTGGATAAAAATTAGACTTCATATAATGATGATAGGTTATGGATTTTGGTTTATAAGAATGTTGAAAATCATTTTATTATATATACAGAGGAGTATATTATTACTTTCAAACTTCTCAGATATAGCAGGAGATTATTTTTCTCATTTTTTATGCTTTCAATAACTATATTGATAGGAGAACCCTTTGGTTGAAAATCATACATCTCTCCAACATAATCAAAAAACCTTGGATCATTATTGGTGATTTAAAATCAATCATCCATGTGAATGAGATACTTTTAATGGTCTCATATTTTATCTCCAAAAAATATTTTAGAGCTTGTGTTGAGGAATCAAATATAACTAAGACCAACCTTGTTAGAGCCAAATTCACTTGGTACAAAAAGAATTTAAATGAAATAAAGTCCAGTTGAATTGAAAGAGCCTTTGTGAATGATGCCTCCCTTTTTTACTTAGTGATCCATACCATGTGTCACCTTGACACATCACAATTCTGAACACCACCCCATCCTTGTGAACTCTCATGATAAAGAATAGAGGATTACTCTCCCTTTCAAGTTTAACAATTCTTGGACTTCCCACCCTAAATGTAGGAAAATTATTCATGATACTTGGACCTTAATTTATTGTAGATATAACCCCTTGGAATGGATATCCAGAATCAAAATTCTCAAAATTAAAATGAACCTCTTCAATAGACAACCTAGAAATGTAGATTTAAAGGAATGTATCATTCCAAAACTTATCACTGAGGAGGATAACATAATGATTACTTCAAATCTCTTGGATATTGAAATCAAGGAAGCTATATTCAGACTCAATAAAGGAAGTTCCCTTGTACTATATGGATTTACCAACCATTTTTTACAATATTACTAGGATGTCATAAAACATGATGTATACAAGATGGTGAATCATTTTTTCAAGGGTGGTTCTATCACAAAAGGTATCAATGATCTATTCCTTGATTTGATTCAAAAAGTGGAAAATACTAGTGACATCACCCAATTTAGAATAGTTTATCTTGTCAACACCATTTAAAAATTCATCACAAAATTTTTTTCCACTAGGCTCACCATAATATCTGATAAAATTATATATTGGAATCAGTTCAGGTTCATAAAAGAAAGGAACATTCAAGATTTTCTGTTCACTTCCTTTGTATGTGGGAAGCTTCTTAGAAAGACCACAAGGGGAGGTAACATTTCTTTAAATATGGATATCAAAAAAATCCTTTGATATAATGGATTGGGGTTTTATTGGATTTTTTTTCCTACTTTGGCTTCAATATAAGATTCATTTTTTGGATTAAAACTATTCTTGGATCTACACATATCTCAATACTAATAAATGAATCTCCATAAGGGTACTTCACATGCTCTAGGGGTGTTAAGAAAGGTGAACCCCTTTATGACATTATCTTTACTATAAAAAAAGACCATCATAGTAGGATTATTCTTTACATGGTTGAAAAAGGTGATCTAAAGGCTATTAGGGATGTGAGAGGTATTTATGCTCCTTCTCATCTCTTCTTTTCTGATGATATTTTTATCTTTACTCATGGGTATATGAAAAACATAAAAAACATAAAAAAATCTCTTCTTCACTATGAAAGTGTATTGGGATAGGAAAGTAAGTTGGAGAAAGTCATTCATCTATTTTAGTAATAATATCTCCACCACCAGGAAGTTGATCATGATCAATGATTTGAGAATCAGATAGAAAACCCTAAAATTAATTTATTTAGGTGTTTCTATATTCTAGAGAAGACCTCATGCATCCCACTTCACTAATATTATGATTCATATTAGAATAACCTTGGCCTCATAGAAAGGTAAATATCTCTCAATGGTTGGAAGAGCTTGTCTTGTTAAGCATGTGGTGGTCTATAAACTTTTTTACTCCTTTATGGATTATACTTGTCCTGATTCTTTAATTAAAATCCTAAATACCTATATGAGTAATTTTTTATGGAGAGGTAACATTTTGGAAAGAAATATCATCACGGTTCCATGAAAGTAATGTTGCAAGACATATACCCTTGGAGGTTTGGGAATCAAAAACATGGGATTGTTTAATCATTCCATTCAAGTTCAATTCATATAGAGACTTTTAAATAGAATATCTAACTCTATGGGATTCCTCATATCAATATTCTTGGAATTATTGAAAATTGGAAACTCCAATTATATTTAATCCTCCATCTAGCCTAGTCTAAAAGTAGTTTATGCCCAAATTTATATGAATTCTCACTAGTTGGTCAATGCTAATTCTTTACTCATATTTTGAAAATATAACTAGACTAGAATGACTTTGATGGATTTTATAAACCCCTATAATCATTCCAAAGAGATCAACACCACAATAAGGGATCAATTAGAATTCCTTGAATCTCTCACAGATGAAATTCGATTAGCTATTTCAAATTATAAATTCATGAACCTTGAGGAATTTCTTATCTAGGAATCGACACTAAATGGGAAGATTGATTATAAATTATTTTATAATCATGAAGTGTAGAGAAACCCCAAATGAATTGGATCCTTCAACTAAGTGGATATTGTCTTCTATATTTCCACTGGTATGGATGATCTCCTTCTCCAAAGTTCCTATTTATGTCAACCTCTAGCGAATCAACATTTATCTTTGTTCAAGATGTTTTTTATGTCACCAGCATAGGTATGATTTGGATCACCTCTTCTTATTCTATCAAATATCCTCCTTTATATGGAAGGTAGTTTTCAAGATTTTAAGGATTCACTTGTTTCATGCAGTTAAAATTGAGAACCTTCTGAAGGACTCCCTATACATCTAGATGTCTCAAAAGCTGAAGAATCTATTTAGGGTTTCTTGTACGGAGTTCCTTCACATCATATAGTGAGTAAGAAACAAGATCATTCATGATAATACACCCTTACATCTTATATCATCCTTTATTGAGACCATGGTAGCTTTCTAGAATGCAAAGCTTATGTAAAATGAATGCTATGATAATTCAATGCAAGACTTCACTGTACTGAGATGACCGAAAATACCAAGTAACTTCCATCCTACCCATGGGAATATTGATGTTTTTTGGATTCCCCCATTTGTTGTTTAGTTAAAGTGAAAATATGATGAATCTTCTAAGGGAAATCCTAGACCAGTGGGATTTAGGGCCATCTTTTTAGACCATAATGGTGATGTCATTGATTGTTTTCATGGTCCTTGTGGGGTTTCCACTACTTTTGAAGAAGAAATGGTTGGGCTGATAAGTGTTGTTCACATAGATATCCAAATGAACTGGAATAATATTTGGTTTTAATGTGACTCTACCACAATTATGAAGTCAGTTAGACTCAGAAACATTCACCTCTCCTAGAAATTGATGGCTAGATTGTCCAAATGTCTTGACAAAATCTCTTCAATGAATTATATTATCACACAATATTTTCATGAATCCAACTCTCTTACCGATGGATTTTCAAACAAAGGATTTCTTGATGACTATTTCATCTGTTCCAACACTCTCCCTCTTGATTTAATGCCTATTTTTCATAGGACACGGGATGGAGTACATGGGCATAGGCATGTTGTGTACTCTTATACATGCACGTATTAGTCTGGTGTACATGGGCATACCCATGTACCGATACATGGCCAGAGTACATGGGAAACTGCACACTATGTATTTTTAGATGGACATAGACACAGACACATACACATTCTGTTTTATATGGAAAAGACCTGATGTCGAAGGGACACAACATGTACCCCTACTACACATCATGTACTCCTTAAAAGTTTCCTTGGAGTCCTTGTCCTCTTTATCTTAGAAAATTTTCGTTAGGGTGTGTTCCCCATATCCATTCCCCAAGGGTTTTTATGTAATCACATCCTATACATAGGATAATAATACCTTTAGTAGGAATTCTTGGATAGAGTTTTTGGAATAATTCTGTGAGGCCCAAAGTGAGATCCTCTATCCATATTCTTGACCTAGGTGGAGTTCTTAGTATCATCATGACCAACACTATGTGGGCACTGATCCTATACTTAGAAAGTTAATCCAGATTGAGTTTTTGGTATACTCCATGGCCTTAGGAGTGATCCTCATCTGTGTATCAAATATCTTTGGACTTTCAACATGTACTTATAATAGAAAAACATGATGAGAACTACCTCTTGGATGTGCATCATCGGTGCTATCAGACTTGTGGAGTGTGTTCTTCTGGACAATTGCTATGTGGAACCTTTGAGCTAGAATCCTAGGCTAGTATTTATGGTTGTGACTTACCTTTAGACTATGTGTCTTTGTTGAGTATATATGGATATTTTTTTATGTGTTATAGACATATACCCATATAGAGATGACTGTATTATTATTTTTTGTATTATATGTGGTTTCAGGGTGTCCAACTAGGTATTGTTATACTCACCCCTGCACAAGATTTTCCTGCACATGTTATGTCTTGTGTAGATGATCAACATTTTGACAGAGTCTTTGATGGACTAAGACCAGACAATGCTTAGTGAGACCAGACAGACCAAGGTATGTTCCCCTGGCATCTTGACAATATTCCTTATCTATAATTTCAGGTTGGAATTGTTTTCTGACTCTTTTTGGTGGGATTCTATTTGGCCCTGTTTACTTTCCTTTACTTCTTATCGTACTCTAGTTGTGGGATTTAAATGCATGCATGCTTGGTTGTTTAGTTGTTTTTACATTTCATCATTGTATGTGATTGGATATGTGTGTGTGTACATGTACTTAGACTAAGGCATCCCATTTTTGTGATATTCCTACTTGGCGGTAGTCGCTAGCCCATGACCTATTGAAGGTGGGCTTGGGGAGTCAAGACACGAGCCCCATTGGGAGGGGTTGTGAAAATTACCTACCTAAATAGCTATGTTTTGAGATGAATTCCAAATTGGGCTCATTTCTTAGTGAAATATGGATTTTAAACTAGTAATGTATATGATGAGTTTGAAAGGGATAATCATTTAAATGAGATCACATTTAATAAATTCCTCATTAAATGTTTTTAAAATGATATGCTCATTTGACAATTATTTTTATTATAGACAAAAGAATAATCATAATTAAAATTAAAATTTGAGATTAATCTTTGAATAGAAGAGTCTTCATGTAATAAAATCCAAATACTAGTAACTTTAGAAAAGTACTTAAGTAAATATAAATTCTATGTGTTAGAGAAACAACTTATTGAGTAAACAAGTATTAAATTTGTTTAAAAAATGAATCTAGATGATTATTGAAGTATAAAATGGTTAACTTGAGGTTTAATAGTAATTGGATGAAAAATTACCTAATGAATTTTAGTATTTACTCATATAATCAATATGATTGGGTAAATTAATGATTTAGATATATTAGAGGTTTCTTATAACGATTTTTTTCTGGTTAAGGAATTATTTCTATTATCATTTATGGAAAATTTTCAATAATGTGAATGAATTTAGGAAATGTTCACCCCAATTTTCTCAAAGTGATGAGAATAGATGAACTAAGGCATATGATGTCTTGGTTATGGGGCTGTATCGATAGTACAAATGGGTAAAAGTATAAATTAAAAGAAGAAAATTCAGTTTGAAAGTTCAATAATTTTTCTTCTAGAATCCAGTCTTGGTCATTGAAACCTGAAGGTATTATCAATAAGGAGGAGTAATGAATCCATATGATAAAATTTTCTATATACTCAAAGGTTTTGAGAAACTCTATGGAATTTTCATGTCATATATCAATTTTATAGAAATTAATTCTTTAATTTTGAAGGGTAAGTTATACCAACCATATTTTTTAAAAGTGTTATAAATATAAAAGTTTTCAAAATAAAGGTAAGGATTGATAGAGCTTGTAGTTTTCATTCAAATGATGAAGCAAAGATTTGTTACATAAAAGATTTTAATTTAAAATATTTTTTCAATAACAAATGGTTCTAAATAAAATATGTGTATAGTTATCTCATTTATATTATATGATAAGATAAGTTGTTTGTCAACATATTATTATTATAAATAATATGAGATAGTGGAATTTATACACAGGGTTTACGATTCCTCAGATTATACAACATACTTGAGAATAATATAAGGATAATTTTTTATATTGGATAAAATAATTTATGTAGATATTTGTTAAAATATGAGGGTTATGATCCTACAAACCACCAATAGAACATTTTAAAGAATAATCTTCCTATCATTAAAATTCTACAAACACATATAATTCCATATATAATATGGAAACCAAAGTTTATTTGCTAAATATTTTCATTAAAGGAAGTAAGTTTTTTTTATGAATAGAAAGAAGTTTGTATTATATCTTATCAAGATATTCTAAGAATAATATAGTGTCTAATAGGTTATTGGGTGTATGTTTGGACTTTGAGAAGGTAAAAATTAACAAATAAAATATTATTTGAGTGAAAATTCAAGGCGAATTTCACTTAATATCCTAAATGATTTTAGGGTATGGTGGTAAAGATAAATGTAAAGAGTTACATTTAGAAACCTTAACAATGTGAAAATCAATTTATCCTAAAAGAATTTAGGATATGTTGGGAAAGAAAATATTGTAAATAGTTACCTTAGTACCAAAATATTTTAAGGAAAATTTTGATGAAAGGGGTTCCAAGGATGATGATTAACTTATAAAGAGTTATAAGTAGGAAACATAAGTTGTTAATATTATAACATTTGATGTTCTGGAGTTAAGGAGTTTGAATGCGTCAAAAGAGTTGAACATTAGGAATATGATTCCTAAATATCACCATTATTCAAACTAGATTACTTTATAGATGTTACTCACTAAAGAGTTTGGAAGGGTAGTTTTATCAGGTGGTCACATAGATATGCGACAGAGATTACATATAGATGTAATGAGTTAAAAAACCCTAAAAAATTGTAATGATCTTAAAGAAGATTTATTAGTCTATCATGTATGATATGTTAGGTAGAAAATTATGTATGGTTTTTATATGTATTCTTAAAGGAGTTTAATAATATAAAATGTTTCATGTTATACTAAAGAAAATCTCCACTTTATCATTATTTCATGTTGGCTGCATATATGTATTGATTGATATACATTTCATTAAGTGAAATGATAATTGACCTCTCAAAGTATGACTTTGAGTTATCCTTAACTGATGTTCATCATGAATTATTATAGGTTATGATGAAATATTAAGTCTAGAATGAGTATGATTCTCATATTAGGATATAGAATATGCTCATGAGGTATAAAATGGGTTTTGGGAACTCTATGAACCTCTAAGTATACCACATTGAGTGATATACACTATTTATTTAGTATATTAGTTGTTAATGGATCATATTTGGATTCTCTATTACCTAAGGTTAGTGATATACCTAACATTAGAGCCTTAATACTTTGAAAATTTTCTTATACAATCCTTGAGGCATAGCTAATTAGGGGGTGGTTGGGTATGTTGATGATTATGTCATCAGTTGGAGATTAACTAAAATGGGATTTTTTATCTCATATAATGAGTATAAAATTTGGGTCCTTGATTAAGATAGACTATGGAGTGTGCAACCATACCTAGATAATTCATATGATGTACTTATCTATTTGAGTGAGGGAAATGTGATGTTATCATTTATAAAGGCGAATGGCATGTAATATATTTCCCAGGTCCATTATTGTACCGTTGAGGGGGGGGGGATGAATTATTGGTATTATTTTTACCATTTATTTTCAAAACTAACCTCACCTTTTAAGTTTAATATACACTCTCTATAAAAACTATCTCACCCCGTATGCAAAAGTAAGGTAAAATTCACCACACACATGGATTTTTTACAAGGTTCATTCCCAATGTGGGTAAATAATCTTTAGCACCTCCATTTTGAGGTATGTAGCCTTTTTTATGAATTTTTATGTTTTTAAATTGCTTGGGATGAGTTTGGAAGAATTTTGGGGAGTTTGAAATGGCTTTAGAAGGTTTCAGATGCCTTTTTAGGCATGCACAGTTTGAGCACGGTTTAGAGAAACCGTTCGAGATTCCCATGAAACCGTGCAACTCAAGGTAGAGGGGCCCCACACAGTTTACACACGGGTTGTCTAACTGTGTGAGGAGGACATGCGATATGCCTCCAAGTTAGTAGCATCTTCATGGTTAGTTCATGATTTTTCAAACCGTGCGATCTAACCGTGCGTCCCTTTAAAGTTAGTTTTTTAAAAAACGAGAATGCTCGGGATTCACCCTAACTCACCCATTTCTTCTCCCTTACAAACCCTATGTGGTATTTCTTCCTATCAAGGACTAGGGGTGATATCCCACTCATTTTGGAATGGATTTGAAGGGGTTTATTAGTGGTTTGAAGGTGGTTCATCTCAAGAAAGTCTACTCTATTGGTTTTTTTTTGTGGTTTTCTCTAGATCTACTTGTCCCTCTCTCTTGGTTTTCTAGATCTGAATCTGTTTCATGTAGATCTAGGTTTTTGGTTTCCTTAAGTGAAGACTTTAGGGATTTTTGATGATAGGGAAGAGGATCTAGAGTGGTTTCGGTGGTGCTTTCACCAGATTTGTGGTGCGGTTGCTTGTGGGTTGATTTTGATGGAACCCTAAAGGTAGGTGGCTAATCTCAACTCAAATTTGTTAGAATTAGAAGGATTATTTTAATTAATTGGTCTTTTTTGAATTTATTGTGAATATGATGTGAGAAATCTTGGTGGAAACCCTTTGGGTGAATATTTGAGGATTTTTTGGGTGAAATGGAATATTGTTGAAAGAGGGGTTTCATTGTGTGATTTTAAAATATAGATTTTAAAATTGGTTGCTTGGTTTGGATCATTAAAATGGTTTTAAATAAAAATTTTGTTTTATTGAAGTGGGGTTTGTCATGGAAAATGGTAGAAGTTGTTTTCAATAAATAGGTGATTTATTGCAGTGAATTCTCTTATGTTAGAAATGATTGAGCGCTTATTGTGTAGAATTGGTGCTTTATGCTTTTTGTTTGATTAAGTGTTATTGTAACGCCCCAACCCCAGTTACCCAGAGTCGGTGCATTATTACATAACATTGGCATGATCACAAGAAAGATCAAATTTCGAAAGACCGATTAGTTTAGTAGCCTTGGAAACACTAGATATATTCATAAAGTTTTACATTACATCATAAAAATGAAAACTAAAACAACATAGTCTCCATAGTCCACACTCTTATCCCCTCATACTATCCCTGTAGGTCATTAATAATTTACTTCTTCACATCCTGGGAAAAATAAAACATAGAAAAGGGGTGAGATCAAATGCCCATTAAGGATAACAATATAATGGAAACTTTCATAAATAAGAATAAACATTTAAGGAAATGTATAACTAAAACAAAAGCCTTTTTAAACATTAACTTCAACATAGTATGGAAAAAATAAAATGAAATAATGCCATTTACTTATTCACATGGATATTCTACTAATCGAATATTCACATGCAATATCAATAACCACTTTCATAATGATGGAATGTATAATGCCAGACTATCATAACCACATAGCTAAGGCCTCGTGCCAAGACTAAAAATAAGATTTTGTCAAGGCCTTATTCCAAGACACTAGTTTGTCTCATGATACCTACCGATGCATCGAGGATCTATAGAGGGCTCCACCCGTCACATATTAAGTCCAATGCATTCCCATATGAAAAGGTTTAAACATAACATAAAAATTCGTATTAAAACTAGCATACGAAATGTAAATAATTCATCCATAAACCATGAATGGTATAAAAATAACACATCCATAGTCAAACATATCACAAAACCTTCAATAAAATATATAAGTTTTGTATCATAATAAATCAACTTCAAATAAGCATAAAATCCATCAATGGATGTTGACATAGATGAAATCAACACTCTTTTTAGAGAAATATATCTTTCAATTTTGAAATCATTTAAGAGTAATATATTTATAAAATAAAACATTTTCTTTGAATATTCTTATAATCTTGTAAGGGAAGCTTAGATGATTTTATAATGGCGGAAAATAGCTGTACCCGCTGTATAAGTTAAAAAAAACATTCTTACCTTAATTCTGTCAAAAAGGTTAAAAGGGACCTTGTTTGGAAAAGGACATAAAGATTCCTTTAACTGATGCAATAACCATTGGGTGAAATGGGTATTCAAGAAAAATATAGACATGGATGGTAATGTAATTACCTATAAAGCACAACTGATAGTGAAGGGTTTTAGAAAATGTTAAGGAATAGACTAAAAAGTAACCTTCTCACCAGTAGTGATGATGAAATACATCATAATATTACTTGAAATAACATCCTTACATGATTTTGAGATTTATAAAATGGATGTCAAAACTATTTTTCTAAATGGGAAGTTGGTTGATGATGACTATACAACTGAACCTAAAGGGTTTATTAAGTCAAAGAGTGAAAATAAATTGTACATGCTATATATATCCATATATAGGTTAAAGTAGACATTAAAATCATGGAATGTACATTTTGATGAGTCCATATGATAATTTGGTTTTTTAAGAATGAAAGAGAGCCATGTGTCTATTAGAAGGTTATTGTGAATAATTTCATTTTATTATTATTATAATTTGATGACATATTAATTATAGGGAACAAATTGTAAGTTTTTTAGTTAGTTAAGACTTGGTTAAATGAATTTTTATCCATGAAATAATTAGGTGAATCATCCTATATCCTAGGGATCAAGATTTATTGAGATAAATATCAGAGGCTTCTTGGGCTAAGCCAAAGTAAATATATTGACAAGGTACTCAAAAGGTACAATATATAAAAATCAAAGAGATGGTTGTTTCCAATGTCACATGGTATCAATCTATCTAAGAAAATGTTTCCACACACATAGGAGGAGATTGAAAAAATTAGTATAATCCCTTATGATTTAGCAGTGGGATCTATCATGTATTCCATTCTATGTACTAGGTTTGATGCTTCCTTTGATTTAATCATAGTGGGAAGATATCAACCTAATCCAGGAGAGCTGAATTGGGAAGCTATAAAAACTATATTGAAGTAATTGAGATGTAAAAAGGATATGTTCCTAGTGTATGAAGGATATGAGTAACTAGTAGTGAGGGGATACACTGATGCTAATTTCCAGATAGATCATGATGATATAAAATCATAGCCAGGCTATGTGTTTTTCTTGAATGGTGGTGCAATGAGCTGGAGAAGCTCAAAGAGACTTGTGGTCACTGATTTTACAGTAGAATATGAGTATATTTCGGCTTTTGATGTAGCTAAAAAGGTAGTTTGGATTCAAAACTTTATGTCAAATATTGGTGTTGTGCCTTGTGGTGTAGACCTTATTCTAGTTTATTATGATAATACTGTAGTTGTTGTGCTTAGAAAAGAGCCCAAGCCACACCATAGGAAAAATAATATACTTTATAAGTTTCATATCTTGAGGTATTTTACTCAGAGAGGTGAATTCATAGTTATTAGAGTATCTATAGAGGATAACATGCCTGACCCCATGACTAAATCCATATCTTATAAGAAGAATGATTATCATGTGAGAGTTAGCAGGTTAAGAATTACTAACATCTAGATCTAGTGCAAGTGGGTGCCCTAAACCCAACTCATGTATGTAATTTGATTACCATTACATGAATATAATTTTATATATACATCTGTTTATCTTATTATAATAGTGGTGATACTTCTTCCACTATATTTTTGGTAATGTCCTAGTATTATATGCCATATCAAAAAGTTATAGAAGTTCCCAGGCTATAATGAGAACCTAGAGATACCATGAAAATAATATTAAATATATGTCCTACAGTCTAGATACATCATGCTAACAGTACATAAATGATGTGTGATCATCTGGTGCCGGGGGCTCATAAGCATTGAGACTTATTCACATGAAGTTCACTCTTGGTGATCTCTAGTAGATGATATCATAAGTACTAACCCGCTAATAGGAACACCACATGTTTCATATGTCATTGGTAGTTTCTATATGCGAACATTCATAATGGTCTTCTAACTTTAGATTATTACCATTGTATACTATTTGATTTGGTACTTTGATGGAAAATGAAAACTATGGCATTGATTTCATAGTGATCTAGCTTGTGTTGGGTGAATCATTGGTGGTATCACATTGATTGAATAATAAAGATATAATTTTACACTTTTTAAAGGAAGTTATATCCCAGAATTAGTTGACTGGGATGATAGTACCTTCACTAAATCCATGTCCATGGTAGATGAAGGTAAGTCCGTCTAGTTAGATCAATGAATAATAAATAAAGAATGAATTATGACACAAAGTGTGCATTCGGTTTTATGATATATTTTATGATAAAGATTATATTACATGGTGTTTGATCATAGGAAAAGTTTTCATTGTTATGACTTCTCCTTATCTCCTTAGGGGCCTTGATGGGTTGTTAGAATCCAATATAGGTATGTGAATAGTATTCACTACTATCGAGATAAGTACCTATAGGGTCACACACAATAACATATTCAATAATCAACCCTATTTTAATGAATTAGAATATAGGATATGGTGGGCCCCACCACAGGGTTCGAGGTAGTTCTAAGAAAAAATGATAACCAATGAATAAATAAATTCATTATTATTTAAGTAAATAATAACTAGAGTTGAATTTATTTATTAAATGTAATTATGATTATTTAAGTAAATACATGAAAAAATATCATACGGACAAATATTATTTTAATATTCAAGGTTCATTTAATATTTTCATAAATTATGAGTCAAGTTAATGACTCGCTTTTATCATGTAAAAATTTTATTATATTGAAAAAGTAAGTGATAAAATATAAATGACATTTATGATGCATTTAGTTCACCATAAAATGTAATTTATAGATTATTCAGTGGGTGTTATATATACAAGGGTCTGAGAAACCTTTTTGAGTGTTTAACCCATGCTATATAAGCAAAGAGAAGCTTATTTCTAAGGGAATATTCATATCTATTAATTTTAGAGCTCATCTATCCTCCTTCTTACATCCTAGAGTGTGAAATATTCTTTCTAGGTGTTCGATCTAAGAAGACCTTCACAAATCAATGGAATATGGACATGGTGATCGTTGATACATCATTTTCATTGTCGGACCTCCATGCTAGAACCTGGATTCCGATGAGTGGAATTCGCATGGACTCTTGAAGTGTGTATAGAAAATCTATAGGAGTTTTAGCTTAGATCCTTTAAGAAATAGTCACTAGAAAGGTGTGACAGAAGAACATTCCATCGATCCGAATGAGGTATTAATTCATCTTAATTTTTGTGCTTAATTAAATTCACTTGAAACCCTTAGACCTTTATAGGGGATTAGATCACCAGATATGATGATGTCTCACCACTCTGGTGGTGAAAATTTTTATACTTCCGACCCATTGGCTTCTGTTGCATTCCCCGATTCCAACAGATTAAACTATAAGGAAACAACACAAAGACATAGGATAACTAGTGATCAAACCTTTCTAAACTTATAAGGATCCACCAATGGACATATTCAACTCAAAACCCCACCAAAACCTCCAATATATTCTATTAATTAAGACCTTCCTCTATTTATATAACCTCTAATAATGGAAGGAATAAGAAGAACAGAGAAGATGTAGAAGAAAGAGAACCTTTGTTCAAAGAGGAATTGATCTCATGAATCAAAGGATCTAAATCAATAAGGAGATTATCAAGGAAAACTATGAGATAGAAAAATGTTATCTAGGGTTTAGAGAAATAAAGGGAAAATGAACCATGGGAATAAGATGAACCATATTTATAATAAAACTTATGGTGATCCCTCTATGACATGGTGAAGTCCTCACCACAACATAATGGAGATTAATCAAAGATAAACGAGTTACCAAAATTTAAAATGGCTATATATCCTTTAATATCATGGCTATTTTCCCATTTTAAAAACTATTTTGATAGCTAAAATGGAATAAAAATCCTCTGAAATGGGTGTTTTAGACCTCTAATCCACATACTCAATAAAAAAACCAAATAACCATGCTGAAAATGATACTAAGGCTTCTAAAATGGAATATGAATTCTCTAATTCCTCTTTTTTTCCCTTAAGAATCCAAAAATCCTATTTTATCCTCCATAACCTCTCTAAAATTATTTCTAACACCTCCAACACTTGAAAAAAATAAATTAGTCTTTTGATAGGGTATATTAATTTATAATAGGATAGATCCCTTGATGATTGTGTCCACTAATATGAGAGTGATTGTGGAGTATACCTCATAGGGACATGAGGCTATGCAAGTATTTAATTAGAAATTATTGAGACCAGGATTGAGTTGGGAAATAATAGTTTAGTCTTAGGGGCGTGTGAGTTATTTATCCATGATGAAACATAATCATGAATTTTCATGAGCATGAATGGGTTATGTTTTTAGGTGGGTGAGTTGAACTCACTATAAAATTTCACACACCACCGATTTTCGATTAAATCCACTTGATGATTACAAATTTTGAGATAAGAGTAACTATGGAGTATATCTCATTGGGAAATGAGGGTATACAAGTCTTTAATTAAAGGTAGGTGAGACCTGACCTAATTTGGGTAGTACAATTTGGGTCTTTGATGTGTGTGAGTTTTTTGGAGACACGGGTATGCCTTTGTATATGAATTCACGGGATATATTTATGGGTAGGTAATTTTCAATCACCAAGACTTTTAGTATCACACCATGGTATATATAATCAGGTATGAAGTATTTTTTGAATTTTACTTTTGAATTTATAAGTTGTTCTTGATTTAAGAGAAGGAATTAGTCATTTTTGGTGGCTTAAAATTGGTTTTTGGTCTTTTTGGTGAAAACAGATATGACCACAACCATGGCGTGCCTTTGGTCATTCTATTTAAAATGAAAAATACCAAAATGGAAAGTGACTGAGCATGGACTAGGATAGAGTGTGATAGAAGTATCCCTATTGAACATGGCCAGGGGGACCTCACCATGATGTGGTGGTGGTTGTGGTGGGCCAAAATTTCTTAAATATTTGTGCCAGTCCATGGATGTTCCCCATTTCCTATCTCCTGGGTGAAGCCACCATGACTATGGTGGATGCACCAGTGCATGGTGGTGGTTGTTTCAGTTTTTTGAAATGCCTCTATAGTGCTTGGTCTTCTAGGGGAGGTTACTCCAGCCACATGAAAACTTAATAAAGTGTTTTAATGTGCTTCTTGACTCATTTTTCCTCTATTAAACTAATTTTTCTCTCACCATTAGATCAAATTATAGATCTAGTATGTTTTATGAATGGGTTTTGGATGTTTGTCTTCCTTATAGAATTAACATTGGGGGTTTACCTTCTTTTTTGGGTGATCATTATAAATCTAGGATCATGAGGACCAGATCTATTCATTTCCCATCATCAGTTTCAAAAGAAATAGGGTTTTCTTTGATCTTGAGTTAAATATATCTATCATATGGTCTATCACTTAGAAGTACTTGTGTTCTTATTATTAACTTTGGTTTTGATTTATGAAATTGATGATTTTAAATCTATAAGAGGAGAATTTTATCTTTGATGGCTATGAAAATGATTTTAAAAATGGGATTTTTTAAAACCATTTGACACACATGATGCGTTTTGTAAAATTCCTCAAATATGGTTTTGAAATGGAAATGGGTTTTCAAGAATAGACTATGATACAAAATTCCCTAATCATTATAATGGATCAAGATAATTAAGTGGATTATTCACTTCCTAAAAACTTCTTAAGACTCCAAAGTTAGTTTCACCACTTATATGCTTAAGGGGATGAGAAAGAGGTGGTGGGAATTAATTATACAATCCATGTTTCATGAAGTTATCACCTAGAACAATTTCAATAAGGTATTAAATCTATAGTTTTATCCTAAAATGTTGTGATTGGTGAAGAATAAATATTTTTTAACCTTATAGAAAGGGGGATATTCAGTTATAGAGTATTCTACTCAGTTTTCTGAGTTAGTGAACTTTTGTCCAGATATTATTTCCAATGACTATCTCCAGGAATAGAGTTTGATATGGTTTTAATACCTGAAATTCAATCTATGATGATTCACATGTGACTACCCACCTTCATGGTGGTTGTATATAAGGAAGCTATGGATGAGTTATATATAGTTTCTAAGACAAGAATCATCATAGCATTAGTGACAACATGAGTTAGATAGAGTTTTTCATTTGTCTAGAAGAGGAAATACGGTGACCAGTGTTGAGGTAGTGGTAGGAGTGTGCAACACATTCCAGGGCTTAGACAGGTGGTCTATTATCTATATGGGACAATGGGAAGCCTCAAACCTAATTTTAAGGAAACACCTAAGGTGTTTCATGCATGTGGGAAATATGGTTTTATTCAACATTTCTGTGAGAGAGTATCCTGAGGTAGTAGAGATGGATCCAAATTCACCAAGGGATCTCAATTTAGAACTAACATAGTAAAAGGTGTGGGATCTCAACCTTGTTTCAAGGATAATGGTTAGGATATGAAGAAATGGGAAGATGGATTTGAATGTCTATATGTAGTGGATTGGGTAGCAGAGGAGTCATAGGCATGACCATATACCATGAGAGGTATGATTTTTATTATATCCTCCATGGTTATGAAATTATTTGATATTGGTGAAATTAATTATTTTATATCAACAAATCTTATCGATGTGTTGGGATTGTGATTAGAGATTATACCTTTCATAATGACTCTTTACACTCCTTTGGGAAATAATTCAAATCAATTTTTTATATTTATTGAGTGTTGGGTGGTAATCACTGACCATAAGACTGAATGTGATTTTTTAGTTCTAGATTTTGACATATTTGATCTTATAATTGACATAGATTGGATGATTAAAAATAAATCCCAGATTTATTTCTATCATCATTAGGTCTAGTTTATTTTTTTCAATGGATTCACACATGTATTTCAGGGTGAGTGGGATACTAGATCAGGGAGAGAAGGTCTCATTATCTCTAGTTCTAATATGATCTCATGCCAGTTTTCAGAGGCATTTCTTGATGCTTTTGATTCAAATATTAGTGACCCTCTTCCCATGGTGGTGTGTGAGTATCATAAAGTTTTTATATACGATTTCCCCAAGTTTCATCCTCATAAGGAATTTGAGTTTTCTATAGGATTTCTTCTGGAGAAAATTTCAATGTCCTCACCTTTGTACCATATAGAGCCCACTGAATTGAATGAATTAAATGTTTATTTTGAGATTATCAAGGCTAATGGATTTATTCAATGCAACATTTCACTATGGGAATCACTAGTAATATTTAAAAAGAAGGTGGATGAGAGTTTTTGACTTTATATTTATTATTGAAAACTCAACCAGGAGAAAATTAAGAACAAATACCCGTTACCTAGGATTGATGAACTTTTTGATTAACTTATGGGATACTGTTGGTTTTCAAAAATTGAATTGAGATTAGTGTACCATAGGCTAATGGTCCAAGAGGATGAAATTATTAAATGAAATTCAGGAGAAGGTATAGGAATTATAAGTATCTGGTCATTCCATTTGTACCTTCTAACACTCCTATGGTGTTTATGGTGTTGATGAATCAAATATTCCATCAGATTTTAGATTCTTTCATGATTGTTTTTATAGAAAATATCCTACTTTATTCTAAATCAGAATAGGATCATGTAGAGCATTTTAATATCATCCTTGGGATCTTGAAATAATATCATCATATGGGAAACTACCCAAATGTCAATTATGGATTCAAGTGGTGAAATTTCTAGGCCATGTGATTTATGAGTAGGGTTTCTTAATGGATCTTGAGAAGATTCAAGTGGTGATGTCATGGGATAAACTCAAAAATGTGTTTAAGATATAGATTTTCTTGGGATTAGCTGGTTATTACATGTAATTTATCCCAGACTTCTCTAAAGACATAGTTAACCCATATGGGTGTGAAACTTGTTTAGAGCCATTAGTGTGAGAGATCTTTTGAGGAGTTGGAAGTGAGATTTACTTCAACTCCAGTCTCGATCATTTCTGAGTTGGGCTTGGGATATGATGTTTACTATGATGACTTATGCATGGGTTTGAGTTATTTTCTAATGTCAGGAATACATGTAGTAGCTTATAGTTCTTTTCAGCTATGTACTCATGAGGATAACTAACCCATTTATGATATTAAGTTTGTGGTATGATGTGGATCTATTTTTGCATAGTTTTGGCACATATTTTTACTTGTTTTTATTGATTTAATTAATTATTTAATCACATTTTACTAAATAATTGTACTTTTGTATTTTTATAGTTAATTTTTCTAATTAATCAATTTTTATTATTAATTATGTATTTTTAGTTATCAAATTAATTATTTTAATCTTACTAAACTAATCAAATTTAATTAAGTAATATTTAGTTTGGTTAAGTTAATTCTACTTTACTTTTTAATAAGTTAATTTTTATTTATAAAACAATTATTTAATCATTGTAATTTTATTTATTTATCTTAGTCTTTATTTTAATAATTCATCTTTTAATTGAGTTATATTGGAATAGGTTAGCAATATTAATTAATGTTTTTATCCTTTCTTCTAGTCATTTATGTTAACAATATGTGTTTTAAATTAAATTTAATAGTTCTCTTTTAATTATATTAGTTCAATTAGTTAATTAGTTAATTAATTAAGAGTTTTTAAACAGTAATTATATTATTTTATGTATGAATATTATTTATTAAGTCACCAAATTTTGAATTTAGACTACCGGTGAGGTAGACGAGCTCTTGCGGTGACTTATTGGGTCACCGATGCTTTTTATTTTTATTCCCTTCTAATTTGTAATTAACTATTATAGTTATTTTAATTTAAGTCTTTTATAATCTTAGTCTATTAATCATCCTGTTTTTAATTTAAGTGTTGTTAATTAATAATCGTATTTGTGGTCTTAATATTTTAAGGTTTAATAAGAATCCTGTTTTAAAATTATGACACTAATCTTTAATTAATTACTTTCAATCTTTATATTTATATTGCTTAAGTTTTAATTTTTAGTCAACATTATTTATTTATTTTAGTTCTAACGGTGAGTCTTAATGCAGTGTACCAGTGAGCCTTTAATTTTAACAATAACAGTGACCCTTTTATTTTTTCCGCATAACGGTGAGCTTTTATTTGAATGGCGCAACGATGAGTATTTTAATTTTATTTGTAACAGTGACTTGGTTTTTAATTTCTAACCGTAATCTGTTTTATTTTATTTTTGAATCGGTAACTCTTATTTTTTACACTAACAGTGACTCCTCCTTTTAAATTATTGTAGTGAACCCACGCTACTGCCTTTCCTCACCATTACTCAATTACTTCCTTCCTCACCGCTCTGATCTACCTCACCGTTACTGCCCCATAACTCCAAACTCACCGTCAGCACACCTCTTTCCTCACCGTTGTGCTCCCTCTCATTATTATTTTTTCTACCTCACTGTTACCCCACTCTCACCGCTTAAGCATCCTCACCGATAGACCTTTATTCCTTCCTCACCATTATTCACTGCTCCATCTCAATCCCATCTCTCCTGCATCTATAGCCATTCTTATCATGGTCTCTCCATATCAGGCTGCACCAAGGGATCGAGTTTTGTACTGAAAAAAGAGATGTTCCGCCTTGTTTTCTCATTGTTTTTGGGGCACCTGTTGTTGAATGCTGAACCTTGTCCACCAGATCTGGAGACGGAACAACCGCCACTTTTTAGGGGAACCATCATGAATCTGCTGGCTGAGTCAAAGGGTTCCATCGTCGCTCTTGAATTACTGCGCCGCATCTGAGGCTTAAATCCGCCATCACCGTTTCTCAAGAAGAGGCTGGATTCAGTGTTATATAATTTGGAGGTGTCTCTACCTTGAACCACCATGTTTAAGAAGGGTTCCTCTCCTACGACTGAAATGAGACTGAAGGATTTTCCCCCTGCTGTGGAGACCTCCTTGCACCACTGAAGTCGTTGCTGCGAAGAGGAGGACCGCCGCTGAAGGCCGAGGACTGCTTTCCGCCACTAGGAGGATCTGAAGTCCTCGCCATCCTCTGTTTGAAGCCACCACACCTCTTACCTGAAGCCACCTGAGGGAGACGCACCACTTTGCTGAAGCTGGACCACCTGCTAGACGCCGCTGGACCAAGAGGCTGCTGCGCCGGGTTGCAGAGGAAGAAAAAAACCCTCCTCCTTGCTGCGCGTGGAATTGGGGATGGGAAAGTTAAAAATTAAACAAAAAAATATAATAATAAAAGTAATAATAAAATTAAAGTAAAACGAAAAGTAATTAAAGTTAAAGTTAAAAGTTAAAGTTAACCTTAATTAATTAAATAAATATAATAGATTTTTATTAAGTCATAAATTTAAAACAAATATAATATTAATAAATAGTTAAATAATAAATTAAAATTTAAAAATAAATTAATAATAAAAGTTAATAATTAATTAATTTACTATTTATAGTATAAATATATAATTTATAATAATTATAAATAATCTTTAAGATATACTTATTAATTTAAAATTAAATTATTAAGTTCTAATTACTTAAATAAAATAAATAAATTAATTAATCTAACAACTTAATTTCTTAAATGGTAATAATAAAATTATTAATACATTCTAAATTTTTAAATTTCTAATTACTTATTTACTTATGATATTAAATTTTAATGATTTAGTTAAATTTGATGAACTAAAAAAATTAGTTTTTAGTATTTCTATTTATCTAATTAAATAAATAGCATTTGATCAATTTATAATAATATTATATAAAAGTAAATAATCATTATTAACTTAAATATTTATTAATTAACTTTAGTTAACTTTTGTATTTGAGTTTTAACTGCTTATTTCATTTATATCATGTGCAGGTTCATACCAAGGTCAAGTACACGTCCAGGTGCACACAACTAACTCAGCAGAAGTTAGTTTTGTGAGAAATTCTAGCACGACGTGCTTGTTGTGAAAAAATTCATATTTTGCAGTGCGTGGGCGAAGAACTTTTGAAGTCGGTGGAAGATGTTGCAGTGACATGTAACAGATGACAGATGATACTTAGGCAGAGCAAGCAACATATTTTTGGGGATTCATTCACAAGGGGACATAGATTCACACATGAATTGATTGATTGGAGATCCAAGAGCTTATCTCTCATCAGGAATCTAGGGATTCCGGAGGGTGACTTTGGAACCTCTACCTAGATCTGGAGAAGCATAGGAGCAGAGTATCTTCAGGGAGTTTGGATTCTCTTGATTTAAAATTTTTACACTCTGTTTAGCATGTCTTCAATTACTGTTTTGATAATATACATGTTTTCTAGCTAAACTTTTAGTTCAGGGATGAATTGAAGTTTTACTGGTTACTTTTAATTCTCATATCACTTAATCATTTCACTAAATTCAGTAAAGATCGACGAGATTGATGCTGAGTTCATTCAATTGCTTTTCACCACTAGAACTTAATTTTCAAAACTCCACAATCAAATCAGTGAGATTGATCGTGGAAACATCTTAAAAAATAATCAATTCACAATTACTTCGGGACTTATGGCGAGTTTGTCCTGTTGTCATTATCTTTTTGAACTTTTCACAATTGATTTTTTTTGGAGTGGCGAACTCCAAAATCAATCAGCCTGTGTGACTTAACTCTTGGCAAGGGAGATAAGTAACTCTATTTATGGTGGTGCAAAGCAGTATCTTAAAAGTGAATCAGAATACTTATTAATCCAGTAGAATGGAGACTTTTACCTAGACATTTTACTTGACTGTTACTATCAGCATTTTATACCTCTGTTTCTCACTGTTCTTAGTCTGTTTCTTGTTTCATAATAGTTTAAAAAAAAACTAAAAAGTATTGTAGTGTTTCATTTGTTCACAATTAAAAAAAAATTAAAAATAGAAAATCTATCCCACTGCTGACAACATGGGGTCTTTTTGTAAGTTTTTAGAAGAATAGTGGTCAAATTTGCCTTCTCTATGGGTTCGACCCTGCTTGCCGCATGTACTATAGTTAATAGGAATATAAATATTAAACTTTGACCAGCTTCAACGACGATTTAGCTCAAGTTTTTGGCACCATTTCCGGGGAAGGCACAAGCCATTATTTTTCTAAAAAATTTAAAAAAACATATGAAAAAACACCATTTTTTTTAAAACTGTAAAAAAATCTCTTTCATTTACTACTAAATTGCTACTGTTTCCTATATTTTTGAACTTCTGTCAGTTCTACTGTTGTGCTATTTTGAACTGTTATTACACTTTTCATTTGCACAAGGGAATTAATTGTTACATTAGAGTCTTCAAACTAAGAATTAGACAAACATTTAACTACTCCTAAAAACTTTGTAATAGAGAATTAGGATAATAGAATTGATCAAAACATGAATGTGCCACAACCCGTAGTTCCAGCCCATCAATTAACTAGACTTAGAGAGTTTCAAATTCCAATTGTATCAAGTAACCCATCTTGTATTAGGTTGACCCCTAGGTCTAGGAATTATGAAATTAAGCAGTCTCACCTTTCTCAACTTCCTTCATTCAATTTTCTTCCAGGAGAGGATTCACTTGAGTTCATTAGAGAGTTCTATAGTTCATTACAAAAAATACCTCTGAGAGAGCTTTGTGAGGAGGAGTTGAGATTGAGTTTGTTTCCATTTTGTCTGAAGGGGAAGGCTAGGACTTGGTTTCAGAACTTATATGAAGAAATTTTTGAGACCTGGGAAGAGGTATTTACTGCCTTTATATCAAAATTCTATCCTAGGAACACCACCTCTAAGATTAGGCACAAAATTACTGGGTTTGTCCAGGATGAGGGAGAGTTATTTCATGAGGCATGGGATAGGTTTAGAAGTCTCCTTAGACAAAGTCCCAATCACCAATTTTCCCCCTATCTACTCATGGAAACTTTCTATAATGCTCTCACCCCTTACAATCAAAATTTAGTTAATCAATTCTGTGGGGGTGATTTTTCTGACTCCACAACTGATGAGCTAAAACTTGTGTATGAAAAGCTTGCTAAAAAATCTTAGCACAAGTGCTCTAGGAATAGGTTAATCAATAGAGGTGAAGACAATCCTCATGTTGCTGTTGTTAGTGATAGGGTCCTAAGGGAGCAATGTAATCATTGTGGGATGTTCGGTGAAACTCATACATGTTGTCCTAATTTTTATCTCCCTGTCCAGTTTAACGAGAGTGCCATTTTTTTAGATTTTATATCTAGGAACCAAGGTACAAATGATAAATACTCTAATTAGTACATGTCTAGTTATCAAAATCACCCAAATTTTCCTTGGAAAGAACAAGGTGTCATAAAACAGACCACTGGCCCTAACTATCAATCACACCCTAAAATTTATAACTCAAACAAATATGGGGATGAGTCTTCTAATTATCAATGGGAGTTAAAGGGGCTGTTACAACAAGTTTTGGAAGAAATCAATTCATTTAGGAAGGAAACAGATGGTAAGATTCACAATTTAGAACATCAAATAATTCAAATAGCCAAGGATCAAGGTGATAAGGAAAAGGGAAAGCTTCCCAACACTTCAATTCTTAATACAAGAGAGAATATTATGGATGTAACCACTAGATCTGGCCTTCAAACTCAAGAAAAAGTTAAGAAACACTCTGGGAAAACTAAAACTGATGAAAAAAACTGAATCTAGAAAGAAAAATATGCTTGAAATAGAATCTGGGAATCTGGACAGATTTGTTCAACCTGAACAAAATGTTGAAATTACACCTAAAAAAGTTCAAGAACCCAGGAAAATGAAGTGGAAATTGATCAAATTAGAAAAGAAAAATAATGGAATTGAGGATAAGGAGAATAATCAACCTATTCTTAAAAATTATGCCCCTCCCATTCCCTTCCCTAAAAGAGTGAAGAAGAATAATGAACTTGATTATTTGAGGTTTCTTAAAATGATTTGAAAATTTAGTATAAACATGCCATTTGTAGAAGCCTTAGATAAAATCCCTTCATATGTTTATTTTACCAAAAGTTTTCTAAAAAATAAAAATGATTGGAAGATGTTGGACAAAGTTAATCTCAATGAGGAGTGTAGTGCCTTCTTGTTGAAGAAGTTTCCTCCAAAATTGAAGGATCCTGGTAGCTTTATTATTCAATGAAAAATTAGAGCAAGTGATAAACTTAATTGTTTGTGAGACTTAGGGTCAAGAATCAATATTATTCTTTACTCCCTATTAAGAAGTTTGGATCTCAGGGATTTGCAACCAACTTCTGTTTGTCTTCAACTTGCTGACAGGTCACTCACACACCCTTCAGGGAGGGTATATGATCTATTAGTGAGTGTAGGAAAACTGAAACTACCCACAGACTTCCTTATCTTAGATATGGAGTGTGATGAAAAATTCCCAATCATCTTAGGGATACCTTTCCTTGCTACAGCTGGTGCTGTCATAGATGTGTCCAAGGGGAAACTCACTCTCCAAGCCATTGATGATGTGTAGGAGTTTTTAGTGTTTAAAAAGACTCAACATGTGTTTGGTTGTGATTTAATATATGTTTCTGAGAATCAATGTTTTAAAATTGAGGTCTGATCTGAGTATGGTTCTTTTCCTCTTGAGTTCATAGAGATTTTGATTCCCCAGCCTATTGAAACTTTTCTTCAAGCTTCTATTCCTATCCCACTCCTTCCTCTAGATGAGAAAAATCTTTCCCTATAACCCATTCTAGAGAGTGAGTCACAATCTTGTCCTAAACTGTCTCAACCCATTTTTGAATGTTTTCCTTATGAAGTCGACTGTATAAGGGTTTCTAAAGTTGGAGAAAGTTCTGGTCTGAGTCCTGATGAAAAACTAAATTGTACCTATTATGAGAAAGTGTTTTTTATGGGAACTTTCTTTCTTGATCATTTTGATGTTGTTTGTGATTACTTCCAACCTGAAATTGAAAGATTCACATCATTTGAGTCGTCTGTGTACATTGGGTACCAACTGTTGGAACCTGAATATGACTCCTTCTTCCAAGAGTTTTCTAAGTTATCTTTTGTGCAAGCTGTGCTGGGAATATTCGATGAAAATACTAAAGATTTTGTTGATTTTTTTTCTTCTGATTCTGGGTTAGAGCTGATCTCTAAGTGTGGGGGAAGCCATGTTAGTATTACTAGTCAAATTGATGATTTTCTTAGGAAGTTTTTGAGCATTTTTAGAGATGAGGAAGTGGTTTTTAGGGCCCAAAATGGGCTGCACAATATATTAGAAACTATTTCATTGAAATAACTTTTGAGAATATTGTTTGGAATTGTAGATAAGAATTTATTCGTTGATCCTATTTTTCAATATTTGGATAATAGTGAAGTTCACACAATTAATAATGAATTTCCATTAAATGATCATGGATAGAAATATCTAGGGAAATTGAGTCTAGCTGGGGACTTTAAACCTAGTGCTGCATGGGAGGCAACCCATGGTATTTTTTTGTTAATAAATAAAAAATTGTAATTAAATGAAGTCTAACTTAAGGCTTTAAATTCAGTGCTTCATGGGAGTCAACCCATGTTATTTCTTTGTTTTAATTTTTGTTCTGTTCTTGTTTTACTTTGAATAAAGTGCTGCTCTGTTGTCTTATATATGCTCTGTCTCTGCTGGATTTCTGTTCCTAGTTTTCATGCTCTGTGTTTTTAGGATGCTGCTGCTTGTGCCAATTAAGGAGTGGAATTACCTTGATCATATTTGGACAAGAACTTAGTCAGGGAAGTACTTCAACTTTCTGTTTTTTTCCTGCTCCTATTTTTGTTAATAAATTTTATTGTTTTTAAAAAAAATTCTGCTACATGTTTGCTGAAAATCTGCTGCATATTTTGTATATTAAAAACTTTTTCTACATGTCACTAAGGTGTTCTTTAAAAAAATTCTGCATGTGCCTCCTTGCTGAATAATTTAATTTCATTGTTATTAAAAATTTTTCATTTCTTAAAACTAAGTGTGGGGGGTACATATTGCTAGAATTTTTAATCTGATTAATGTTGGGGTTCTTAGCATGAACTTTGTCTGCTTTATTGAATATCTAACTAAATAAAATTTTCTTAACTTTCTTACACCCAATTAATTGTGCACCCACACCTTATATTCCACTAGACATAAATGTTAATGCATATACTTGCTAATGAACCTGCTGATTTTTTATTATTGTGGAAAACTAAATTTTTGAACTTCATAGAGACCCTTTTTACATGTCATCAATCTACTTAATTGAAAATATGTTTGAACATTAATTGATTAATTGTTCTTCTCCATATTTAGAAGTTAACTTTGGGGAAAAAGTTGGGTTTTAAGTATGGGGGAGGGGGTCAATTCTTGACTGTGCTAAACTGTGCTTAATTGAAAGCCCATCAATTCCCACTGCAAATTCAAAATTTTTGTTAAAAATGGATAATTTTTTTCAAAATTCTTTTATAATTTTAGGATTTACATTGTACTCAAATGGTTCTTGCCTATGGACAATTCCTTTATGGTAGTTAAGTTCTGCTTTTAATCTGAAATTGATGAGGTTGGATGATTGCTAAGTGGTCTTACTTAGTGATTTGATGGAAATCTGGTTTAGGAACTACTTCTAGAAGTGATATGGATTACATGTTTGTGAAGCTATGATCATAACCTTTGGAACTATAAGTTTGATTCTGATTCTAGGGGCCTCATTAATTTTCTTTTAATTATTAAAAGTAATTGATTTAATGAGCCAATGTAAATGAGTTTTATATAAATCTTTTGAAACTGGAGTAATTTGGGCATCTGGGATCCCACGGTGAGTCTCTGAGACCCTGGATGTTGGGTGCGTTTCTGTTTACTTAAATCCATTTGTTCACCTTGAATAATTGCATTGCAGAGTGCTCATCACAATGATACATGGCTTGGGAAAAATAAATAAAGTGTCTAGGGTCAAAAATGAGCTCATTAAGGTGAGGGGAATGATGAACACCAGATGAAGAAGGGATCAATTGGTTTATATGGGAATCATTTAGGTTGTATCATTGAGGTGATTCACAAAAAAAATTATTTATTTTTGGTACCTAAGGTGAAAAAGTCAAAATACAAAGTTCCTTGGTTAATGTCTTAATTCCATTGATATTTTATCCCCTGTCATTTTTGTACTGAGAAACTGAGATTGGATTGAAGTGATCCATTAAGTTGTATCACATATGATGCATGACATCTTCTTTGAAGGATGGTCTTTTATTTCTTAATTACCATTGAGTATTTATTTTAAGCAAGATTCATATGAGTAATTCATTTTCTTAAAGCTTGCTGTTATATATTGTCCTCTGTATTAAGTGCTGGAAATGTTACAATTTGAGAAAAATCATAAATACACTTTACTGTTTTTCAAAGAAAATAAGACATGGGATTGTTTGAGGAAAAAATGATTAAGTGTGGGGGAATTTGATGTGGCTCTATTTTTGCATAGTTTTGCCACATCTTTTTACTTTATTTTTATTTATTTAATTAATTATTTAATCACTTTTTACTAAATAATTGTACTTTTGTATTTTTATAGTTAATTTTGCTAATTAATAAATTTTTATTATTAATTATGTATTTTTAGTTATCAAATTAATTATTTTAATCTTAATAAACTAATCAACTTTAATTAAGTAATATTTAGTTTGATTAAGTTAATTCTACTTTACTTTTTAATAAGTTAATTTTTATTTATAAAACAATTATTTAATCATTGTAATTTTATTTATTTAACTTAGTCTTTATTTTAATAATTTATCTTTTAATTGAGTTACATTAGAATAGGTTAACAATATTAATTAATGTGTTTAGCCTTTCTGCTAGTCATTTATGTTAATAATATGTGTTTTTAATTAAATTTAATAGTTCGATTTTAATTTTATTAGTTAAATTAGTTAATTAATTAATTAAGTAAGAGTTTTTAAACATTAATTATATTATTTTATGTATGCAAATTATTTATTAAGTCACCAAATTTTGAATTTAGACTACCCGTGAGGTAGACGAACTCTTGAGGTGACTTATTGGGTCACCGATGCTTTTTATTTTTATTCGCTGCTACTTTGTAATTAACTATTATAGTTATTTTAATTTAAGTCTTTTATAATATTAGTCTATTAATCATCCTGTTTTTAATTTAAGTGTTGTTAATTAATAATTTTAGTTGTGGTCTTAATATTTTAAGGTTTAATAAAAATCCTGTTTTAAATTTATGATACTAATCTTTAATTAATTATTTTCAATCTTTATATTTATATTGCTTAAGTTTTAATTTTTAGCCACCGTTAGTTATTTATTTTAGTTCTAACGGTGACTCTTAATGTAGTGTACCAGTGAGCCTTTAATTTTAACAATAATGGTGACCCTTTTATTTTTTCCACATAACAGTGAGCTTTTATTTAAATGGAGCAACAGTGAGTATTTTAATTTTATTTGTAGCGGTGAATTGGTTTTTAATTTCTAACGGTAGTCTATTTTATTTTATTTTTTAATCGGTAACTCTTATTTTTTATACTAACAGTGACTCCTCCTTTTAAATTATAGCGGTGACCCCGCACTGCTGCCTTTCCTCACCGTTACTCAATTACTTCCTTCCTCACCGCTCTGCTCTACCTCACCATTACTGTCCCATAACTCCAACCTCACCATCATCACCCCTCTTTCCTCACCGTTGTGCTCCCTTTCATTATTCTTTTTTCTACCTCCCTATTACCCCACTCTCACCGCTTAAGCATCCTCACCGATAAACTTTTATTCCTTCCTCACCGTTACTCACTGCTCCATCTCAATCCCATCTCTCCTTTATCTATAGCCATTCTTCTCATGGTCTCTCCATATCAGCCTGTACCAAGGGATCGAGTTTTGCACTACAAAAAGAGATGTGCCACCTTGTTTTCTCGTTGTTTTTGGGGAACCTGTTGTTGAACGTTGAACCTTGTCCACCAGATCTGGAGACGGAACAACCGCCGCTTTTTAGGGGAACCATCATGAATCTGCTGGCTGAGTCAAAGGGTTGCGTCGTCACTCTGGAATTACTGCGCCACATCCAAGGCTTAAATCCTTCATCACTGTTTCTCAAGAAGAGGCCATATTCAGTGTTATAGCATTTGGAGGTGTCTCTACCTTGAATCGCCATGTTTAAGAAGGGTTCCTTCGCTATAGCTGAAACGAGACCAAAGGATTTTCCCCCTGCTGTAGAGACCTCCTTGCACCACTGAAGTCGTTGCCGCAAATAGGAGGACCGCCACTGAAGGTTGATGACTAATGTCTACTGCTGGGAGGATTTGAAGTCCTCGCCATCCTCTATTTGAAGCCGCCACACCTCTTACCCGAAGCCACCCGAGGGAGACGCACCACTTTTCTGAAGCTGGATCACCTGCTGGATGCTGCTGGACCGAGAGGCTACTGCGCCGGGTTACAGAGGAAGAAAACCCCCCCTTGTTGCATGTTGAATTGGGGAGGGGAAAGTAAAAAATCAAACAAAAAAATATAATAATAAAAGTAATAATAAAATTAAAGTAAAACGAAAAGTAATTAAAGTTAAAGTTAAAACTTAAAGTTAACTTTAATTAATTAAATGAATAGAATAGATTTTTATTAAGTCATAAATTTAAAACAAATATAATATTACTAAATAGTTAAATAATAAATTAAAACAAAAAACTAAATTAATAATAAAAGTTAATAATTAATTAATATACTGTTTATATTATAAATATATAGATAATAATAATTATAAATAAACTTTAAGATATACTTATTAATTTAAAATTAAAGTATTAAGTTCTAATTACTTAAATAAAATAAACTAATTAATTAATCTAACAACTTAATTTCTTAAATGGTAATAATAAAATTATTAATACATTCTAAATTTTTAAATTTCTAATTGCTTATTTACTTATGATATTAAATTTTAATGATTTAGTTAAATTTGATAAACTAAAAAAATTAGTTTTTAGTATTTATATTTATCTAATTAAATCAATAGCGTTTGATTAATTTATAATAATATTATATAAAAGTAAATAATAATTATTAACTTAAATATTTATTAATTAACTTTTGTTAACTTTTTTCTTTGAGTTTTAATTGCTTATTTCATTTATATCTTGTGCAGGTTCATACCAAGGTAAAGTACACGTCTAGGTGCTCGTAACTAACTCAGCAGAAGTTAGTTTTTTGAGAAATTCTAGCGCGACATGCTTATCGCGAAAAAATGCACATCTTGTAGTGTGTGGGTGAAGAACTTTTGAAGTTGGTGGAAGATGTTTTAGTATTGTGTAGAAGATGACAGATGGTACTTAAGCAGAGCAAGCAACATATTTTTGGGGATTCATTCACAAGGGGACATAGATTCACACATGAATTGACTGATTGGAGATCCGAGAGATTATCTCTCATCAGGAATCTAGGTAGTTCGGAGGGCGACTTTGGAACCTCTACCTGGAGCTGGAGAAGCATAGGAGCAGAGTATATTTGGGGAGTTTGGATTCTCTTGATTTCAAATTTTTATACTCTGTTTAGCATGTCTTCAATTACTGTTTTGATAATATACATGTTTTCTAGCTAAACTTTTAGTTTGGGGATGAATTGAAGTTCTACTGGTTACTTTTAATTCTCATATCACTTAATCATTTCACTGAATTCCGTAAAGATCGGCGAGATTGATGCCGAGTTCATTCAATTAATTTTCACCACTAGAACTTAATTTTCAAAACTCCACAATCAAATTGGCGAGATTGATCGTGGAAACATCTTAAAAAATAATCAATTCACAATTACTTCGGGACTTATGGTGAGTTCGTCCTGTTGTCATTATCTTTTCGAACTTTTCACAGTTGATTTGTTTTGGACTGGCGAACTCCGAAATCAATCATCCTGTGTGACTTAACTCTTGGTGAGGGAGATAAGTCACTCTCTTTATAGTGTTGCAAATAAGTATCTTAAAAGTGAATCAGAATACTTATTAATCCAGTAGAATGGAGACTTTTCCCTGAACATTTTACTTCACTGTTACTATCAGCATTTTATACCTCTGTTTCTCACTGTTCTTAGTCTGTTTCTTGTTTCATAATAGTTTAGAAAAAATAAAATAAAAAATATTATAGTGTTTCATTTGTGCACAATTAAAAAAAATAAAAATAGAAAATCTATCCCACTGTTGAAAATAGTGGGGTCTTTTTGTAAGTTTTTAGAAGAATAATGGTCAAATTCGTCTTCTCTGTGGGTTCGACCCTGCTTTCCACATGTACTGTAGTTAGTAGGAATCTAAATATTAAACTTTTTATGGCTTCAATGATGGTTTAGGTCATGGTAATGATGCATGATATTAATAATTGGTTCTACTATCTCTTTAGGGAGCATTTTACAGTGTATTCAAACCATAAGAGTCTGAAATATATGTTCACTTAGGAGGATAGATCTTGAGGGAGAGACACTAGGTAGAGTACCTTTAGACAATTTATTTTGATATTACACACACCCCCATAAAAGGAAACATGGTCACCGATTCCTTGAGTAGAAAATTATCCACATAGGTAGTGAATGAATTAGTGGAAGAGTTCTTCTTGATTGAGTTGTTTACTGTGATATGCTTGGATAAAGGGAGATATGATAAAAAGGTATTCCTAGCTTGTGCTTGGGATGGATCATTTATACATGAATAGAGTGAAATTGGAGAGGTTATATATACAGAGTGTCATTACTTTAGTAGGAATATATATGGTGGGGAGAACTTAGGTGAGTGTTCTTGGTTTAGTGATAGAGTGTTGCACTTTTGAGGTAGGATGATTGTTATGATAAATTTGAGATATATTTAATGGGTAATGGGAACTAATCTAATTTTTTTATTCACCATGGAGACAACAAGATATATCATGACTTGATATATCACTACTGGTACACACAGATGTGATTATTGATTACATATTTTTGTGTCTTAGTGCCTTACATGTTTAGGGATTAAGGGAGAATATCAAAGGACTTCCAGTTTTCTAAAACCTTTACCCATTATAGTAAAGAAAAAGGATGAGATAATTATGTAATTCATTATTGGGATACCTAAAAATTTTACCAGTAAGGATGTGATATGGGTGATTATTGGTTGACTCATGAAACTAGTGAATTTACTACCTATCAAGGAGTTGACAAGGGTAGAGGAACTTAGGAAATTGTATGTATAGGAAATTGTTAGACTCTAGTAATTCTATCAAATATGATTTCAGGTAGGGGACCTCAATTTACATCACAGTTTTAGAGTGGATTATTGGAAGTGATGAGTTATTAGTTAAAATATTTCATGATATATCATCCCTAGATGGATGACCAGTTTGAGCGATCCATCCAGATTCTTGAACACATGCTTTGAGTATACTTCCTTGACTATGGTGGATCATGGGAGAAACATATTCCCTTAGTGTAGTTCTCCTATAATAATAGTTATCAGGCATCTAAAGAGTGGCACCTTTGAATAATTTCATGGAATTCCTTAAAAACTTCCTCTTTGTTGTGAAGAGATTAAAGAATGCTCATTGGTTAGACATAACATTATTCAAGAGATGGAAAATATTATGAATTTTATTTGGAAAAGGTTAGTGATAGTTCAAAGTCACCAAAAATTTTATGTCGATTGGTTTCATCATCTATTGGATTTTGAGGTAGGTGATCGAGTTTTCCTTAGAGTTTCATCTCAGTTGGGACATAGATGTTTTGGGATATAGGTTAAGTTAACACCTCATTATTCCATACCAATTGAGATTATGGAGAAACTTGGGAAGGTGGATTATTTATTATACTTACATAGTCATTTTAATTATATCCCTGATGTGTTCTATGTTTCCCAACTAAAAACGTATCAACCAGATCTTTACCACATGATCAAGTGGGAGGATGTTGAAATTGAATGTGACACCTTAGTAATTGAAAGGCCTATTCACTTATTGAACTAATCGGATAAGGTGATGCATGGAAAGATGATCCCATTGGTTTGAGTGATATGTTAGTTTTGTAGGGAAAACCATGAGACATCTGAGTGAGAGGACTTGATGATGTAATAATGACCTTATCACTTTTTGAGTTCTTGATCTTGAGAATTTTTGGGGATATAAAATTTTTATGGTGGAGAGAATTGTCACACCACAGTATATGGAATCAGGTATAGAGAATATTTTGAATCTTATTTTCATTTTATGAGTCATTTGTGAGTTGGGAGAAGAAATTGGGCTTGCTGGTGGCTTTAAATTTGTTTTGGTCTTTCTAGGAGAAAAAATACAGGTCCACGGTTGTGGTGTATACTATGGTGTACCTTTGGGAATCCTGTATAAAATCAACAAGGCCAAAATGGAAAGTGGTTGAGTGTGACCTAGGTTGGAGCATGTTGGGAGTCTCTCTATTAACCACGACCATATGGACATAACCACTATATGGTGGAGGCTATGGAGGGACAAAATGGCCTAAATATTTATACCCAGTTGTGTATATTCCCCATGTCCCATATCCTGGGAAAATCCACCATGGATATGGTGGATGCACTAGGGAATTGTGGTGGTGGTTTTCAATTTTTGGAATACCCAAATGGAACATAATATTTCAAGGATGGTTACTCTAGCCACATGAAATGATAATAAAGGTTTTTAATGAATCTCTTGACCTAGCTTCCCTCTATTAAACTGATTATTCTATCCCCATTTTCTCAGATTACAGATCTAATATATTCAAAGAATGGGTTTTGGATGTTTTTATTCTATCTAGTAGCATCATTGGGTGTTTACCTTATTATTGGTCAAGATCCTTGAATATCTATGCTAATTGGGACCATATCTATTTGTTTTCCATCATTAGTTTCAAAGAAAACATGATTTTATTTTCTATTAAAGTAGGTGTCTATATCCTATGCTCAATCCCCTAGCATGCCTTGTGTTATTATGATTCCCTTTAGTTTTGATTTATGAAATTTGTGATTTAAAATACATGAAAGTTTAATTTGATCTTTGATGGATATGGAAATGATTTCTAAAATTTTTTTTTCTTTGAAAACCTTTTGATACACATGATGTGTTCAAAGAATGTTTTGAAATGGAAGTGAGTTTCAAGAATGGAAGCAGTATAGAATCATTATAGAAAATGTTTTATAAAAATATGGGAATGTAAATGAAATGGATTTTCTTTGGATTTTTTTTATGAAATATGGAATTGGTTTCTTCAATATAATGATGATGTAATAGAACACTAGGAAGACCTTGTGGTATGGGGGAGAACTAGATATATATGAGACCTAGTTGAGTTAACTATCACTAGGGTAGTTTACCATGATTCAATGTTTTCTAGTGGGTAGCCTTTATGGGGGATTGAGGTTCTTATAATTTTGTGTTCACTTATTCTGACTGTTGTTTATTATTTGTCTTAGTTGTTTACAACCTTGTACATGGATTTCCTTGTAGTTCTTTTTAGATACATTATATTTCTATTTATCAATATGCTTATTTTTATACTTGATATGGATATTGATGCTTGAAACCTATTTTATTCATCGGATTATGCCTCGTGGATATATGTTATGTCATATTTATTTGTTTATTTGAATATGACATGTTTTTGAAAAGAAAACCAGATGATGATTTTAGAAGGTAAAATGATCTCTTCTAGAAATGTTTTAGAAATATATTTTACATAAGAACTAATAGATTCATGTGGATAGAAATTTCTTTATATTCTTTGTGGTATCCTAATGATATTTAGTTCTTAAACCCTACTTTTTTTTTCTTTTGGTTGTTTTTATCCATGGTTTTTTAGGATATAGTTAAAGAGAATAACATCATGTAGAGAATGAATTTCATGGATCATTTTTCCTTCTGATGGGTTTGTATGATGGTGACATATGGTCACATGGAGACGTAACCTTGGGTTAATTTTGGTTCTTTGTTGATGGTCTACCACTTTTTTCATTTATAACTTTTTATAAAATTGTTGGATGTTACCTTTATGGTTTGGTCATCTTAACATATAATGTATCTTTGGATATATTCTATGATACTTTGTTTGTTTCTATATTATTATATTTTTGTTGTGGATGAAATTGTTCGCAAGTTTCTCTTTATGATACTCCAGTTCTTCTCTCTAGCCCATGGTGATCAATAATGAACTTTGGGCCTTGTGGTAGGCCAATTCAGGTGATATTATGGGTTGACCCAAGTTAGTTTGTTACATGTACATACCACAGACTTTCTAATGATTCAACTTGATCACTATAACTCAATGTGTTGAGGTTATTAGGGAATCTTACTTAGTCATTAGACTCACCCTCTTTGTGGGTACATGCCAAGAGTTTCAATGTACTTGGGTAGACCATCATGTTTTCATTTTACATATAGGTATAATCTTAGAGCTGAATATATGGATCAAGTAGTGTATTAAAGGTTGATGATTTAGTAAGATATTTATTTTGAGTTCTTATAGAGGCCATTTTATTTAATTTTAGTTATTATACTATATATTAATCATCTAGTATTTCAAATTTCTATCTATTTATTTTTCATTGTTATGTATACTATCACTACTGATCTATTGGATATCATTTAGACTTTTTATTTTATATCCTGGACTATGAGATACCCTATTAGTGAATTATGTTATCCATTGAATAATTAGTGAAAAACATGTATTTTTAGTGCATTAATGGTTAATTTTTATATACCTTAATTTCTATATATTTAATGAATAATATTTTCATTTTTTATAATTTTAAACTAAGGGGAATTTTTATTGTTCAATATAAGTGTGTTTTTGAATGTTGATTTTTTGTTGAATATATTTTCTAAATCATAGTTTTTTTTACAATTTTAATTGGATAAAAATTTAGAGAAGTGTTATTTGTGGTGAAATGTTTTAATTTGGAATTGAATCTAATTTAGGAATTTAATTTTTTATTTGATCTTTTATCAATTTTTAAATGGATGTTAATTGACAATTCATCTTTTTCATATATCTTATATATTTCATAAGATTAATTTAGGTTTTTGTGTAGCCATGTAATATTAAATATTATTTTGGGAAGATGGTGAAAGGAATTTTTCATACTATATAATAATAATTTGGGATGTAAGAATAATTAGAGCAGCCACCAAGGGAGTTGAAATTACATAATAATTACTAGGATTTTTCAAGGAAATATGTATGATAAAATAGGTAGTTATGTGAGGAATTATTGCCATAGGATATTATTCATGTAATAATAAAAAGGGGATGATAAGTGCATCTACTAGAGTATATAATAATAAAAAAAATTCTAATGGGTTTTGTAGGAATAAAAGTATCTTATATAATAATAAATGGAGAGGGTCACTGATTCATGTAAGAGTAAACTAAGACTCAACTATTACCTATACCATATAATTTAATATTAAATCTAGAATCAAAACCACTCATGTAAGAATAAATTTTCAAGTATATATAAATAAATTGAGCAATGATATTTTATTTAAGAATAAACATTACCATAAAGAAGATTATTTGGGATGTAATTTATTAGATCTAAAAATTCCAATAGAAGGAATGCCGAATATGAGATCAAATGAGAAGAATCAAAGGGAGTTTGGATGATTCAAATAGGTAGACCAAATTGATAAGTAATAGAGCATGAATCAATCAACAAGATTCATTGAGTTTAGATATAAGTTTTAAGTGTTTTAATTAATTTAAAGGGGAATATATTGCTTTGATAAATTTGAATGATATATGCTGAAGAAGGGAGTAATGTGAAATCATGATGATGATGCTGATATGGTTAAAATGAAGAGTGATGTTTAACTAAATCTAAGTTATAGAGGAATACATTTTGATCACTATTATTATTATAGTACAATCATTGAAAGTTTGGGAATTAGAGTAATCAGATTATTGAAATTGAATGGATAAGTTTAAGTGAACATAATGTGTTCAATCAACTTCCAATATGAGTTGGTTGATGAACCATGGGAGTTTGAGTGTTTTGATTGAAGGCACTAAGGCTGCGAGGCTTGATCAAGTCACTAGATCTGTACATTGTGTGGGTACTAGTGTAGGCACTGTAGCAGTTACTGCAGTAGGTACTGTTTAGTACTGTATCAGCTGGAAATATTCAGCTTGGGCCACCAGTTTGGGCTTGGAGTTCTTAAGGATTTCAGGACACCTAGGCCTTCGAGTCAGTAGGGCTTTCGGGCCACCTTTAAGGCCTTCAGACCACCTCAAGGCCTTCGGGCCACATGCAGTTTCCCCAAACAAACTAATCAAAAAAGAAGCAGCCCCAGAAGAGGATTTAGAGCAGGTGCACTCACCAGAGTAGAGACAAATAAATTTTTTAGAATGAGAGGGTATGGATATGCCATCAGTACCAGCCTGTTCTTTCACGAGAAGCCTAGCCAGATGGCCATGCGAAGGTGGAGAGCTACTATCACAATGAAGATGCTGGGGAGGGGCAGTTCTTTGTAGATAGTATGGTTGAATTCCCTAAGACCTTCGGGTCATGTAATCTCCTAAGCCTATGGGCCATGTAATCTATGAGCCTACGGACCTTGTAAGGGTTCCCCCTCATCCCTTGAAAGGGGGGTTATCAAAAATCAATAAAAATGAAGGCCTTCGGGCCATTTGGGAAAAAAAATATTTCTTTTTGAAGAATCCATATCTAGACTTACTAGAATTGAAACATAGGGGTTGATATTGAATTTACAATCATTTGAACTTAGACCATAAATTCAACCAGGTACATCCAGATTCAACTAATGTGGAATCATGTGCACATAAGAATCTTAATTTTTTTTATAATCGTAGGATTTCATTCATGGATTATTTTAATACCCTTGTTGGTGTTCCAATTCATATGATGTTGAAGTGACTGTGAATGATTATTTTTAAATTTAAATTTAGATTGATTCCATTTTATGAAATATTCCCACATTTTGGGACCTATATTTTCTTTCATTTTTCTCTATTTCTAATTTTATGCATTGTGTAATTGAAGTGTCGTGTTGTGTTATTTTTATCTCTCATGTGTTTTTTGTTATTTTTTACATGATTTAGTTATGGAGACCTAATTGGACTACTCACTCGAGGGAGATAATGGTATAATATTTGAGTTCTAATAATCTATCTCTTATTTATTATTGTTTAATTATGAGATTACAATTATAGCTATATCTTTTTGGTGTGAGTTCACTTCCTTTTATTTATTCATTATTTATCTCTTATTCCTATTTATGTTTTCTCTCTACCTCTTTATTGATATAATACATCATACAGTGGAGATGAATGATGTTGGTGATGTGGTAGCTTAGCTAAATTTAAGAGAAGGATTTTACTTTTTATCAGAGGTATCAATTTAGGATTATCACTACTTTAACACGAGATATGATAGATGAATAATATTTATTCTCACATAGAATGAAAGTAATATGATTAAGCTTTCTATCCAAAGAATAATGATAAGTTCCCATTATAAAATCCTAAAAGTGGTAGTATTATTTCTTTATAATGTTGTTATATTTTTCATTTCATTCATTATATTATTTCTTTACAATCATCATTTACACTTTACATATTAATTTTACTATAATACCCCCATTATTTATTGTTAGTTTAATATATTTTATTGTATAAATAATAGTGAAAATAGAGAAATAGTGATTGTTAGTGGTCTCCTTGTTAGATCGAACCTAGGTTATGTATCACTATAGTGCATGATTAGGTAAAAATAAAATTATTTTTATTAGATACCCATGCTAAAATATCTATCTATTAAGATAAAATTATAGATAAGTGGGAAAAAACCTTCTATAATAGCCCGCAAGACTAGGGAATATAAAAACCTATAAAATATTCTTGGGAATAACTTAATAAATAACCACTTCAATACTAAAAGGATCAACCACCACACCCAACTGATATATGATATACTCATGGAAATACACCTCATGTGTCTAAAACTTACCCTTGGATAGTTTCTCATAGAGTTGATGTTGCCAAAGTACTTCTAGAAGAGTCCTCAAATACTGAACATAACCCTCCTATGTTCTCAAATATACTAGGATGTCATCAATGGACACAATAGAAAACTAATTTTGAAACCCATGAAACACCAAGTTCATTAGTCTCATGAAAAAAATGGTGCAGTTCTGATACTAAAGGGAATGACCATGAACTCAATGTGTCCATGGAAACATACAAAGGTAGTCTTTGGGATATCTTTATCTTTCACCCTCATCTAATGATATCCAAATCATAGATAAATCTTTGAGAACCAATTACCCCATTAAACCAATTGAACAAATAATCAATTATTGGGAGGGGATAATGATTATTCACCATCACTTGGTTCAACTGACAATAATCAATTCATAGCCACAAACTACGATCTATCTTCTTAACAAATTACACCTGATCTCTTCTAACTGAGAAACTGTTCCAAATGAAAACTTTATATAACAAATCATTTATTTGAATCCAAAATTATTTCAACTCAAAAAGTTCCATATAATAAGGAGGTATCAAAATCAAAGAGGAATTTTATTAAAAATATACCCTAAAATTAATATCATATAGAGTGGTTAGCATCAAAAAATTTTCAAGAAAAAATAGGGAATTCCTCTATGAATATCTAAAACACCAGTACTTGAACTTACACTTAACTTAACATAAATTCTATTAGCTGATAAGAAATAGTTTGTACACACCGACAACCCATTTGATGATCCCTCTCATCAAATAAAATTTCATGTTGGCCTTCCATATTATAGAAAAAATATATCCTCTAGAAGAAATCAATAAAAAATTACATTTAATACAACTAATCCATGACAATAATAACATCATATGGTTATACCTGAAATAAGAAGAAATCCCCCAATGACTAATGCTACCCCATTATCATATTAGAATGTTAAAACAACTTAGACAAGCTATATCGACCTCCAATTAGCTTAATCAACACCAAGGGAATTATAATGTTCTTCACCTTAAGTCCCAAAGATCAAACTAAGATAGGTGTAATGGAGTGTGAAGATACCAAATAAATCAATTCATAATCCTAGGTAGATGATAAAAATATGGTTCCTCCAATGATATTTGACCGTCCTGGTGCTAGGAATACCCTAACATGTAACTATACACACCCTTATTCTTTGACTTACTACCTTGATGATGACCAAATCCATGAAAAAACACAAACCAATGCCTCTAATTAATAAGATAATCATAAGGCTATCCTATACTATCTATATCTTCTCTATACTTCCTAAAATCCCATTGAACATGCTGCTGCTGATAAGGTCTCAGAAGTAATTACTATTAGGTATGTATAGAGAACTGGATTCCTACCCCACATTGACCAACAAGAATGATCTGGTACTAGAATTGTTTATGCCCATAACCTCCACATGAAAAATACATTAGACTATAACTTCTAGTATAGGCTTAATAAATGCTAGATCTAGATAAGTGAGAAGAATAAAGTAGATATCCACTCCACACTTGCTAAAAACTAGGCTTTCTAGACAACCAAGAACCTCATTATAAAGAATTATTCCGTGGTAAGTTCTCATGAATTCCCTCTCAAGATGAACCATTCTATGTAAGAATCTTCTATATCACCTCTATCTTCACCAAAACCTCAATATACACCAAAAATATAAATGGGAAAACTTTCTACAAGTGAAACATCTCGTCGAAACTCCATTAAATTGAATACTTTTCCAGTATTAGATCATGAAAGCAACAAATATGATTATTAAACCAAAATACTATATCCTATACAAGTAGGATTCCCTAATAAAGAGAAATAAACTTCCTCCATCTTGACACCTTGAGTATCAAAGATAAAAAATCATCCTAGAAATGATTCTAGAAATCATATCATGATACATTGGACACCTCATGATCACCAAGAAACAAGATCCACCACTACTGAGTATCACCCATAAAAATATTACAGCCAAAGGGATCCAATTCCCCTTCTATACACAAATAAAACTAAATAAAACCTCTAGATACTTTATACATTAATCTTTCTATTTAATATATATAGTTCATTCATTATTCATTATTCTTTAACACTAAAAATCAAGAATCATCTTCCTATAAGAATCATCCTCCTCAAGGTTAGCCCTCCCATGATCAAAAAAACCATCCTGATGAACCTATCCAATATAAATCTTATGAGGATGATGCCTATCATATATCTCTATAAAATAGAACAAGAAAATTTATAATCCTAGGAACATGGAATTCATTCAAGACACTTAATTACATGCATTTTAATTTCCTATAATCACCATAATTTAAACATAAACATAGTCAATCATGAATCATATACCACACTGAGGTATCTATCTCATAATCATATTCATCTTAGTTAGTATGTTCAGTGAGCTTAATTTCTTTACATCAAATCATAGGGTTCCCAAAGCACCTTTATTATAGATAGATTTCATTGATACTTAACATGTTAAGATTTATTGGTTTTCATTCCCTATCAAAACCATGAAATTATCACCAGTTCCTAACTCAAAAATCAATCCTAGATCTCATACATATATTTAATACCACTATATCCTGACCCGAGCTCATTTGAACCCCTCATGTTTATGCGGTGAAAATGAGTATGACCCTGAAGCCCACCTCTAATTAGAAATGGGTTGCTAACTATCCTTTAGGATATAATAACACACACATAGGACACATTAGCCTCATAAATCCTAGGATTACTTTGAATAAACCACAAATAAAACCTATCACATAAATATAAAACAGTCCCATCATCCCATAGTACATGAAAAATTCATAAAAAACCAAAGATCTCTAAAATGAAATATGAAAATGCTACTCCCATGGAAGTGACTTCACAAACACAAACAATCACATTGAGCTCGTAAGGTCCATCGTAATCACCAACTCCCTCTTTTAGATTTTTAAAAATAGAATATATATAGGGGTAAGAATATGAGTATACTAATAGAATACTCTCTAAAACATCTCATGTAAATATTAAAGAATCATACTAATGCCTCAATGAATAAACATAATAACCAAATCATTACCTAGACCGGGTCATCTACCTTCTAGTATTACTAAGGATCAATGATCCAAATATGCATAAAAGATAATAAAGTAATATTAAGAGAATAAATCAAAAGGTACATCATAACTAATTCCCCACTACTCTATTATCTCTCACACCCTAATGAAATATGACTTGGTGATCCCATACCTTCCATATCCACGTAACCATATAACCACATACCATATCATAACCAAAACTAAATAACCATAGACATGCACAACATACCACAACTATATAACCACAACCTCATATCTAGACATCACAACCTCCTCATAGTTGGGTACACAAGCATGAAGGATATCAACCTTGTTCCCTCCTCAAATTTATGACACCACCATGCACCCACATCACTACTTCAGCATCTTCACTACACCATATATAACATCATAACCTAAAACCATAATAACTTATACTATGTTTGGAAAAGAGAGAAGGTATTGAAGATTATTCAACCATATGTGTCATCTCTATCATAGATGATAGGGGAAAACACATGTAACCTAAGTCCTTGTATTGACACTGGTCCTATTACCCAACTTGGGTAGTTGTGTGTAAGAAATAATAAAAAATGGAAAAGATATATAATTATACACATAATACCTACCTAAGTATTAACTCTCAGATACATTGCACGTGTTTCCAAAACCTACAAAAATTACGTCATCATAACCGTATCACATCAACAACTACTACCATAACTAACTACACCAAAAACTATCCCTAACATCACTATATAATAACCACACAACAACCACAACTTCCCATTTTATCAAATCATTATCAGTTACAAAATTTATCATTTATTAGCCATATTACATTCATTATAATACATTTACTGAATGAGATATTCCTTAAAGAAATTATTCATGCGATGAAATTTGGATATGTCATATTATATGAAAGAGGGATATCATAACTTTACACCACCCATGAAAGTAATAGTGTATAGTTGGATATATCATAAGGACTATTATATGACACCATGAAACTATATTTGATATTGTTTGGAATAAACCACCCCCATTAGTATATATCTTAGACTAATATTAAGGATGAGAGTGAACCCCAAAAGTCTGACACCAATAGGCCATAGGTTGACGACTAACACTAAGGATATAAAACACATGAATATATAATATATTTACCTAAAAAATACCAAGAATAATAAAAAAAAACACCAATTAACTCCATAATAATAGATAAACCATCCCATTGAATGTAGTTTCATATAATACAGGACCAAAACATGAAATAAACCATGAAAAACTCTTAGATAGTGACCATAAGCTCCAATAACTTTTGAATAACCTCTACAATATAGTAGTTCCCAGCTTAACCCCTGGTACCCATATACATAGTTGAAATATAAGTGCATATATATAGGATAAGTATAGAAGTATACTCAGTAGGATCCTCCATGTACCCTATTGTATAAATGTGTACGTGGTATACTAAATCCTGGTGAACAAATACCTGAAGTCAAATAATCACTTAATTCAAGTAAAATACAGTCCTATCCTCTCCAAGGCTCACTCAACAATTAACACACTAAAGTAGGTGACATAATAATGAATTATATATATTATAAAGGCACCCTGATACCACTTTCCCACTAAACTAGTGTAACTTCCCTAACCCAGGTGCCACTAAATCAGTGCCCTGAGTTGGGTCGTCACATGACCTCAAACACACCTCCCTGTATGCCAAAGGTTGTTGACTAGCAGTGAGGGTATAATAGGTCACATGGGGAGACTGTACCCTATTTACTAGAGTAATTCACAACAGAACACAATATAAATAGTGAAAACAATAGAAAAAAACTAATAACATGAATAGTCAAACATCTCCCAAACTGGGTACAATCCACAAGCAATAGTAAAAATGTCATGTCATGCTGCAATGCTAGGTGAAAAAAACCCAAAATAAAAAAAATATAGGAATCAAAAAAATGGTCATGAATCAAAGTATGGAAACTCATACATGAATGTCCCATGCTGAACTCAACTCCCTATCATAGGGCCCTTGCCCTCGTCCTGACCTACAAGCATGAAATCAGCTAGGGCACCCAACAATGACCCAAGCGGGGTGTGAGTACAACTCAGTAGGCCACCACCAATGGTGTCTACAATATCCAATCTAATAGATAGGGAATGAAAGTATAAATAAAACAAGTAAAGGAAAGACAATTTTAGGCCACTAGTTAACAATCTCTACTTAGCTAAACTAACAAAGGTTCCAATTCATTACGTCTCTTTAATTACCGGTTCATCACCAATCACACAAGGTTCACAACATTCATCATTTGAATAAGGGAATAAGTAAGTCCCTATCTCACTAGGGATAACATACCACAATGTCTTAATATCCTCCCCTCGAAGATTCATTCTGGATGAAATGAAACTGTTAGGGGAATAGAGCTCCATCCCCTTCCCTAACCCATGCATTGTGGGTAGAGTTAGAGCATCAGTCCAACTCGACCTATGGGAGGATCCTAAATCCTTTATTCCACACCTCAAGACATATGCACATGCTTACCTATCCATTCACCACACACAAAACATATCTCAAACAAACACAACCAATACATAATAAAATCATAATCCATAACAATCAACATGGTAAATCATATTGTTCCATATCCCATTAACACATTTTCCACTTACATCACTTGGCCCATTTAGCCCAATTTCCATTCTCAAGACTAGATCATTAAGAATATTCAAGAATTACCTTATATAAACCCATTACACATATTCATAAGCCACAAAAACCAACCATAATTAACCAATACCTCATTTGGGATTCTATTAAGAACATCACATACTCAACAAGTGATGTACATGACCACACAACAACCTAGAACCTACTTAGCTAAATCTAGGTCCGGGAAGTATTGGCGCACCCCATGGGTGGCCCTAAAATGGTCAAGTCGTCATCTACATGTCCTATGGGGACTATTAGGGTTTCCATCCATCATTTAGACATTCATTATACCAAATATCATCAAGGGATCAAAATCACAACAAGGGGTAAGCAAGAAATAATCTTAAGCATGCACAAATCCCAAATGAAACTATGGGATATAACTTGTAGACCAACTACCTTGAATTAATTTATGAACTCTCCCTCAATAAAATCCTTAGATATTGATTCAACCAACCCTTGAAACCTCATCCTAAATCTCACAAAAAAGAGGGTTTTTGAGATTCAGAAGGATATGGGAGAAATATGAAAACCCTAATTTAGAAGAGAAATCAAGGAGGAGATTAGACTTTCTCATAGCTTCGATCCACAACCTAAGACACTCTAAATGACCTAGGAATGAAATATAATCACCATTAGGAGCTCTTGGGTGATTTTTTTCATCACTAGGGTTTAGGGGAGAAGAAAGGAGGAAAATCTCGAGTGAAAATTTAAAATCCAAGAGTGGAAATTTTGTAAATTTCTCAAATTTACTGGGTTTCACAATTTACCCACACGATTTTCCAAACCATGCGCAAACCGTGCGAGATCTACTATCCCAAAATATCCCTTTCACATGTTTTCATAGGAATTCCAAACAGTTAGCTTAACCATGTGGTAACCATGCACACACCTCTATCCAAGGCTACATGGTTACCTGGTATGCTCCGAATAGTTTTCACTAACCATGAAAAAACTGTGCAACATGCCTAGAAATTCATTTTTCCTCCTCTTTCATGCCATTAACCCCTAGAACACCCTTGATCCATCTCATAAACTTTTTGAAACACTTATTTGACTAAAATAAAGGTCTTAAACTAAAACATGAACAAAAACATACCTTATGAAAAATCTAGGATATTAAAACCTCCCCACCTTAGGATAGATCATCCTCGAGCTGCTCTTACTGAGCATCATTGGGTTTATAAAGTAAAGATATTGGGCCACTAATCCCATATATCTGATTCTCGCTCCCAAGTTTCTTCCTGAACATTTCCATGATGCCATATAACATGAACCAAAGGCACAACCTTACCTTGAAAGACCTTCTCACTATGATCCATGACACGAACTAGATTCTCCTCGAAGTACACATTAAGATCAAGCTCAACATCATCAATGTTTATCACATGTGATGAATCAGGAAGATATTTCCGAAGTTGTGAAATATGAAAAAAATTATGCATCTTGATGTACCATTGTGGAAGAGCTAATCGGTAATCCACTAGTCCGATCCTCTCCATGATCTCAAACTGCCCCACATACCTTGTGTTTCCCTCGGAATCCAGGGATGACCGCCTTGATGGGAGGTTCAAACATTCCGATCGGTTTCTAACGGGTTTTTTCGTAGAACCGGAAACATCCAATGATTCCACATCCATTCAGACCTACTTTCCAAAGGTAGGTGCTCATTAGTTTGTAGACTGATGAGGATTAGGAATTTTCATTGGTCGAGAGGATGGGAGGTCGGACTCATCACACCTTTTTGAGGGGAATTATTGTCTACTCCATGACTCTCTTTATAGATTTAAGTTATGTTCGTGAATCCTTATTACATTACCAAGTATAAAATGAACTTTCCTTCAGATCTGACAATCAATGATTAAATATATAGGAAATTTAGAGAATCTTTTGTATGTATTCGAGGTTCTTCATTGATAGAGAATCATCTGTATTTATTAGAGATTCTTGGTCAATGGTACCCTTCGACACATTTATATATATGTCTCTCGGTCATTATGATGACCATGATGGTTTTAAATCCACTCAGTGGGGCACTTGAAGTTTATTATCATTCAGAAGGACATGGATTATTTTAGAGTTGGGATCGAACCCGTAGATGGGCTACCTATGTATCCTTTTTTTAGAAAAGGAATTAGAACCCACGTAGTTCGAGTAAGGGAGTATGATGTTTATGATTGATGGATCAAAGAAGGATGTCACAATTACTTTTACACTCTAAGCTCACGTGAGTCATTCTCGGTGTGAGAAACAAGAGGTATTGGAAAAAATTAGACAATTGTTCCATGAAAGATGCAATCATAAGAAATAATGTGGGACTTATGTATGTATGACTGCCTAGATAAATGAATGTTAGGATTTAATTTAGGGAAGAAATCCAGGAAAAAGGTCCATAAAGGTATATGTGCTTCATGGAGATTTTGAATACTCTAACTTGGGGCTTACTCCTGAAAAGGAGGCCCAAATTAGGAGAAGACGTATGATTGGGCTTTACTTCTGAAAAGGAATCCCAGATCAAAGGTAAATTAGGACTGGTTAAGAGAAATTAATACTAGGGCTTACTCCTGAGGAGGATGCCCAAATTAGGGGACTGGGGCTTACTCCTGAAGAGGATTCCCATATTTGAGACTTTAAGAATTGGAGCTTACTTCTAAGGAGGATGCCCAAGTTTAAGAATTATGACTGGGACTTACTCCTGAAATGGAGGATACCCAAATTAGAGGAATTGGGGATTACTCATAAAGAGGATGCCCAAATTAGTTGACTTATTATTGGGGATTATTCCTGAAAAGGATACCCAGGTTAAGGATTATCTCATCTTAAAAGATGAGATCAAATGAATGAAATCTCAATCTTTAGTGACATAAAGATGTGTAAATCACTAGGTCTTGAGAGATATTCCACAGAATTCCTTTCAGATAAGGAACTCAAATCAAGAAATCATGCCATAAATGGCCTTGAAGAGTGTCTTGAAGACTGAATCTTGAATAGGAAAGGTGGAATGGATTAAAAGGGGTGAAATGGGAAAGAAGGGCACCCAAAAAAGGCAGGGGCGCGCAAGTCCTGGCAGGCGCGCAGGTACTGCGTGGGCGCCCAAGTACTGGTCGCGCAGGTATGCCTGCGCGACACATGGTGTACTTGTGCGACGGTTAACCAGCAGGGTAATACTTGAGAGACTCTTGATTAAATCCTTTAGAATCCTCTTGAGGTTCTTCCAAAAAAAGGGCGCGCAAGTTCTATTGAAGGATTAAGGCGACACGCAAGTGTGGCCTTTTTCCCTTAAGGGTTGGCCACTCAGGCACGCAAGTGTTGATGAGTTTGAACACCTAGGTAAGAAATTACCTTAGAAGTGTTTCAGAAGATTTGAGAAGAGACTAGGGCACCGGGAGCTCAAATATGAGTTTCTGGAAAAAATCCTCCTCGAATGGGGGGCCCACAGGGTCTATTTATAGGCAGGAGAAGACCCCGGGCGGTTACCACTTAGGTCGCGCAAGCCACTTGCGTGACCACTAGGCGTCGTGCAAGTGGACTTGCATGACAATGATATAACTTGTGCGGAACATTTGCTTTTGATCCCTTGTTCATGCCTTTGTCGATTTTTGATATTTTATTCAAAGGATGGATCAATTTGAGCTCAGATATTTCCCTTTTCCGATCTTTAGATTTTGTGACGAAAGGAGCGTCAACAAAAGTCCCCCCTCAAAGTTGGATCCGGAGAGAAATGAGGATGTGACTCTAAGGAAAAGAAGAAAACCAAAGGAAAGGTGGCACGCAAGTCTTGATGGCACAGAGGGCGGCACTTAAGTGCGCATCGCGTAGGGCTTGGCACACAGGGGTACGACGCGCAGATAGGCTGCCTGGCCTATAAATACGCGGTCATTGGCCGCGCTTCGCATCTGATTCCGAATTCTTGAGCTCTCACCACGCAAGTCATATTCTTTTCGCTGTTTCCTCATCGTCGTGCTACTGTCCAGGTAATAGGACTTGCGCGGTGCAAACATGCGCGACAAAAACTTGCGCGACACATTTAACACTTGTGCGACACATCCATACTTGCGCGTCTTAATGCCTTATCCATTTTTTAGAATTTATTCACAAAGTTTATTAAAAATCAACCCATTTAAGAGTTAATTTATTCAACTCTTGTGCATAATCAATGGCTCTTAGACCTGGAATAGTTGATGAACTGGCTAGCAAGAAGATAGATGATATGATGGACATCATTGGCTATGATTATTATACTGTCAAAGATAGCACTCTTCCGGATTTGGCTAAGTATCTGAAGAAATATCATCGTGACTTCCCACAGAGAACTTATCTGCCTTTGTATGGCTATGGTCATCTACGAGAAGTCACCATTCCAGAAGCAAAGAACTATCTTCCATTTTCATGGTTCCAGAATTACACCAACTTTCCTTCAGTAAATATCTCAGGTGTAGGAGTATTTCTAAGTGCTAGAATAGTGGAGAAGGCCTACATGATGCATCATAGCCCTTGAAAACCAGATCTGAAAAATCATACACCTGAGCTGCAACCACATTGTCATCCTTCAATCTTCCGAAATGATCAGATGGATCAATCCAAAGGCTGGAAGAAAAGTTGGGACTTCCATCCTGGGGGAGGCGTGAAGACAACTTGGATGTGGGTATACTGGGTACGACAAACCTGTACAGAGTTTGTCAAGGTTCTGAAGGGAGCTACAATATATGAAGCTGTCTGGGTTGGGAAAACATATGTTTACAGACATGATAACTTCGTGCCGGAGATACTCAGCCACTGGAGCCCAGCAACTAATTATTTCCATCTGACTGATGGATAAGTAGGCATTAGTCTGTGGGATGTCTACAATATCTCAGGGGCTCCAATTTTGGGAGATATGTATGATGAATTAATTCCTCCCAAGGTGACTTGAAATGATTCAGAGAAAACTCATGCTTTAGATCGGGAATTATTTAAGATCTTCCACAAGCTTAAGAGTTGAGAGACTTCATTAACTCATTCTAGAAAGGATATTCATTCGGAGAAATGGATGAATATATTTCTTATTGAGAAGAAAGAGAGGGAGCCAAAGGAGAAGGAGCCGAAAGAAAAAGGATCCAAGAAAAATAAATCCAAGGATAAGAGGCCCAAACATCCTACCACCTGCCCAAAACTTGAGAAGAGGGGTGCTCCTGGCACATTCTGGCCAACTCTAGAAGTAGGAGAGTTATAGAAGTGGGGATATGAGGTGAATCAAAGAATCCCAAAGAAGACTCATCTGGTGGGCTTCTTAGTAATGTGGCTCAGTGTTTATCTCTTTCCAGTCAGGGATTCGAAGGGAGGCGTCAGGACAGGGACCTTCGTCATTGCGAAAAAGTTGGCTGAGGGAAAAATGGTTGGGTTGGATACCCCCATTTTATCAAAGATTCATAGGAGTTTACTTCATGTCTTCATGGGTAAATCTCCTTTAAGAATAGTGGGACCATTCCAAGTTTTATGGGGATGGATCGCCACTCACTTTAGGACTTACAATGTATAGAATGGATTACAAATTCCTGGAAGTTCTTTCAGGCCGTCAGTGCAAGCATTCTCTGGAGTTGCTCCATTAGATGTTAATGCCTATGATATGAAAGTGAGGCTGAGAATGTTTAAGGAATTAAAATTCTTTCCCTATGGAAGTCCACCAACCAGGAGGTTTGTTTATGATGGAACAACCCATTTGGATTTAAGGGCATACATGCTATCTTGCAGGGATGGTGTGCTAGTTTCCAAGATTGACGGAGAAATCATATGAGAGTCCTATGATCCATATAGATTTGCACGTCAATTCAAATGTCTGCAACAGATTGCTGTATCTCCTCCAGTACATGTCAGGTTAGAGAAACATCCAATGGTTTCTCGACAACTATGGCTGCTGACATCAAGGGAGAAGACTGGGGCAGTATTTGATCTACCAGTTGAAAAAGAGGCACATAATTTGACTACATATTATGCCGAACACTGGATAGAATCATACCCCAAAGGGATATTGAATCACCCAGTTTATCAGGTGGGGAAAAGGAAGAGGACTGTAGAGAAAGAAACCCTTCCTCATGAAGGTGATGCTTCCCCACCTGAAGTTGATTCGACAGACTCCTCCTCTAGAACTGATTCACTAGATTCCCATGATGGGGATGATGAGGCACAACCAGCGGCAAAGAGGTTTCATGCCCGATATAATCCTCCGGTCAGAATTAAAAGACCCACTCCATCAACTCCTAGTGAGTTACTTTATTGTAGTAATTTAATCACTGCAACTTTATAAAGCAATAAGTCTTTACTTTCTTATTCTCTATCTGTAGTTGTAGGAGCTGGGAAGTAATTGAAGTCAAAAATTGTAGGACCTTCCTCGCAGCCTTCATATATAATACCAGAGGCTGTCCAGCTATGGCAGAGTTTATACTGTGGTACAGAGACCGCCTGGATAGATTTGTGTGAGGGCCTACAACTTCCTAGAATAAAGAAATTTATGGATTCTACAAATCTTCAATACGAGGATGACCCCAATGAAGTGCGGGCTTACATCAGAGATTTGGAAATGCTCATATATGCCACTGATGAGTCTGTTACTATCACCAGGCGGGTGAAGGAAATGATTGATTGTGGCACCACTGTGGGGGCTGGTGGTTCTGGAGATGAGTAGTGGAATGAGTATGTGGCTCCTGAAGATGTAAGTTTTCTTTCCTTATTTTCTTTGCAACGTGATTTCAGTCTAAGCTTTTTTACTTAAGGAAGATATTTTCTTCATCTTTCAGCTTGCAAAGAAAGGAAATGTGGTTCCTTCTCCACAGTATAGCCCTGGTGGTACTGCCATCGGGGCTGCTGCTGATTCTCCTCGCGAACTAGGCGAGATATATCCAGGACAACAGGCCATGAATGAGGCGCTGGACATAACCTTCCATTCTCCAATCCAAGTGCCAATAAGGGAGACTATCAATACTCCCAAAAAACCAAAGAAGCAGAGGCAATGAAGGAGTAATTCCATAGCTAAACGCTTCATTAGCAGTGGTAAGTCCTTCAAGTAATCATGAGTTTATACCCATGACCACATGGTTACTTATATTTCTGGGGATTGCAGGGGCTTCTTCAATTCCCCCCCTAAGGGAAAGGACTGATCCTCCTTCAAAGACCACAGAGGGTGCTGTGGAACAATCACAGATCCAAGCTGACTTGGCTGCTCCTGGAGAAGAGATAGCATCTATTCCCAGTATCCCTCCTGCTGCTGTTGCAAGAAGAGAAGAACCTATTTCTGGTAAGTCAACAATGCTTCATAAAAATGTTGAATGAAACACCGACTGATTTCCATTCTGTGATACTTCAGGTTCAACTCCTGCATTAGAGCTTCTAGAGACTATTGCAACTGATGCTGTGATTTTACTCGAAGATACTGTCTAGGGTCAGAGGTTGCAGGATGTAAGTCGTCAAGAAGACACACCAAATTCTCCCACTGATGGGACTAACAAGGATTCTGAAATATCATTTGATGAAATGATGAATCATGGCATGCCTTTAGAAGAATTTTATGATCATGCTAAGTTGCCCTGTGATTTAGAAGACCTTGGGCGTGAGTGTTATCCTTCGCCCACTAAATTTTCTTATAATTTACACTTCTAATCATGACTGAAAATGAAACGTAGTTCCATCCATAGAAACTGCTAAACTGCCAATGCCTGAAGAGGGTGTGGACATTGATGTCAACCCTACCATTGCAGAAACATTATCTCAAGTAGAGATAAACCCAGTAAACCCTCCTGAGACCCATCTTGAAGATCCTGTTGAGACTAGGAAAGATGGGGAGGATTCTTATCAGGTTGCTGACCCACCGTCGGGTAAGGGATAACAATATTTGTGATTGTACTTAATTTTCAAGACAATCGATTCTTTTGTTATCCTTTGAAGCTAACCAAAGCTTTCAATTAATTATGCAGGGATGTCAACTATAGTGGCTAAGTCTGGAGGTGAAGCCTCGGCCTCTGCCCCCACGGGAATTGAAAGCGAAGAAGCACAAGTCAGGGGGGAAAGAACAGAACAGGGCACTTCCTTAAGTGCATTAATCCCAGATTACCTGCCCCCTGTGATGATGATGTTGAATTAGACCCAGATATGCTTAAAGAGTTCAGCTTTTCATGACGCAAGGCATGAAACAACATATGGAAAATCATATCTGAGGTGCCTTTGGAAGAGTTATCATTGAAAATTCATTGATTGTCCTCCCAATTTTTCATACTAGGACTTGGCGGTTTTGGATATGAAAAGATCCATACCACAGTGAAATAAATCATCTTCAGGAGGGAGTAGGAGAAAAAGTGCCGTGAAGATCTGACTAGGGTGAAATTGTCAGTTAACATCGGTGAATTTGAGGCTGCGGTATCCCAAGTTGAGGCTGATTATACTGCCAATATGAAGGAGATGAAGCATAAAATCAAAGAAAAAGTTGTCCAGCAGGTGCAACTCCAACAACAGTTAGATACTGTTACTGGGTAACTTGATCAACTCAATAATTCATTGGAGGGATCTCAAACGAATGGTATGAAATCCATTACAGATGCCAGGAAGGCACTCTATCAAGCTGAGAAGAGTGAAGTTGATCTAGTGCATGAGCTTCAAGTAGTTGCTGATGAAGCTCGGGATGCTGTACATCAAATGAAGACTTATGTTGATAATATTTTTTAATCTCCTTGGAAAAGAGAAGAGACTCCCATCTGTGGATGTCCTTCTAACTCTTGTGCATCAATGAAAAACACTTTCACCTTCACTCATTTGTACCTTCATTCTCTTTTGCTACATGATTTAGATTTTACCTAAGCCAATGGTCCTAGTAAGAATAGTTTGATTTTTACTAGGATTGATGTAAATAACCCTATAAACTTCGAACCTTTTAATTGCTCAATATTACCTAAATCATACAAAATGTATGTTTAGTGAACTGGGAACTTGACTTTTATTCAGAGTTCCCTTGTCTTTTATGGGCAGTTTAAAGTCATGCATGTCGAACATAAAAAAGGATAATGTTTAAGGTTGAAATAGCTTTGACCGAAATAGATTAGAATTGACTCAATTCCTTGAAAATTCATCTGAAATCATATTACCATACTCAAGTATGAGGGAAAATATGTAAGCTATGACTTAAGAATATTTGAATCTAAGGAATGATATGAAAAATAGCTAAAAGGCATTAGAAGAAGTAGTTTCCAAGAATGAAGTTACCATTATTTAACAAACCCGTTAGGGGGTTGAATTATGCAGGGCCACCTAAGGGAATTGGCTGCATAGTTAAATAAAATAGTATCTTTTGGCTAACAAGTCTGTTATGTAGACTGTTTATGCAAGGCCGCCTATGGGAACGTGCTGCATAGTCAGGCAAAAGAACTCTCAGAAATTTACTTTCCTAGTGCTAAAAGCTAGTGAAAGTTTATGGAGATTCAAATCTTCCAAAGTATAGAGTTTGCTGTATGGAAATAGGTACTTGAATATGGAGAAGATATTTCCAAACAAGATTATCGAAGAACTGGATGAATATCACTCCTACGAAGGTCTGACCCAAATGTAGGGAAGGATAATATAAACCATAGACTTGAATACTTTCAGATCATGAAAAAGGATATGGGACAAATATGTTAAGGATGGCTATTTTTGCGGATCCCTACATACTGTAGTTTAAGACAAATAAGGAAAAAAGAGGCATTCTTCCCAAGAATGAAGTTACCACTATCCGACAAACCTGCCAGGGGGTTGAATTATGCAGGGCCACCCAAGGGCATTGGATGCATAGTCAAATAATAGTATCTTTTGGCTAACAAGTCTGTTATGTAGACTGTTTATGCAAGGCCGCCTATGGGCACGTGCTACATAGTCATGCAAAAGAACTCTCAGAAGTTTGATATTTTTGTGACTAGAAGTCATGAAAAGGGTTATGAGGATATGAAAATATTTAAGGTTAGGATTATGACACATAAATATGGGTATTGTTCAATGTATACAGAGATACATATATCAATGCTAACCATAATCATGTTGTGGCTGGGTCCTGAATTGAAATGTTGGACTTCACTACGTATCCCATAAGGATGAGAATCAAGAGATACATAGTTCTTAAACTAAAGTTTAACTTCGTGTGGGACAAAAGGATTAGAGATCTTAGTTTAGGGTCATAGAGCTTGGACCATTGTAAGAAATACACAGTGTGTGTTTTCATGGGGACTTTTCAGCCAAGGGATTGAAAGTGGAATTTGGGGTTAGGCCCAAAGACTTGGGGCTGGATTCGAGGGACACTCGAATGTTCCTACGTATCCCATAAGGATGGGAATAAATCCCACATAGTTCTAGAAATACCCTTTGTACAAATTTGGTTCGTACATGTGAAGGGTGAAAGGGGACTTTAGTGCAATGATGGTTTAACCCAAGATAAAAGGTTCGGGCATTGCCATGTATGCATGTAGTCTTTTAAATGAAACATGATTGAAAAATCAATGAAAATAATAGTTCCCTCTCAGGCGAGGGTATCAAAGAAATTTGTAGTTTATTGTCATACTGGACAAAAGTGTTGTATAGTTTAACGTCGTATAATAAGGAAAAAAGTGAAACAATGTAAAAATATTGATTCTAGGGGCGGTTTCACGAATCAACATCGTATGAGATGGAGATGAACCAATGTGAAGAGATTGGTTTTGGGCTTGAACCTTGGGAGGTTGCCTACATACCCAGCCTAGAAGGAAAGGATCAAAGTCCGTGTAGTTCAATTAAAGAATGAATTAATGATCAATTTGTTCTTGGGGACAATGACCTAAAAAATGATGTTGGGACTTACACATGGTTAGTGTCCCATAGAGAGTGTTGTGGTTGAGGTTTGCTCTAAGCTCACGTGATTCATACTCGGTGTGAGAAACAAGAGGTAACGACAACCTTAACGATGCATAGTTTAATGTCATGTAGGACATATAAAGGGACTATGTAGTTTAAAGTCTTGTAGTTAGGACTATTGGTGCTGCACAGTTTAGTGTCATGTAGCAGGGACAAAATACAGTTTAATTTCATGTAGGACGTATCACAGACTTTCTGTACAGTTTAGCGTCATGTAGTTAGGACGATGGGGACAATAGAGTTTAACGTCATGTTGGACGAAAGGGGGACTATACAGTTTAATGTCATGCAGGGAGGGCAAAAGAGTACACCATTTAACGTCATGTTGGACGCATTAGGGACTTTTTCACAATTTAACGTCATGTTGGACGAAAAAGGGATGATACAGTTTAGCATCATGTTGGACGAAAGTGCGAATAGTTTAAGGTCATATGCATGGACCATGGATGGTGTAGTTTAATGTCATGCTGGATGGTGGTGTAGTTTAAGGTCATACAGGACCTTTGATGATTATGTAGTTTAACTTCTTTTCGGACATAAGGGACTTTTATACTGTTTAGCATCATGTAGTTAGGACGTCACAGTTTAACGTCTTTTTGGATGTAAGGGACTTGCAAATAGTTTAGGGTCATATGAATGGACCGTTGATGATGCAGTTTAAGGTCATACAAGACCTAGTTGCATTTTAAGGTCATACTGGACCATTTAGGGAACTTTTTCATAGTTTAACGTTGTGTGGGACGAAAGTAAAAATAGTTTAAGGTCATATGTATGGACCGTTGCTGTATAGTTTAATGTCATATAGCAAGGACGACAAAAAGTACTTTGCAGTTTATACAAAATAATTCTTCAAAAATCTGGCATTGGTTGGAGTAGTGATGAGTTCTCCATCCATTGAGATTAATGAATAAGCTCCATTGGAGTAGACCCTATGTATTGAATAAGGTCCTTCCCATTTTGGCTCAAGCTTGGGAGGTTTCTTTCCTGGTATCATTGGAGTTCTGAGAACTAATACCAATTCTCCCTGAGTGAATGAACGAAGATGAACTTTTTTGTTAAAAGCTCGTGCTATTCGATTCTGATAGACTTCCAAGTGGTGAAAAGTGCACAATGTTTTCTCATCTAACTGTTCCAATTCATTCAATCGCTTTTGAGATTGTTCATCTGTAGATGATTGATCACAAATGACAACTCTGAGCGAGGGTAGTTGAACTTCAATGGGCAAGACGGCTTCCGTTCCATATACCAATGAATATGGAGTTGACCGAGTTGCAGTGCGGGTGGTAGTCCGATAAGCCCATAAAGCATGAAAGAGTTTATCAAGCCATGAACTCTTATCTTTATCCACAATATTTTGCAGTATATTTGAAAGAGTCTTGTTAAAGGCTTCTATCTGGCCATTGGCCACTGCATGATACCGAGATGAATGGTTGGATTTGATGTTGTATTCTTGATACAACTTCTTCACCTCGGATGAACAGAAATTGGTGCCATTTTCCATCAATATGGTATGAGGAACACCAAATCTGGTAATGATGTTAGACTTTATGAAGCTAACAACGCATTTAGAACTGACTTCCTTGAGAGGTATTGCCTCTGCCCATTTGGAAAAGAAGTCAGTAGCAGTAAGAATGTACTTAAAATGCTTGGCTGTAGCTGAAGGGTAAGGTCCCACCCCATCCATTCCCCATGTGGAAAATGGCCATGAGTATTTATCTATATGAAGCAACTCTGGAGGTTGATGAATGAAGTTGGCATGTACTTGGCATGAATGACACTTCTTTGTGAAATCGACACAATCTCGTATCATTGAAGGCCAAAAGTATCCAAGCCTTCGAATCTGATCAGACAGTCTATGTCCAGACTGGTGGGCACCACAGACTTCTGCATGCACTTCTTTCATGACAGCCATTGTCTCTTCACCATCAATGCATCTGAAGAGAACTCCATAAAAACCACGTTTGTAGAGAATTTTCTCTAGGTGATCTGGGCTATCATAAAGAGTAAAACTAACCACACGTCGCCAGATTTGTTCTTTCTCAGCTCTATTAGGTGGAAGTGTTCCATTTTGAAGGTATTTCCTGATAGGTGACATCCATCCTGTAGTATGACCATACGGTTCAGGAATGGGACAAATTTCATTAATTTCCTCTGTTCTGATTCGAACATAAGGTGAAATTGCACGACGGTGGGCAATACTAATGGTTGTATCGTCCTGATTTGGATCTTCCAGAGATGTGGCTATATTATCCAATGCATCAGCTTGAGCATTTTGTGATCTTGGGACATAAGAAAATGTCGGTTACAAAGGGAATTATGCCATTAACTCTCTGACGTAATCATACAAAGGGATTAGTTCTTCTTTTCTGACGGCATAATCCCCATTGACTTGTTTGATTACCAGGTCTGAATCACCTTTCACCTTTAAGTGATTAACTTGTGCTTGAAGTGATAATTCCAAACCTACGATGAGAGCTTGGTATTCTGCTTCATTATTGGTACCACCTTCCCATAATAAGAAGGAATAAGGTAACACTTCCTTTTCTGGAGAAATGAGCACAATTCCTAAGTCAACTTTGTTGAATTTATGATTTTCCATTTTCCTCCCTGTTGGACTTCTGGAAGCACCATCAAAATAAATTTCCCATGCCTGAGGACTTTCCTGAATAGAGAATACTTCCTCATCAGGGAGTTCAATATCTGAAGATGTGTCTTCTACTGAAGGGTGTTCAGCTAGAAAATCAGCCAGAGCTTGGCCCTTTATCACATTTTGAGACACATACTGAATGTCGAATTGCTGCAAAATAACTTCCCATCTTGCCAGACGTCCTGTAAGCATTGGACAACTTAGGATAAATTTGAGTGGGTTATTGCGAGATACCAATTGGACCTCGTGATGTTTTAGGTAGTGTCTCAACTTCTGAACTGCAAAGATTAATGCCAGGTAGCACTTCTCAATACTTGAATATCGGGTTTCTGCTTCAAGCATGGTTCGACTGAGATAGTAGAGACTGTTTTCATTCCCAGCATCATTCTTTTGAGCAAGAAAGGCACCCAATGATCACTCTAGAGTTGTCACATAGAGGATAAGTGGTCTTCCTTCAACAGGTGGCATGAGTACCAGTGGACTCAAGAGGTATTTCTTGAGAATACCAAATGATTCTTGACATTCTTCACTCCACTAGTAAGTGACTCCCTTCTTCATCAATTTGGTGAAGGGTAAACTTTTGCCTGCTAAATTGGCAATGAAACACCGAATATAGGCTAAGTGTCCTTGAAGTCCTCTTAATTATTTCAAATTTTGAGGAGGTGACATACCAAGGATTGACTTGGTATTCTGAGGATCGAATTCAATACCACTATGGCGTACAATAAAGCCGAGAAATTTTCCTGAGGTTACCCCAAAAGCACATTTTATGGGGTTCATCTTCAAATTATGTTGTTGAAGCTTGCAGAATATGACTTCCAAATCAGCCAAGTGATTAGAACGTTGTTTGGATTTAACTACCAAATCATCTACATAGCATTCAACAAACTTCCCTAAGAAGGGTTTGAAGATACGATGCATGGCACGCTGATAAGTTGCACCTGCCTTATTTAAGCCGAAGGGCATTACCCAGTAGCAAAACACACCCTGAGGGGCTCTGAAGGCTGTAGATTCCTTGTCTTCTGGGGCCATTCGGATCTGATTATATCCGGAATATCCATCCATGAAGGAAAGTGCTTCATAGCCAACTGTTGCATCAATTAGAAGTTCTGTAATCGGAACTGGGAAATCATCCTTAGGACAATGCCGATTAAGATCTCTGAAATCGATGCAAACTCTAATTTTTCCATTCTTTTTCTTTACTGGGAAAATATTATCCAACCATTTGGGATATTGAACTTCTATGATGAAGTTATCTTTGATAATCTTATCCACTTCAGCTTCAATTTTGGAAGCATAAGTTGGGTGTGTTCTTCTCGCGGCTTGCTTAAATCCTCGATGTTCTTCAGGTAAACCCAAATGATGAGTAGCAACATCAGGATCAAGCCCAGGAATTTCGGTATAGTTCCAGGAAAATATATCTCTATTTTTCTTTAGAAAAGAAATATACATCTCTTGCTCTTCAAGAGTCATGTCTGCACTAATTAAAGTGGGGCGTGGATCTTCTTTTGTACCCAGATGTATTTCTCTGAGTTCATCCACAGTGGTAAAGATACCCTCTTCAAATGCTGGAGGAGCATCTCTGAGATCTTCCTCTTCTTCTTCATCATGTGTTATTTCTTCCGTTTCTACTTGCATAGTAGATGATAAAGTAGAATTCTCATGATCTGAAGAGATGTCAAAATTTGCATATCTTGAAGAAGAAGCTTACATTTCCGACCTGATTGATGATGAAGGGTCTTATTTGGGTAATAAAGAGGAGACTATGGATTGAGAATCGACATCATTGTTCACCTCCGATGTTGATATAACTTCTTCTGGCCTAATTGGAGAAGCATAGACTTGTTGGATTTCAGCAGATGAAATGAAGACGTCACCATTTGTGCTTTCATCACTGCTTGGTAGATTACCAATTTCTTCTATGTTGTCTGGATCGATTGCCGTAATTGACATTATGGATATTTCCATAAGAGTATTTTTATTTGGGTCTATCTTGTCAATTTTACTAATAGGCAACACATAATCTGTACTCACATGTGTAAATGGATTTACTGGAATTTTTTTCAAACCATATGAAGCATTAACTTTGGTAATCTCCTTTGTTATGGATTTCTCCCTTTGCTTCATGTGATAGAATTCCACCTCAATGTATTGAGACTCACATGTCTTGAATGGGGCCTTATCACCATACAATGTCCCAACTTGACCATCGAAACAATATTTGAGACATTGATGGTATGATGAAGGGATAACCGCATGTTGATATAGCCAGGGTCTTCTAAGAAAGATGTGGAAGGCCGAGTCTTGATCAACAACCATGAAATCTAAATTAGATACAAGATCTCAAAACTGAGTTCTGAGTGTAACTTCACCCAGTGGTTCTTGTTCATTTTTATCATATCCCTGTAGCATCATGGTGGAAGGAGATAAATCAGATTCCGTGAGGCCCAATCGACGAAGTGTACGAATGGGCATGAGGTTGACTCCTGAACCATTGTCAATGAAAGTTCTTCGAACATCCACACCATTGACCTTTACAGACAAGTACAATGGTCTAATATGTCCATGCACAACATCATCTTCATCAGTAAAGGATATTATTGCATGGAATTCTACAGGATTATTCTCTATGTGATAGACTTCAGCTGCAGCAATTTCAGTTTCAAACTCCTGAGGACTTGACAAAGCCTCGATGAGTGCTTCCTGAAGATCTTTTGACAGATTCAGAGCATCCATAATTGATAACTTGGATGGTACTTGGGCCAAGTGTTTCAATATATCATACTTTTGATCCAGAGGTCTACGTTTACCAATAGGAATATGTGGTTTAGCAGGTACCTTGGAAGCAGATGCTTTGGAAGTTTATGCATCTTGTATTGGGATAGGAGTTGGCAATATTCCTGGTTTTGGAAGATTAGACCGATTAGATCCATTTACTTGTTTAGAGGAAGAAGATGGAACCTTCAACCGGTCTTCCAAAATAACTGTTCCAGGACTGAATTTGCTATTGGTAGAAGAACATGCTTGTTCTTACTGAGCTCGCTGAAGGGCTCTACCACGAGTTTCTGCTGCGTACACAGTTCTAGCCGGGATAGAATTGGAATAGTGGATTCTGAAAGATCCATGTCTTCCCCTGTATCCTGAGCCCCTGGAACTTCCTCTGATTCCTCTGTTTGATACATGGAATTCAGGCTCATTGAAATCGAAACTTCGACTGGCATATGGATCTGTTAATTTAATCATATTAACAGAACCAAAGATTAACTATTCGTCTGATGAAGACTCTGCCTGATTATCCTATTTAGGCTGTGCCGTTTGGTGGGGCAGTGCCTGTGGCTTTGAAGTAGATGGAATGAAGTCCACCAAAGTCAAAGACAACTTAGGCTTTGACACATACTCATCTCTTTCTGACTCTTTTTCTTTCTTTGATTCATGCCGTTTCTTTGAGGACTTTCCCTCTGACGAAGAGGGGTTTTCCGCAACATTCATGGAAGAAGAAACAATTGGTTTCCTTAATTGTGTTCGCAAAATAGCATGAGTTCGATTGATTGTCTTTCTGACCATCCAATCATCATACTTCTGTGAATTTTTGCTTTTGACTTCTTTCCATTCACCTTTCTCCTCTGTAAATGTAGCAGTGACACATGCTACCTGGGCTGAGGAGCCTTTCAATGTGACTTGTCCCGAGTCGACCATCTTTTGCAGGAGGTCTTTGAAGACAAAACACTCCTGGATGGGATGCCCCAACATTTTATGAAAAGGGAAATAATTAGGACGGTCTTCATATCCTTTCTTGTTTGACCTCTTGGGTATTGGAAATTGAACCAAATTGTTTTCCAGAGTTGAAATGAAATAACCAGGAACTTGTTCATTTCGGAAAGAGTATGTTTTGCTCTTCAGATACTCAAATTGTTTTCGTCTTTGATATTTTTGATCATCTGGACGAAAAGGCCTTTGTTGTTGGCACTTAGAAGGTGGAGCCCTTCGAGAAGATGAAGGTTTTGAGGTAGAAATAGGTACAGGTGCTTGTTTAAGCATAACTGTAGCAGTTTGTTCTTTACCCATTATCCTTCCTAGAGCTGATGGAATTACACAAGATTTATCCTTAGCCTGTATAAGGGAATCTTCAATCTGTTGAGCGATTTAATTAAGGTCTCAAAACCCTCATGTGTATTTCACAGGGATTAACAGTGTGCGTAATTCGTCACACAGATTTTCCACACAGATTGGCAACAATTCTTCTTGAGGGAGTGCTAAACTCAAGGAATATGTTAATCCCTTCCATCGAGCAATGAAATCAGAGACCCTTTCATTCTCCCTTTGCTTACAGTTTGTAAGATCGAAAACTGTTGTCTTTGGAAAAGTTGAGCTGAACTGAAGGAGGAATTTTTGGAAAAGATCCTCCCATTCAGTAATTGACCGGGATTGCAAGCTTGTATACCGAACAAAAGCTGGTCCTTGAAAGGTTCGCACGAAGCATCTGAGTTTCACTACTTCTTGCTGCTCTAGAGTTCCCTTCATAGGATCGCAACAAGACACGTAATGCATCAAATGTTGTTCAGGATCGCCTGATCCATTGAAAATAGGGAATACAGGGTTCCCAAAACTGGATGGAGGAGAAATTGAATCTACCCATTCAGGGTAAACTTTCTTTTCTGGTTTAACTTGCGCACACTTCCCTTCCATAGTTTCTAACCGAGCTGTTAATGACTCAATAATCGTTATTAACTTTTGAGAAACATCTGGTTGAACTTGGACTTGGGTAGGTGAAATGACTGGAGCTTGGAAAGATGTGGCGATTGGTGCTACAACTGATGGTAGCACTGCCAACTATTGTTGCACTTGACCCATATGATTAGACCTGTGAGGGTGTACTAATAGAGTAGGATATTCTTGATCCATCTCAGTAGCTGCAACAAATTTCTTTGGCTGACTGACTCCAGCATGCTTAAGAAGAAGATTACTCTGAAGTAGTTCTGCATTCAACCTTCTTAATTACTTCATTTCTTCCTCCTGTTGTGAAAACCTCTGCTCTAGTGAGAGCGATTAACCTTCTCCAGAGGAAGGATATGTAACCTGGTTGTTTCCCTTCCCTTTGTTGGATCCTTTTCGGAGAGGGGGAAGTGGGTTACTCAAAGGATTACTTAAGTTCTGAGTAATCCTTTGACTTCGTGTATGCACACCTTCTTCATTTGTGTCGGTGCGTACATATTCTTGAGCAGGAACCTCTTCATCTGAGTCCCCCTGAGTGAGCCTCATCTGGTGGATCAGTAACAACGACATTGATGACATTGATTGATTCATAACTCATCGCATCCCTTCTATATGCATTTCTGTGATATTGTCTTCTTCCATGTCTTTGATGAGACATTGCCTTTTGTTGATTCGATCCCTCAGGAACTTCTTGAAGAACCGTAATTTGGATGGAATCTCCTGATAATTTGGCTCTTCATTCCTCTTGAGGTTTCTTCCCCAATCGAGAAAAGACCGACTTTCTCTAAGGAGGGGATTGATGATTTGAAAAAGTCCCCAGTCCAGTGGACTGGATCTGTTCCTGCTATTCTCACTCAACTCCCCGAATCCTTTTTGTTGATTCCGAGGGTTGGTTTAAAAGAGTCCCCAGTCTGGCAAGCTGGGGTGGTTCTTGACATGCTATGTCTGAGACTTTCTTGAAAGTCCTCATGATCTTGCGAACCTTAGTTCGGAAATTATCTGGATGCATTAACCTGTATCCGCTTTTATCACCCGGTTCAAAAGACCGTTGGATGATTTTCGACACTTCTGTCACTTGGTGACGTGCTTGCTCCAAACGAGAGGCCTATTCAATATTCTCGTTTACTTGATGCAAGAGTAATTCGACAACTTGTTCTCTATATTCTTGATTTTGAGAGGAACTAGTTGAAGCCTGTTCTTGGGCAAGCTTTTGATTACAAACAAATCCCATTGACTATGGCCGGCCATGGGAAATAACATTGCATGAGACCATTTTCAGCGGGCTTTTCTGACTGGAGAGCACCGTGAAATGCATTGCTCCATGAACACCCCATCCTCTGACATGAATACCAGATGGGGGTATTGACAATTAACTGACACAATCTTCTTAATGAGCTAAAGCATGAACGTTGAAGGGTTCTATGCTGCTTTTCAGCCTTCGGATATCGAGAGACTGATAGAGAGGACAAATCAATCTGACATTGTAACCCTTCTATTATCTTAAGATGATTTTAATATTCATCATAAGATAATACTTTCTTTTTCAACTGACAAAGATTTTTCCATATGCTGAGACGAATATCATGAATTTCATCTTCCATCAACATTTCTGGAATATTATACTGAGAGTCAGCCAGAGGCCAAAACATGACTGGAACTTCACCTTTCTCCAGTTGTTTTCTCATGTTCAACATTTCCTCTTTATCATTTGATGAAGATTCTTCTACCTGATTTGACCAGAGTTGGTGTTTCCTTGTTGCTTCATTGGATTCAACATGATTGGTAGAGAAATCATTGATCAAACTAGAAGATGCATGACTTAGGGGTGGTTTGGAGAATGACCTACACCCTGGGCTATCTTCTGATTGAGAAAGTATTTCACCTGCTAGCGATGAAGCTTCAGACATGACTGGTTTCACATTTTCAAGTGCCTCAAGATAAGAGGGCTTTCTTGGAACTACATTGTCCACTAGAGCATTTTCTGGGCAATGTGCATCACTACTACGGAGAGGACTTTTGCAGCGAAATTCATCATCATGGGGAGGACCACCATAATGGGTTACAACAAAAGATGAGATCTCTTGCTCCTTGGTCTTCTGACCACATAGAGGGTTCCTGTGGCTCTCATCTGAAGATGAAACTTTGAGATCGACCGAATTGTCATGAAGCAAGCCTTCATGAGGAAGTGTCTGTTGAAGACCTTCAGAATTAATGTTCCCACTATTGGGAAATGAGGGAGTAGAATCTTGAATTTCAACAGATAATTGTCTAAGGGCTTCAAGAACTCCAGCATCGATCAAGTCCTTGTTACAGATTATCTCTTGATCTTCTAACTGTGATGGACAAGTATTTTTCTTAGACACCTTCTTACTCACCTTGGAAACCACTTGTTGAAGAAAGTGGTTACTCTAAGAAGGTGTATATGCCTGATCAGGAAAGATGGCCAGGTTAGGCTAACGATCTCTACTCAAATCAGGTGTATGTGCCTGACTTGGTCGTCCGTATGATATGGGGGAGTATGCCTCACAACCCTCTTGGACAGGAACAGATGTGTGTGTCTGTTCCAGAGTGAATTTTTGATGTGTCACTCCACTGGTAGGGATAGATTTATGTGTCTTTCCCTGAGATTCCGCTGAAGTTGTTATAATATCCTGGAAGGCATCCAGAATATGAGCAGGGATTTGCTTCTGCTATTTCACCATTGATAGAATATGCTTGGTGACTTCAGCTGTCAGAACAGGAATATACGTCCATTCTGGGCTTGGAGAAGGTGTATGTGCCTGCTCGTGTCCTCCTTTTCCTGTCAGTGAATCCTGACAGTACTCAAGTATGGGGGAAGAGAGTTGAGTCTGCCTCCTATTTGTTGTCGAGGCTTTCCGACTAACTTCTCCGAATGCTACCAAGCGAGACTGTTGGTAGGATTGATTAATACTAGCAGGTGTATGTGCCTGCTGATTGTACTTCGCCAAACATGGTTGACGGGATCCATCATATGTAGTCAGACGAGCCTGCTGACTAGCTGATGATGTATAAACAGGTGTATGTTCCTGCCTATAGTACTCCACCGGAATTGCCTGGCGGGATTGGCGTGATGCTGCCAGACGAGTTTGTTGGACATCGGAATTAAAACGGGCAGGTGTATGTGCCTGCTCATTGCTTTCCACCAAGTTAGGTTGGCAGAATTCTCCAGAGATGGAAGAGATGAGAACCTGCTCACTGTTGACCAGATTCCACCTCTGGTGGTTCGTCTTGCTTTCTCGGGTTCGAGGAAACTGATCCGAACACCTGGAGTCGGTACCCTCATCATGTTGAGGGCGCACTACCGCACGAGTCTGGCGGTGATTGTTGGCGGGAGCCCTCAGGAAGGACTCCTGTATGTTTGAATTAAGGTCCTAAGGGACCTGCTCATTCACCTACCCAGAATAAGGGAGAGAATGGTGATTGCGTTCCAGGGATAACGACCCGAAATGGTTGAAGACGGTAGTCAGCACCACCTGCTTCTTGATCACTGGTCGTCGTTGTCCGGACGACCGATGTGAGTTATTTACTTGGAGGGCTTGTCGGGCAGCCTCCAGAGTTGGTATGGTACCGTATTGAAGGTACTCCTTAACCAGTGCATTTGATACCCAACATTAAAGACTCTGAGTAGGTGATATCGTCCTTAGAGCAGACGACAATCCAGCAGGAGTAGCAGCAGTGGCATTTACAGCAGCAGTATTCACAGGTGTGAACTTGAGAGTAGCCATTCTAGAAATGTAGAAGATCTTGGAAAAGAGTGCCTGTTTGATATAACAGACGTAATCAAGATAAATTCAGCCACTATATCTTTTGGATGAGCACATATGTCAATGATTGTTTTTGTTGGCCCTCTCATTGAGTTTTAAATAGGGGATTAACAAATGGGTAAAACATTATTTTAACTTGGTTAAGGATTCACGTCGGGTTCACCATTTTTGTTTCCCTCAGAATCCGGGGATGACCGCCTTGATGGGAGGTTCAAACATTCCGATCGGTTTCTAACGGGTTTGTTCATAGAATCGGAAACATCCAATGATTCCACATCCATTCGGACCTACTTTCCAAAGGTAGGTACTCATTAGTTTGTGGACTGATGAGGCTTAGGAATTTTCATTGGTCGAGATGATGGGAGGTCGGACTCATCACACCTTTTTGAGGGGAATTATTGTCTACTCTGGGACTCTCTTTATAGATTTAAGTTATGTTCGTGAATCCTTATTACATTACCAAGTATAAAATGAACTTTCCTTCAGATCTGACAATCAATGATTAAATATGTAGGAAATTTAGAGAATCTTTTGTATGTATTCGAGGTTCTTCATCGATGGAGAATCATCTGTATTTATTAGATATTCTTGGTCAATGGTACCCTTCGACACATTTATATAGAATTCTCTTGGTCATTATGATGACCATGCTGGTTTTAAAGCCACTCAGTGGGGCACTTGAAGTTTATTGTCATTCAGAAGGACATGGATTATTTTAGAGTTGGGATCGAACCTGTAGACGGGCTACCTACGTATCCTTTGTTTAGAAAAGGAATTAGAACCCACGTAGTTCGAGTAAGGGAGTATGATGTTTATGATTGATGGCTCAAAGAAGGATGTCACAATTACTTTTACACTCTAAGATCACATGAGTCATGCTCGGTGTGAGAAACAAGAGGTATTGGTAAAAATTAGACAATTGTGCCATGAAAGATGAAATCATAAGAAATAATGTGGGGCTTATGTATGTATGACTGCCCAGATAAATTAAGGTTAGGATTTACTTTAGGGAAGAAATCTAGGAACAGGGTCCATAAAGGTATATGTTCTTAATGGAGATTTTGAATACTCTAACTTGGGGCTTACTCTTGAAAAAGAGGCCCAAATTAGGAGAAGACTTATGATTGGGCTTTACTCCTGAAAAGGAATCCCAGATCAAAGGTAAATTAGGACTGGTTAAGAGAAATTAAGACTGGGGCTTACTCCTGAGGAGGATACCCAAATTAGGGGACTGGGGATTACTCCTGAAGAGGATTCCCATATTTGAGACTTTAAGATTTGGGGCTTACTCCTAATGAGGATTCCCAAGTTTAAGAATTATGACTGGGACTTACTCCTGAAAAGGAGGATACCCAAATTAGAGGACTTGGGGCTTACTCCTAAAGAGGATTCCCAAATTAGAGGACTTATGACTAGGGATTATTCCTGAAAAGGAGACCCAGGTTAAGGATTCTATCATCTTAAAGAATGAGGTCGAATGAATGAAATCTCAATCTTCAGTGACATAAAGATGTGTAAATCACTAGGTCTTGAGAGATATTCAACAGAATTCCTTTTAGATAAGGAAGTCAAATCAAGAAATCATGCCATAAATGGCCTTGAAGAGTGTCTTGAAGACTGAATATTGAATAGGAAATGTGGAATGGCTTAAGAGGGGTGAAATGGGAAAGAAGGGCACCCAAAAAGGCAGGGGTGTGCAAGTCCTGGCAGGCACGCAGGTACTGCGTGGGCGCACAGGTATGCCTGCGCGACACATGGTGTACTTGCACGACGGTTAACAAGCAGGGTAATACTTGAGCAACACTTGATTAAATCCTTTAGAATCCTCTTGAGTTTCTTCCAAAAAAGGAACGCGCAAGTTCTATTGAAGGAGTAAGGCGGCGCGTAAGTGTGGCCTTTTTCCCTTAAGGGATGGCCACTCAGGCACGCAAGTGTTGATGAGTTTCAACACTTAGGCCTTCCTCCCCCTCTTTAGATCTTCCATTCTAGGTAAGAAATTACCTTATAAGTGTTTTAGAAGCTTTGAGAAGAGACTAGGGCGCCGGGAGCTCAAATATGAGTGTCTGGAAAAAATCCTCCTCGAATGGGGGGCCCACAGGGTCTATTTATAGGTAGAAGAAGACCCCGGGCGATTACCACTTAGGTCGCTCAAGCCACTTGCGCGACCACTAGGCTTCGCGCAAGTGGACTTGCACGACAGTGATATAACTCGCACGGAACATGTGCTTTTGATCCCTTGTTCATGCTTTTGTCGATTTTTGATATTTTCTTCAAAGGATGGATCAATTTGAGCTCAGATATTCCCCTTTTCTGATTTTTAGATTCTGTGACGAAAGGAGCGTCAACACCTAGGTACCAACTTTCCCTACTTTCAGATTTAATGGTGACCCAACCTTGGAAACACCTAAAGAAACACACTATAATCTAACATGAACTCGAGAGGTCTACGATTCCAATTTATATATGACTTCTGCCTACTCTGAGATGTTTCCATATGCTTTTGAATCAACCGAACCTTCTTCGACGTCTCCTTCAGAAGACTCAATCCAAATAGTTTAGACTTACTAGCTTCTAACCAACACAATATATATCTACGCGGACTCCCATAGAGTGCCTCAAAAAGAACCATCTAATTTGTATCTTGAAAAATATTATTGCAAGAAAACTCAACAAGCGACAAGTGATTTTCCCACAAACCACTGAAATCCAGAATATAGACTCTCAACATGTCCTCCAATACCGAAATTGTATACTCCAACAGCTTATCTATCTGTGGGTGATAAGCCATACTCAAAATCACTTGAGTACCAAGCACCTTATATAGTCCCTTCCAGAAGCAATATGTGAAATGTAGATCATGATCCAAAACTAAAGTTCTTGACACACCATGCAGTCACACTATCTATCAAACATATAACTCACCAAACTGATCAACTATATAAGTTTCATGGATTGGAAAGAAATGATACAATTTATTCAACTAATCCACAAAGACCCAGATTGCACCACTATTTAGAGGTGTCCTTGGAAGAACCACTACGAAGTCCATCATTACATAATTCCACTTACATTCTAGAATGGGAAATGATTGTAACAACTGTAACACCCCGACCCCAGCTACCCAGAGTCGGTGCATTACTTCGTAACATTGTCATGATCACAAAAGATCAAGTCTCGAAAGACCAATTAGTTTAGTAGCCTTGGAAACACTAGATACATTCATAAGTCTTACATTAAATCATAAAGTAAAACAAAACTACAACATCTTCTCTTCATATCCCCTTATATTATCCCTGCAGGTCATTCATATTATACTTCTTCACATCCTGAAAAATATTAAAACATTGAAAGGGGTGAGCTTAGATGCTCAGTAAGGATAACAATATTGCGGAAGCTTTCATAAATAAACATTAACATTTAAGGCAATGTATAACTAAAACAAAAGCCTTTTAAACATGAACTTCAACATAATATGGAAAAAGTAAAATGAGATAATGCCATTTACTTATTCACATGGATATTCTACTGGTCGAATAATCACATGCAATATCAATAACCACTTTCATAATGAGGGAATATATAATGCCAGAAATTCTGAAACATTTTGTCAAGGCCTCGGCCAAGACGTCTAAAATGATTAAGGACTCGGCCAAAACCATAAATCAAATTGGGAAAGGGCCTCGGCCAATTCCATGTCTAGTTGTCTCATGAGACCTACCGATGCATCGAGGAGCTATAGAGGGCTCCACCCGTCACTTATTAAGTCCAATACATTCCTCATATGAATAGGTTTAAACATATCATAAAACATAACATAATCGTATCACATAAAACATGCATAAAGGAAACATAACATTTCCACATTTCAATCACAAGATATCAATACAACACATTGATATAATAAAAACGCTTTCAAAACCATTTTCAATACCAAAATAAAAGAAAGTTAAAACTTTGTATTTATTTTTCATTAAAAAAACGTGATGGCTTGTAGAGGAAGCTGAAACTCAAATAATGGTCACGGCGGCGGAGAAGTCATTGTCGCCGCATATGTAAGGAAAGAAAAACATTCCCTTTTTTTCGTTTAGTAAAATGCTTCGTATAAAAAAGATTCCTTTTGAATAAACGTAAATGTCAAAGGGGTTTATACACCGTATAAAAGAAAGTTGTGTATAAAACCAAATATTCCTCAATGAAAGGAGATTGAGACGAAGTCCTTAAAAAGATCGTTTTTAAAATAAAATAGATCTATTATGTGTATTCACTATAGGTACACATAAAGAAAGTAAAAATACAAAATAGGACATAATAATATCATGACATAATTTGAAAGTAGGAGATTAACCCAAAGAATAGAAATTGGGTTAAGAAGTTCCCTTACCTCGTGTCTGACTTGACTCAACCGTTCTTTAACCTCCTGAATAATAAACTAGAGTTAATATCTACAATTTTCAATTTCATTATCCTTTTATATCACTTATTACAATTTTATTAACATTATGTAATTATTTAAGTTAATAACGGTCGTTTTGTCGATTTTTGGTACTTGAGTCAACAATAAACTTCTTATAATTACAAGTTGTTTATGTGGTAGAATATCCATTATCTACAGAATTATATTCATGATTTAGATGTCATATATATCATATATATCCAGTATATACATTCATTTATAATATTACGTAACATTTAGAGGTAAGAAATGAAATGCACCGTTCATGGAGACGGTAAGCCGTACGTACGCATGAACGCTACTTTCATTTCTATTTCGTATTTAATGGAATGAAATCATAATTATATAATGGTATAATATAGTTCCAGTATAATATAGTGTATAATACCATTTACTCCATCCTTTATACATCCCACATATGGTATTAACGATTCAAATCACTTTGAGGGGGCGGTAGTCCGCACTTCCTAAAATGAAATTATCGCGTTTACCCATAATGGAAATCACAAGTTATGCCATAAATGAGAAATACATAAGCATAAGTAAAACATAAAAATATTATATATCATATATAAATATAGTGGCATCTTAATGGCCACCTTTGAAGGTGTTATATGAGTGTTGAACAATCATCATTTCGTGAGGCATAAATTCGCCATCCACAGAAACCGTATGTTCTTTAACCATTAGATGTAGGTGTGTGTAAGTGTAGCTCGAATCCTTCTTATAACAACATACTAGTATATTGAGGATACTGGTTTTGTTACAAAGGAAATGAATAAAAAGAGTTTAGGGGGTTGGAGAAGAAAAATAAAACAAAACAACATTAAAGAAGACATTACCTCAAAATCGGGTAACTCTTTTTGATTTGATCCAAAGGATTCCTTGGGAAGAGTTCTGCCCAAAGTGAGGCTTCTAGGAGTAAGAGGGGGAAGTTGGGAGAGTATTTGGGCAGAGGTTGGCCAAGCCAAATGGCTTTAATGTGTGAATGAGGTGGTAGATGCGGGGGCCTTTTATAAGAGGAGAGGAGGGGCACTCTTGGAATGTAAGGAAATTTTACATTATTATACAATTCTTTTCGGATTCTAAAGGTACCAAACTTATATAATTCTAGGCTAAGGTGATAAGGGTTCGAAATATACCAATCCAATAGTCTTTGGACAAGTGTAAGCCTTGGATTGTACATTATCTTTTCATTTTATTAAAATCGTTAAATAATGAGGTCATCGCTGCATCATAATGATGTCATAAATAATTTAATTTATTTAATGTCTAAAAATTATAAAACAAATACTATGATGTAGGAAATTGTTTTAGATTTACAATGACTATTTATAGTCAAAAATATGACTTGTATTACCCCATGTAAAAATTGTTTTAGTAAAACATTTCATGTTTGTGTCATTTTTTTACTTTAACATTAAATAAATATATATTAATGTCATTTTCCATCCAAAGTGGCTTCATGGGGTCCCCAAGTTGACCCATGGGTTGTCTTGGTCGTCCATGAATCATCCAATAGGAGTAGGACAAGTGTCAAGCTCATCTCATATTATTGAAACATTATTTTTACCTTAAACTACACTAATTACCTCTAATCGCGATTAAGAACTTAAAAGTTACTATTCACCAGAAATTATTTTAATCTCATTGAACCACATTTTACTTCTTAATGACAACCATGTATGTCGGATTTTTGAAAATCAAATCACAGAGGTGGTAATATTTCATTTAAACAAAAAATCAGTTATTTAACTACCACTTAGTGGTTTCACTATTCATCAAAAATTGAAGTTTTTCAGAACAATGCCAAAATTTCACCCTAAGCTATAATTGATATTCCAAATTAAAAAATGATGTCTATTTTACAAAATTACAAACATATAAGTTGCATTAATTAATTTTATCATTAATTCCCGCTGTCACAACAAATAGCGTGTTTTTAAGAAACAATTTATATCAAAAGATTGACAATTGTTCATGCCCAATTTCAATGTTAAGTTAATTCTAATGACCACAATTGGATAAAATGGTAAAAATATATTCTAATTATACTCTAAAACCACTCAATAGTATAATTTATCACTATAAATTATTTTTATTAAAAAAGTTGTTTTGAAGTATTTTTCACTATTCATAAAAAATGGAAGTTCTCAGAAAAATACCAAAAATTCAACATAGGCTAATTTCGATATTCCGAATCCAAAAATGAAGTCTATTTTAAAATATAAAATTTCTATAATTTTAAAAAGTGGTTATTACTATTCATAACGACTACTTTGATTAGTCGCGGTGTTTTAGAACTCGAAGTTGCATACAATGCAAGCTATTGCATTATTGAATGAGAAACGTATCATGGAAGCTCGGGGTGTTACATTCTCCCCTCCTTCAATAAATTGCGTCCTCGCAAATTGAAAATTTTTTTCTTTGAAAATAAAAGGTTGAAAAGAGAAAATACCTTTGTGGAAAACCCACATCGGAAATAAGATTAATAAAATTTAGCCTTAATAAGAGGGAAAGGGAAATGAAAAAGTCACCACCCAATTATGATCTCGATTAGGAGAACATTGGTGGCAATTAGAGACATATAATTGGAGGAAAAACGTAAATATTCGTAGGGAGTGATTGAGGTCATCAATCACAATCAACTGTCAAATAGAGGGCCTCAAATCCTTCAATCTATGTTGATTTAAAATATCATCAGTTCAAAAAGACATAAGGTATTAGGATAACACATTTTTTTGTTTTAATATCCCTTTACTAAAGTTTAAGAATTAATTTATTCATTGAATAACAGATAGGTATATATATATTTATGCCTGACAATTAGAGTTTCAACCTTCAACTCACCTTTCACTCAAAAAGATAATAGAACCCAAAAATATTATACTTATCCTAATTGTATAAGGTTCCAAATGTTAACACATACCATTTAGATTAGTAAAATTATTTTGTAATAACCAGGGACTTCCTGTAGGCTAGTGGTAGGAAATAAAGGCCTGTCGCACTATGGTTGTGGGTTCGATTCCTGCAGATTTGTCCGGCGCGACGGGTTATGCCCCACCCTGCAGGTTGTCCTTTTCCTAAAACTATAGTATTATAATATTCCAAAAATAATCTTCAGAAATGTTTTTACCTTAAACAATACTATCCAAAGATCAACTTAATCCATCCCAACCTTTATAGTTATCCAAAATACCTCTGTCCAAACTTTCTCTAAAAGGTCTCTTAATTCCAAAATCAATTTATCAGATTCCCCAAACAAAGGAAAGTTTCTCTTATTGTCACATACTTAAAATATGATTACCTTCATCATATTAAAACTTTACTGAAACAACAAGTACTATAGTACAATCCTTATATATATCACATTATTCTAATAACCAGAATATAATCCATGAGTCCAAAAGCACCAATACATTAATTATTCCGCTTCAACTGTAGTCACACCATAAGATTGTCCTTGATCCCTTGGCCTTTTCTGAGGTAAGTTTCCCTGACGCTTAGGACATTCATTTGCATAATGACCCATTTCTCTACAATTGTAGCATTCAACTTTGATTGCCTCTTTCTTTCCCTTGCAATCACGAGCCTGGTGACCCTTTTCTCCACATTTATAACAAACTCCGATTCCTTTTAGGCAAGTACCAGGGTGATTCTTCCCACAATTATCACATAATGGAAAATCCTTCTTTCCCTTTTTCCCTTTATCTGTCTCTTGTTCCACTGTTCTCTTCTTCTCTTGCTTTACTTTGTTGTCATAAGACTTAGAGAATTCCTTTTCTGTCTTGATATCACATGAGACAATATCTTCGTATGTTGAGAAAGATTGTGATACTAAAGCTCGACGGAGAAATGGTTTTAACCCATCAAAGAAACGATCAGTCTTACTTCTTGGGTTACGTATGTAATCTGCAGCATGCCTCGCTAACCTTGTAAAGTTGGCCTCATACTTTGCGACATTCTCATCCTCCTTTTGTCTCAGACTCAAAAATTGTCTTTCCATATCTGCTCGATGGTCACAAGGATAGTATTTTTCTAGGAAAATCTCTTTGAACTCCCTCCATTCCATATTCGATACGTCATCATCTTCCTTTGTGTTTTGAATCAATGACCACCATTGATCAGCATCTCCAGTGAGGTGGTAAACTGCCATGATAACCTTCTCCCTTTCGCTACTCCCCAAGGCGTGGAATATTTTCTCTAAGGTGTTTATCCATTGCTCAGATAATAATGGATTTGTACCCCCATTAAATGTTGGTGGTTGTTGCCTCATGAAGCGGTCTAACATTGATCCTCCACGTTGTGGATCAGGGTGATCCATACGAGTAAGGTTATTATTCATAACCTGAGTGAGTTATCCCAGTATGGTAATAAGTTGATCAGCACCAGTTGTATCACTAGCTCCACCATAATTATCTTGAGCAGGAGGGAAATCCCTACACGGAGTGCGTGCATTGATACGGTTTCCATTCCTTCCACTAGGCGCCATTTCTAAACAATGGCATAAACAAGATTAGTTTATGAATTAAAATACATAATTCCATATTTGTAAAACACTTTACATAAATTGAACTATTTATGGATATAATCCATAATCATAAAAAGAAATGTTTTCTTTGATAAAGTATATACTCATAACCCTTCATAGTGGTTTGTAAAGAAAATGAGAATTATCCAAAGCATATCCCCCGGGAGTGTCGTAACCAAGAGTGCAGCAAGGCCCATTGTCGTGCACCAGTTCCCGTTCGAGTCTAGCTCAAAGCGGTGTTTTCGGGTTTTACCCCTAGGTACATCTGTGCCAGAGCTGCCTCTACCTGCTCGTATCTAGATAGGGATGTATTTCTCGGAAAACACACAACATCTCTACAATACCAAAATTCTAGGATGTTCTTCTATACTAATCCTCAAAGTCTATCTTTGGGCTATGTGCTCTAATCAGAGTTTATCTAAATCTAGCTTCCAAGGTTAGTAATAAACTGCCTCTAATACCAACTGTAACACCCCGACCCCAGCTACCCAGAGTCGGTGCATTACTTCGTAACATTGGCATGATCACAAAAGATCAAGTCTCGAAAGACCGATTAGTTTAGTAGCCTTGGAAACACTAGATACATTCATAAGTCTTACATTACATCATAAAGTAAAACAAAACTACAACATCTTCTCTTCATATCCCCTTATATTATCCCTACAGGTCATTGATATTATACTTCTTCACATCCTGAAAAATATTAAAACATTGAAAGGGGTGAGCTCAGATGCTCAGTAAGGATAACAATATTGCAGAAGCTTTCATAAATAAACATTAACATTTAAGGCAATGTTTAACTAAAAAAAAGCCTTTTAAACATGAACTTCAACATAATATGGAAAAAGTAAAATGAGATAATGCCATTTACTTATTCACATGGATATTCTACTAGTCGAATAATCACATGCAATATCAATAATTACTTTCATAATGAGGGAATGTATAATGCCAGATATTCTGAAACATTTTGTCAAGGCCTCGGCCAAGACGTCTAAAATGATTAAGGCCTTGGCCAAAACCATAAATCAAATTGGGAAAGGGCCTCGGACAATTCCACGTCTAGTTGTCTCATGAGACCTACCGATGCATCGAGGATCTATAGCGGGCTCCACCCGTTACTTATTAAGTCCAATACATTCCTCATATGAATGGGTTTAAACATATCATAAAACATAACATAATCGTATCACATAAAACATGCATAAAGGAAACATAACATTTCCATATTTCAATCACAAGATATCAATACAACACATTGATATAATAAAAACGCTTTCAAAACCATTTTCAATACCAAAATAAAAAAAGTTAAAACTTTGTATATATTTTTCATTAAAAAAACGTGATGGCTTGTAGAGGAAGCCGAAACTCAAATAATGGTCACGGCGGTGGAGAAGTCGTTGTCGCCGCATATGTACGGAAAGAAAAAAATTCCCTTTTTGTCGTTTAGTAAAACGCTTTGTATAAAAAATATTCCTTTTGAATAAACGTAAACGTCAAAGGGGTTTATACACCGTATAAAAGAAAGTTGTGTATAAAACCAAATATTCCTCAATGAAAGGAGATTGAGACGAAGTCCTTAAAAAGATCATTTTTAAAATAAAATAGATCTATTATGTGTATTAACTATAGGTACACATAAAGAAAGTAAAAATACAAAATAGGACATAATAATATCATGACATAATTTGAAAGTAGGAGATTAACCCAAAGAATAGAAATTGGGTTAAGAAGTTCCCTTACCTCGTGTCTGACTTGACTCAACCGTTCTTTAACCTCCTGAATAATAAACTAGAGTTAATATCTACCATTTTCAATTTAATTATCCTTTTATATCACTTATTACAATTTTATGAACATTATGTAATTATTTAAGTTAATAACGGCCGTTTTGTCGATTTTTGGTACTTGAGTCAACAATAAACTTCTTATAATTACAAGTTGTTTATGTGGTAGAATATCCATTATCTACAGAATTATATTCATGATTTATATGTCATATATATCATATATATCCAGTATATACATTCATTTATAATATTACGTAACATTTAGAGGTAAGAAATGAAATGCACCGTTCATGGAGACGGTAAGCCGTACGTACGCATGAACGCTACTTTCATTTCTATTTCATATTTAATGGAATGAAATCATAATTAAATAAAGGTATAATATAGTTCCAGTATAATATAGTGTATAATACCATTTACTCCATCCTTTATACATCCCACATATGGTATTAACGATTCAAATCACTTTGAGGGGGCAGTAGTCCGCACTTCCTAAAATGAAATTATCGCGTTTACCCATAATGGAAATCACAAGGTATGCCATAAATGAGAAATACATAAGCATAAGTAAAACATAAACATATTATATATCATATATAAATATAGTGTCATCTTAATGGCCACCTTTGAAGGTGTTATATGAGTGTTGAACAATCATCGTTTCGTGAGGCAGAAATTCTCCATCCACAGAAACCGTATGTTCTTTAACCATTAGATGTAGGTGTGTGTAAGTGTATCTCGAATAATTCTTGTAAAAACATCCTAGTATATTGAGGATACTGGTGTTGTTACAAAAGAAATTAATAAAAAGAGTTTAGGGGGTTGGAGAAGAAAAATAAAACAAAACAACATTAAAGAAGACATTACCTCAAAATCGGGTAACTCTTTTTGATTTGAGCCAAAGGCTTCCTTGGGAAGAGTTCTGCCCAAAGTGAGGCTTCTAGGAGTAATAGGGGGAAGTTGGGAGAGTATTGGGTAGAGTTTGGCCGAGCCAAATGGCTTGAAAGTGTGAATGAGGTGGTAGAGGTGGGGGCCTTTTATAAGAGGAGAGGAGGGGCACTCTTGGAATGTAAGGAAATTTTACATTATTATACAATGCTTTTAGGATTGTAAAGGTCCCAAACTTATATAATTCGAGGATAAGGTGATAAGGGTTTGAAATATACCCATCCAATAGTCTTTGGACAAGTGTAAGCCTTGGATTGTACATTATCTTTTCATTTTATTAAAATCGTTAAATAATGAGGTCATCGCTGCATCATAATGATGTCATAAATAATTTAATTTATTTAATGTCTAAAAATTATAAAAAAAATACTATGATGTAGGAAATCTTTTTATATTTACAATGACTATTTATAGTCAAAAATATGACTTTTATTACCCCATGTAAAAATTGTTTTAGTAAAAAATTTCATGTTTGTGTCATTTTTTTACTTTAACATTAAATAAATATATATTAATGTCATTTTCCAACCAAAGTGGCTTCATGGGGTCACCAAGTTGACCCATGGGTTGTCTTGGTCGGCCATGAATCATACAATAGGAGTAGGACAAGTGTCAAGCTCATCTCATATTATTGAAACATTATTTTTACATTAAACTACACTAATTACCTCTAATCGCGATTAAGAACTTAAAAGTTACTATTCACCAGAAATTATTTTAATCTCATTGAACCACATTTTACTTCTTAATTACAACCATGTATGTCGTATTTTTGAAAATCAAATCACATAGGTGGTAATATTTCATTTAAACGAAAAATCAGTTATTTAACTACCACTTAGTGGTTTCACTATTCATCAAAAATTGAAGTTTTTCAGAACAATGCCAAAATTTCACCCTAAGCTATAATTGATATTCCAAATTCAAAAATGATGTCTATTTTACAAAATTACAAACATATAAGTTGCATTAATTAATTTTATCATTAATTCCCGCTGTCACAACAAATAGCGTGTTTTTAAGAAACAATTTATATCAAAAGATTGACAATTGTTCATGCCCAATTTCAATGTTAAGTTAATTATAATGACCACCATTGGATAAAATGGTAAAAATATATTCTAATTATACTCTAAAACCACTAAATAGTATAATTTATCACTATAAATTATTTTGATTAAAAACGTTGTTTTTAAGTATTTTTCACTATTCATAAAAAATGGAAGTTCTCAGAAAAATACCAAAAATTCAACATAGGCTAATTTCGATATTCCAAATCCAAAAATGAAGTCCATTTTAAAATATAAAATTTCTATAATTTTAAAAAGTGGTTATTACTATTCATAACGGCTACTTTGATTAGTCGCGGTGTTTTAGAACTCGAAGTTGCATACAATGCAAGCTATTGCATTATTGAATGAGAAGCGTATCATGGAAGCTCGGGGTGTTACAACAACCCCCCTAGATTCTGATGCTTGGACTTAACCTATTTAAAGGTAAGGCATTGTGACACAAAACCCACAACCTGTTTCTTCATTCCTGACCACCAATACTGAAAATTTAGATCATTATAAATTTTAGTCAAGATAGGATGCACTTCCCAGTTCGATGCACAGAACTCGAACATCAACTCTTCTCTCACACCTGGTGGTACCATAACACGACCCTGGACATAGACAACTCTATTAGTACTAATAACCCAACTAGAAAGTAACTCCCCACATTTAAGACTTTACTTCATGTAAAAATACTATGGAACCTCTAGATGACTCTCCTTGACCCAAATCAAAAGTGTAGAGTCAATATCTATAGACACAAGGGTCATTTGTTAGTGTACATCTTGCACCTCTAGGTGCATCTCTGCAAAAAAAGCCATCATTTTCCATTCATAATTGGATTCTTGAACCACCTGATTCTAATTCTTCCGAATCAGAGCATCTACAACACTATTCCCTTTCCTTAGTGTGTAAACTAACTCAAAATATAAGGATTGTAGGTAATCAACCCACCTTGTTGCTGAAGGTTCAAATCCCACCAAGAGAAAATGTACTTAAGACTTTTATGATTGGTAAACACCATGAATCATTCCCCAAACAAGTAATGACTCCAAAAATTAAAGGCATAAACCATAAAAGATATATCAAGACCATGGGTAGGGTAATTTATTTCATGATCCCTCAACCGTATTGACCCATAATCTACAACCTGATCATCCTACATCAGCACATCCCCGAGTCCCAGACCGGACACATCAAAGAACAAGGTTTCCTTCTTACCAGGTTCAGGTAGGATCAGAATCGGTGTGGTATTCAACCGCTTCTTCAATTCTTGAAAAGTAATATCACATTCCTATAACCACTCAAACATAACACCCTTCCTAGTTAATCTTGAGAGTGGTTCTTTTAAATGAGGGAAATCCCTATTGAACCTCTGGTAATAACCATACAAACCCAGAAAACTCCGAACATCGGAAACATTCTTAGGATTATTCCAAGACACCATAGCCTACACCTTCTCTGGATCTACTGACACAACTATATGAGAAATGATATGTCCTAAAAAATGTAACTTATCAATCTAGAACTGATATTTTGATAGATTGGCGTAAAGCTTATGCTCTCTTAGTGTACTCAAGATGATGTCAAGATGTTTGGAATGATCATCAAGAGTTCCTGAGTACACCAAGATGTCATCAACAAAGAAAACCATGAACTGATCTAGATAAGGATGAAATATCCAATTCATTAGTACTATGAACATAGCCAATGCACTGGTCATACCGAATGACATCACCAAAAATTCAAATAACCTGTACCTACTCCAGAAAGCTGTCTGCGATACGTCAGAAGGTATCAACCTCAACTGATGGCATCTCAATCTCAAATCGATCTTAGAGAGCACTAAGGAACCCCTTTGTTGTTCAAACATGTCATCAATTCTGGGAAGTGGGTATCAGTTCTTAACCATCATATGATTTAACTTCCTATAATCGACACATAACCTCAACGAACCATCATCCTTCTTAGTAAAAAAACATGGGTGATCCCCATGGAAACGTACTAGTTCAAATGAATCCCTTCTGCTATAACTCTTTCAGTTGAGCCTTAATCTCCTGGATTTATCTTGGAACCACTTGATATGGTGGAATAGAAACTGGTTCTACCCCTAACAATAACTCGATTGTGAACTCCACATCCCTTTCAGGTGGCAGTTCCGAGAAATCCTCAGGAAACACATCCTAAAACTAATCCACCACATGAGGAAATACATTTTTCTACACCTATCCATCATCAAGAATAAATCATTACACTTGGGCTATGAGTTCCCACAACTGTTGACAAATTGGCCCTACTTGGCCTGATCGAACATCCCACTCAAAACAAAGATATATATGTCTCCATCAAGAGACATAAACATTACCCTACGATAGTAACAATAGATATGGGCATGATATAACACTAGCTAGTACATACCCAAGATCAGGTCAAAACCCAACATCTCGAGGAAAAACAGGTTCCATAGAAAATGATAACCACCAACCTTTAAAACACAACCTCTACACCATCTGATATCCTCAACTCGCACTCCCAACAAAGTATCAATTGACATAACCCCATAAACTTGTTCCATGGATAAGCCCAACACAACCATGAACTGTGAAAAGATAAAAGACTGTATGGAACCTATATAAAATAAAGAATTTTCAAGTGTGGAAGCTATAAGAATCATACCTCAAATGGTAGATAGTCCATCCTTTCCACCTATAGGTGTAGAATATACTAAGTAAAGATGGCTTATCTCTTTACCTTAGGATCCAGCCTGAGTACCTTGCACTGCACTTCCTTACTGGTGTGGATGGTATCACCATAGAGTTCCACATTCACTACCCCTACCGGTATGGCCAATGGATCTCTAACTACCTTCCTGATATGGGGTGATCACTCCCCTACTCACACTTGGAATCTACCTCTGACTCCCATCCATGCCCGGATACCAAGGTTTCTTGCAGAACCTCTGTATATGTACCAACCTACCACAGGACCAACACTTAAATGATGGTTAGGTACATTGACCTCGCATGTTCACCGACCTTCCATACTGATAAAAGAATATCTGATCACGACCCTAAAGAATTTTCCCTCTCTTATGACTATTCTATGCACTCTCACCCTGTTGGAAACTTCCAAAATGACGATTCCTTCCCTCAGAGGCTATACCACATATCCTCCCAGTTGGTACCACAAGTCCACCTTCCAAACCTCCCTTCATGTTCCCTTCTGAGATAAGGGATTGTTCCACTACCTCTGCAAACCTCTTCAGATGAAAGATGTTCATCTAGGACATAATATCATGCTTAAGGCCATCCTAGAAGCGTTTTTCCATAGTCAACTCATCTCCATCCATCATTGGGAAGAATCAGCGTAAGTATGTGAAATGACTAGAATAATCCATCACTGACGCAGCCCCCCTGATTCAAACTCATAAAATATTCATCCTTATTCTACCTTAAGGTTTTTGGGTAATAATGTTCCAAAAACTTTTTCTAGAAATACTTCCATGCCATTCCTTCAGCCTGCTCTATTTGAACCATGATATCCCACCAATGCTTGGCCTGACCTCTTAACATGTAGGCCACTAACTTGACTTGCTTCTCAATAGAAGTATACAGATGATCAAGAATAGTCTGGATAGATTATATCCAAAACTTTTCTACCTCTGGACCACCCTCTCCAATAAAGTTCGAAGGGTTCTGTAGTTGAAAACTCCCTAGTCAGCTTGAACATACTCAGCACAACCCACCATGGGTCCTATTCTATAATCTATATAAAATGAGAAAAATTCTCATGGAACTGCTCTTCCTTGTTATATTGAACCATCCGATCCTCTTTCTCCACTATTGGGGGATCATTCTTAGCAACATCCTCCTGTCACCCAACCAGATCACGTCTTCATGGAGGCATTTCTCTATAATTACAAACATGAACTTTTGAACACAAACCATAAATATTTCACAAATATAAAGGAATGATATTCATTATCCACCCACAAACCATTTCACATACACCACCATAATCATACTCGGAACGCTACCACCGACTATCCCTACCAAGGTCATGACTAACATGAGGTAACTAACTCACACAACTACAACTCCTACCTTCCACACTATCTCAAAACTATTATCACATCACAACTTATTCCAATAACACTTTATTTCACATATCAGCGTTTATCAAGTATCATTACTTAATTATATTTTAACATTTTTCTCCCATTTTAACCCATTTTTACTTCTTTATTAGTCATAATTTTCATCATTTTTAAGAAATACAAATTCATTCTACCCTCTATGTCCCACACACTCATCCCATGTGTGTGTGACTACTATGATGCATGCCACTTATATACATAAGTTCCTAGAATTATGCATGAATGCCCAACCTCGTGCCATTACGACCATGAGTAAAATATCATAAAACCATCACATCACACCACATGTGAATCACCCAATTGTGAATTATCATCAAATGTAACAACACACAACAAGAACAAGAATTCCCACCCTGGGTGACTTGGGTTTTCCCTTGTACTTGGGTTAGCTAATCCTAAGCACGAGCTCATTACCAAGGTCTAAAACTATCCTAATATCTTATATACCATCTCCAAACAGTAAGAAATAAAAAATAACTCCTTTAATACAACTTTGTAACATCCTTGATCAGAGTTTCACTAAATCGGTGCCCCGAGAGGGGTCATCACATGACCTCAAGCATGCCTCCCCATATGTCAGAAGTTAAAGACTAGCAGTGAGGGTCTAATAGGTCATATGGGGAGATTATACCCTCTTTACTAGAGTAATAAAAAATAGAACAAAATATAAATAGTGGAAACAATAGGAAACAACTAATAACATGCATAGTTAAACATCTCCCAAACTAGGTACAATCCACAAGAAATAGAAAAAATGTCATGTCATACTGTAATTCCAAGTGAACAAAACCCAAAATAAAGACAAATAGAGGAATCCAAAAAATGATCCTAACTCCAAGTCTAGAACCTCATACATGCATGTATCATGCCCAACTCAACTCCATAGCATAGGTCCATTGCCCTTGTCTTGACCCACAAGTATGAAATATACCCAGGTACCCAAAGGTGGCCTGAGCAGGGTGTGGGTACAACTCACTAGGCCACCACCAACAGTGTCTAAAAATATCCAGTATAATAGATAGTGGATGAAAGTATAAATATAAAAAGTAAATTAAATACAATTTGGGGCCACTAGTTAACAATATCTACTTAGCTAAACTAACCAATGTTCCAATTCATTAAGTCTCTTTAATTACACATTCATCATCAATCACACAAGGTTCACAACATTCATCATTTGAATAAGGGAATATGTAAGTCCCTAACTCACTAGGGATAACATATCACAACGTCCCAATATCCTCACCTCGAAGACCCAGTCTAGATGGAATGAAACCTTTAGGGGAATAGAGCTCCATCCCCTTCCCTAACCCATGCATTGTGAGTAGAGTTAGAGCATTAGTCCAACTCGACCCGTGGGAGGAGCCTCAATCCTTTATCCCACACCTCAAGTCATGTGCACATGCTTACCAATACATTCACCACACACAAACCATATCACAACCAAACAAAACCAATACATAATACAATCATAATCCATAACAATCAACATGGTAAATAATATTATTCCATATCCCATTAACATATTTTCCAGTTACATCACTTAGCCCATTTAGCCCAATTTCCATTCTCAAGCCTAGATCATTAAGAATATTCAAGAATTACCTTATATAAACCCATTAAACATATTAATAAGACTCATAACCCAACCATAATTATCTAATACCTCATTTGGGATTCCATTATCAATATCACATACTCAACAAGAGATCTACATGACCACACATCAACATAGAACCAATTTAGATAAATCTAGGTCATGGAAGTATCAGTTCACCCCATGGGTGGTCCTATAAAGGTCAAGTCATCCTCTATGTGTCATATGGGGACCATGAGGGATTAAATATATCATTTAGACAATCATTATACCAAATATCATCAAGGTATCAAAAGCACAACAAGGGGTAACCATGAAATAACCCCAAGCATGCACAAATCCGAAATGAAACTATGGGATATAAATTTTAGACCACATACCTTGAATCCATTGACGAACTATCCTTCAATCAAATAATTAGATCCCGATTCAACCAACCCTTGAACCCTCAACCTAAATCTCACTGGAAAAAGAGGGTTTTGGAGATTCAGAAGGAGATGGGAGAAATATGCAAACCCTAATCGAGAAGAGAAAGCAAGGAGAAGATTAGACTTACTTGGAGCTTTGATCCGCAACTAAAGGCACTCCAAATGACCTAGGAATCAAGTATAAACACCCTTGTGAGCTCTTGGGGATCTTTGGTTCATCAGTAGGGTTTAGGGGAGAAGAAAACAGGAAAATATTGAGTGAGGATTTAAAATCCAGGAGTTGAAATTTTTTTAAATCTCTCAACTTTACTAGGCTACCCATTTTACCATCATGGTATTCCAAACCATGCACAAAACATTCAAGAGCTACTATCCCAAAATCACATTTTTGCACGATTTCATAGGAATTATACAAGGTTAGCTTAACTATGAAGTAATCTTGTGCAATCCTCTATCCAAGGATGTATGGTTACCTAGGATGCTCTACACAGTTTGCACTAATCGTGCGCAAACCATGCAACATGCCCAGAAATTCCTTTTTCCTCATCTTTAATGCCCTAAACCCCTAAAACACACATGATCCTTCTCATGAACTTTGGGAAACACTTATTTTACTAAAATAAAGTACTTAAACTGAAACATTAACAAAAACATACCTTAAGAAAAACTTGGGATATTACAACTAGTCACCCTAAACACAAACATATTGCGTCTTGGTTTTACCATCCCCTCTATTATTATATTTTATAGATGTGACAACATATAAAAACAACATCACCATCACAGTTATACTACACCTATATGAAACCATACCATAACCACATTATCATTACATCCCATAATCACGTATTAATAAAAATATTTATCACAACCCATGTAAATACACACTATTAATTAAGCCACCCCAGTGAAAATAAAAATTTAACATCAGTTTTTGAAAATTTTAATGTCGGTTTTAGCTGATGTGACCTAAGTGATGTTAAAAATAAGAGTTTGGATATAGATTTTAAAAAATCTAACATCAAAAATTTAAAAATAATGAAAATAAATTGATATTTTAACATTGGTTTTTTAGAAAAACCAATGTTCAAAATGAATTACATATATTTTCATGTCGGTTTATTAGAAAAACTAATGTGGAAATTGCATTTTGACTTCAATTTTTTATAAGAACTAACACATGAATCATTTTTTTTGGATACTTTAAAAGGGTTTTGATGTTATTTTTTATAAAAAAATGATTTCTAAAGGCACTTTACACATTAGATTTCAAGTAAACTGGCATGTAAATAATGATTTTTTGTGATTTTTTAAAAAAAATTAACATCAAAAGTATCTCTGGAAGAAATTTTTGATGTCAGTTTTTAATGAAAATCAGTATCTGAAGATACTTTCAATGTCATTTTCCATAAAATACCTATGTAAAAAGTCCTATTCATTGGATTCAATGATAGTTTTTAAAGAAACTAATATCGAAAGTTGGATTTTTTTAAAAAAAATTTAAATTACCTTGGACAAAAAAATATGACAACCTATAAAAACAACATAATACACTAACTTTTAAATAAAAACCTTATAAAATCAAATAGAATATACCAACTTAAGGAAGAAAAAAATTGTATAAATACTCTTTTAAAGAGACATACCAAAAACATCTAAAACCTATAAAAATAAATAGAACATACTAACTTTAAGCAAAGAACAGTTGTATAATTTCTCATTTTTTAAACTTTAATTAAACGAGTCATACCAGATAATTTAAAATTTAACCAAACATAAAAAATAGATTGCATGCAAGAGACCTATAAAAACAAATGGAATAAACCACCTTTAAGAAAAAAAATTATTTTTTAGTTACTAATTCTTCAAAATTTAAATAAAAGAGACATAACTTATAATTTAAATGTTAATGATACTTAAAAAATAGTTTGCAAAGAAAATTCGAAGATGGGTAAGTTAGTTATTTGTATACGACTCGAACAAATTAGAAATCTATAATAATAATGAATGTTATAAGATTAAGAAATAGAATATTTTGATATAAAACATAAAATTATTAATATAACTAACCTTATAAAATTTATTCACCATCTTAGTTGTGATTATATAAAACATGAATATTAAAACAAAATAACTTCATTCCACCCTTCATTTTTATGAAAAAACTGCATTTATGAAAAATTAACTATAAAATAAAAACCAACACACATATATATAAGAAAAAACATATATTATCAAATATAAAATATATTTACCAATAATTTCATATAGTTGATATTATTTGGATTTTGTATCGATAATTAATCATTGTTAAACCTTTTCTATGACCTGTATTTTCATATATCAATTATCAAAACATGTATAAACAATAATAACTAAGAATAAATAACTTATAAAAAATAATAAAAAATAATTATTTAACAATTTAATACAATATTTACATACTCTTCCTAATTCATTAACTTAAAGAAAATTACAACCTTGTAAAATAAAAAAAATATACCATTTAAAAGTAGAAAAAATCAGTATAAATACTCATTTATTTAACTTTAATTAAAATAGACATACCTGAAACATATGAAAACTGTAAAAAAACAATACAAACTTTAAGAAAAAACAATCTTATAATTAACCATTTTTTAAACTTAAATTAAAATTTAAATACTTGATAATTTAGAATTTAACCAAACTTAAAAAATAGTTTTCAAACAAGAAACCTATAAAAACAAAAAAATATAAAAACTTTAAGGAAAAAATGATCATCTAATTAATAATTTTTTTTAAAATTTAAATAAAAAGGCATAACTTATAATTTAAATGTTAACAAAACTTAAAAAATAGTTTACAACCTTTGAATATAGGTAAGGTATTCATTTTTATATGAATAAACATAATTGAAAATCTATAATAACAAGGAATTTTTTAAAATTTTAAAAAATAAAATTTTGAAATAAAACCTAAAATAATTAATATAACCAACATTATCAAATTCAGTCATTTTCAAAGTTGTGATTATCTCAAACATGAATATTAAAAAAAATAACTATATTCCACCCTTCATTTTTGATAATGAAACTATGGTTATGAAACATTAACTTGAAAATAAAAAACAACACACACAATATAAGACAAAACATATATTATCTAATATAAAATATATTTATGAATAATTTCATGTGGTTGATTTTATTTGGATTCTGTATTGGAAATTGATTTTTGTTAAACCCTTTTAATAACCTGTATTTTCATACATAAATTATCAAAACATATATAAAAAATAATAATTAAGAGGAATAAACTTATAAAAAATAAAACTTACCTGCTTAACAATTTTCTTAAAATATTTATGTACTCAAACTAATAAAATAACTTAAATAAAAGAACAACCCTATAAAATTGAACAATTTATACCAACTAAAAGCATAAAATAATTCCTATAAATACTCATTTACTTAAATTTAATTAAAATAGACATACATGAAACATCTAAAACCTATAAAGACAAATAGAATATACCAACTTTAAGTAAAAAATGATTGTCTAATTACTCATTTTTTTAAATTTAATTAAAAGAGACATAACTAATTATTTAAAGTTTAACCATACTTAAAAAATAGTTTCCAAACAAGAAGCTTCTAAAAACAAACAGAATATACCAAATTTAAGAAATGAATGATTGTCTAATTACTAATTTTTTAAACATTAAACAAAAGATACATAAAATATAATTTAAATATTAACCACATTAAAAAATAGTTTAAAAATAAAATTTGAATATGGGTAAGTTATTCATTTGTATATGTCTCAAAATCATTGAAAATATATAATAACAATGAATTTTATATGATTAAAAAAATATTTTGATATAAAAAATAAATCAAAAGCTACATTTTTAGAAAAACAGAACAAACAAAATCTCAAGTAAGTGAAAGTAAAAAAAGTAGTATAATGTAATTTATTAAAGAAATGGATTCAAAAAATTCATTTAATAAATATGAGTCAATATTACTTGTTTTTTCCTAGATTTTAGTGATTCATTAATTATATTGTGTATTATCTTAGATTTTGTGGTTATGAAATATTTTTTAATGGTTCATAGGGGCTGTTTTGTTGTCCTTGAAGTATTACTTAGAGATCATTTGGTTGACACAACTTTATAATGAATATATTAGGGGGTATCAAATCATCAAGTGAATTTATATGATATCCCTAAAACATTCCTGCTGATTGTTTTCTGATTCATGCTCAAATTTACCCAAGAGATGAAGGCAGAACGGTCCTTGTAGTCTACCTTGGGTTGTCGAATCCTCAGAGACCTAAGAAGTAACCTATAGACACGTACATTCTACAGATTGTTTTTAGCTATGAAGTGACCAACTTGGGTTGATTTTATATGGTTTTAAGTGAAATCGAAGAGACTTAAGTGAATTAAATTAAATGAAAATCGGTTGATCTTAATATTATGTTAGGGGTGGATTGAATGAATTTTACTTCTTTATACAATTTTGGTTTAATTAATTCTTGATGAATCCATTCTTCAAAATAACAATACCTTCATCATTTTCTGGTTTGATGCAAATAAACTCAATTAATAATCCCCTACACACTTAGAGAACCAAATTCATGATGTCTCCAAGGTATATGATCCTTTTAGTAATTGGATTTATCTTCCTCAAACACAGTGAAGATGAAGAGTGGAAATAACTAAAGAATGGAAGTCTTAAATTAGTTAACCAATTAACAAAAATTCGTTCATAAAATAACATTCAATCCAGCCTTTTAATCTTCCTAAGATAAACCCATTAAAGGTTTATCCCTCCATTGATGGTATACTCTCAATGGTGGGCGGAAGATGGCTTACAAGAATTAGATTGAAGAAATTAAAACCACAGAAATAACGAGCACTCCTCCGTGTGTGTGAATGAAATTCACACCTATGTGTGAAATAATTCAGCACAAAAAAGATATATCACTATGATTTGTGATTATAATGTTTTAATGAAAGTAATGGGAAGAATATAAGAGAATGATGTTGATTAAGAACAAAGAAGTACAAAAAGAAAACTTACATGGAAATTGAAATGCGATTACAAACACAAAGTGGAAGCATAACATTACAATTAAACCAAACAACCAAGATCCTAAAATACTCCAACACCATTGCCTTAAATAAGCATTTTTGAGCCCTTGGGTCGAGCCTCCAACAGTCCAAGTCTCCTCAATTAATTGTGTTAGGCCATAGGTGGGTGGAAAGTAAGGGAGAGTTGATTTTTCCACCCTTGACCCGAGGTGGCAGCCATCTTTCCTTCACCAAATAGAAGCTCTTAGAAGACCTTCTAGATGGCCGAATCAGAGTGGGAAATAGGTGAAGAAAATGGATCCTCGGATGTCTTCTAACCTTCTGAAAAATTTGGGCCCATTTGGAGTTTTGGATTCCGAGATATGATCAAATTAGTGGGCTGTTTTTCTGGGCCGCAGAATCTATCCCAGAATTTTATTTCTAACTTGGGCCGCCTAAATGGACACCATGGAGGCCTAATTATCATTGGATCCTGAATAGTTATTTGTTCCTCTACATGGATTATATAATTCAACGAAATATGGGATTTATTGGGCCTTTATGTTGGGACCCATCATCTTATCTGTGGGCTGGTGTCCAATCTGACTTCTCCAGAATTGTTTCCTTTCATCACAAAATATCCCCATCTTCTTCCATGAATTCTCCAATGATCCCTGAATCAAAAATGTTCATATATTTAAGTTTAGATAAAATTTAAAAAATATAAAATTAAAATATGTATAATTAGATTCCTTAAAATCAGATGAATCATTGGGTACTTTAAATGATGTTAAAAAATGTACCACATAATAGTGAATTTTAAGAAGGTAATACAATCATAATGTGAAATGATGTTCAAAGTGTAAAATACACTAAAATGTTGTTTATAAAAAATAAATCACATGAATATTATATATATTAATAATGAATATTAGCCTCATTTAGTGGCTAATCACACCCCCAACTTGAGTTTTGCTAGTCCCGAGCAAAATATATCTCAACAACATGAAATTCAAATTCCATTTTACAAAATTTTTTAATACAAAATGATCACCAGAAACCCTTATACCAAACAATCATGAAAACCATCAAAATATTTTAATACAAGATAGTTTCATAAGCAGATCCCAATCCCAAGCCCATTCCTTTGTTCAAATTCATTTCCATATTTCATCCAATATCAATTAAGTATGAGGATGTGTTGTGCATCACAATAGACATGGGGGTTCATCTTTATTCAAGGGGAAAATTATGGAAGCACTAGGTGGAATCACATTTCAATATTAAGATGAGTATTCAATTTTTTTTGTATTATATATATTTTTTTGTTTTTTTTGCAATTTTTCCATGGTAATTGAAATTGCACTCAAAAGAGTCAACCCCTGTAGCGAGACTTTGCCGATGAATCCTAGGCTCAAAGACCTTAGGGAACCAAGTTAATCCCACATACTCAGAAATCATATCAAGTTAACTCAGTAAAAAAAATTCAAATTACCAAAAATAGAGATAAAATTACTAACTCTGGGCTAGAAAACTATGGATTCATGATCCCCAAGTGCCAAAAGCCATGCATTAGGTCATTTCATTTCTATACGTGCAAATTTATTATTATTTTTTATTTTTTTATTGAATACTCATATTAAAACTAAAATGATCACCAAAAATATGCTATTTATTTGGGGGACCCCATGAACTCAAACTAATACCCCACTATCCAAAGGATGTGCATTGTGATCTTTTTTTTATTTGGATGAAAATATGAACGATGAAATATCACATTGGACAGCCACACTTTCCAAAATCTATTCTCATGAAATTATACAAGGATTAAAATCAGAATCAGGGCATGCTAAATTATTTGATATTCAGTTTCAAAGTGTGCAATGTGTATTACCATGTTCAAAGTAAAATGAATTTTTCCTTCCATTTACACTTTTTTTTTCAAATCATTCATTTTTTTGACACAAAAGCATTTATTATTTTATCTCCCCCCAAACTTAAAATAACACTGTCCCCAGTGTTTAAAAAAAATAAAATTTAGAATGGGGTAGAGGTAGATAATGAAAGTTCAAAAAGGAAATTGAAAATGAAGATTATGGAATGAAGTCACCTAGTGGTTGAAGTTGAAATTCTTGATGCTTTAATTTAATCCTTTGATATCCATGTCACTTGCAGAGTTCCCTAGTAGAAAAAGGAAAAAAAAAAAAAACAAAACAAAACAAAACAAAATAAAACAAAACAATATATATATATATTTATATAATAAGTAAAGTAAAATATAAGTATATATATAAAAATTATAGAATAAGGAAGCACAAAAAGTCATAGGTCAGTGGTAGGCACGCGCCCCTCTCTCCCTTCGGTCCTGGGTTTGAACCCCCATGGCTTCGCCGGTTGTGATGGGGTTTGAACCACGACCCACGATGTGTCCCTTTTTATTATTATTATTATATTATTATATTTTTTTTGAATTTTTATTTTAATCCTACAAACACATTAAAATAAAACAACTGATGATACATTGTCTTCATCTTAAATTTCTGGGTAAGGAATTACTCAAGGATCACACCACATGACACAGATGAATATGGTGCTCCCCTTTCATACCCATCCATACCCATAATAGAAGAATAGGTCAATAGTATATTTTTTATTTTTAAATATCAAAATTATTAATTAATCCTATTTAAAATATAAATTTTATTAAAACAAAAAAAATGATTAGAAACTTGAAAACCATGGGTTGCCTCCCATGCAGTGCTTTTTTTAACGTCGTTAGCCCAACATGGATCCTAAATCTATCAATTTTTTACTGGTTCATAGGTTGGCTCAGTTAACTCAACCTCTATTTCCTGTTTATTGAATGATTCAATGCATGGTTTTAAACTTTGACCATTGACCTTGAAAATGTAACCACTTGTGGGATCTTGAATCTCTACTGCCCCATGGGGGTACACATGATGCACTATGAAAGGACCTGGCCATCTAGACCTTAACTTTTCAGGGTGTAAATGAAGTTTTGAACTATACAAGAGCAGAAGTTTTCCCGGTTCAAAATGTTTGACCTTGATATTCCTAGATTGATATGCTTGAACTCTAGCTTTATTGATCCTTGAATTTTCATAAGCCTCCATCCTTAGTTCCTACAGTTCATTGAGATCAAATTTCCTTTTTGTTCCGGCCAATGAGAGGTCATAATCCATTTTCTTAATTGCCCAAAAGGCCTTATGCTCAATTTCAACAGGTAAATGACATGCTTTTCCATAAACCAACCTATATGGGGACATTCCTAAGATGGCTTTGAATGCTGTACGATATGCCCAAAGAGCATATAAGAGTTTCTCAGACCAATCTTTCCTAGAGGGGTTGACAGTTTTTTCAAGAATTTTCTTAATCTCCCTATTTGCTAACTCATCTTGACCATTTTTTTGAGGATGGTATACAGTGGAAACTTTATGACAAATACCATACTTAGACATGAGTGAAGAGAATGGGCGATTACAGAAATGGGTTCCTTCATCACTGATTATAGCCCTAGGAATTCCAAATCGAGAAAATATGTGCTATTTCAGAAATCGGATCACAACATGATGGTCATTAGACTTAGTGGGAATGGATTCAACCCATTTTGAGACATAATCAACAGCTAAAAGGATATAGAGGTATCCCCTAGAGTTTGGGAAGGGTCCCATAAAATCAATTCCCCAACAATCAAAGATTTCAACGACCAGAATGAGAGTGATGGTCATTTAATTACTTTTGTTAATGGATCCTAATTTTTGACATTGAGGAAAACTTTGGCAGAGTTGGTAGGAATCCTTAGTGAGGTTAGGCCAGTAGAAACCACTTTGGAGGACCTTTGAAGTGGTTTTCTTTGTGGAAAAGTGGCCTCCACATGCCTCCGCATGACATAATCTTAGAATGGACTCTTGCTTAGACTCAGGAACACATCTCCTAATGATTTGATCAGGACAGAACTTGAATAGGTAAGGATCATAAAACACATAGTGTTTGAAATCAGAAATAAACTTCCTTCGATTTTGTGTCCCTAGGAATTTTGGAACGACTCCTGTAACTAAGAAATTGGCTATGTCAGCATACCAAGGGCAGTCACTCACAGAGTATAGGTGTTCATCAGGAAATGAATCAGACACAGAAAGGTGATTTGAGTTGTCTTTGAATTCCATCATAGAGAGGTGATCAACTACAACATTTTCAACTCCCTTTTTATCCTTGATTGTGAGGTCAAATTCTTGTAAGAGAAGGACCCACCTAATCAGTCTATCCTTAGCATATTGTTTTTGGAAGAGGTATTTTAGTGCAGAATGGTCACTGAACATAGTGATAGGGGATCCTAAGAGGTAGGACCTAAACTTCTCTAAGGCAAACACAATATCAAGTAACTCCTTTTCAGTGGTGGTGTAGTTGATTTGGGAATCATTTAAGGATTTTCTTGAATAAGTAATGACATAAGAATTTTTATCACAATGTTGTCCTAACACAGCTCCTACAGAAAAGTCACTGGCCTCACACATAAGTTTGAAAGGAAGGTTCCAATTTGGAGATTTCATGATGGGGGGAGAGGTGGGAGAGGATTTGAGGGTTGAGAATAAACCCTCACAACTTTCCGTCCAAACAAATGGATCATCTTTTACTAGAAGAGCACAAAGGGTATGGGAGATTGAAATAAATTCCTTGACGAATCTTTTATAGAAACCAACATGTCCTAAGAAAGATCTCATTTCCTTGATAGTTTTGGGTGATGGAAGGTGACGAATGATGTCAACCTTGGATTTATCAACTTCAATCTTCCTACCTGAGACCAGATGGCCTAGAACTAGTCCCTCTTTAACCATGAAATGGAATTTTTCCCAGTTTAGGACCAGATTTTTTTCTTCACATCTTGACAAGACTCTCTCTACATTCCGTAGACATCCTTCAAAAGTATCCCCAAACACAGAGAAGTCATCCATGAATACCTTTAGAAAATCCCCTACCATGTCTGAGAAGATTCCCATCATGCACCGCTGGAAGGTTACAGGAGAATTTCATAAACCAAAGGGCATGCGTTTGAAGGAAAAGGTACTGAATGGACATGTGAATTTAGTCTTCCCTTGATCCTCTAGGGAGACCTCAATTTGATTGTACCCCGACTACCCATCTAAGAAATAGTAGAAGGCATGACCTGTCACTCTCTCAAGGACTTGGTCAATGAATGTTAAGAGGAAATGGTCCTTATTGGTGAATGAGTTTAGCTTCCTATAGTCAATGCAGACTGTCCATCCACTACTCACCCTTGTTGGAAGAATCTCTCCATCCTCATTGGTTATGACTATGATTCCAGCATTTTTTGGAACCACTTGGATTGGGATCACCCATTCACTCTTAGCTATGGGATATATGATACCAGCTTTTAACAATTTCAGAAGTTCTTTCCTTACTACCTCCATGAGATTAGTATTGAGTCGCTGTTGAGGTTGATGACATGGCTTTGAACCAGATTATAGAACAATCCTATGAGTCCCGATAAGTGGGATAATCCCAGGAATATCAGACAGGGTCCAACCAATGGATTTATTATGTTTCCTAAGTACATATAGAATTATCCTCTCATGATTGGATTCAAGAGAAGAAGAAATGACAATAGGTTGTGTTTGATTGTCCCATAGGAAAGCGTACTTGAGTGCAGCAGGAAGTTACTTCAATTCAAGATTAGGTTGGTTCAGAATTTTAGCAGAATATTGGGACATTGAATCAAGTTCAATTTCTTTTTTTAGAGTTTCAGATAGGATTGATTCCCCACATGTATAAGTTTCAGCTACTAGGTTGGCTTGATCAGATTTAGGGAAGGAAATTTTATTGGTCTCCATGAAATTGGTTTCCTGAAAGGTTTCACTGATTGTTGGACCTAATACTTCATCATAAGAGCAATTTGAAAATGATTCAAGCCAAGGAGATAAATTTCCTTCATGTGAACAAAATAAATAAATCTCATCCTGACTTAAACATTCAGCAAATATTCCTTGATGTTCTATGGATTCATTATCAATGCTTCCTATCATGTTTACTTCATGAATGTCCTCATCATCCCCTATTTTTGAGCCTGCATTATAGATGTTCAAGTCTAGACTCATGTTCCCAAAGGTGATGGTCATGTTCCCATTTCGGACTCGGATAACAGAGTTGATTGTTTCAAGAAAAGGACGGACAAGGATGATTAGGGTTTGTTCCTTATTTCCTAAGTTTGGATGGTTGTCAAGGAAAATGAATTCAGAAGGGTAGATGAAGTTTTCAACCTTTACCGGAACGTCCTTTAAAATCCCCTTTAGAACCCTAATTCTATGATCAGAAAGTTGAAGTGTGACAGATGTTGGTTGGAGTTCTTTTAGGCCTAACTGGTAGTACACGGCATAGGGGATGAGATTGAAACTAGCACCTAGATCACACAAGTCCTTGACAACTTTTCTTTCTCCTAGTTCAACATTGATTTAAGGGCAACCTGGGTCTTTCAACTTAGAAGGAATGGTCCCTTGAATGGTGGTAATCACATTAGCAGCCAAAAGGACTTGTTTTTTATGTGAATTTTTTTTAAAAGTGCACAAGTCCTTAAGGTACTTTGAGTAGGAAGGTATGGTTTGGATGGCATCGAGAAGGTAAATGTTCAACTTGACTTTTGAGAAGATTTCCCTAAATGTTTCACTCAGTTCAGGCATGGGTTTCCCCCTCATGCATTGAGGAAATGGTGCAGGTTGTGGGGTTGTTTGTTCAAGAGTTGTTTCTTTCACATTTTTATCAGTTTCCTTAGTTTGATCTTGTGGTTCATTTGAATTTTCATCCAAGTTTGAATCTTCAGATGGGTTTTAAATTAGTTGTTCAGGTTTCTCAATTGATTTCCCACTTCTTAAAATAGTCACAGGCTTTAGTTGTTCATGAGTTGTTTGATCACAACTTGACTCTCCCCTTGAAGTTGAGGATGACACCGCCTGAGTAGTCATGGGTACCTTTCCAGTTTTGATGGTTTGAAGTTCTTGTTTTAGGGAAGAGACTTCTGAGTTCATCCTCTCCATTTGTTTGCACATTTATTCTCATAGGCTTTGTGGAACAGTTTGGGTTGGTGCTTGAGAAGACTGGTTTATCCTAGGGGGATATTTTGGAGGTGGGATGGTTTGTTGAAAATGGACTGGTGGCTGTTGGTATTGGATAGGTTGGGTTTGGAACTGGTTATGGGATTGGTAGTTTTGATGGGGGTAAGTATTTTTTCCCTGTTGTTGGCTAGGTTGTTGGTTATCTTTCCAGCGGAAGCCTGGGTGATCATTATACCTTGGGTTGAAGTTGTTTTGGTATTGAGGCTTTTGAAAGTTCAAGGCATTTACTTCCGCTGGGGGTCCTCCTAAAAGAAAATCATTGATGGATAGAATGGTTGGGTAGTTGTCTGTCTTATGTTCATGTTTTTCACAAATTGTGCAAACATGGTCAACGGTTTGGATTTCATGGACTTTCCTCAGGTCTATCTCTTCAACCTTCCTAGAAAGTGCTACGAGTTTAGCCCTAAGGCTTTACTCTTATCTAAGTGTATAAATTCCAGTAGTTCTTTGTGGCTTTTCAGAATAAGGTGAATTTTCCCATGATTGGTTTTGTTCAGAAAGGATTTCTAGATACTCGTAAGCATCATTTGGGGCTTTGTTTTTAAAGGTTCCATTACACATCATGTCAATGAATTGTTTGTTCCCCGAACCCAACCCTTCATAGAAAATTATCACTTGTTCAGGTATAGAAAAACCATGGTGTGGAACCATGTTTAGAGTGTCTTTGAACCTCTCCCATGTTTCATAGAATGACTCTCCCTCTTTTTCAAAAAAGTTTTGGATACTCTTTTTAAGTGTAATTGTTTTGTGGTGGGGAAAGTATTTTTTATAGAATTCTCTTTGTAGTTGGTACCAAGAGTTTATGGATGATGGTCTCAAAATTTTTAGCCAATTTTTAGCTTGATCCTTTAATGAAAAAGGAAATAGCCTCATCTTAGCTGATTCTAGTTGATGTGGGGGACACATGGTTTCTACAATGTCATTGAATTCCTTAATGTGAAGGTAGGGCATCTCGGACTCCATTCCATGGAATGTGGGAAGGTGGTTTAGGACATGAGGTTTAAATATGTAGTTTTCATCTCCTAGGGAATTGTGTCTAATGCATGAGGGGTATTGGTCCAGGAAGGTGTGAGGTAGTCATTCATGGTTTGATCCATTGCATTCCCCAAGTTTGGGGCTGCCTCATTTGGGTTTCCATTTTGGTTCCCACCCGGGTTTATGAGTTGGTTTCTTTGAAGACCTTCCATTGAAATAGGCTCAATTTTTGACTCTGGAGTATTAGGAATATTAGGATCTAATGGAAAGAGTTCCCTTGGTGTACTTTACTCCCCAACCCCAGGACTATCCACCCTAACTAGACGGTTTGATTGATCTCGGGTGTAGGCGGACATGCGCCAAAAGAAAAAAAACGAGAAAGGGACAAGATAAGAGAATTTGGATGAGAAAAGAAGAAATGGGGGAGAATATAATGGGTGTTTATATGACTTACTTGGGTCCCCGTCAACGGCACCAAAATTTTATTCACGCTCAAATTTACCCAAGAGATGAAGGTAGAACGGTCCTTGTAGTCTAGCTTGGGTTGTCGAATCCTCAGAGACCTAAGAAGTAACCTATAGACACGTACATTCTATGGATTGTTTTTGGCTATGAAGTGGCCAACTTGAGTTGATTTTATATGGATTTAAGTGAACTATAAGAGACTTAAGTGAATTCAATTAAATGAAAATGGGTTTATCTTAAGATTATTCTAGGGGTGGATTGAATGAATTTTACTTCTTTAGACAATTTTGGTTTAATTAATTCTTGATGAATCCATTCTTCAAAATAACACTACCTTAATCATTTTCTGGTTTGATGAAACTAAAATCAATTAACAATCCCCTACACACATAGAGAACCAAATTCATTATGTATCCAAGGTATATGGTACTTTTAGTAATTGGATTTATCTTCCTGAAACACAGTGAAGATGAAGAGTGGAAATAACTAAAGAATGGAAGTCTTAAATTAGTTAACCAATTAACAAAAATTAGTTCATAAAATAAAATTCAATCCATCCTTTGCATCTTTCTAATATAAACCCATTAAAGGTTTATCCCTCCATTTATGGTATACTCTCAATGGTGGGCGGAAGATGGCTTACAAGAATTAGATTGAAGAAATTAAAACCGCGGAAATAACGAGCACTCCTTCATGTGTGTGAATGAAATTCACACCTATGTGTGAACTAATTCAGCACAAAAAAGAGATATCACTGTGCTTTGTGATTATAATGTTTTAATGAAAGAAATGGGAATAATAGAAGATAATGATGTTGATTAAGAACAAAGAATTCCAAAAAGGAAACTTACATGGAAATTGAAATGGGAATACAAACACAAAGTGGCAGCATAACATTAAAATTAAACCAAACACCCAAGATCCTCAAATCCTCCAACACCACTGCCTTAAATAGGAATTTTTGAGCCCTTGTGTCGAGCCTCCAACAGTCCAAGTCTCCTCAATTAATTTTGGTAGTCCATAGGTGGGTGGAAATTAAGGGAGAGTTGATTTTTCCACCATTGACCCGAGGTGACATCCAGATTTCCTTCACCGAATAGAAGCGCTTGTAATACCCTCTTTATGGACGAATCAGAGTGGGCCATATAATAAGACAATGTATCCTTGGATGTCTCCTAACTTCCTGTAAACTCTTGGCCCATTTTGAGTTTTGGATTCCGAGATATGATCAAATAAGTGGGCTGTTTTTCTGGGCCGTAGAATCTGGCCTAGAATTTTATCTCTAAATTGGGCCGCCTAAATGTACACCATGGACGTAGAATTATCATTGTATCCTGAAGAGTTATTTGTTCCTATACATGTCTTCTAGAATACCTATAAATTTGGGATTCATTGGGCCTATATGTTGGGGCCCACAGTCTTATCAGTGGGATGGTGTCCAATTTAACTTCTCCATAATTGTTTCCTTTCATCACAAAATATCCCCATCTTCTTCCATGAATTCTCCAATGATCCCTGAATCAAACATGTTCATATATTTAAGTTTAGATCAAATTCACAAAATATAAAATTAAAATATGTATAATTATATTCATTAAAATAAGATGAATCATTGGGTACTTTAAATGATGTTAAAAAATGTACCACATAATAGTGCATTTTAAGAAGGTATTACAATCATAATGTGAAATGATGTTCAAAGTGTAAAATGAACTAAAATGGTGTTTATGAATAATAAATCACATGAATATTATATATATTAACAATGAATATTATCCTCATCTAGTGGATAATCATTTACCAAAATGAATGATAAAGATAACAGTTTAGTTTCAAAATTATTAATGGAGGATTTTTAAATATATTTTTGATATATCTAGTAAATTTATTTTCAAGGAGTTTTTACATAAAGTATGTAATAATATTGTTTTATGTTTCCCTTATTTAAAAACTTATTGCTTATGTTTATATGGAAATTTACTTAAGGAAAATATTTTCAATCAAAATTGATAATTAGTATAAAGTAAGGAATGATTGGAATGTTTTCTAGTTTGTTTATATTGATAGCCTTACACTATATTATATGTCTAACATTAAATTTAATATTGGTAGAGATATGTTTTTCTAAGTTTAATTTGTTTAATTTGGTTGTTATGTCTAGATTTTTATATAAATTTAAGTATTCATGCTACATTTATTTTATTTTATTGTTACATGACTTAAAATTTTTTCAGGTTTCATTGAGTCATTGATTTTATCTCACTTATATGAGTGCATGGTTTGGATACTCATGTCCTTTTTCATTCATGTTGTATCTTTCTAAATTAAAGCCTTGTGTATTGTGGAGATTATTTTATAAATCCACAACCCTTATTAAATAGATAACAACCCTATAAAAATAAAAAAATAAACCAAATTAAAGAATAAATTGATTGTCCAAATATTCATTTTTTAACATTAATTAAAAGAGACATACCTGATAATTTAAATCACAATCATACTTACAAACTGTTGGAAATAAACAGTGAAGATGGGTAAGTTAATTATTTATATACGACATGAAATCATTTAAAATCAATAATAACAATGAATGTTATAAGATTAAAAGACAAAATATTTTGATATAAAACATAAAATAATTAATATAACCAACCTTATTAAATTAAATCATTGACCTAGTTGTGATTATCTCATACATGATTCTTAAAACTTAATAACCACATTCCACCTTTCCTTTTTGATGATGAAACCATGGTTATAAAACATTTACTTGAAAATAAAAACCAATATATATATATAACAAAAATGAAATATTATCTAATATAAAATATATTTACCATTACTTCCATGTATTGGATTTTATTTGGTTTCATTATCGATAAGTGACCTTTGTTAAACTTTTTCTATAACATGAATTTTCATATATATCAAGAAATAAAACATGTATAAATAATAAAAATTAAAAATAAGAAAATTATAAAAAAGCAATAAAACTTACCTATCTAACAAGTTGATAATTTTTTTACAAAAGAAAAACCAATATAATGTGAATTCATTTGGGAATAATATACCTAAAATCTAAATACCTATACAATATAAAAAGTTCATAGTTAATGATGTTATAATAAATTATAATTTATAATTATCATAGTGTTCTTTCCCATTAAGGAATGAAAAAACCAGCACCCAATATTTGTATTTGATAATCTCTCACACATATATGTAACTCTAACAGAATTATTCACATATTTCATAACTGTTGAAGTGTATTCTAGATCTATAAAATTATAAACACCAGTGGTCTCATTCTCAATAAGAATCATGAGTAGATACCAAATTAAATAAGTAATATAGTAAGTCACATGAAATCATATTTATTTAATGAATAAAAACTAAAACATAAATTTACTTATATGAAAAACAACTGCAAAACGGGAATTCTGAGCTTAACAAAATTAACTAGATCTATGATATTTTTTAATATTATCAACGGATAGTATCTTCTATATATATTACATGTCATAAAAAACTCATAAATATTATCCAAGGAACAAGAAACCAGGGATAATATTTTTATCCCATCAGAACTATTTGATGTTATTGGTTCCTGAACCTTTTGTTTCTTTTATTTTAATTATTTTTATTTTAGATATTCCTATATAAATTAAATATTAGAAAAAATTATAAGAAAATTCCAATCAAATGTAAATAATATTTTAAAAAATTCATACCTGATATATCAGATGAAGAAGAAGGTTTGTCAAACAAAGTAAGAAAATGATTAATATAATCTCCAACTCTAGTAACCTCCTCAGTAGGTAATGATAATAGACTAGTTGGATCAATAATACCATGGATTGATATTATTACCCGACCCAAATACATAGGCTGGTGATGTACATAATAACCAAAAATATATACGACTTTATATGATACAATATGTGTATGGGGATCTCTATCATAAAACTCATAGTATAAGGTCGGATCCAAACAAGGTGGTGGGAGATCTGAGTAGGCAGGCTTGGCAGGATGTATAGGCTGTACAAGCTATGTAAGATGTACATGATATAATTATCTCATCAATCATTTAAACATAGGCTATATATATGATTGAATTTGATAACTCATGGATTGTTTTCAGTTGATAACTCATGGACTGTTTTAGGTCTTTCAACTCAGATTTTAAGGAATCTATTTTTAGGTCTCTTGATTTTTTACTTTTATGAAAAAAAATATTCCTAATACTAACACCTGCCTCACATCCTCTTACAGAGTCAGAGTGTTATGACTTTCCTAAAGTAGTAGTTAGGATGTCCATCCTACTCTCAGGGATAAAATCCCCCATGCCACTTTCTTCTGAATGTCATCCTAAAATGAAAAATGAAAATGTTATATTAGTGTTTTTAATTTTGAAAATAAAAAAATTCATGGAAAATAAAATCTAATTTCTTAAAATTATGTTAGCTAATTCCTTATATTTCTCTATAAGATACATTTCATTTTTTTCCTTCTCACTCTTTTCCATTTTTTATGGATAATGGGGGGAGATGGAGGACTGAACTGGACCTATTTTAAACCACTACTAGATTGATATCTTAATATATCAAACTTTTCTAGAATCATTTTTCCTCCAATAAATGATACCCTCCACATGATAAAGTATGAGGGTATACATTCTAAAAATGGATATCTTGATGAAATATCCAAGTCATTTGTTACATAAAAATTAACTAATAAGAAATCCAGTAAATATCATACTATAAATGTTTCATCATATTGGATGGTGGAAAATTTATTCCATGTATTGGCCTGGGTTTTCATTCTCTAACTTCCAAAAAACATAAATTTTTTGTCAATTTTTTTAAAATACCTATATCAAATCACTATTAATAATAGAAATATTTTCTAAATTTTTTTCATTTCTTCAAAATTAAATATCATCTATAATTGAATAAATTAAAAATTAGTCATTTAAAATATTTAATATTTGAAAAATGATATAAAAATAAATCAGTTGATCTATTTTACCATTATGGAACCCCACATCCTATCTTTCTCCATCTCATCAACTAACTTCAAATCAGGATATAAAATGCTAATCGTGCAATGAATACGCACAACAATATTACAAGTAAACTTCATTTCATTTGGTCTAATTAGGTTATTATTATCATCAAAATTAATATTTATTATCCGTTCTCTATGAGCAAGTGACAGATTTGGTAAACATGTAATCCAACATCAACCAACTCTATAAATCAATCTCTCTATAGAAGAAAGAGAAAAATCCTCTATAAGAAGCACATCAACAGGCCTGTTGTTATTTTTTGTAAATTAAACATTTGATTTCATTAAATAATTATATTACAAAATATTTAATAATATGAAAAAAAACATATATACCATGGTAAATGTTACTCTGCTTCCGTGTTTGTCATTGAAATAAACAAATGTAATGAAATTATGTATACTTTCATATTATTAGAAAATTGAATATTTATAAACAATGATTACAAAAATATGTAAGTAAAAAAATAATTCCACACATGTGTAAGTTTTTAAAAAATTATGTCATGATTATTCACCAAAAAATATAAATGTTAAACAATTAAATATAAACATTAATTCTAAAATGATAGAAACATTTATAAATTTAAATATCATAGTTAAAAAAGGTGTTTTTATATCCATGAATTTTTCTAAAACATAATGATGTACGTCAGGTTTTTAATTAAAAAATATTTAACCATAATTTTTGAATATTAAATTTAATAAAAAAATTAAATAAAAAACAAATATATATAATTAAACATCCAATAATTAAAAAAATAGAGTTTTTACACATGTAAATTTTAATAAAATAAAATAAAAATAAATGTTTACATAAATAATTAGGATATTAATTTTGTGTTTTCATATATCCCTTCATTATGATCATTTCATAAAACATATACTGTTTGAATTATAGTCATTTTTATCATTTAGAAATCATGTAATAGATGAATAAGCCTCATATAAATTCATAACATCATCATCATCCTCACACTAAATGAATTATCTTCCCTTGTAAAATGATGGACAATTGATCATTTGATGGATCAATGAAAAAATATTTTCTTTTCATTTGTTTCCATGATAAATGTTTCCTCTTTGAAACTGAATATTTTTAAATCAACTAGTGTTAACCCATAATCATTATGTTTCACACCAATATTACTATCAACCCAGTTATACTTCAAAATAGTGAATTGAAATTTAGTATAATAATTTTCCCATATATCCTCAAGAAATCCAAAATATTTTGTTAATGTAGAAATTGGGTTTTAATATTTAGCACTCGAAAAATAAAGTGCTTCAGTGATGAAGATTACCCCACTTTTTTAAACATTACTCTTTTCATCCCAATTTTTCGTGTAAAATGTGTACCATTAATATCAAAACTAGATCATGTGATAACATTAAGGGAACTTCCCCCTACCAACCATTTCAATGTTTTTGATGCATATATATCTATGATGACTTTCTATTTAAACCATGAAAAAAATGTATTTTTATGCGCAATCATCAACCAATTTTCATTTATTTTCAAAATCATACCTTTAATTCAACAACATGTGATGATATATATGGTTGAACCCCATATGTGTTGTTCAAAATTTATAAATGTGCACACATCACTTCATCACATGGAATGAAATTTAGATTTAATCCATTAATCCCTCAAACTTCACTATCATATATCATATATCAAGATATAGGGAGACCAATATGCTATACTTCATGAAAATAATTAGTACATAACTCAATCAAATCTTCCGATACATATTTTTAAACAATACAGGCCTTTGGTAGATGATGAATTTTAACATATCCCTTAAAAAGTTTCTTATATATATTTCAAAAGGATAATTCCAATGTAAATGAATATACCCATATATTATTATCTCATACACTAGATGAATCACCAAATAAACCATTATATTAAAAAGGTAGGAAATACATTTCTAGTTAAGAAATTATAAGAGCAATTTAACTCCCTAACCAATATAAAAAATTTGGATCAATAAATTTTTACCAATGAATTTGAAAAAATTATATAACCTAATGATAGTCTTTTTGACAGATGTTAGAAGTATACCATATAGTGTGATTGGTAGAAGTTTTTGCATCAATACATGAAATTCATGAGATTTCATACCCATTAATTTACAATACTTCAATAGAACCAAACTATTCACATTTTAATAATATCCACTAGGTACTTTAATACCATGCAGACATTGAAAAAAATTCATCTTCTCACTCTTGCTTAATGTGTGACAAGCCAGAGGTAAATATGTTATATTTCCTTTCATAGCGGGGGCTAACTCCAAACGTGTTCCCATGGATATCAAGCCCAATATGGGATGGAATACATCTTTTTTTCATTCCTATTATATCTAAAAATGTTGCGACCAAACTATCACATATATTTTTCTGTACATGAATAACATCAATGTTATGTTTTATCTGTAAAAATATATAATAAGGTAGTTCATAAATGATAAACTATTTCTTTCATATGTTTATTTTATGACTAGAACTTCCTTTCTTTATAAATACGAAATAAATATTTTTCACCCTATTATAACATTATTCAACTTAAAATGGTTATGGGGGAATATTATATTCCTTTAAACCATTAGATTTTTTTTCAATCTATGATAAGGATGATCAATTCATAAAAATATTTAATGTACCATGTACACTGTCTTTCTTCCATTCTTTAATTGATAATACGGAGAATCTTTTTTAAAAATTGGACATGATTTAAATCCCATAACACTATATCTAGATAAGTTTTTATGTGTAGGAAAATAATTTATAGTGAACATTACCATATCACAAAAATGAAAATACTCTTTCTTGTATACATAACCAACTATAACAACTATCTCCCATAGAAGTTTCAAATCATTAATCTATGGTGAAAGGTACACATTAATATTATTTCCTAGATATTTTGGTTTATAAATCCTCAAGATCATCATAACATATTTTTTATTCATATACATATCTATGAGGATAAGTTATAAACCACCAAAAATTAGTCTATGAAATATGTTGGACATTGAGTCTCTAATATGGATTCATTCAATATGTGAAAAGTCTCATTATAAGATTTATAAATTAACTTCTAAAATTAGGATTTTGTTATTAAATATCTTCCATCATAGTGAATCAGTAGGGTGATGTAAGTTACCATCATAGATGTGCTCATCTGTATTCCATCATAACCTTTTTGTATCAATTGAATTTGCAAATAGACAAATCAAAAGAGAAATTATTGTAAGGTACAAAATTTCTTTAGAAGGAGGTTTAATCCTAGTACTTGAGAATAAATAAATTTGAATTATTTGAATTATTATAAGGAATTATTAGAAGGTACCAAATTTCTTTAGTAGGAGGTTTGATTCCAGTACCTGAGAATGAGTCAGAATTGAAATTTTCATCCATATTATAGTGTTTTTACAACATTTAAGACATTTTGATAAAAATTCATATTAATTTATTTACAACACAAAATAATTAGGGAAATAATGTATGTTTTTATACCCCAATACCATTAGGTATACTATTTTATTTACCTAATAATTGGAATATGGAAGCTTGTTTACTTATGAAAAATCTCCTTTAAAAGTTCAAGCAACTCAAAGAAAATTTTATCACTCCACCCATTTCTTGATTTCAAGTTCACTAATCTTATAACTACTGAAAAAACTATATATTTAATGAATCCTAAGAATAATGGTTTCTTATAATCTCGATACAATCATTCAACATTTTTTGTTTTTTCGATGGTTTCAACTCCTTTTTCATATTGATTAGTGGTTCTTTGTAAATATATCCAATTACAATCCATTAATTACCTAAGAAAACAATATAAAAAGTGAATATATTAAAACATATAAACATTTAAAAATATTTATAAACAAATAAATTTTAAACATAAAAACATAAAATCAAAACAATTAATTATTGATAACTATTTGATCATAAAAAAATTATACATAATAATCAAAAAATATCATTGAAAAATTTAAATACAAGTGATTAATAATATATAAAAATAGATAATTTAAACATGTATAAATTTTCAACAGATAAATTTTCTTCAAAACAATTTGAAAATGAAAATAAATTTACAAAAAAAACCAAAAGTCATTATATTGAGAAAAAAATTTATAAATGAAAAATTAAATTAAAGAAAAAAAATGATTTAATTTATAAAAAAATTATAACCATAAAAAATTTATAAATACAAAAAATTATAAATAAAAATAGTTTCATAATAAAAAAAATTATATTGAAAATAAGTTGATAATAATAATAAATTTATAATATCAAAAAATTTTTTTAAAAACAATTTAATATTGATAATAAAATTCATGCAAACAAATAAATTAATGAATCAAATTTATAACTAACACATAATTAATTTATCTTCAAAAATAAAAAAAATAACTTAAAATATATGAACTTTGATAATTAAAAATGTATCCTTAATTCCAAAAAATCACTTGAAGTCATTGGTAATAGGGAGAACTCTGCATGATTGAAGAAAAATGATTGCAAAATAAAATTTAAAAAAAGAAACAACGAAAACCTTTAGGTTTGGTTATTGGTTGACTAAAATAGAGTTTTCATATATTAAATAATAGGAAGGATTGTTAAAAAATTATGAAATACGGGATATTGAGAAGAAATAATGTGAAAAAGTGATGAAAATTGATTAGAAAGGTAAGATCTGTCATCATTGAGGGTTTTGGGTACCATTGGTGCCACTGAAGGTTGAGAGAGGAGGAGGGTTGATGGAAAATAAAATGAGGTTTCCAGGTTCTGGTATTGTTTAAATACTTTTAACATTGGTTTTTATAAAAAATCAATGTTAAAAAGGTTTTTTTAACTTTTAACATCGGTTTTTTAAATAATTGACCTGATTTTATTCTAAATTTGGTTTTTATAAAACCGATGTTAAAAGTTCTCTCTCAAAACCTTTAATTTTAGCTTTATATAAAACTAACATTAAATGTTCATTGAACAACGTTTTAACATTATTTTTATAATAAATTGATGTTAAAGATACCACCTCTTCACTTTTAATGTTGGTTTCTTAGAAATTGATGTTAAAATTTCAAGGTTGAAGCCCAAATTTATACTAGTTATATCATGGATCTTATGTAAGTACATTTTTAATAACCATATCCATTACTGTTATAATATAATTATATAATAAAACCTTAATCTGAAACAACCCACATATACTAGTATGTCATAACCGTGATCCATCATAGCTCATATAATCACATATCCTATGCTAGTAAGCCACCATAGTCCAAATATGCCTATATACCTTGATACGTCTATAAGAGAGAGCAGGGTAGGGGGAGTAGTCATATATCCATATTTTTGACATCCTAGACATTGATAGAACACCCAAAACCCAAGGCCAAATATGGTTTTTGGCTGAACCTATCGACATGTGGGTGGAACATAAAAAATATTAGAACTTACAAAATAATATATAAAAAAACAAGTCTATGGGAAACTATCCTACTTTGGACTTGAATTATATCTAACACTCTACATAAAAATATAACTTTCATTACTAGGAATATAAATATATATATCATCTAAGAATAAATACATTAAGGTTCATACCATCATTCATCATTTACTATAGTTTAATTACCCATTATCAGTTCTGGTTTAATAATTACATGACCATCAAATGACAAGGTTATTTTATACTTAACACTTTCAATTTTTAGTTCCATTACCATTCTTATTTAATCATTTTACCCCAAAAATTATATGGTTTCTATTTAATATATTATACCATCATCAAAACCCATTCCCATGAGTTCATTTATATTTCATTAACATTCCATAATTATGGGAATTATATGACATGACTAGAACTATCTCTAGGAAGAGATACACCCAAAATGAAATAAGAAAAGCATAGATAGACTAAATAACTATATAAAATAATAATAAAGTAATTGAAACCAAACAAGGTTCCCAACTTGATCCAACCATTCTAGAATCATCCCCAACACCTCTACAAAACATCTATACTATCCCATCATCAACCGCAACAAGACACTGCCTCAATTAGGGAAGAATAACTCCACCTCACCAAAAATTCCAAACATACCAGGTTATATATAATTCATAGAAAGGGATATATCACTCTGTCACACACACACATATGGTAGGGATTTATATTTCCAATAACAATTAATATCAATGATAAATCAATCATATAACATTAAATCATACAAGATTACAAAAAATGAAGGGCTGGACACATTCAATCACTTATTATTTATACCAATAATCAATGTTTTACTTTACCATATGATTAATTCAATTAATTATCATTATGTTTTAGTAGACAAGAAACCTAATATTCAATATCTAGTATTATCCATACTCATCGAATAAACATTTTCAAAGCAAAATTTTATTATGGTAAAAAATTACAATGAATGACTATAATGTTTAATGAATGTCTAATTTATTATCTTCCTCATCTTACCAAATTTATGTTATCAAGTAGATATTAGGAATTCCAAATAATCAAAACATCACAAAGAATTATAACATCAAGATTTAAAACTATCTAATAAATTGCATGAGTCAATATCATAAAGAAAAGCACAATCACATGTGAAGTAACTATAATTATAATTATTAAATTATAGATTATAATATTCTTTAGATTAATATTGACCATTAACTCATTGAAACTAAATCATACTGATCCACATCGACACATTAAATAAGGAGAATATTTTAATCCCCCATCTCATTATTTAGCCTTGAGGAACACCATGAAAGGGTAGAAGAATAAAGGATTAACTACTACCAAACTCAATAAAAACCACCACCAGGATTAACCATAATAAACAATTATCAAACCATACTTTAATCTCTATAAAACTGAAAGAGACCTCATTAACATAACCTTGATGAAGGGATAAATTAAGGGTAAATTTATGAAATGGGAAAAGGGGGACATATTTAATCGAGAGAGATCAATCCCTTGGAAGATACTAAAGGGGTCTAGGGTCAGTTTTTCTTTGAAGAAAGGAATTAAAAATGAAACCAAAGGATGTATAACCCTATATTTATAGATAAAGTTTTTTGGGACTTCACCATTGCATGGAAACTTCAACCATAAGAATGGTGTCTCTAGAAAAGTCCATATATAAGATACTGATATTTAAAATGACATATCCCATCTCTTCCCAGTGGTCATTTTTCTTTAAAAAAATAGGTCTGACCAACACCATGATGTATTGGTACCCAATATTCATGTGGTTCCCTCAACTATATATCCCCTTCAAAGGAATACTATAGTATAGTGAAATATCCCCCACTGCATTGAGAAGACCATGACTCCCACCACAGAATGGAAGATACTCCCTCTTCATTTGAAATATAATTGAAACATATGAATTCACCATGACTCAACACCACCATGACCACCAAAATGGTTGCTTTAGCCTTCCCCATTTACTAGAGGGAAATATTATAAGCACCACACCTATTAAACAACCATGACCACAAGATGGTGATATTTTCATGAATCAACAAAAGACTTAACAATGGATGTCTAAAAACCCATTTGGGGGGGGGTCACTCTGCACAAGGGGAATGTTATGTAATATTATTTAAATACATACGTGATAATACATATAGAGTACTTTTAATACCACACCCTTTAGCATGTGTATTTTTCCTCTCCCAATTTTACGTAAGGAAACCCTCTTGACAGCATTCCCTTCAAAATGGGTGTTTCACTACTCGAGTTTTACAAGAATCAAAAAAATAATCTCCTATGATCAAAAATCTAAAATAGAATTTATTATAAACTGAACCATGTGTTTTTTGGATCCCATAGATCCAAAAATCAGTTATCCACCTCCAAAACACCTCTAAATCCCATAAAACATAAAAAAGGATTAGAAAAAAACTATCCCCCTACATGAGATACCTCTTAAATGATTCTTATCCATGAGAATCAAAACCCAACCTAGAAAGAAAATAGAAAGTATCTGAAATAAAAAACACCCCATGAGATATATATTAAGGTTTTTTTTCTATAATAAGAGCTCAAATAACTCAACACAATGAAAGAGAATATAATTAAAAAACATAATTAATCATCTCATAAACTATTAATTTCATACATATCATCACATTAAAATAAATAATAGAACAACTTGTGGTATTAAGAATGCATCTATGACTCACTATATCAAGTAAAATCTTCTAAACCATTGTGTTTCCATAAGATATAAACCAAATGAATAAAGCACCAATAAAACACGTTCTCTTGATGGTATTGAATCTCGATTGATAGTTCCTTGAATGCCTCACCATATTCAATATTAAACTCACCCCAATCAATGAAATGGGAATTATCATAAAGATAACAATGAATCTAAGATACATGAAAAACATCGTGTATTCAGTCCACATGTGGAGGGAGCACTAACTGATACACAACAACACTACTTCACTCCAACAATTTGAAAGGAACAACAAATTATAAGAAAAATTACTCTCATTATCAAACCTATACTACCCATGATGAGAAGATACCTTCAATAACATATGATCACTAAAATTGAACTCTAGAGGTCTCCTCCTATGATTGACATAAGACTTATAAAGATATTGATATGCCTTAAACCACTTTTTAATCACCCACACCATCTCAATCATGCTATGAACCAATTATAGACCATGATTTGCTGACTATCCAACCTCAGTCCAACATAATAGAGATATGCATGGTCAGCCATAAAATGATTTTAATGGGTTCATTCTATTTCCATCGTGATAAATTTTATTATATGTATACTAAACCAAGGGAAGGTTATTCACCCATGATCCTATAAAATCTAAAATTATTTCATGCAACATGGATTCCAAGGTCTAGATAGTCCGCTCCATATAAATATCCATTTGTGAATGAAATATCATTCTAAGGCATGATAGAGAGCTAAAAGAAGGCTAGAGACCTATCAATAATGAAGAGGTTAAATGAGTATCCTAATCATATATGATCAATTTAATAACCCTATGGTGCCTCATAATCTCCCCCAAATACTTCCTCAATAAAAATTATACTTTTCTCAACTCCTTAATCACCAATAAGTGAGTGTATTTGTAAAATAATTAAAAATGACCCAGATAACATCATATACACTACAAGAATAAGGTAGATTGTTCATGAAATCCATTAAAATGTCCCCCAATTTCATTAAGGGACATCAGGTTATTGAAGCAATCCATTGGGAACCTAATTCTTGAACTTCACCTTCTTGAAGAAAAAGAATCGAGATTAAAGCCCTATAACAGATATCTTCATGCCAAACCACCAAAATTGGCTCCTCACGGAGTGATACATCTTAACCACACCATGATATACTTTTAAGTATGAACTATATTGAAAAGGATCGCCTCACACATCACTAAAGGAATGAAGAGCATCCCCTAGAATATCTACTGATGTTGTTTATACTCATACCATCCTTTAGGGTAATTACCAAAAACCACATAATCCCTCCAAACATCCATATTAGAATCCCCCAACTGAGATTATTATACCCACTACATGAAATATTATTGTATGATCATATGGTATAGGCATTATCTACCATAAAATTCACCCATATCAAGGTGAAATTCTACAAACTAATGTCACTCTCCAATATTATCTAGATTCTACTACAAAACTAGGCTTTAGTAGCGCCGAAATTTAGCAGCGCTAGAAAAAAGTGCTAAGAAATTCCATCGTTATAAGCACAAAAATAAGCACTAATAAAGGGAGACCTTTATCATAACTAAATGAAAGCACCAATAAAGGATACCCTTTATCAGCACCTTTTGTTTAGCACTGATAATATTTCTCCTGTATCAGTGCTTTATTTTAGCATTGATAAATATAACCCTTTACAGTGCTTTATTTTTAGTGCGGATAAAGATGTTTTTTATCAGCACTTATCAATTTAATGCTGATAAAAGGAATCTTAATCAACTCTTGTATAGAATAATTATTAAAAGTGTCTATGATCTATTTTAAAAAACCCTAACTCATACTCAGTCCTCGCAATTCTGAAGCTCTCATAGAGCTCCTATGCTACCGGTGCGACTCCACAACGATCCATCAGATGAATCAAGAATAGAATCCAAGTTATGTTATTTTCTACTTATCCTATATTGTTGTTTGATCTTTTGGGTTCTGTGTTTTCCATTTTTGTGTTTTTACAAACCATACATCTCATCTCCTTGCCGTTGCTGATGTGACTCCTCTAGAGGAATATCAGATACCCCGACATACCTTTTAAAGTAATATATCATATGTTCCCCAAAAGTGTTCATGTCTCCAAAATTACCAAACTTCAGGTAATCCTCTTTATTTTCCACATAATTTCCATGTTTCCATGAATTAAAATAAAACAATTATTCCCATTTTATTCAATTACTAGGTATAATAACCCCAATTCATTTGATATCGGCATTGCTGTGAACATCTATAATAGGAATTTTGCAACACAAACCGCTAACCTAATGTTCATTCAAAAATATATTCTTGTAAGAATGATACAAAAAGTGAGTATATGAAATATAAATATTCAGATAATTATTGAGGAGTTTACCTACAATATCAGCATACTTGAAGTCTTTATGATTAGAAACCCTCATCGCGGATGAGTGAAAACTCGAGAGTAGATTTTTTTGAGAACAACAAGAAATGGACCCTTATGTTGCTTGGGATAAAGAAATTTTTTTGATACATAATTTAATTATTGATTCCAATTGACGAGCTATGAAATGTTTGATGGGAATTTATCCATACATAGACATATTTTACCCCTTCCCTGAGCAGCTTCATTTATTGTGAAAAGTGAAACTTTAAAATTAATATCTATATACTTCATCAAAGATATGTTCCCCATACTGGTATTCTTAAATTTAAAACTCTAATTTACCTCAATAAAGGTTATATGATTCAAATAAAAACTTTCAGAAAAACCATGCGGAAGGTTTGAAATTCTGATACACCTAGCATACCACTCACCACTAACAAATTAAATGTCTAAATAATTAAGCACACTATAAAATTCCTTTTTATCAAAAGATGATTCTAAAATTTTAATTTCATGTGATGACAGACTAGGCATATATATATTATATGCCTATGTGATTTTCTCAGGATATTCCACAAATCATGCATCAATCTACCCAAATTAGAAGGATTATGAAAAAACCTTTGATCCGTGTATGATTGACATGGAATAACATCCTCCTTCTGTAGCATAGATTTCGTCGACCCAGTGAAAAACCAACTATCATATTTTCAACGTAAATATTTTTTCTTGTAACAAATTCAGTTTCACTTGAAATAGAAATAGTAGTCAAAGCACTATTGGCCCTTGGGTCCTCCTTGTCCTCCCTAGCCAATAATTGGTTGATCTTTGAGAGAAAGAGCAGGACCTCCAAATGAATATATGACAGTTGGTTCTTCAATGGGTCAACTATCTCAGGTTTCAAAGGGAGGAACAATGATATTGTCAAAAGGGTAGATGAATATCCATAAACAATATGCAAGTTTGATGAAATGGAAGCATCTTCACGACATTCAGGAACAATATACCCAATATTGTAGTGAGGGCATGGCTCCTAGATGAATTGTATTTGATATCCATTACTAAAAATGTAAGGCATTGATAAGATTATAAATAGACTTTTGAAACCAATTCCTAAAGAGGGGAAAATCCAAAAATGAATAAAAAATAGCCTTGAGATCAAATTATCTAAGATCCAAACAAGAAACTACAAAAAGAAAAAATAGAATATATTTTTACACCTTTATCACCAATGTTACAATGTTTTCTGTTATATTTATTAGTGTAATTGCCAATGTTGTAGATTGAATCAATGTTTTTTTAGAGAAAAACCATTCCCATTGTTGAAAACGAGAAGAGTGGAGTAATATCCTATGCCTGTTATGTCTCAAGATGTCAACAAAAACTCAAGGGATGGGGAAAACCCTTCTGGGTACTCATTATCTTATGTGTTATATCAAAAAAACACATACCTTTTAAATGAGGAAGTGAATATATTTGGAATATATTTATACTGAAAAAATCTTGACTAACTGATGAAGATCATTCCTCAATGGATTTAACACCTTTGTCCTGGTAGAAAACTTTTCTTTCCTTATATTCTGAATATAGTCCCTCAGTAAGACTTCTTCGTCAACACCACACATTATTGATGCCTCCATTTCCACCAATTCCTTCTAGTGAAATACTCCACAAAAATATATAAAGGATCAAATGAATGAGATAGTGAAGGGAAGAAAAGATTCAAAATATGAAACTATAGTGTAGCCTAGGGAATCATATTGTTCATATATAATTTCAGATGACAAGTTTATTTTACTAAAATTAATTTATTTTAATTAATGTTGCTGTAGAGGTAATGATGAATTACTTTAATATCTATCCTCTAATTTATTCATAAGGATTTTAAAAAAACTTTATTAAAATAATTGGTTGATATTTTTTATAATTTTTTTCGGGATAAAATTTGGTTTTTTAGTAGGTTTTATTTTATTAAAAAATTGGGATATAGTTTTTTTAATAGGTTTTATTTTAACAATAATAGTTTTTTATGGTATATGTGTTGTAAAATTTATTTCATTTAAATTCTATATTGGGACTTGTTTTTATTGATATCTGATGTGTTTATGATGTGTATTTGGTCTTTTTATGGTGTTGCGGTGTGCTATAACAGCACACTATAGTGGTTCTATAGTGTGCTGTTACAACACACTACAATATCGCCTTTATTAGTGATTTTAAAAGCACTGATAAAAAACACATTTATCAGCACTTTTGAAAGCACTAATAAAATTCCTTTATTAAGGCTTATAAAAGAACTGATAAAGGATTCCTTTAGCGGCACTAAAAAAATCACTGACAAATGTACCCTTTATCAACATTATTTCAGTGTTGATAAAAGTCCCAGACTTTTAATGTCAGTCAAGTAGTCAATGATTTTTTAGCACTGATAAAGGCCATTTCTAGCACTATTTAAGACCAATTTTGTAGTAGTGTCATGAACAACATCACCATGTGACTTCTTAGTCATAAAATCAATAATAACATTCATTTTCCTTAGTATATAGGAAACATTAAAGTCATAATCCTATAAAAATTCCATTCACGATAATTGTCACAAATTTAAATTTCAATGAGAGAATACATACCTCAAACTATTTTGGTTTGTGAAGACCATAAAAGACTATCTGATGAGATAGTCTCACCACTACTTCAAGGGAAACAAAACTACGATAAGATAAAGAAAATTTCTAGTGTAATTAAATTCATGAGGATGAAATTCTAGGAAACATAAGAGATAAATTCTATTTTCTACATTAGAATTTAATCTAATATAAGGCATAAATCATCACGATAAACCTCAAACATAACTCCTTAATTTGGTAAATGAAGAACATGAGCACTGAAAAACTTATCCCTTAAATACTAAAATGTAGTATGGAACCAGTAAGTCTATAAAAATGATAGATAATTCCTATTAAAGGATATTAGAGGATTCAAAATCCAATAGAAATCAAACACAAATATCCTATCATATCCCATAAGACCAATAAAACTCTGAACCCCTATAACTTTTTTGGGGGCTACCTAAGAAACAACCACTTGGATCTTTGATTGATTAAAAAATAATCCTTAAAGAGACACAATATATTCTATGAAATTCACCTCACAAGCCTAGGATTTTCTCTTTAATAAGTTCCTAAATAGCCAATGATTCTAAAGAACCCCCCAAAATAGATTTTAAATTTTTTTTATACTCCTTATTAGACTCATAATACATAAGGATTTCATCAATGAACACCACCATGAACTGGTAAAAAAACTCATGCAAAACATAGTTCATAAATCCCATGAATATGGATGGGTAATTCATGTCATTGAAAGGAATCACTAAGAACTCATAGTTCCCAAAACGATATCTGAAGACTGTCTTCAGAATATCTTTGTCCTTCACCTGCATCTGATGATATCCTAACCAAAAATTGATCTTTTAGAACCTACTATATCTATTTATCTTATTTAATAAATCATCAATACATGAGGGAGGGTAACATTTCTCCACTTTCACTTGGTTCAATAAATGACAATTGATACACAATCACAAATTGTGATCCATATTCTTTATGAAGAACACCAGAGCAGCCTAAGGTGACATGCTAGGTAAATTAAAAACTCTCTATAAAAGATCATATATATGAATCCATAGCTCCCAAAAATATAAAGGCACCTTCTATATGAATACATAGATATTAGGGAAACAACCAACTGTAACTTGATCCCAAACTTGATCTCATGTCAAGGGGGTAACATTATAACCTATTTGAAGAAGATACTAATGTAATCTTTTATAAACCTAGGTAATACCTCTAGATGAAACTCCATTGAACCTAATTTTAACTAGGATACCATAGGAGATAAGGGATTAAAAAACATTTGAACCATTCAATGATCATGCTCACCAATGAATATAGTGTGCTCTTATCTAGGATTGAAGAATACAACTTGTCTCTGAAGAAATAAAAAATATCGTACATTGAATATATCTATTCCATGCTAAGGATAATATTGTATGGTTATATCCCCAAACATAAGATTTATCCTAAAGATAGATTCTTCCCCAATATCAACTCACAATATCTATACATATCATACAAGATAGATCAAACTATAACTAGAATAGTTAATGCCAAGGACACTAGAAGCCTCTCCAAATCAAGTCCCAGAGCTTGGACTAGGGATAGTGCAATGAAGGAGTTCATAGATCCTAAATAAAATAAGGTATATACCCAATTATAATAATGGAAGATAATACCTCACACAACTTCCAACTCACTTAAAGATGAAAAATATAAGAAATTTTGTAACGACTTCCTACTCCATGACCTCTATAGCACTAATGAAGACACCAATTAAGAGGCAAATTCTATTTAACCATATAGATGAGGTGAGTCATGAGACTACACTATATCCATCCCATATCATCTACTAATCATATCTTATATAATCATTCTATGATTACCACCATTAAGGATACCACAATAAGGGATAAACCTAAAGTAGGCTATTATCACCACACTGGCTACCAAGGAGGGTTGGACACTAAGGATTTCATTTTCCATGACTGGTGGATAAAAAAACCCACATTTGGTCTCTTAGTAAGGGTCCAACAATTTCCATCTCTAGTGAAATGGGATAAAATGGTAGAAACCAACTCTTGATTATTTGAAACTTCAATTGAATAGGAAATTGAGAACCTATGTACATGAATTTACTCACTAGGGAGTCTTGAAAAATCCCCTACCATGATGATCTAGTCCAAGCTAGAATCCTCTCTATAACTTCTTCCTTTTCTTGTATGTCAAGATATATCAACAATGTGAATGGAACAACCTAATGCTGGATCTCAAAATTAAAAGATTACTCCAAATGTATCACTCTAGCCACCTAATCTGGAAGGAGGTCTGAAGCATAATAAATGAGGCTCTTATTCCAAATACCAAAGACTCTCACACTAGAACTCCCTTAGTAGAGATTAATAATTTCCTACCAAAAAGTGTCCTTAATCTTTAGAGAAAATAAATCATCCTGGAAGTAATCATGGAACTTTCAACTCCTCATGATCACTAATGAATAAAAACCACTACTTTCAAGCAGTTCTACACAGTATACTGGCATCCGAAGAACCCATTTAACCTTTTGATCATAGATTATATTGAATGAAATCTCTACCTCCTCTAGCCAAGCCTTGGTCTCTTGATTTGAAATAGACCCCTCATACTTATAAATGTTATGGAATTGAAACTCTCACAATATCTTTATCCAAGGATCATTTTAATGTAATAACCCTAACTCTAGTAACCCAAATCCAGTGTTTACTTTATTATATTGGTAAAATATACAAGGGATCACACCATATAGGATCGAATAATTTAATTGTCTTAGAAAACTAGATACATACATGATTCCCATATTACATTACAAATATAAAATCATATCATAAGAAACATTCTTGCATCCTTTAAATCATTCAAAAATATCCTTCTTTATATCTTGGGAAAAGGAAAACAAACAAAGAGTGATATCAAATTCTTGGTAAGGTTATTTACAACAAAAGATATCACGGGTAAATAAGACCTAATCAATATGGTAGAGTGGATAATAAAAACACATTGCACTTAATCAATAACTTTATTTTAATGTAAATCCATTGATAATATCAATATATAAATCACATGGACAATGAAAAATAAATTTTCAATAAAGGAAATGCATAAATTTGGAAATTCATGAACATTACATCAAAGACTCGACCAAGTTATCATGAATCTTACCATGAAGGCCTTAACCGAGGCATAATTCTTAATAAATGGGAAGGTGTCACCCAGATACCCATATAATATTGAATTCCTAATATATTTTTTCTCATGATACTTTTCAATGCATTGAGGGGATATCCATAACTAGGCCCCACTCATCCGTTAAATGTCTTATGCATTTCTTATATATTGATTGATCAATAAAATTCTTTCTCAAAATTCCATATAAATAAATATTTATCTATATTGAATCAATAATATGAAATATTTCCCCATCAAATGAAATAATAATTCCCAATAAAATTATTTCAACTGATATCATATATTTAAGTGGTATGAAATTGATACAACATCATAATGATAGAAATGATACCGTTTAAATCCATAATACTTAAATTATGGACAAAGATGAGAAAATAATTTCCAATGAAATGATGTAACATGATACATAATGTGATCATGAGAAAGTTAATGACCACAAAACCATAAATTAGTAAAGGATAAAAGAAGATATCAATTAATCATAAATACATTTTTTATAGTAAATCCAAGCCTTTTGGTAATAGAAAATAAAGAGGAACCAAAACATCAAAAATAAATTCCTTGTAACTTTGTGTAAAAATGATGTTATATATGAATTTCAAAATTATTTTCATTACATTAATAAAATAATAACCTTTTATTTATGTATATTTAAAAACTAAAAATTACCATAATATTGATAAAAAAAATTTCTTTTAAAATAATATTCAAAAATTATAAAGGAATATTGATAAAAAATAATGAATATGATGGTAGGAAAGGGTGGTAAAGCCGTATACATTTGAAAAAAATTCATTTTGTACTTTTTAAAAAGTTGAAAATAACCTACATGGAAAATTTTGTAAAGTTTCCTTTTTAATAATTTTTAAATAAATTTAAAAATGATTAAAATGTGTCTTGATCAACCTTTGAATAATAATTAAGAACATTATTCAAATAATTAAAAAAACCTTGACATGAAAGAAAAATATTTGGAAGGAATAATTTAAAACAAAAATTTTAAAAGAAAGTACCTTACATGAAAATTACTTCTTGAATATTGATCCAAAAAGAGAAGAAATTGATTATTAAAATTTAAACCACAAAAATAACTAGATCAGAGTAAAATTTATGGTATTTTAGACCCCTGTATGATATAATTTTCTCAAAGGAAATATAAACATAAACAATCTTGAAATAAAATGATATTATATCAGAAATCCCTTACCTTGGGTCTCCTCTTAGTCACATATGTTTGATTTTCCTAAAAAATGAATTTAAATTTATTAAATAATTCAGTAATAACCTATTTCATCTACATTCCATTTTCAAGGACCTTTTATAATCATTTTAAATCCATTCATTAAATAGTTCTTTCTTATATTGACCATTTAAGGTTGTTTGATTAATTTCTCCAAAATTTATTTAGTGTATTCTTCATAGATAAATGTGTTATAAAATGGTAAAATAATATAAATAATTTTAATAATGTCATAAATATATATTTTATTCATTATATAAAATTTTCGAATCATCCATCCATAGTAGTAATAGAAAAATGAATTGATACACATGATTGAATGATGTTATCATTTTACAACGGATGGAATGGTAAGAATGTAGATAGAATATTAAATTTTAATAATAATAATTATATCATAAATATCATATATATTCACTAATTAAACCCTTATAACTATCCAATAAAGTCGTGATGAAAAATGAATTACACCACTACAAGGAGATGATAGGCCATACGTACCTGCAATTAATGTTTTTATTTTACATAGGATGTAAATATGTTGGAAAATAGTTTTCCCATAATCATAATAAAATCTAAATATATTGTTGATAATGGAGTAATTATGTTAGTATGGATACAATATATTTATATGAAGTAGAAGAAGAAATAAAATTTGAAATAGTTTGATGTTATATTTCATCTACTTATACTCTATAATGATCTATTGGTGCATCCTTATAGGAATAATCATCATGAACATGATGGACAAATTAACCTAGATCCATACCTAACAAAACATTTGGTAATCTTAAAATTGAAATATTTAATACTTAATATTAATTATAAAAGGTTCATCCTAATTCCCATTATTTATGTCTCCCGTCTCCCCTGGGCTCCCCCCTCCTCGCTCTTGGCTCCACTAGGGTTTCCTCTTGAAACACTCTGCTCAGGGACGATGGCACTCAGTGCGTTCTCCCCTTCTTTCTCCTCCTTCTTCCCCCTTCTTGTGTTTTCTTATTCCCCTCCCCTCCTTACTTTTTCCTTTTCTCGCTCTGTGATCTATTTCATTCATGGTTGGATTCCTCCTCGGCAAAGTGGTCATCTTTTGTTAGCTCTCATGGTGGTTTTGTTGCTTATGTCAGCGGTCTCTGCTGTTGAAGCCCCCGGGTACTTCTACCCTGCTCTGACCTCCCGTTCCATCGCGCTTCTCCAGGCCATATCTGCAGTGATTGATTCTCAGTGGTTTTGGGATATGCGGTCCAGTGGTCTAGGGTATTTCAGGTGAGAACGTATCCTCTAGTTATCATCTCCATATGATGGTTTCAGTATTGTGTTTTCGCTGTCGTTCGGAGGCCTATGCAGTTTTAATCCCTACCCTGACTTCAATACCATAATCTCCCCTCCGAGTTGGACCCGGAGCGGTGGTTCTTCAAAGGTTTTGGGAGGTGGGATTTGGCTGTCGATGGTGCTCCATGCTTAGCCTTGTTTTATTCTTTAGTTTTTTGGTTTTCTTCCTCAATATTTCGTTTTTGATTCGGTTATGTTCTTGCCTGTCAAGATGGATCTGTTCTGGTTTCTGCTTAATTTTGGATGTTCTTTGATGGTTTTCGATTTTGGCGTGGATTTCAGATGGGGAAGACGAGTTATGTGAAGTCGGGTATGATGTGTTGTCGACAGAGAGGGAAGTCGTAGGGTTCGGTGGTCATGGCGGTGCCCGCATCTCGCTGTTATGTCTTTGGTCTGTTCGAAAATCTGCTTTGGCTCCTGGTTCCCCCATTCTTCTCCAATTCGGATTCGAACGGTGGTACTCGAGGGGTTTTTGGAGGTGAGTTTCAAGTAGTCGATGCATTTCAGTTCCGGTGGGTCTTGCCGGTGAGATTGGCGTGACGTCGAGCCACTGCTACCGATGAAGACGGTGACGATTCAAGATGATGTCATTTTTTTGATGCAATGGAGACGGTGATGGTATCCAAACGTTTAGGTGGGAGGATTGGATCCTAGTGGAGACTTTTCCGGTGATATGATGCATGATTTCAGGGTGCATAGCACGAGGTGGTTAGTTGGTATTGATGTGAGGTGTCATGTGCTCCGAGGTCGATGTTGAATCTGTTTAAAATTTGAATTTTTGTACTATTTAAGCAGGAGTTTTGCTTTTGAATTTTGAATTCCAATGTTCGGTTACCACTAACCCTTAAAGTGGATTTTTGAAAATGGGAAAAAAATGGATTGGGGTAATTCCCATTATCTACCCAATTCAATCACTGACAAAAAAAATTATGTTACATGATCCTTACCCAAGCCTCTATCTTGTATGAAGAATTACTTCACCTATCACATTAAATGAACTTAATTTCCTTTCATTGAATCATAGGGTCCCATAAAATCCCATATCTAAGTTGGTTTACCTTTCTAACATCATTCACTAAATTCAACTAATACTGTTGGATTGCCTACCCATGCGATACTCACTAGCGAATATCCTCAAGCTCAATTTTTTATTTCAACCAAAATATTTGACACCGCTTTGTCATGACCTACCCCCACTGGTAACCCTCATAGGACAGTAGTGAATATGAGAGTAACCCTCAAATAAAACCTTGAAAACTATATCTGAGGGTATAAAATGAAAAAATGTGGGAGACATTAACCTTAATAACCCCATGAATAATGAAAGAACCACTAATAAACTCCATAAAAATAAATAAACCATCCTAGTGAATCTAATGTCACAAAATATATGACATAAATATGAAATATGCAATAAAAAACTCATAGGTAGTGAACACAAACACCAACCACTCTCGAACAACCTCCATGATATTGTAATTCCAAGATCGACCATGAGTACACTCTCACAAACCTGAAATACAAGTTTATATATATATGGGGTGATCATATAGGTTTAATTAGTAGGATCCTATTTGAAACCTCTCATGAAATGTAGAAGAAGCATACTAAATCCCAATGAAATTATAGAAAAAATAAGATCATCACATAATTTAGGAAAACTATATCCCCATCCTCACCATAGCTTACTCTCCAAGAAATACATTGAAGTCAGTAAAATAATAATGATGCATGTATATAAGAAAGGTACCTAGCTACCATTTTCCCATTAAACTAGTCACCCTAAATCCAAATATATTATGTCCCGATGTTCTTATCCCTTTCATGATCATACTTTATATCTGTGAAAATATATAATAACCACATCATTATCATAATCATACCGCACCTCTGTGCAACAATAGCACAACCAGATCATCACCACATCCCATAATCATGTAAATACACACTATTTCTTATTATATCACAACCTATGTGTAAATAAACCTATTATAACCATAGAAATTATAACTGGGGTATAAGTATATGATATAAACTTAAGACACCATAACTTGTATATACCAGTATATCATAACTATGATCCACCATAACTTGTATGAGCACATAATTTATGTTAGTAACCCACTACAGGTTGAATTTGCCTATATATTATTATATGTTTTTAATAGAGATAGGGTTAGGTGGATTAGTTATCCATCCATATCTTTGACACCCTAGATATTGGGAGAACAATGAGAACCTAAGGCCAAATATGGGCATCAAGTTTCCCTACCATCTCAAGTGGTGGAATGCAATAAATATCCAATCATACAGAATAGTATATCACACAACCAATATAAGGGATCATCATTACTTAGAATTTAATTATAGATAACACCCCACATGACTCCATGACTGCTATCACTAAGAATAGAAATTTAAAACTCATATAAGCATACAAACATCAAGGATCACACCATCATTCACCATTTAATATAGTTTAATTAAACATTATCAGTTATGGTTCAATAATTACATGACCATCAAAATAGAAGGTTCTTTTATACTTAAAAATTTCAATTTTAGGTTCCATTATATTTCTATTTTATTTATTTCCCCAAATAAAATCATGGTTTCCATTTAATATAAAATACTATCATCAACACCCATTCCCATGAGTTCCTTTATAACTCATTAAAATTCCATAATTTCAGGTATTATATGACTTGACCAGACCTATCTCTAGGAATAGATACAACCATAATTAAGTAATCAAGTTTTAGCTTGCATAAATAAGAATAAAATTTAAGAATAAATAAATTTTAACCAAACAAGGATCCCAACTTGATTCAACCATTCCAACATCATCCCCAACATATTTACACATCATCCATACTATCCCATCATCAACTGCATCAAGCTACTACAACAAAGAGGAAAGAACATACCAACCCTCTCTAAATAATCCAACTATATCAGGTTTCATATAATTCATAGAAAGGGATCTATTATATATATATATATATATATGGTAGTGATTCATATTTACTACTTTAATTAATTTCAAAGAGAAATCAATGCAATATCATTCGATCATACAAGCTTATAACAAACAAGGGATGAACCCATTTAGCCACTAGTTATTTATACCAACAATAAATATTTTTATTTACCATCTTATTAATCCAATTCATTATGAGTAGGTTTCAGAAAACAAGTAACCTAATATTCAATATCTATTAGTATCTATTTTCATCAAAATAAACATATTCATAGAAACAATTTAACATGGTAAAAACAACAAGGAATAATTATAAAGTTCAATGAATACCTCATTAATTTTCTTCTTTATTTTACCAAATTTAAAATTTTAACTGATTATTAGTCATTCCAAATAAGAAAATAACCACATTCAATCAAATCATTAAAATTACACACTATTTAGGAAATCACGTGAATCAATATCATAAAGTGTATCACTAACATATGAAAATCTAATCGACTTACAATTATTAAATTTTAGACTATTATCTTGTTCAAGATAATCTCATCCATTCAACCATTGAAACTAAATCACACTCCTACACATCAACACATAAAATAAAGACAAGGTTTGAATCCCTTACATTGATATAAAGCTTCAAGTAACACTATGAAAGGGTAGAATAACTATGTATAATCCACTATTAAACTCAATGAGAACCACCTTCAAGCCTAACCATAAAAAAACTTATCAAAAAATACTCAAATCTCAATCAAACCAAAAGAAACCTCAATTTCATAACCTACATGAATGAAGAGATTAATAGGAAATATATGGAGGGGGAGAATAGAGATACCTTGAGTTATGAGATATCAATACCTATATACCATGTGGTTTAAATAATCGAGGAGGTGATTAGAAGGCACAAAAGGGGTTTGGGGTCAGCTAGGGTTTGAAGGAAGGTTATAAAAATGAACCAAAGGAAGGTTGACCCTCTATTTATAAATAAAATCTAAGTGTCCTTCAACATGGCATGAAAACTTTAACCATGGTTGTGGTGTCTATAGTCAATGATGATTATATGATCCTAGATTTTAAAATAGTAGACCCCCTTATCCTTGATTATCATTTCACCCATTTAAAAAATATGACTAACTAGAACCATGGTGTGTTGGTACCCGATATGGTCATGACACCCTTGACCATGACTTCCCTTTAAAGGCCCACCAAAACATAGAGAAGTATCCTCCACTATTTCTAGTATATCACAACTCCCCCATGGTTTGGAAGAGCCATTATTTCCATTTTTAACACACCAATAAAACCCAAACTCACCTTGACTCACCACCGCCACAACCACTAACAGAACCTTTCAAAATTTCAATGTTTACCACAAGTAAATATTCTAAGAACCACACCCATGAAATAACCATCATCGAAACATGGTGATCTTTGTACGTCTCAATAGAAGATTCAAAAATAGTAAATTCCAATATATCACACAAGGTATTAGGTCTATCTATAAAAGGAGAATGATATATTATGTTATTTGAATCTATACATAAGAATTAATCTAGAGTATTCAAGACTCATTTCACTTTACCACAGGTGTTTCACCTCTCCCTGTGTCACATAGAGAAATCCTCTAAACACTACACCATCAAAATGGGTGTCTCACTCCCTAGGATTTACAAGCACCACAATGACCACATCCCATGTCCACAACTCTAAAATAGTCTCCACCATGACAAGCACCCTGAGGGTTTTAGGACCAATAGATCCAAAAATCAACCCTCCACCTTCTAAACACCTACAAATCTCGAAAAACATAAATAAAAGGGTTTGAAAAAACCAATCCCTTATAGTTTATGTGGATTAATGATAATAATTATCATTCAAGAGATCCTACATATTGTTTATCATAAGTAAACTATTTTATAAGATGAAATGAATGGGATATTGATGCATTCATGCAAGGGTTTAATGAATTATTGAGGAATTTAATCATGTGTTATAATACACGAGTAAACACATGAACACTCAAGGAGTGTCCTCGAGGTTTTTTATATAAAGAGAAAATAACCATTCGATGGTGATGTTGATATTATATATGTTCTTGTTCAAAACTCCCTCTATCTTATAAGATCACCTCATCTTAATCCTTTACCCTAAAAAGTCACTAGAATGTCATGGGTAATGAGAGGATCTAAATAACATTATTAGTAATTGAAATGCACGGCTGATTGTCGCCTATCGACCGGTCAAATTTACGATGCTCTGCTAATGTGTATAGCAGCACTCAGGTCGAATCCTCAACGATGATACTTTTTAAATAGTTGATTGTTTTTATTTGATTGTATTTTTATTAGGGGGTTTGTTTGCAGAGATTAATTGAAATGATTGATTGATTATTATTGATTTAACAAATTGATAAATATTGGGGTGAGTTCATCATTAGGCAGTTAATATTGTGAAATCATTGAGCCTTGCTTTATATTGCATTAAATTAACACCCACTTCACAAGATAATGTTGATTGGAATTCTTAAGTGTTAAGGCTTTAATACAAGCCTTAACTTAACTTAAAGTTCTAATATCAATAAGAGATTGTTTATGGTGGCGTATTTATGGTTCCAATAATCCATGTAAACTACACGTTAAACAAAACAAGTCATTAATCTATGAAATTTTAAGTCCAACATACACAATGTTAATTCAAAGAATATTCATCGAGCAAATACTCTCAATCGCTTAACATCCATAAATTTTGAATCACCCAAATAATAGATTTAATCATCTATTTGGGTGTTTAATAATATGGTTATAATGATTATTATGATAATTTAAGAACAGAAGAAAAAGAAAGGGATAAGAAAAGAGTGGTGCATTGACACACACACACATGAACAATGATGATAATTAAAAATGAACTTTCGATTGAATGAGGAAGCAAAAGAAGGGAAGGGGATTCAACTGTATTTAAAATATTTTAAGAACATTAATATGAAACTATAGAAGGTGGATAAGAATAAGAGATATTGAAGAAGAAACTTTCATTAAAATCAGGACACTATTTATTGTGGTTGGAACTTAAAATTTTTATCCATTATTACTTTGGATAATCTCAAACATATGGTTGAGTTTAATAAAATTTTGGCTTCATAATTTATACCAGTAACTCAATCATCATTGATGGTCCAGTTTCATCACAAATTCTTTGGGTCTTGTTGTGTTGACCATATGATCATTCAAATGGAAGAATTGGCCCATGATTCCTTCTAATGATATGTGAAAAATTGAATAAAGAATCCTAAAAAAGAAGAACCACACAATTTTAATCAGTAGGGTGAGAGTTATAAATAAAACAGTAAACTGACTCAATTGGACTACTTCTAAAAATGCTAAAAAATTATACTTAGTATTAAAACATTAATATTTCACACAAATTATGAACATTTCATATAAAATAAGTAAATGGGGTATATAATAAGTCATGAAAATATTAATAAAATCAATAATACAATAAAACCCATGGATACCTTTGGATTATGGATATAATTATGCTTCATATACTATTATCTTCATCAATCACGGATAAAGATAAATTCAATGACTATCTATGATGTAAGGTATACCAGTTTCTTCATTTATAATTTTCATATTATTTAATTTATCCAAAATAGATGATCTTGTTCAATGGTTTCTATATTATTTCATCTATAATATTTAATTATTAAACTATCTTTAGAAACATTAAATTATTATCAAATATTTTCCGTGTTTTTGATTTTTGAAATCATTCTATAAGATAAAGGTTTGAAAAACCTTTTTCCTAGATGTAATCCTAATCGTTAAATATAATCCTATTTTTGTTCAACCCAATTGATCCATGGATTAAGATATGGGATATAATAACTAGTGACTCAGTACAAATCCTATGTATTTGTATTATTCATATCATATGACTGCCTGATATCATATCCAACGATTCCATAATTCTGTGGTTTAAAAAATAGATTGTCATACCCCCTTTGCGATATTGATATGTATTATTAAATATGATAGGGTTATCATAGCAGATGATTGGAATATCACTCAAAAAACATAGTGGACAACGCTCAATGTTAACCTATCAATCATAGCCTATGATTCACTTTGAATCGTTAAATATGATTGATGAAGATTTTTTTAATATTTAAATTCAATCATGAATTGAATTATATTATTTATAAATTATAAAATTAATCATAATAAAAGTTATTTGAGACATTTTTTAATTTATAAAAGTTTTTATAAAATAATTAATTATAAAGTGTTTATTATTAATTAATTAAATAGTATTTAAACATTTATTAATAAATATTCCATAATATTAAAATTTAATATTAATATACCTTTTTATAAATTTTATGAAATTCTTTATGACTTATAAATAAAGTGTTTATTTATATTTCATAAGGGTAATTTATAAAGTGTTTAAAAATTAAAAAAAGTTCAAAATCTAAAGGAGTTTATATTTAATTATGTATTGTTAATAATTAATTTATATAAATTATTCAAATTAAAAGGGAATTATTAGGAAATTATTTAAACCTTATAAAAATGAGTTTTGATAAATGATCTGATCACATGTTTAAATAATATTAATACATGATATTTTGATTATGTAAAATGTTTTATCATACAATTGAAATAGCAATTTTTTATATTTCATAAAATATATTATATCTAAATTAAATTCCATATAATTCGTAGTATGAAATAGTTCATATTGGATAATGAAATACAAAGTTTTTATATTCAATATTATACAATTTCTATAAGATAATCTAAATTATAAAATGTTCTTAATTACCTTTTATTTATGAATTGTTTATAAATGTTTATCTCATGGATAAATATATGAATTGTTGATTGATTTGAATGTTATTATAGACACTATTATTCATAGTTATAAATTAATTATATTATAAATATTTGTATGGTTTTTTTAAAGTTGTTAAAATGCTTCTTATAAAATTACCATACCATGTATTAAATGCTACGTATGAAAACATAAGATTTAGTTTCCATCTAACTTAAATTTGGTTTATAATTAAAGTTATTAAATTTAATTTAGTTATTATATATGGTTTATACATATTAGGTTTTGGAGTTATAATGAATTGGTATATCTATTTAGTAAAGTATCCCTGGTTAGAAGGACTTTGGGTTAGACGTCCCCCTAACTTGGAGGCTTATGCCTTGTTCTAGAAAATTGGGGGTTATCTATTTGGGGTTCCAGGATTACGAACATAGATATTATAAATTTCATATAATTCTTAATATTTACATGAAAAGATTATATACCTTAATCATATGATGAATTTGGATATTCTTAAATATGTTTTGATTCTATTATTGGTTGAGTAACACAAACTACGGGCTATATAAAATGTTACACATTAATATGGTTTGAACATTTTAATTTGATGGATGGAATAATCATTCCAAAAATAAATCATCATAACCATGAATTCATAAAATATAATGACATGAGATATGATGGTGAGATTAAAATCCCTAGAAACGACTATGTGTTAGATTCCTTCAAATGGAAGAATATTTCAAGACCTTGATCACTCAACCGCATAGGTTTTTTCAAATAAGGGAGACCATGGATTATCATGTATAAATCATGGTGTAAATAGATAACCCTAATAGTTAGGTTAAAAAATCCCACTATGAGAATTGGGTTATACTCAGATGAAAAATCATAAGAATTTGGATACAAGTGGAATAGTGTAGGGTTTATCAATATGATAGTTTGGTAATGTATTTTCTGTTCAAATATGAAAGATTAATATATGAAATGATTAGTATGCTGCCCTACCTAAATTTATAAGTGGTGATAATGACACCAAAGTGGAATCATAGCATAGTGAAATATGGATCTTGGCCCACTAATGTATATGATGAGTTTAAAATGGGTCATCATTTTAATAGAAGAAAATTTAATAAAAGTCCCTAATAAATGTTTCTAAAACATGATACTCATCAGATAAAGAGATATTATTATAAACAAGATCATCATTATCATTAACCTTAAACTTTGATATTAATCATTAAATATGAGAAGCTTAATGTAATCAACTTCTAAGGTTGGTAACTATAAAAAAAGTTCTTAAGTAAATAGAAATTCTATGTTAGTTCAACACCTTCCTGGGTAACCAAGTGTTGAAGTTTTTCAACAAATGAATGTATATGATTATGGAATCATAAAATGATTCAATTGAGTTTTATAGGAATTAAATAGAAAATTAAATAACTAAATTTAATCTCCACTAATATACTCAATATTATTGGGTATGTTAATGTCTTTGAGAGATTGAACATTTCCTGTAAGTCTTGTTATGGTTAAGTAATTAACTCTATTATCATCGATGAAAATGTCCCAAACATTTATATAAATTCAATAAAATTTTACCCCAATTTTCTCAGAGTGCTGAAAATAGATAAACTGGGGAATATGATGTCTAGGTTCTGGTGCTATATTGAAAGTAAAAATGGGTACAAGATTAAATTAGAATAATAAAATTTAGTTGGAAAGCCCAAAAATGTTTCTTCTAGAAGAAAAAATTGGTTATTTAAACCTAAAGGTGTTATAAGGAATGGGTAATGATTCCATATGATGGAATTTTCTAGATACCTTAAGGAGTTTGAGAAACTCCATGGAATTTAAATGTTAGGCATCAGTGTTATATAAATAAATTCTTTAATTTTGAAGGGTATGTGATACCAAATTTATATTTTAGAAGTTTTTTTAAAATACATAGGTCTTTTTAATTCATGGTGAGTATTGATGAATCTGATATTATGAATAAAAATGATGATGCAAAGAGTTTTTACTTAAAAGGTTTGAATGTAAATGTATTTATCAATCTTATAATATTATTAATTAAATATTTGTATAGTTATCTCATTTCTATGACATGATAAGAGATTTTTTTTGTTAACAAAGTTTTTTATGTATAATACAAGATAAAGGATTCTATACACATGGTTTATAATTCATTATATTCTATAACATACTTTAGAATAAGATAATGATAGAAATGTTTTATATAGGATATATGAGTTTATCCAAATATTTTTTTTATAATATGATGGATATGATCCCACCACCCATTAGTGAAATATTTTGAATAAAAATATTATTTTCAATAAAATTCTCCAAACACATATAATTCCATATATGATATAGAAATAATATTTTATTTGTTAAATATTTCCATTAAAGAAAAATGCGTAATTTTCTAAACACAAAGTTGTTTTTATTTTATCTTAGTAAGATATTTTAATAATAATATAGTGTTTAAGAGTTTAGTGGGAGTATTTTTGGACTTTAATAGTTTCAAATTTAATAAAAAATTATTAATCCAACCAAAATTCAGTGTAAGTAGAAATATAAAGAGTTATGTTTAGTTACTAGAATAAACTAAATTTCACTTTATCCCAATGGAGTTCATAATATGTTGGTAAATAAATAATGTAAATAGTTACATCAGTTACCAAAATATTTCATGGAAAAAGTTTGATGAAAAATATTTCATGGATGATAAAGAATTTATAATGAGATTGAAGTAGGAAATAGAAGTATTTGGCATTATAACATTTGGTGTTATGGAGTTAAAAAGTTTGAATATATTCAAAGAGTTAAAAATTAGAAATATGATTCCCAAATCCCACCATTATTAAAAATGGATTACTTCATAAATTTTAAACACTAAAGATCTTTGTGGGAGAGTTTTATCAAGTGGTTACAAAGATATGTGATAGATATTAAATATAGATGTAACGAGTTAAAAAAAAAAATTGTAATGATCATAAAGATGATTTAGTAGCATATCATATATGATTTGTTAGACAGAAATGTATCTATTGTTTTGTTAAATATTCTTAAATAATTTTAAGAATATAAATTTTGTCATGTTATATAAAATTAAATCTCCACTTTATCATTCTTTAATTATGTTTACATATATGTATATATTGATATAGATTCCATGAAATTGAATGAAAATTGAAATTTAAAAGTATGAATTTGAATTATCCCTAACTGATGTTTATCATAGAGTATTATAGGTTATGATGAAATGTTAAGGTTAGTATGAGTATAGTTCTTCTATCATGATATGGTTTATTCTCATGAGGGAAAAAATAATTTTTTCATTGGATAACCAACTAAGTATACTACATGGGGTGTCATAAAATATGTATTTGGTATACTAGTGGTGAGTGTATAATATTTAGAGTTCCCATTACCTATGTTTTATAAGATACTTAGAATTTGAACCTTACTACATTGATACCTTTCTTACGTAATCCTTGAGGTTTTTCTAATCATTGGGTGGTTGGGTATGTTGCTGATTATGTCATTGGTTGAAGCTCAACTAAGATGGTATTTTTCCTCTCATATAAGGATTATGAAATATAGGCCCACGATTAAGATAGGTTAGGGAGTGTGTGACCACACCTAGATAGTATATATGGTGTTCTTAACTATTCAGGTGAGAACATTTGAATAGGCTATATGGAATTTACATACTCCACATACCATGGTCACTTGATGTCATGGAAAAAGAGATCATATGAGAATGCATGTTGAAATTGGTGGATATAGGTATATAGATACATGTGTTTGATGGAGGTCATACTATATCCCTTTAAAACTTGAGTATAATTGATGCTTTTATAAAGGTCACTCTTTGATTACATTTATGTAAATAGTGATTCAAATTTGTTGTCAGCACTACAAAGGCCCATTGTGTTACACTTTTTGGTTGACTGAATGGGGAATGAACATTACTCAGAGAGTTTCTTTAAAAAAATGTGTTAGAGTTAATCCAAAATAGTTTGGTATGTGGATCTAAAAAAGTACTGCATGCGATGTGATACAAGGTGAAGCTAATAATAGGTTTAAAAAAGTGATTTGGAAGATATCAAAAATGAGTTTAGGAAATTATTTCATCGGTTATCCTATATTATATTATATATGGTGAAATAGAACATAAAAATTTTAAGATTTATTACCAATGGTATATTTTAGGAGATATTCACTAAATCCATTAAAAATTTGATTCGATTTGGATATGTAATATTATATGATAGAAAGATATCATATGGTTTCACTTCCCATCAAAGTCATTATGTGTGACTTTCTAAATTGTAAGGCATAGTATACAATAAAACTCCACCATCATTGATAGTTTAAGTAGAAAATTATTAATAGTTATCATTCAAGTGATCTTCCATGTTTTATATTTTAAGTCAACTATTTAACAAGATGAAACACATGAGGGTTTTATACAGTCATACAAGGGTTGTATGAATTGGACAACTCATTTACTCATGAGTTATAATGCATGAGTAAATGCATGAAAAGTCAAGAATCATTCTAGGGGGATATATATAGAGAGACAGTACCCATTTCATGGAGATGATATAATCCTGTATGTTCTTTTCAAAAAATACATCGGTCCTATAAGCTTGCTTCTTCTTAACCATTTTCCTTCACGAGGCACTATCATGTGGTGGGTGATGAGAGGATTCCACTCATATGATGAGTGATTCAACACAATTTATGGATACCTATAGAGGATGGATGTCATTCAACTGCCTCTATGGTGATCTTCATCAAGCATGAATGAATATAAAGATAGTTTACATCTAGAATTTAAGGTAATATGGTTTGTCTATTTTTAATTTCTATATGAATTTATTTATCTTGCACGGTTTGTCTTGGTTAATGGTTTTTATATCACTTTCACCACATTTTTTAATCATTAAACTATCCTTATAAAACATAAATTTACTTTTATCCTCTCTTTATTCATTTAACCACATTGATCTCAACAATTAATATTTTTTAACAACCATAAATTTTCTAAAAATTAATAAACACCGCTCTTCTCAAAATATTCATCCCATTTAAATTAATAGCCTCATAAATTCATTATCATACATATTTATAGAAAACTATGAAATGAACCACAACACCCACTCTCAACACAACATCAACCACTACACAAACACATGCCAATAACCACCACCAAAAAATAACATGTCACTACCTATTCTCAAATGAAAAATTAAATGTTTCTAAAAATACTTAACTATAACAAGGAGTGATAATAAAAATGATTATAGTGGATAATAAAACCAATTAAAATGATAAATAACACTAATAATTATCTTTTATTCTTACCTCTATACTTATTCAACAATTTCACATGAAAAATATCATTATCAATTCTAGATTTCTATATCTTTTGTATCATTACCATATTTAATTAAATCAACATGCTATGAATTTTATTGATAATATAAACATAAACAAACAATGATATCACAATAACACTCACCAATTAATCTAGGAGACAAAACATAGGTAATAATACAAAAACATGCAATGAGTATGCAAATCATATCTCCCCTTCCAATTACTTAAATATAGTTCTTTATCTTTATTAGGTTAATTCTTAATATCTACCCATTTAAAAAAATTTCATGATAATTCCAAATTAACACATAATAAAATATATGATAGATATCGAGTCCCTTACCTATATTGAAGCTTTAAGAACAAAACACAAGGATATAGGTGAGTAGATGACCAAACACCGCCAAACATGTAAAGACCCACCATATGACCTCTTCACATAAAACCCCCATGAAAAACTTAACCATATTACACTAATTAAAACTTTCCTCCACTACCATAGCGTCTAAGAAGTGAATGAATAATAATAATAGAGAATATTTGGAAGAAATAAAACCTTTTAATAAAGAGGAATTGATCTCATGAAGTAAGGGCTTTAGTTCTATAAGAAGATTCCTAATGATAACCAAAAGAGTATTGAAGGTCATCTAGGGTTTATTATTGATTGAAGAAAATTATAATTGAATCAAGTTTTTATCAATTTTTATTATAAGTGTTTATTATATTAATATGGATTATAGGGATAAATTATTTCATTTGATTGATTGTCTATGCTTGTTGACCCTAATAAGGAAATAATTTTTGGTAGTTTTTTATTTTTGATAAAAACCTATTTTTCAAAATAAAAACTCATGAGATGGAATAAAAAAAGTGTAAAATTTGTTTTTAAATAAATTTCACTATAAATAGATTATGGGTCTAATGATTTTGAAAATTGTTTTAGATTTTTGAGTTCTGATAAAGTTAATTATAGATGTTTTTATTTGTATTTCAAAACAAGTCTTAGAAAACAAAAATTGTTTTCATGGAATGGACCTGTATGACCATAGATTTTTGTATTTAGGTGTTGAATAAAACCCTTGTATTTAAATGGGATTTTTGAGAAACCATGAGTGAGATTTTTGTGTGTAAAATGATTTGGGATGATTTATTTTAAAAATAAACCTATGGGATAAAACTGGGTTTTCTTTTCCCCCATGATTTCATCAAGCGTAACCTAAGTATATTGAATTGAGTGACTTAGATCATGTATTATACTTTTAGGATATGGATTTATTAGAAAATTCCTATAGTGGGGAGCGCCATTGGATGAAATTTTATTTTAAAAGTAAATTATTATGGTAAATACAACCATAATTCCTAAATATGGTTAGTTAATGGTGTTTTGGGATTTACAAGTGAATTCATGTACTATATCGATGGTTAGTGGAGGATATGGGTATGAATTTGGGTAATTAGAACAATATTGAGAGAGTTTTTATAGATAGATTGGATTAAAACAATACCAGTGGTGTGATTAAGATAAACTGGGATTGAGTGTAAGTCTCAATAATAAGGCAATGAGGATTTTGGGATATAGTATGATCGAGTTTTAGATTCATGAAAAAAGACCACAATGAGTATTTTAGGATAAAAATTGACATAGAAGTGATGAAATGGATGACCTATATTGGTAAATATTTATAAATGGTTATTTATAAAGGATTCTAAATAATGAGAAGCATTATGATGTGGAGTTTGTAATTTCCCATGCATTTACATATCAGTAAACTAAAAAAGGGTTGAAAATCCATCATTTTTTGGATGGAATTTGAATTTTTGAAAATGGATCAAAGGAAAGAAGTTTTATATGTTTTTTGGAAGTATAAATGGATTTTGTGAAATTGTATTCAGTCATAGGAATGATTAGAGAAAAGAATTCATCAATATAAGGAGCTAATGGGACCCAAGGGAGACTGCATGCCCTATTCGATCAGTAGTGAAATCCCAATAGGATTTTAGTGGGTTGGTTAGTGGGGAGATCACATTGGGAATCTAGTTAGGGACACTAGATTCCCATTATACTCAACCCCCATTATGGGGGGTGGGGTAAAAATTAAATTTTCCCCATTAAAATGAAGAACTCCACCCAAAGTGTCATTCTATTTTAGCTAAGGGAGAGGAGAGTGTTGAGGTTGTTTGGGAGATTATTAAGAAAATTAATTCTTTATATCTATTGTTTTGGAAATAAAAATATAATTTTTAGTAAGTTTGATGTAAATTTAAATGTTGTTTTGTAGTAATTTTTGTTTTGTTGTAGGATTAAAATTCAATTAACTGAATTTCTATAATGGTCGAGACCTCTCCGGTCCATTACTTTCTGAAAATATGGTTTTTGAGGTGTTACAAGAGGTCAAGGTGACTTATCCCCAACACTTTTCCAAATTTTCAATTCTGTGAATAGTTCCGTCGGTGAACTGTTCTATCGGTGAGGTTTTGTGAACTGTTCTAATGGTAGGTGTACAATGTTTCCAGAACGGTGCCTCTATCAGTAGGTGTACAATATCGGTAGGTGTATAGTAACGGTAGGTGTATAGTTTTTCCATAATGGTGCCTCTATCAGTAGGTGTACAATATCAGTAGGTGTATAGTAATGGTAGGTGTATAGTGTTTCTAGAATGGTGCCTCTATCGGTAGGTGTACAGTATCGATAGGTGTACAGTAACAGTAGGTGTACAATGTTTCCAAAATGGTGCCACTATCGGAAGGTGTACAATATCAGTAGGTGTACAATAACGGTAGGTGTACAGTGTTTACAGGATGGTGCCTCTATCAGTAGGTGTACAATATTGGTAGGTGTACAGTAACGGTAGGTGTACAATGTTTCCAGAATAGTACCTCTATCAGTAGGTGTACAATATCGGTAGGTGTATAGTAACGGTAGGTGTACAATGTTTCCAGAACGGTGCCTCTATCGGTAGGTGTACAATATCAGTAGGTGTACAGTAACAGTAGGTGTACAATGTTTCCAGAACGGTGCCTCTATCAGTAGGTGTACAATATTGGTAGGTGTACAGTAACGGTTGGTGTACAGTGTTTCCATAACGGTGCCTCTATCGGTAGGTGTACAATATCAGTAGGTGTACAGTACCGGTAGGTGTATGGTGTTTCCAGAATATTTCCTCTATCAGTAGGTGTACAATATCAGTAGGTGTACAATATCGGTAGGTGTACAATAACAGTAGGTGTATAGTGTTTCCAGATTCCTACAGTTTCACCCCTTTGATGTTTCCTTTGATGTAAAATACATTTAAAGCCTTATTTTAAGGACTCTTAAGGCCGATTCAAAGGCCATAAATCCTATATTAATTATTCCTATGGCTCAGGATGTTTTTACTTGGTCAAACCGCATGGGTTAATGTGATCCGCTTTTAATGGGGAATTAAGCGTATCTTAAACCGTCGCCCCATTAAATCTTCAAAAGGGACAAGATATCTTCCTCCCTTTTTCTTCCTCTTTGTTCTTGGATATGAGACTCTAGAACCTTTCAATCCTTCTTATAGGATTTTCACAATCAAACTTTACTCCTCAGATTGGTTCTACTCTATTTTGATGCAACCAAGCTGCATCGACCAATCTTCGATATAAGGTATGTTTTATCATCATTATTTTGGGGTTAATCTTCTCCTGTTTCTCCTTTCCATATTATAGCATGTAATCTACATGCTTCTAATGGGGTTTTTCTTGGGTTTTGGTTGGTGCAGTCGTACTGTGGCATCCTTGGGTGGATGAAGTTGTCGTGAGAAGAGGACCGTGACCCGTTGTGTGGTTAAAGAATGTCAAGAACTGTTTGAGGTAGGGGATTCATTACTTCTCTTTTCTTTCACATGCAATTGTATTGTTATCATGTTTAATACCACTGGATGAAAATGGAATTTACATAATAAATATTTTAACCAGATAAATAAATTGATATTGATCATATGTTATTGCCTCTTTTTTTCTAGATAGTGTGATATATATTCTTGCTTTTCTTAGCTGTTTTTTCTTGATGGAAATCGGTAAAGAACATAAATTGGGATTAATTGATAATTGTTTGGCTAAAGATAAAAAGGCATGTAAACGAATCCGGTTCTTGTTGTAATTTGATGTTAATAAAATTGGCGCAGTAAGCATGTTTAATTATTTGTGATAGCTTACTGATTAGGTTTCTTGAATTTGGAACCTATGAATAATAAATATGTTAATTCAAGATGGATTAAAGAACTGATTGTTTGATAATTTCTTAAAGGTTTTTGAGTTACCCTCTTGATTGTTAAAGGGCCAAGAGCCCAGTTGATGTGATGTTTGTTTTCCTGCTACTTGTGCTGTGATGTGATCCTGGATGGATGTTGTGATATGTGGGGGTATGGAGGCTTTTGGTTGTGGAAGAAGATAAATCCTAGAGTGGCGAGATGCATTGGTTTATGCATATGGGTGTCAGGGAGGACATTGGGGATGATGGAATGGGATGGATGTGATTGTTGGATGCTTGCTGATTCTTTTGGTTGTTTATCTACTTTAGTTTTCCCCACTACTCAAGGAAGCTGGTCTTACTGATCCTCCTTCTGAAAGAGTCAAGGATACACGAGGTATGCCACATGTTTTCCGTGTTTAACTTCTCAAGGAAGGATGGGTTTATACTCTTGCTATAAGCAGCAAAGACTCGATGGGTAGTACATCTACTCACCGTGTTGAGCCCCCTTGTGTTTAGTAACATGTAATGTTTTTCTAGAATGACTTGGAATGTAGAAAAGTAATTCTATAATGAATAATTGAATAAATGGTGTTAACCCACAGGGATGGAGTTTCTGGAACATAATGGCGAGGTTGTAATTTTGAAGGAAAAATTGACTTTGGGTCTGATTATAATGAAATTTAATGTGGAATTTTTCATGGTTAATTAAGGTTTAAATAATTAATTAACATAAAGTGTAATTGATAGAAAGGGAATGAAGTAATCTAATAAATCTCCTTAAATGGTTGTATGCTTATAAGATACCTAGTCTTAGAAGTAGCAGCCTGGAGTCTGAGATACGTTAGCTTCAGTTGTGTATAAGACTAGGTTATGACCATATTGTGGTTGTGAGATAAAATATATCCTATACTTTTTGTGTTTCTATATGCTACTCAACCCAGTCAGTAAGGGCAATTGAAACCCTGGGGATTCTGAGCCCTGGGGGGGTGTTTTCCCTAACATTCTTTTGGGAGGATGAATGGCTGACTACCCCCTTTGGCCCTGCTCTCTACTCTTGGTAGTTACTTGTGCTGGTAGGAACAACGGTTAGTTTTCCCCATATATGTGTTTAGAGGGCTATAATGGCTTGTGGTTATTCACACACACATATTCTTGATATATTATCCTATGGATTACTATAGGTGTAACGTGTATGGGTTGTGATGGCTTGAGGATCCTTACTCGGTGTAAGCACTGTAATGGCTTGAGGTATAATACCCGATGTATGATACATGTTATGCGGGATTTGGTGGATCCTAGAAACTACTTGGTTACTTTTGATACGTGGACGTGGTGGTTTTTTTGCACGAGGTGCATGTTGTGGTGCTTCGCCCAGGTGTCTGCATGCAAGTCTTCTTGGGGAAAGATGCTCAGGATGTGCGATGTTAGGGAAAAGCGGCAAAATAGTGGAGAAGTAGTAGCGGGGTAACCTTGGTATTATTTATTATATGATATATTATTGTATGCGTTACTTAGTGAGAGTAGCCATGGTGAGGTTGGGAACTTATTATACCTATTTAGGTGAAGAGTTAGTTTCACTTGTTGTTCACTGTGCTTTAGCATGCTTTCTTTACTTTTTCATGAGAGGATTCGGGGAGGATCATATTGAGTATACTGTTATACTCACCCTATGTATATATAAACTATTTTTCAGGTCACTTGGAGTTGGTTAGAGATCAAGCTGGTTTTTACTAGCTTGGGGTTGCAAGAGCAGCTCAGGATGGTGGTTACTGTTGGTTTTTTTACTTTCTTTTCGGTACTTTCAGTTTTTCCCTTCCAGTTTTAGTACTTTCTTATGACATTATATATGTTCACTTGGGTTTCTTTTATATTTAAATTCTGAGTTGGAGTTGGTTGGTGTCTATCTTATCTCTCTATTCCGTATGTGTTCTCTTAAAGGTAATGCCTCCCATTTGTGTGTTTACTATACCCTCGGTGCTAGTTGCCAACCCGGGGCCTACTGGAGGTGGGACTTAGGGGTCATTATCTCCCTTCTCACATTGCCGAACCAGGAGGGGTACACTTTGTGGGGAGGGGGTCATGACAAAGTGGTATCAGAGGTCTGGTTGAGCGATAGGATGAAGTTTGGAGTTAGACACAAGTGAGGTTGCATGGGTTGGTAGGGAAACAATGTCATTCATATTTAGAAAGTGAGGTAAACACTGGAGACCAGCTGAGACATAGGAATCTAGGGCCCCCTATGATCTGATGTACAAACCTTTAAGTTTATAATGGCTACTAAACAAGGAGATAATAGTTGTAGGGTAGAGACCTAGGAAAGGATCATGCATCATTTTTCTTTGTGCATGTGTTTTAATGTGTAGACCTTGGGATCAGTTAACCTAAAATGAATTAAAGAAAATAATTAATTAATTAATGTTTAGTCTTCCATATTCCAGGTTTAGGAGCTATAACAGTTTTTTATTTTATAGGTATGGATCCAGGTCAACGTCCTCGTTAGGTTTGCGGAGAAAATGTCCAGCAGGCTATTCCAGTAGATCAACATAGGGTAGAAGTTGATGACGACGACACTTGGAGGAAAATACTCCAAGAGTTTCAGCACCAGATTCTGTAGAAGTATGAGGGATCTGTTTTAGATGAAGTCACGAAAGACTGGTTAGAGGAGGTCGAGATCGACTTCAATTCGATTCATGCTCGGAATAAGCACTGGGTGTCTTTGGTTGTGACGATGCTGCATGGAGTAGTGAGGTAGTGGTGGTTCTTGTTCCTCGAGGATCGTTAGGAGTCGATGATCTCATGGGAGGAGTTCCAAGACAAGTTTAGAGTCAAGTTTCTTTCTTTGACTATGAAGGAATCCAGTTGCCAGGAGCTTCTTACCCTTCGACAGGGGATCTCTAGTGTTTGAGAGTTTGGAATCCATTTTAGAAACCTTTTACGATATGATTTGGACCTATTTCTAGATGAGGAGGCCAGGGCGAGACATTTTGAGGAGGCTTTGTGTCCAGAGATCCAGTTCCAGGTCACCCCATTTATGATGAAAACATATCTTGAGGTGCTGGAGAGGGCATAGGTTGTAGAGAGGACTTGGCCAGGACCAGATCATCACGAGAGGGGAATCAACATGATTCCTCACAAAGTAGAGCTGTGGTCCGGGGTTCCTGTTTTTCAGGGTAGAAGGGTTTCTGTTCAGCTGGGGGTAGTTCTCAGCCGTTCACATCTCATTTCTCTAGAGGTAGAAACTCTCAGGCTTATGCCAAGGGATTAGACACTTGTTTTTCTTGTGGTGGTTGTGGCCACCAACAACAGGTGTTCCTGACCTTTCAGAGCTGTCATCGTGTATCAGGAGCTACGATCCAGGTTCCTCCGTTGAGGCAGTTCCAACTGAGGTAGCAATAACCAGTTGCACCAGCTTTAGATCTGTAGAGGGTAGATGGGGTAGGCATAGGATAGCCCCATGATGCTCCCCATCCTCAAAGAGCAGAGCGCGGCCATGGTTGTGGTCGTCATCAGGGTCAGAGAGGCCGTGGTCAGCTTCATGATCTAGCGTTTCCAGCTCAAGGCGAGCCAGACGTCGTTCGAGGTACCCTTTGCTTGTTTTATACCTTGGTGTATGCCTTATTTGATTCAGGAGTGACACAAACCTACATATCACCTACCCTTGTCCATGCTTTGGGACTTGAGGTAGAGAGGCTTCCAGTGCCCTTGGCATTTAGTACGCCAGTTGGAGGTCGAGCTTACTTGTTTGAAGTATATAGAGACTGTGAGATAGTGTTGAGGCAACACCGCTCTTCGGGATATTTCCTATGTTTACGAATACAACCATATGATGTCATCCTCAGCATGGATTGTTTGTATTCTGTGCAGGATATCATGAATTTCTTTAGGAAGAAGGTCTTCTTAATTGGTGCAGATGGAGAGCCAGTGGTGTTTTTTGGTGAGAGAGATCCTCGGATGGTTCACATTCACATTCCATCCTTATGCTGACTTTGTTTAAATTTCAATGTTCTAATTTCCACTTATTTTACTACTCTAATTGATATTTATTAGAACATACTAACTTCTGACCAATTTAATATCCCCGGTGGATAAAAATTGTTAGTATCCATTAGAATACAATTCACCCCTTATTTTAGTTCCATGTTTTCTATTTCTAGGATAATATTTGCAATCAGAGTCTAACTCTACTTGGTTTTTTCACTATTCATATTTTTTATAGTATGAATATTTGGTATTAGAGTGAGTCTCTACTGAGACTGATATTGATCTTATTTTTTTGTTTACTAGAAAATATCTCAACTTCCTTACACTAATAATGATATAGAGGAAACATATATATATATATATATATATATATATTTTATTTTTGATATGGATGGGCTTTTGATTGGAACTCTTGAAAACTTGAATCTAGTAGAACATATATTTTTGATAGAGAATAATAAAAATATTGGGATGATATAATGATGATTTTTTATCAATACTAGAGTGGATAACTTTCTAACAATGATAAAAAAATTATAAAGTTCCATATAATGAGATTATTCATTTTACTCATGAAGAGAAACTTGAATATCTGGTGAATTATAAAGTCTAGAATACCTTTCTACTTTTAATTAACAAAAAAATTTATAGTTAGATTTATTCTTATAATAAACTGAAAAAATATGGAAAAAGTTTTAATTTAATCGATTTGAGACTTCTAATTCCCATGAAACTTAAAGGGAAATTTTAAGAGTTTATTTTCAAGCCTTTTATTTTCTACCCAGTGAAACTATAACACAAATGCATTAATGGTTCATGATCGTAATCAATTGATTTTAGTCTTTATGTGAGAAAGAGTTAACTAATGAACATATTTTTGAAAATATTATAGACATACCTCTAAAGTAATGGGAATCAAATCATATATATATATATAGTATTAAGAATATAATTAAGCTTAGTCTTAATGATCTCATTAGAACCTTAGTGAAATATGAGAAATAATTTGAGAGATACACTAATAAGGAAAAAATAAAGAATGGAATTTATTTTTATTTAACTTTCAGTACATTTCATTTTAATTATCAACCTTCTAAATTTACAATAGAGATGAAAAATTCTAAAAACTAGTCATATTTTATTCATTTCAAAAATAGTGAATAATATATTTCACAGGTTGCAAGATGCATGAATAAAATCATACAAAATAGGAACTTTTGTTATGATAGAAGGAAATATATAATTTTTTTTGAGAATAAATGCCTTTATAATATGGTTTTCTATTAATTTAAAAAGATGAGGAATATCTGTATAGATTTTCCAAGATTAAAAAAATGAATAGAGATGGGAAATCTATTAAGATAAAGGAAATAAAATCTTTCAGGTTTACTAATGATACCTAGAGTGCAAGTGATGATCCATCCTCTAATATAAGTTTTAATTCCAAGATTTATTATTGTATAAATATTAATATATTTTATTATAATATTCCTTAAAATAATATGTTTTTGGTGGTAAAGGTACATCCTCATACTCTTGGATAAATGTATCTTGATATGTATTTTACTTTTAAAATGGATGATGTAAATAATTCTACTTCATCCAAAGATAAGGAGGATATTCCATGATTTGATGAAATGGTTAGATATGTAATTTTTCTAGAGATAAAGAATAAAAAGTTAAAGAATAAACTTTATTTGGCTAAGGATTTTATAGCTAAATTCGATGAATCTATTTCTAAAATTACATGAAAAATTGAAAATTTAACATTCTAAATAGATGATAAATCAAATTCAGTTTCAAATAATGATGATTAGAATTAATGTTTAATATAAAATTTAAAATCTATAGTCTAAAGAAGTTGTTACTAATATTTACTTATTCTATGGAGAATTTTGAGAAACTCTTAAGGATTTTGAAACTAAACCAAAAATCTTTCAGAGTTGGATTCACTATTGGAAAGTCACATTTTTTAATCTAATCACTTTGTTCTAAAAATTAATCCTTTTTGTAATAAATCTCAAATAGGAGGAAACTAGAGGAAAAATTATAATTTATATAAAGTTCATCCATTAATATTTCATAAATCCTACATTTCTAATAGATTAGGAGCTATATTACATAGAATGTTTAAACAAATATGTGTTCTTAAAGTTCTTTTTTCTTAAATTTTTTTACCTAAGAAATTATAGGAACCAAACTCTTAGTTTTATTGATTTTTAGGAAGACAACCCTAATAATAACTATTTGAATATATGGTATGAGGATAGGATATGTTATCAACATATTACTAGGGAAAATTCTAATTTCTGTAACTAACAAAAAGTAAAGGGTGGATGAGTCACTTTTGGAGACAATGATTAAGGTTAAATAATAGGGGTAAGTGATGTTTTATTTCATAGTAGGACCCTTTTTTAGAAATTTTTATATATTTTAGAACCTAAGTAAAACAATATAATTATAATTCAATTATTTAAGTAAGATTAATTCATTAACCTTGCGAATGATAAATTTACCATTAAAATTTCAAATGGAGTTCACATTTTATCCTATGATAGGAAAGATAATGTTTATACTTTAAAATTAGAAGACCATAGTAATCATAATTTTTCTTGTTTAAGTAATATAAAATATTCTTCTTAGCTTTAGAATAGAAGGATAAGTCACAAAAACTTATGAATATTTTTTAAGATTTAAAAGAAATTATTATTAAGGAAGTTACCTAGAATTAAATTTAATTCAACCAAAATATATGATTCATATCAATATTATAAGAAACATAAGTCTAGATTTAAATATTCTAGTGAAATTATAGGAGGAAAAACTATGTGCATGTTTAATTTTTTTATTACACTTGATTCAATCAGATATATTTTATAGTATTTAATTTGGAATCACTCTCCACTTTTAAACTTTTATATCTTTTGTTAAATATTTTTAAAACCTACCTATAGTCACTATTCAGGGTGATAGAGGTGGGGAATTTATAAATCCCAATTTCATTTTTGGTAATGAAATAAGAATAATTCATAATTTTGCTACACCAAAAACACTACAATAGAATGGTTTAGTTGAATAAAAAAATAAAACTCTTCATGAAATTACATGTTCTACACTGAGTGAATATTTAGTAACTAAATATTTTTGGGTAGAAGCTGTAAATACAATCCATTAAATTATATATTGAGTTGTAATTTGACATATTTTAGAAAAAAATCCTTATGAATTGTGGACCAAAAGAAATACTAATGTCTCTTATTTCAAAGTTTAGGGATATAAAGTATTCACATTGAATACAAAATATTATCTTAATAAATTTAATAAAAAATATAATTAAGGAATCTTCTTAGATTTTTCCACAAATAGAAAGTCTTATAGATTGTTCAATAAATGAACAAATTATATTGAGGAAAATATAAATGTTATATTTCATGAAATTAGTCCTTATTTTATTTTAAAACATTTATAAATTACACTTATGAATAGTGTTTCTAAAATTTTATTTTTACTAGAATATAGTATTAAACCATCAAAAATTAATATATCAAAAACTAGACCAATGGAAGTTAGTCTTCTAGAAGTTAGTCTAAAAAAAATTAACCACTGATAAATTAATAATGATATTAAATTTTCCATAAATATCAGTTGATAATAAATAATCATCCTCATGAAAATATCATTGGTGATGTAACTCTACCCATTATAAATCATAGTTACTTAAGAAATAAATATGAATATCTTACAATCCTATCTTAAGTAGAACCTAAAACAAAATATAGAGCCTTAGGTGATGAATGTTGGATAGGTACTCTAAAAGACGTTCTCAATCAATTTGAGAGGAGTAAAACTTAGAACTTGTTTTAAAGACCTAAAAATCATCTGATTATAGGAGTAAAATGGGTCTTCCTAAAAAAATGTGATAAAAATGGTGTTATTGTCCGGAGTAAGGAAATAATTGTTAAAAAGGGATATAATCAACATGACAGAATAAATTATGGTGAAAATTTTACACTGGTAGCTAGGATAGAATTCATTAATATATTATTAGACAATATATCTCATTTTAACTTTACTCTTTTTCAATTGGATATCAAATGTTCCTTTTTCAATGGATATGTATTGGAGGAAGTTCATATAGAACAATTACTTGGTTTTTAAAATATACGTCTTTTGAAATATGTTTAATAACTTACCAAGGAACTCTATGGACTTAAAAAATCCAAAATATCTTGGTATGAATGTTTATCTTAATTTTTTACTTTAAAACAATTTTATTAAAGGAACAAAACATCCTATTTTTTTTTATAAATAACGTTTTTAATGAAATCATCATTATAGTTTCTAATACTTAGATACACTATTTTATGATTTTCAAATTCTTATATTTTGATTATTTACTTTTTAAACTTACATGCTATGGTATTTTTATTCTCCTTTCAAATATTTATCTTATTATAATCTTATACTCTTAACTATTGGAAAAAGAATTGTTATTTTCTTTGTATTAGAGCTAGAAAATTTCTTCTCTGTAAGATAAGAGAAAATATTTAAATATTGTTTGGGAACCATATTTATCTGAAATAGATCAGCCATAGATACTGAGAGATAACTTCCATAGGGTTCATTATTTTAACTCTTATCATTCAATAATTATTTTTGTTACTATTTATTAACAATTTTTAGGAAAGGGGTGAGTACTATCAACTGTTAAACAATAAGATCTATATAAATTACAATAAGATTATATATTTTATTTATTTTTCTAACAATATTATTTTCCCTAATAATATTTTGTCTCTAATTATTTTCGGTAGTGGTAGATCAAACAAATTTAATCCATTATAAATTATTCCTCTCACACATTCTTTGAATATCAATAAAGTGGTAATTTTATTTATTTTATTTTCATCATTTTTATCAATATTTAATATAATTCATCTTACTTAAATTCACTTTTCCTTGGATTTATTTGTGAAAATATCAAAGGGGGATAATTTTAATAAGATTAAGTTTCTATAATTATTTTTAATGTTATTTGTAGATAAATTTTATAATGGGGTATAATAGTATCATAAAAGGTGAGAATTTAAAATAATGAGGTATTTGTGAGACTTTTGGATATTATGATTATTATTAGAAATTTTAGGGAGTTTACAAGGAGTTTTATTTGAAATTTATACCAAAATTAATCGTTCATTCATTATTTTCAGAAAGAGGGATATTATAGAGTAAAAAAAATCACTATATACAAGGTTTTTAAACTCAAAATACACTAATGTTGGGATTTGATTTAAAATTATGTTTGTTGTCTTGAGTTTTTGTTTTGAATACTTAATTTACATTTTATTAATTTTTTTAAAACTAAATCGAGTGAACCTTTTACTGGAACTTAGCTTGTTCTCTATAATAGTGAGATGAATTTAAAAAAAATATAGATTTGATTTCAATGGAATATATGAATTTTATTTTGATGTATTTGCAACTGTACTTATAGATCTCAAAATTCAAATGTTATAGTTTGTTACAACATCATATATAAATTGAATCAAGTATTTGTGGAATGGAATATACTAAACACACAATGATTACTCTACTATAAAGTTGTTTTGTACCATCTCATTTCCTTTTGAGAGAATATGCTTATAGTATCCTTTCAACGTGTGATAAGAGGATTCTTTTGGGGAGGATTTAATTTTAAGTATATTTGTTGTTCTTCAAATTGTCTTTATTCTTTATAATAATGCGAGATTGAGGAGATTTTGTCTTGTGTAGGATGTTCTTTTTTTGATCATGTTTATCGATGAGTTTTTGGGTATTGGAGGTTGTGAATCTTTCAAATGGTTTGTTTAAAGAAGTCCTAGTGTATAATTGATTCCAATAATTAGATAAAAGATGATCTCAGGGTATAGATTATTATTACCTTCTAATAGGTTATAGTCAAGGATATTCTAGTGTGGAATTTGTATACCTTAGTTTAGGTTACAAATCACTCGTTACTTCGCTTTAAAAGTGAAGGGTTATGTTACTATATCTTATATCTTTATGGGATAATAGTTTCTAGGTATTTTAGTGAAATTATTGTAAATTAGAAATAAATTGGGTCTAATAAGTTTGTAAATTTTGTTTGTATTGGGTCTAGGTATATGTTGGAAGTGGACTACACCCATTTTCTCAAGATTCTAGTATAATGGGTTTGTGATATGAGTTTGGTTCCTGTTATTCAATTATGAAATTTTTATTTTAAATTATTTTTTGATTAATTTTGTGATGTTAATGGATGATATAGGTACTCACTGGCTTAGTGGTGGTCATTGTGAGCTTGTATTAATTAAATAGTTAGTGAGAATGAGGTAGATGGCCTTTACAAATTGAGAATAGTGATTATTTGGTTGTTTGTTTTGACTGTTGGCATTTTATCTTTGTTTAATTATTATTATTATTGACGATATGATCATGTGACATTTAGTTTATTCATAATTAGGATATTATCATGTTTTCTTGACAGAAAACAATGTTTTTATAACATTTTAAATAGTTTTTTTGACACCTTGGAAAAAAATGTGTTGGTGGACCATTTTATGGATTTCTTGGTTGTGTGAGTTGATTTTGTAAACTAAATGTGTTCTCCCATTTTAAATTGATTTAAAAGAGTATTACAATTTAAAGTGGATTTTCAATTAAAGAGGTTTTTAGTTTTAAATTATATTTAAAATGAATTAAATTAATTGGATTTTTAAAGTGGATTTTCTTAATGGAAACAATTTGGTATGAATTTTGGGTTTTTAAATAAGATTTTAAAAACAATGTTTTGGTTTCTCAAGTAGTAATTTTTTAGATTTTTTTGAAGGGATTAGTGTGAATAGTACATTATTATATATTTTTTCAAATGATTTATGAAATAATTTTTTGATTAGGATTTTAATGGAAATGAAATGCTTTTATTCAATATATATGCTTTTCACACTTTGATGTTCAATTTCATTGTTTATTTATTAATTTATAGCCTAATCCTAAATTTACAAGATTATTTTCTTTTAAATTTTTTAATTTTAAAGATTTATTGTAGTGATCATGGTTGGAGCATGGATAGTAGTAATAATATAACTACCCATGTAAAGCCATTGTGTTTTTTAAAAGACCTGTTTTTCATGTTTTATAAGGACCCAACCTTAAAAAATATACAATATTGATTTTTAAATAAATAATTCATTTTCATATATTATCAAGGACCTTTTCATATTTGGAGTTTTTGGTAATTAGGTTATAAATATTATATAATAAACCAATACATTTAAAAGTGGACACTTCCACTCATTATAAATTTTTTCCATAATACAATACTTTTAAAATGAAACATGTTATATATAAAAAATATTAAAGATTTTTAATTTGACTTCACCATTGTTCCTACTTATCCTTAAAACCTAATAATTTTTTTTTGAAATCATGGTATGATCTTAAAAATCTCAGTAAGGTATATAAATAAAGAAGAAAAGAAACCCGTTAGTCTATTTCAAAACACTGAGACCATATAATAGAGTTTGCCTTTAAAATAGTAAATGTTGAGTTCAAAATAATTGTTTACTTATACATGAAATCTACTTTACAACCCATTTTTTTTTCATAAAACACTTTATAAGAAAAAATAGAGGAAAAATCATACTCATAAATGTTTGTTAGAAAAAATGAGAACCAATGAAAACATTTTCTTAAAAACATACCATTTTTATCATTAAAAGGAAAAATAATTTTTTAAACAAGATATCATTATCTTAACTTATTAAACCAAAAAATTTCTATGAAAACTTATTATAAATCATATAAAAGTCATGAAGGTACCTTGGGATATCATCTTCATTGAACCCTTATAGTATCCCTTACAAGTGGAATAACATACTAGGTTAATTCCAACACAATACTTTAGAGAATTTAATCATTAAAAAATGAATTTAAGATCTATATAGGGCTCACACATCATCCTGTACAATGATCATTAAATATATGAAACACATAAAATCTTTCATTTCCATAATAAAACTTATAAAAGTATAATTTTTAACCCATAAGTAAAACATTTTTGGATATTGATACATCCATTTCCATTAAAACCCCATTATCAAAACTAAAATATCTATGAAAAAGGGAATAAGGATTTTTATTTGAAGAAAAAATGAAAGATTATAAATGAATCCAAATATCCAATAATGGTTGTGGCACTAGAAAAAGTCGCTGACATCATATACATTTTAAAAACTTTATTTTTTATACTTTATAAATAAAGTCAAAAATTTTGTATGAAATATGAAAAATGATTCTATTCCACTATCAAACAATATAGACATAGAAGAAAAATATTACAAAGTGATCTTCAAACCATTTTCAAACTAGGGTTTAACATAAAATATCCCCTATAACTTGATAACTTATGAACCAATGAATAATTCTAGGAAATATTGTTTAATATATTTTTAAATACTTTAATTTTTAGAGAATAATTATAAAATACATCCATAAGATATTTTACACACAATATAAAAGAAAACATGTGGTGAAAACAACTTAATTATCAAAAAAGGTAATTATGATTAGAAATCCTTATCCTTGAGTCAGACTTGTCACATATATTATTTATGTTACTAAATATAAAACTTATGTTAATTATTTACTTTCTTAATAACCATTTTTATGTTTTTATTCCTTTTATTTCAGTTATATACATGTTATACTTGATTACTTAATCAATTTAATTCATGTTAGATGTTTTGAGAGCATTTGAGTTAAATGTTGGAAATGGATTTTGTAGGTTGACTAATGTAAAATGGATCATGATTATATAATTTCCATAATTTTAATAATTTTATATTTATAATTTTTATACATTAGTCCTACTATTATAACCAATAATTTAATTTTATTATGAAAAATGAATTACATTACAATCATGAGGATGGTAGTCTACACACACACATGAGTAATGGTTCCATTTTTTAGAGAATGTGACGGAAATGAAATAAGTATTATTTTAAATTTATATAATGATAAATATACAATAAATATAATATTATTTCTTTAAATAAACCTATATATATCGACCTTGTGTTGTGGTGATGAAAAATAAAATAAATCAGTTTGTGAGGCGTTAGTCCGCACGTAGGCACGAGTGATGTTTTTATTTTTTTGTATGCTAAAGGAAGAAGTATAATATTTAATCACCATTATAGAATGAAATTTATATCATATTATTTCATTTTTATCTATAATTATGACCAACTATAATAGTTGGTGATGAAAAATGAAATACATCGTCGCACGAGGCAGTGGTCTTTACATACACACGAGAGATGTTTATATTTTCCATTGGATGGATAAGTAGATGAAAAAGGGTTAAAACGTAACCATAATAATGTTTTAGTATATTATATATAATTATTTTATTATATAATTGTGTTTAAGATAGTCTTGAAGGAGATAAAACAATAAATAAAAAATAAAATACCTGGTTAAGAATTATACCACTTCTCCAGACAACCTCTTTTGGTTTATTCCTAAATCCTTCTAAGAATGGTATTCTGATCAAAATAGAACCACTAAGACATGGTAAGGTATGTTAGGAAAGGATTTGGGAAGGTATTTTACAATTTAGGAAACTATTTTAGTGTGTTTAAGAGGGTATATGGGGTGTCCTTTTATAAGTGAGGAGAGGACACACATATAATTTTTTAAAAGATTAAAATATATTAATGACTTACTCAATCCAAATGGATCAAAAATAGAAGATTTTAAAATAAGGGTTGTTATACAGTTAAAATATGATAATAAAATAGGATTTATTCATGTTTTAAATTTATTTTAACCATTATCATTTTTAATCCTTTTAACCCACTTTAACTTGTACCATGATAACTAACTTTTTTACCACAATTACTATTCAAAATGATAAAAAAAATGAAAGTGTTTTGAATTCAAAAATTTATACATGATGATTCCAAATATGGAGTTAATTTTAAAAATTCAATTTCTCTAAGTGACATAAATTAATTTAAAAATAAACCTGCAAAATGCAACAAAAATTAGTTTTCTAGAGAATTTTATTTTTAAGTATAATTTTTCTTATATAAAAATCATGTGTAATGATAATTGTAATAAAATTGTTTGGATTAATTTTAATAAAAATTAACTAGTGAAATTTTTAATCTAATTAAGAAAAACTAGACTTTATAAATACTTGAATGGAAAAGAAGGTTTTCTATAAAATCAGTATTTTTTATTATTCATTGAAAAATTAATCTTTTCATAAAAATCCCAAAAATATAACCTTAAGATAATTTTGATATCTTAATTTCAATAATGAATCTCATTATTTCAAATTAAAATTATAATATTCATTAATTAAATAAAATTGTGTATTTTTTGTAAATGAATTTAGTACGAATAAAATTATTTCCTTTTTTTGATTGAAAAATTACATAATATTCTTATAGTAAATATAATTCAATAAAATATAATTCATGAATATTAATATGGAATGAAATTTATTAATTATAAAAATTTACTAATTTGTTATATTCTTCCCCCATTTTGGAAATTGTATCATCATAATTTTATTCAACACTTTAATAAGTGTAAATAGTTTTCCGTTATAGCATTTTTTGATTCTCATGTCTCTTCTTCAATCATATGGTTTTTCCAACAAACCTTAACATAGTGAATCAAATTATTCTGAAACACCTCCTATGTATGATCAATAATATAAGATGGATGTCCCTTATATGAAATATTCTCTTCCAAATATACTACTTCATGGCTCAAAACATGAGACACATCTGGTAGAAATTTTATTAACAACAAAACATGAAATATGTCATGTATCTTGGATAAACTTGGAGGCAAGTACAATTGGTAGGAAACTGATGAAAACTTTTATAGGATTTCATATGATCTAATTAACTAAATAATTAATGTAATGACCCTGAATCTAGTAACCCAGAGCTAGTGTCTACATTATTATATTAGTATATGATACAAGGGATCACATCACTAAGGATCAATCTGTTTAGTAGTCTTTTAGAACCAAATACATGAATGGTACCCATTTTATATTGGGAATAAAAATTTAAATCATAGTAATGGAACTAATTTGAAATCCTTAAAACCATTCAATGAATTCATCTTCATATTTAGAGGAAAAAAAATTAAGGGTGAGCTTAAATTCTCAATAAGGGTTACATAAAATGGAAGCTATAATGAATTAATAAGACATAGTTAATATGGTAAGGTAAATAACTGAACACACATTAAATTTAATCCAAAACAAAACTATCATGATTAGATAATTAAAAATAAATATTGAAATGTAAATAACTTAACACACATTCCATTTAATCAATAACTTAACTATAATAATTAAATAAGGCACAATCAATATGGAAAGGTAAATAACTAAACACACATGCCATTTAATTAACAAACTGAGAATGAGATGCATCCAAAGATAATAATAATATGAAAATATCATGTATAATAATAAAAATGGAATTATAAATGCAGTAAATTCCTAATTATTGGATGTCGCGATCTCAAGCATTATGATACTTCTACTATCAAGAGCTTTCACAAGACAATTTACAATAATGGGTAAAACTCCTTTTAATGACTGCTTACTGATTTACCTTATTATACTACTGATGCATTGAGGGTATATTTAAAATAAGGCCCCACTCTTTTCTGAATTTAAAAATCATTCCTCATATATCTAATAATCGGTTTAATTCATGAATAATGTGATTTATCATCAATATCTGTATTGAATAAAGAATAAAGATATATCAATATTTCCCCATTTAATAAAACAAATTTCAAACTAAAAACCATATGTGAAAATGGTATATTGTTTAGACATTAATAATATACAATATAAAAATAATAATGATATTTAATAGAAATATAATATCTAATGAAAAATGATCTCAAGAAAGTGATTGTCTCAAGAGAAAGTTAACAATTGCAAAATTAATCAAGAAATGAGAGGCAACCATAAATTCATTGGGAATATGGGGTTTTATAATAAAATCATGATTAAATAGGTATTAATGTTAAATAAATCAAAGGGTCAGTATATACACAACCCATAAAAGTGAATAGGTGCATATTAAAAAAATATGTCTCAATGAAATGAAAATTGAGATGAAATCCATTACCTTATGCTTCCTTTTAGTTTAATGTGAATTAAACTCATATATAATGGATTTAATCATTATATTAATTTATAAAAAAACATATTAATATTAATATTATCATATATGATCCTATTATAACATTTTACCAAGCATTTGTTAATATTATTTAATTATTTTCATTGTTTCGGGTGTTAATTGCCTTGTTTTCTCATGCTTGTATTTCAAGAAATTTTCAGTTATTTTTCATAGGATATAGATAAATCATATACATAATGATAATAATGTTATAAATATGAAATTTAATCATTATATACGTTTTTAAAGTCGTTCTGGAAAATTGGACATAGAAAATGAATCACATCACTTTGTGGAGAAGATAATCCATACCTATGCATGAGCAACAATATAATTTATTAATGGGTGAAAGTTAATTAATTAGGTGATATATTAATTTTAAAAAATCAATATCATGTCATATATATCACACATATTCATTAAATTTATCTTTATTACCTTCCATGTATGACTTAAGTAAAAAACAAATCACATCGATTTGCGTGGCGATAGTCTACTGTACACACGAGTGATGTTATCATATTTTAAAAGGCTTGCAAATTAAGAAGGTATATATGATATTATTATTAAAAAAGTATAATAATATCATAAATATTATATATATATATATAATAAATCCATCATTATATACAATTTTTAGATGTGTCGATGGAAAACAAGTTACATCAGTTCATGAGGTGGTAGTCCTCCGTACACACAATCAATGATTCCATTTACCATTTGATAGAGGATAAGATGGATAAATATTATTCCATAAATATAATAACATATTAGTATAGGCGAGATATTTGTGTTATTATATTTTAATCTTTAATACATAATTTAAGGTGGAAAAAGAATATTGAAAATGAAAGAGATTTGTTAAGACAATTACCCTATCCTAGAGAAACCTCCTTTGGATCTCCTTTTATAAACCAAAGGGTTGGTATTTTGGGAATAAAAGATAATCTATAATGTGTATAATGATGTTGTGGAGAGATTTTGGGATGGTTTGGTTTATCCAAAGGGCTTGATTGGTGTGAAAAAGTGAAGTGAGGATGTTAGCCCAACGAGGTTAAATACCTTGAGAGGGGGGGGGGAGTGAATTAGGTTATAACATATTAAAAAAACTTCCCCTTTGGATCTTGTTTCATAATTAAAAGAAAAAATCTCTCTCCCTTTCCAATAGATATATATGAATAGAAATTAAATCATGCATGAGACACAATAATTTTACTTGGTTTACCCGAACTGGGCTACATCCATTGATCATACAAAGGCATTGTGCCTATGTTCCAAATCCACTAAAGCACACTGTTATTACAATGTTTGGAGCAAACTCACTATCCCTCCTAGTTCACAACCAACCACAAATTAAAATCTCACTGCTCTCTCAAGTGAAGTGTGCTCACTGATTCTTCAGAATATCCTCCGTTGATTACTTGAATCAATATGTTTTACACCTCATTTAGTGTATCATTGAATTTCAATTTACCACATATTTACTAATAAATTCATTTTGTTTCACACTTAATATTTTATACAACCTTTGAATGAATTTCACACAACTTTATCACCTTTCACGTAATATTTTACTTTGATGTGTAAAACTAACTTGCACCCAACCATTATGTTTTACGCACAACTCTATTTTTTTGTGTTTGCAACTCCCTTTTGTGCAAAAATACTTTTGCACACACTTATTACATGATATAGAGCCCTGATTTTATCTAAGGCTCAAGCTACTAAAATGAGGGGGTAGCCATCAATTTATAGACTCGACCAAACCTTGCATACAAAATCCTAATGCACCTTCCCCTGTGCATGTAAGATTTTTCCAAGCACGTAAGCCCTCAATTTGATGTCGCATTGGGCACATAAATTTTTTTTGCACAAAATATCCATCTCTATTTTAAGGACATGCATAACTCTTCCTTTGTTGTGAAATCTCTTCTTTCACGCAATTTCTGTTATTATACACAAATATTTCATTTTACATATTTTGATTAGATGATCCTGAATCTTTTATTTTATGCAAATTTGGGAATCACCATCACCCTTTTACACAAAATTCCTTTCCAAAATAAAATTTTTCCATTCTCCAAAATTTGGACCCAAAAATTTGGAAAACCATGGGAAATAACACTACCTTATATACACAATTTTTAAACCTCCTCTAGAGCGTCCATTCCTTTTTCTTAGATCCTTTTCAATATATATTGTTAACAAGATCTCTAGAATTCCACAATTGACCATGGAAACCTGCTTTTTTGACAAACACAATCAACCCAAAAGCACTACATTGTTACCTTTAGGGATTGTTTCCCAAAAATAGCACCTTTGGATTTGTTGACAACACTTCTCATTTTGATACCATGTTAAATCTTCTTCCATCTTCTACCAGCATTAATTTCTTGAGATTCAGATAGAGTTAAAATATTTACTCAATACACACTCTAAGCCCACATGATCCATGATCGACATGAAAAGCAATATTATCATGAAAATCTCATTAATGAATCACTTCATTCCTGGAACCACTCAATTTATTTCATCAAGAATTCCATCTATCACAATATACATACTTTGATTGATCAACATTAGCATCATCATATTTAAAATTCTTCCTACTTTACTGCTTGATATCTCATTCTTTATAATGTTTAAAGATGTCCAAGCTAAGCTCTAATAGCCAAGAACTGTTTCCTTATAACACCTAATTCTCATTGTCTCACAGAAGCATTGTATGGTTTTCAAAAACATATAATCTTTAAAATGTTTAAACTCACCCTACATCACTACTCCCCTTAATAACTTCTCCCTTTGTCTTGATTAAGACATTTTCTACCCTTTAATGGCCAAAAATTCTCCCCATTTTCAATAAACCTAAATGTCACTCCTTTTTGGTCTACCATAGTGAAAATAACACAGATCAACAAATTAGGAAAAAAAACACCATACCTTGGGGAGAGGGGTCCCACATTCATTATTTTCAAAGTGTGGGGAGTCTAATGAAATCCTAGAGCCAATCAATTACATTCAAAATCTTCTTTGGATTAGGAATTTGTTAGAATGTTTGTAAAATTTAGTTTTGTAGAAATATACTCCAAATTCACAAGTCAATGCTCCACCTTATCCTTGATAAAATGATATTTGATTTCAATGTGAATTTTCCTTAAGTGATGGATATTATTTTTTCTAATATTTATAGAACTTGAATTATTGCACTAGATTCTAACCAGAGACTTTACTACAACCCCCACATCATCAAGATACTACTTCATCCACAATAACAATGTGCACACTTGCGTAGTAGAAATATATTTTGATTCTTTGGTGCTAAAAAAATGAAATGTTTTTTCTTTCTTAGACAATAAATAAACAATTCTGAAAGATAGAATGCACTACTTGATGTGGATTTTCTATCATCAGCTGATTTGACCCAATCTGTGTCTATATATCCCAAAAACTCTTTCTAATATTTGTAATTGTACAGTAAATTAAAATCCACCATTCCCTTGACATACCAAAGTATTATTTTCACTGAAATAAAATGGATTTCCTTTGGATTACTTTAATACCATGCTTTTTGGCATGTAGAAAAAACAATATTAGGTCTTTTCACTGTCAAGTACAATATACTTCCAATGATTTTTTTATTCTATTAAATTAACTGCATTTCCTTAATTATCTCGTGATAATTTCATATGAGTAACTACAAGAGTCATTATATCATTGAAATTATCTATTCCAAATCTTCTCAGAACCTCCTTGTCATATTTGGATTGAGAAATAAATGTGTTATTTACTCCTTGTGTCACCTATAAACTAAAAAAAGTCAGTTCACCAATCAAGACATGTCAAACTCCCTTTACATGAATTTGAAAAAAATCCATGCATTGTGCTATATCTGATCCATCAAATATTATGTCATAAACATACACCAACACCACAATTCTTTGGTTATTACCATTATTAACATATAGATTGTAATAAACTCCACCACACTAAAAAATGAACTTCTTTAAGAACTGATTGAGCCTTGAACACCATGCTCTTGATGCTTGTTTCAACCCATAAAGTGCCTTCCTCATCCGAAAAACTCTATTCTCATCATTATGAATGATAAAACCACTTGGATGCTCGATATAAAATTCTTCTTCTTGAAACCCATTTAGAAATGTCAAATTGACATTAATCTAGAAAACATTGAGCTTTCTTTTCACAACTATGGAAAAGAATAATCTGATTATCTCTAGCCTCAAAATAGGTTCAAATATTTAATCAAAATCAATATCCTCTATCTGGTAGTACCCATTTCAAACTAGTCGTGCTTTGTTTTGAATCATAGCACCTTCTAAATTCATCTTATTGAGAAAGACCCATTTAGTTCTGATGAAATTTTTATTTTTGGTCTCGAACCAATCTACCATGTATGATTCTTCTCAATTTGGTCTAGCTCCTCATTCATAGTCTGAACCCAGTTTTCATCACCAGAATATTACTCAAAACATTTAGGCTCTACCTGAGATAAGAAAGATGTATGTTGTAAAGACTTCATTCTCCTTGTTTGAACTGGTGCTATCTAATCACCAATGATATTTTTCCTATCCATTTCAGCTTGACTCTTTGGATTCTATGTAGATAAAAATTTTACTTCCTTCTTCTCATCATTAGTATCTTCTTCTAAATCAACATTTTCCACTTATGCTCCCCCTGTGTTGCTTACCTTCACATCAATTTTATTAATGAGCAGTTTAATGTGATGTTAAAGATTCTATTAATTTTCCACTATAGTGAAATCATTGATTTCAACTACTTTTCCCATCATCTTATTGATGCATTTATATGATTTTATTTTCCAAAGTAGCCAAGTAATATCCCCTCATTTACACATGACTTAAATTTCCCATGTTTCTCTTTATTGGGAATAAAACACTTAATTATAAATATTCGTAAGTATTTCAATCTTGAATTCTTTCCACACCACATCTCATACAGATTATTATCTTCCATCATACACAACATATCTGTGTTAGATATGTAAACTGATTTTAGGACTGATTCCTTCAAAAATTTCTCTGGTAGGTCTTTTTCAATAAGCATTTTCCTGGACATGCTATTGATAATTTGATTTCTCCCCTCAACCAGTACTTTTGTAGAGGAGTTCTCATAGATGAAAATTGATGCCTTATCCCATGTTTATCAAGATAATATTCTAACTATATGTTTGTAAATTCCATACCATTATCAGTAGGAAGCTTTATATTTTTTTGCCCAATAATCCATTCTTATTCCCTCTGATTTTCTTAACAAAACTAAACACATTGTCCTTTTGGTAAATGAAAAATAAAAATTCCTTCCAGCTAAAATATTCAATGAAAAGAATATAATACCTCTTTTCATCAATAAATATTGGTACGATAGGTCCACATACATCCGCATACACTAATTCAAGCACTCTGGTTGACTTTTGTTCTTTGTCCTTGTACATATTTTAGATGATATTCCCTTGTTGACAAGCATCAAATGTATGAGTATGATCACATGATAGCTTAATGATGTCTCGAGCTGCATCACATTTGACAAGATCTTATAGGGATGGTTGGTATATATGGCCAATAATTTTATGACACAACCTATTTTCCTCCAATCTAGATAAAATCGCATATCTTCTTCTACACTTATAAGGTAGATATTTCCATTTGTTCTTTTTCCCTATGGAACAACTGTACTAGATATTCCTTTGATGATACAGAACTTCTTAGTAAATATTATATCAAGCCATGAGTCACATATTTGAATGAAATTAATAAATTTGTGACTAAGGCCTTTAATGACTAAGACATCAACACATCTCATTTCTTTACCCCCAAATTTGGATTTTCCCGAGACAATTATCTTCAGGACCTCATCATTTCCAAATTTTACAACACATTACTTTTAATATTTTATGCCTGTAACAAGATCCTTAATTTCGGTCATATGTTATCAGTATCCAATTTTAAGGATCCGCACACTAGAATGATCTGATGCTTTAAGGGTAATTTCTACAACCACTTCCTTCTTAGATTTTTTCTATATGATCCATGTTTTTGACATAATACTTGGTATATTTTGATAATATTAGTATTCCTTAGTGTATGATAGACCAACTTCATATTACAGAGCTACAAATCAGTTTTTTTTCATTTTCAACTCACTTAATGATTCATTAATTTTCTGCTTGTGGCCAATTTGGTTATGCTTTGGAACATTCCTCTTCATGGTTGATGTATAATATCTAGACATATGTCCAAATAATAAAAAAAACAATGTACCTTGAAAGATATTATAAAGTATTGAGATTTTTTTATTCCTCTATTGTTCTTGTTCCCTCTGATATCTCTTGGCTATGGAACACACATTTTGCGAGTGTCCCATATTTCCACAGCAATAACACCTGATGTGGGGTAAATTCCTATGTGTTAATTCTATACCACTAGTTTTCCCTTGGGTTATATAAATATTTTGATTATACTTCATACCCAAATAAATATTTAATCTCGAATAAGGTTCTTGTGGTATGACTTTAACCATTTCTACTTTCTGTTTTTGATTAAACCCCACACCAGATTTATCATTTGGATTTGACTGTTACTTCTGTTCTTCTGGACCTCTATGCTCCACTTTCGTCTTTTCTATATAATGAATGATCTTCTTTACTTATGTATTTCCAAGAGTCAAGAGTTTTTCTTGATCCGTAACACTTCTACAGAGGCCAATGACTTCCTCTTAAAGTTCTTTGATATGTTTGATCTATTCTTTTCCAGTGTTAGCCAAACTATCGATTTCTATTTTTTGTTCTTCATTTCTTTGATTGTACTCAATAGTTTTATCTGATATCTCTAGAATTGAATACTTTATATTTTCAATTTCATTATTCATCTAATAATTCTCTTCTTCTTTACTTTATATATAAATTTTGGAATCACAAACCCCTTTGTTGTATTTCTTCATTTTGGCTCTCCAAACATCTATGTATTCAAGAGAAGCTTCCAATTCATCCCACATATCATCTATTCCTTCGACTACTTATTCATCAATGCCAATTTATTATTTTTTCTAGGAGTTACCTATAACTATATCTATAGTATTATATCCATGATATTTTCAGTTCTCCACCTATTCAACCCTAGGTTCATCTGAACTGTCATTTTATTTTGAAAGAAGATTCTTATTTTTGAAGAAATCTCTCTTAACATTTTTCTTGGCTTTCATATAGGCTAGATAATCATTCATGGGAATTTAAACTTCATCCTTAGCATCGTCTTGAAACTTCTTGAGGCACCCTGATACAAGATGTCCAACCATCCCACATCGAAAGTATGCAATTAGGAGTTTCCCTTTGAAATTTCCTTTTCATCTTTTATGATTAGAGGAAAGAAATGACATTAACTCATCCATATATTATTATTACAATCCATTTTCAATGGTGAGTTTCTTCATGGACTTGAATTCCTCCTCTTTGGAATTCTTTTTTTACATAGACTCAATGTCCTCATTTCTCATCTCATATGCAACACAAGTACTATACAAGCTATCTAATGTTAGCTCCTTTGGATATTTATCCTACAATATAGAGAATTTTGGATTTAACCAAGGTGTAAGTATTCTCAGTATGAGATTAAAAATCTTTACATATTCAATAATTTTTTCGAGACCACACATTTATTACACAAAAACATTAAGCCTATCAAATAATGCATCAATAGACTCATTTGGGTGCATTTTGAGATCCTCATACATGTTACATAGAACCTACATCTATGTATATATGGATTTTGAGTCACCCTCATAAATATTTAGTAACTTTTCCCAAATATAATGTGATATTTTACATGGAATCACACTAGTATATATTTAATTTTATAGGGATCCCCCTGAAACATTGATTCCTTTGGTTCTAGCATTCAATTCTCTTTGTTAAGCTACTGATAAACGACGACTGTCAATACTGGCCGAAATTATCTATATCATTACTATAAATACATTCATTACTAAAGATTAGAAGTAGTGTGGTATCAGATTCTTCCATAGATTATAATTATTCACATTGAAGATTGAAATCCCTCTGTGATTGAAAACCTCCATTGAAACCCTTTAGAGAAAACACTGATATTAACCTTTCCCTCTGATAGAAATTGTTATCCCAACTAGGTTAAATAATCTAAGAGGGGGGGGGGGGTGAATCAATATATGAAAGATTAAAAAAACTCCCCCTTTGAATCTTTTTTTTCATTAAAAACTCTTTCCTATCCATTTCTCATAGAAATATATGAATATAAATAAAAGCATGCACGAGGCACAAAAATTTTACTTGGTTCACCCAAAATGGGATACGTCTAGGGAGCATGCAAATGAAATTCACCTATTTTCCAAATCCACTAAATTTAATTACTATTACAATGTTTTGAGAGGACTCACTATCTCTCTTGGTTTATAATCAATCACAAATTGAAATCTCACTACTCTCTCAACTAAAGTGTGCTAACTAATTCTTCAGAATATCCTCCTTTTATTACTTGAATAAATATTTTTTACACCTCATTTAGTGCATAATTAAGTTCCAATTTCATCCATATAATGAATACAACTTTAACATATATTTACTGGTCAATCCCTTTTGGTTCACACTTAATCTTTCATGCAACCATATTATAACTTCTGTGAAACTTTATCACATTCCACCCAATATCTAAATTTGGTATGGAAACCCAACTTGTACGCAACATTTATCATGTAACTATTTTTTTTGTTTGAAACTATATTTTTGAAAACAAATCCTTTTTTGCACACTTTTTATGTGATCTAGAGTCCTAATTTTCTCTAAGTATTGAGTTACTAAAATGAGGGGGTAATTGTCAATTTATAGACTTGTCCGACCCTTGTGTGCAAAATCCAGGCGCACCTTCCTCTATGTGCATAAGATTTACCTAAGAATATAATTCCTTGATTTGATGTTGAATTGGGAATATAAAATATTTTCATGTAGAATATCCATCTCTATTTCATATATGCACATAACACTACCTTTGTCATGGAAATTCATCTTTCGTGCAATTTTTATTCTTACTCATATATCTTTCCTTTGATATATTTTAAAAATATGATCCTGAATCTTTTTTTGAATGAATCATTTTGAATAACCACCACACTTGCATGAAATATCCTTTTACAAAATCAAATTTCGGAATTTTCTAAAATTTGGACCCAAAAATTTGGCAAACATTGGGAAACGGTGCCACCTTGTATACACACTTTTTATACTGCATCCAGATTGTCGATTACTTTATTTTAGATATTTTTCAACATAAATTGTCAATAATATCTTTATAATTCCACAACTTACCCGGAAAATTGGATTTTAAACAAACATAATCAACCCAAAAACACTTCAATGTTACCTTGAAATATGTTTTTCCAATAGAGGAAGTTCACTTTTATAATTAAGGAGGTGGACATACTTAGAATTTCTGAAAATAAAAGGTGATAAATATGTTTTTCACATACCAAAAGGATAAAAAATAGGCCATTGTAGATAATTATAGGTGATAAGGTCTCAATATGTACATAAAATACGTTTTTTACATTTTTATGTCATTTTAAACCCTTAACTACTTAGTTTAACCCCCTTGCAAACCCATTTCCACCTTAACCATGGTAATTATTTTTTTATTTTCCCAATTCATTATGGTATAAAATTAAGTTAAACTCATTAGATAATATAAATTATTCCTATTCAAAATTTGGAATCCATTTTTTCAAATTCAATTCATAGAATTGGAAGAATTCAATTTAATATTAAACCTTTAGACGTGAAAAAAATGATTTTTTCAAAGAAAAAATTTCAAAAGCATAAAAAGTTTTTATATAAAAATTAATAATATAATTGATTATAATAAAATAAATTGGATTAAATATAATATAATTGAACTAATTTTTATTTTAAATCAATTTTTTAATAGAATGGTAATTGAAAATTATTTAAACGAAAAGGTAGTTTAAAAAAACAGTATTTTTCACTATTCAATGAAAAAAGAGAATTTTCAAAAAAATACAAAAAATTAACCCTAATATAATTTTAAAATTATTATTTCAAAATTAATTTTTTTATATATATAATTTATAATATTTCAAAAAATTAATTTTAAAATTGGCGCACAAAACGCGATGAAACTGTTTTCTAGAAAATTACAGTTTTTCAGAAGACATTTCTTTTTATTTCAAATGTTTCTTTATTTTTATTTATAATAAATATATAACCAATAAACACTTTTAAAAAATATATTTTCATAAATTAATTATTTATTTTTATACCCACCAACTTAATGGCTAGGTTATAAAGGTTACTTTTAAATAATAATATTTTATTAGAGTATTGTTCTTCATTTAAACTCGGTGTTGTGTATATACCAAGATATCAAATAAATTAAATTTATTCTAAAAGGAATATATTTTAAAGTATTGGAGTGTTACATTTTACCCTCCTATAAAAATATTTTCCTCAAAATTACACAGATATTACCTTCTAAACAAAAGTGGGTAGTTATTCTTCACAACATCCTATCATTCCCATATTTATTTATCCATTTTATGATTTTTCCAAAGTAACTTTACTAGTTAAGTCATAAAATTCCTTAATAATTTATTTATAATATCAATAATTTGTATGGGTTATTCATAGTATGATAGATCAGGTTCCAATTCTATGTCTTCATAGGAGAGAACATGCGTTGGGTCTAACATGTACTTCCTTAACAATGATATATAGAACATATCATGTACTTTAGAGAGGCTTAGTGTAATTTATAAATAACAAGACATATGTCCAATCCTTTACAAAATTTAAAGTGTACAATTTAACTAGGGATCATATTTCCCTTCTTAACAAACCTTATAACACTCTTCCATGGAGATACATTCAAGAAAACATGATATCCCACTTAGAATTCCAAATCCTTCCTCCGATTGTCAGCATAAATCTTTTGTCTACATTAATATTATTTTATATGAGATTGAATAATATTTACCTTTTTCTTGAATCTTAAAAATGTTCTGGGTCTACATGTTTCCTTTAACCAACTTCATCCAAAAAAGTTGGTGTACAAAATCTCTTTCCCTATAATGCTTCATACAATTCCATTTGAATACTTGAATGGAAACTATTATTGTAAGAAAACTTAACCAAAGGTAAATATTTACCCACATACCTTGAATTTAATTTGATCATGAACTAAAAATATTTATAATGTTTTAATAGTCCTTTCATACTTTTTATTAGTGTTAGGATGGTAGGTGGTGCTAAAATAAAGCACAGTATCCAGATCCATCTGAAGACTCTTCCATAGCCTTATGGAGACTCTTCCAAAAATTTTATGTAAAAATGGGACTATGATCAGACATAATCAAAATATGTGCACCATTAAGTCATAAAAATTCATTAATATAGATCCTTATGATGTGATTAATAGGTAAATCTTCTCTTATAAATAGGAATTGTGAAGATTTGGCTTGGTGATCAACAATAAACCATATTGAATCATTCATTCTAGGAGTCTTTGGTATTCCTATGAAAAATTACATAGTAATTTCACTCTATTTACACACAAGAATCAATAGAGGTTTCTTTAATACCATAGGATTATTTATCTCAACCTTCACCTTAGGGAAAAATAATCATCTTCACACATAAACAATAATTTCCTACTTCATGTTATCCCACCATAAATGTTCCATAAAATCCCAATATATCTTAGTGCTACCTAGGTTTATATATAAATTTGATCTATGAGCATCATCCGACAACTACATCTTCAGATTGGGTATAGGTGGAACACGAAATATATTTCAAAATTTTAGGAAACCATCTTTACAAATGAATTATACTAACTTCCCATCATTTTAACCTTTAATTTTATTCTAAAAATTCTCATAATTAAATTAGGAACTTTTTATCTTCTCTAATAAAGATGGTTTCACAATCATTTTAAAAATGAGTGGCATATCCCTTCCTTTAATAATTCCCATATCCATTTTATTAGATCCATGAAAATAGGATCCTTATCAATCCTTATTTGGATTGGAACTCCATGATCCTTTCTGATTAATGCATCTTATACCTTATTTTCCTTCCCTAGGTGGTAGTTTATTGAAAAATCATAGTCATTAAGTATCTTGAGCCATCATATTTTCATCATATTGATCACTTTATATGAAAAGATATATTTTTGGATCTTATGGTTCTTTTATTTCTCACGTATCTCACCATAGAGATAAAACCTTCATATATTTAAAGAAAATATTACAACTAACAACTCAAGATCATGGTTTGGATAGTTTTTTGTGAGTATTAAACTGCCTTGATGCATATATAATAACATTATCATTTTTCATAAGGACATAACCCAATACTTTCTTCGATGTATCAATATATATCACAAACCTATCATTTCTTAATGGTAGAGCCAAGATCATAGCATTGTCTAATATCATCTTCAATTCATCAAAAAATTCTTTGCATTCCTTTTTCCATAATAACTTAACCCCTTTATATATAATCTTGGTTAATGGGTTAGCCAATTAAACAAAATTTTGAACAAATCACCAATACTAACATGCCAAACAAATGAAACTATATACCTTAATTATGTTCATTGGTGTAGTCCATTCTTTGTATGCCTTTTTCCTTTCAGGATAAAATGATATTCCATCCTTAGGGACAATATGTCCAAGAAAAGAAACTTATTAAATCAAAAAATTAAACTTTCTAAATACCCCATATAAAACTTTTTAAGAGTTTAAATAATGATCTGAAAGTGATTCATATGGTCCTCATAGATCTTGGAAGACACCAATATATCATCAATGAATACATCAAAAAAATAATCAAGATATTCCTTAAATAAATTTTCTCATTAGATCCACAAAATAGAGTGTATATTATTCAGTCTAAAAAGAATTATTTTAAACCCATAATATATATACCTCATTTGGAATGCAATATTTAGAATGTATTCCTTCTTTAATCACAATTGATGATATCCAAAATGATGGTAAATCTTTTAAAAACATTGATTTATGTAAAGTTTATAAAATAAGTCATCAATGATAGGTTGATGATACTCGTTCTTTATCATAATGGCATTTATTTTCCTATAATCAATTCATAAACTCATATATCTATATTTCTTATCAATGAAGGGAACACAGGATCCCTATGGTGAAACACTAGGGTAAATAAATACCTTATCATATAAATCCTCTAGTTGTTTATTTTACTCCAATAATTCCAAAATGAACATTATATATGTATTATTTGATACTGGTATTGCATCAGGGATTAAATCAATGAAAATATAAACTTCATTCTTTAGTGGATTTCCAGGAAATTACTTAGGAAATATATAAATGTAATTTTGTATAATAGATACATCCTCATTTTGAAGATTACATTTTCCATCCATATATTTTGTATCTTCTTTTACCCCAAGAATCTCATTCAAAATTGATATTAGTGGTGTATCTAAACATGAATCATATGATCAATTCTCAAATATAAAGATAATGAATTTCACATATTCATCACAAATCATAATTTCCTTATCCTTATAATAAATCATTGCATCATATTTTGAAATCCAGTCCATACCAAGGATTATATCTAAGTTAACCATAGGTATGATAATAAATTACACAAACATCACAAGTTTATATGTTATAATTGGGACTTCCTAACATATCCTTATAGTATAGAGACTTCCACTAGGAGTTCTCATTGAAAACACCCTTTTTAAGGTGCTAGGTAAGTATCTAATTTTATTATAAAATATGAAAGATATAAAAGAATGAGATGATCCAGAATCAATTAAATCATTGGATAAATTTGAATCTATGATTAAAGTACCAACCACCACTTCATTTGGTACTTCCACCTTAGCTGTAGTGGTCGTATAATCTTATACTTTTCCCCTTAGCCTATTATTTTATAGATTAACTTGATGCTTGGAATATTGGTATGAAAATTCCCCCATTTCATTACAATTGAATCACTAGAAATCATTAATTTTTTTCTTCCCCTCATATTCATGATCTCGGTGACCCTTATCTATGAACTTATAACAGACTCCCATGACCCTCAAGAATTTCCCAGGATGATTCTTCCCCAAGTTTTTACAAGATGGAAATTGATTCATTCTCTTATTCTTTTTGATTCATTCCATTTTCTTAGTTCTCAGTTGAACTATTATTTTCTTTATTTCCCTTGAATGTATATGATCTAGAAAATTCCTTCTCATTTTTTATGTCACATAAACCTATTTCATTGTATGATGAAAAATATTAAGAGACCATCACCCTTCAAAGAGTTGTATTAAGACCTTCCAAGAAATAGTCAATCTTACAATCCATATTGTGTATGTAATCTCTGTATTACTAGACCAGTCTTGTAAAGTTAGCCTCATACTATACAATAATTTCTTATTCCCTTTTCTTTAAGCTAAATAAATTTATATTCATTTTAGTTTGTTTCTCAAGATGGAAATAGTTTTTTGAAAAATATCTACTTAAAAGCTCTTCATTCCATATGTTCTATTTCTTCTTCTTCCCAATTATTAAAGATTAATATTCACCATTGATCAACACTGACCTTGATATTGTATACTTCCAGTATAACCTTTTCCTTTTCATCACATCCCAAATATATAAATATATTTTCATGGGACTTAATCCATTACTTAGCTACCACTAGATTAGTAGTCCCACCAAATGATGGGGGATTATATCACATGAAGCGATCTAATATAAGATAATCACACTATGGAACAATAGGTTTATCTATTAATGTAAGATTGTTTTTCCTAATATTACCAATATTCCCTAATATAGACATGATCTACTTAGTTCCAATAACAACTTTATCGGCTTGCTCAGCAGGGAAATATATACATTGACCATGAGTATTGATACCCTTATTTACTTGAAGAAACATTTCTAAATAATGAAATATACTAGATTTTCTTGTAAAATTATAAATTTTAAATCATAATTCATAATTATAAATTTGGTGTAGCACTTAACATAAATCGAAAATTTATGCATTTTTTAATCATAGAATCTTAAACTTGGTATCTTTTGGGATATCCTTATTTTTAAATCCTTCATAATGGCTTGTAAAGAAAATTTAAATTATCCTAAATATATATCTCATAAGTTTCAAACAAAGTGTGCAGTAAGGCCCATTTTCATGTACTAGGTAACGATCAAGTTAATACTGATATGATTTTTTAGAGCTATTAACCCTATTTACCTCTATTCTAGAACCATGTCCACTTATAGTATATAGACAAGGATGTATTTATAAGAAAAAACATATAATCTATATCTTAAAAAAACATTAGGATGTTCTTATATACTTTTCCTCAAATTTTTTCACATGGTTATTCTCCCTAATATTTTTTTCCTTAATATAGTTTTCAAGGTTTCTATTAAACCTTCCTACGATATCAACTATAATGACCCAAAATTTAGTAACTCAGAGCCAATTTATACTTTATTACATTGTAATATGATATAAGGGATCACATCACCAAAGATTTATTAGTTTAGTAGTCCTTTAGAACCAAATACATAAATGATACCCATTTTATATTGGGAATAAAAATACAAAGAATATTATTGAAAAAAATCAGCATCCTCAAACTCATTCATTGAATTCATATTTATATGTTGTGGAAAAGAAAAAAATTAATGGTGATATGAAATGATTAGTAAGGGTTAGGTACATAAAAAGTTATCATGAATCAATAAGACATAATCAATATGAAAAGGTAAAGAACTGAACACACATTCCATTTAATTAATAACTTGACTATCATGATTTAATAAGGCATAATCAATATGGAAAGGTAAATAACTTAACACACATTCCATTTAATCAATAAATTGACAATCATGATTAGATGAGACATAATCAATATTTCATAGTAAATAACTAAAATCACATGCCATTTAATTAATAGAATGAGAATGAAATGCATCCAAAGATAATGTGAATGTGAAAATTTCATGGATAATAATAAAAAATAAATTATCATTGAAGGAAATTCTTAATTATTGGACATCATGATCTTAGGTGTCATGATACCTCTACTATAAAGACCTTTCATAAGACAATTTAAAAATATAGGTAAAAATACATTTAACGATAGCTTACTGAAACGCCTCATGAGAATACTAATTCATTAAGGGGATATCTATAATCAGTCCCCACAATTCACTATATGTACAAATAATTCCTCATATATCTAATAATCTATTTAATTCATGAATAATATTCCTTATCATCAAATATCTGTATTGAGTAAATAATACAAATTTATCAATATTTCACTAGTTAATAAAACAACTTTCAAAGTAAACACCATATGTAAAAATGGTATAAATTTTTGAAAAAAATCATATCCAAGATAAAAATAATATATATACTTAATATAAATGTAATTTCCAATGAAAAATAATCTCAATAAAGTGATTATCTCAAGAGAAAGTTAACATTCATAAAAATTAAACAAGAAATTAGAGGTGACCATCGTTTAATCAAGAAAATAGGTTTTTACAATAAAATATTAAATAAATTGGTATTAATCTTAAATACATAAAATTGGTAGTTTATACACCACATAAAATTGAATAGGTGTATATTAAAAAATATGTCTCAATGAAATAGAAATTGAGACAAAATCTCTTAACTCATGATTCCTTTTTGTTGAAAGTGAATTAACCTCATGTATAATAGTTTTATTAATTTTATTAATGTATAGTATAACCAGATTCATATTTATAATATCCTATATGATCATATTATAAAATTTACCACCCATTTATTAATATTATTTCCTTATTTTCATTATTTTGAGTGTTAATTGCCTTGTTTTCTCATGTGTGTTTTGTTGTGAAAGTTACAATTATTTTTAATTTTATATAGATAAATCATATTCATAATTATAATAATGTTATAAATATCATATTTACTCATTATATATATTTTTAAAACCGTTCTTTAAAATTGGACATAGAAAATGAATCACATCACTTCGTGGAGACGATAAACTGTATACACACACGAGCGGAAATATCATTTATTAATGGGTGAAAGGGTAAAAAAGTGGGTGATATATTATTTTTAAATAATAAATATAAATCTATATATATCAAATATATTCATTAAATATATACTTTTTACCTTCCATGTAAAGCGTAAGTGAAAAATAAATCACCTAGCTTCACAAGGGAGTAGTCTGTCGTACACATGAGAAACATTATTGTATTTTAAATGGAATGGAAAGTAAGAAGGTATTGTAATAATATTATTAAATAAGTATAATAATATCAAAAATATTATATATATACATTAAATACATTTTTATACACCATCATGAGATGTGTTGATAGAAAACATGTTACATCAGTTTGCAAGGTTGTAGTCCCCCGTACAAATGACCAAGACTTCATTTCCGATTTTATGGATGATAAAATGAATAAATATTATTAAATCAACATAATAAAATATAATTATATTTAATATAATGGTGTTATTATATTTTAAGTATTAAGGAATAATTGAATGTTGAAAAAGAATAAAGAAAACAAATAAGATTTGTTAAGACAATTACCTTCTCTTAGAGAAATCTTCATTGGATCTTCTATTAAGGACCCTAGGGTTAGTATTTTGGGATAAAAATAGATCTATAATGTGGGTATGGATTCTTGGGAGATTTGTTTTAGTTTTTGTTCCAAGAAAAGGGCTTTATTGGTGTGAATAAGTAAATGGAAGAAGTGACCTTCTATAATTGAGGAGGATGGAACACATAGAAATTTTGAAAAGGAAAAGTGATAACCACATTTTTCACATTACAAAAATCTAAAAAATGGTCCATTATTTAACCCTAAAAGTGATAAATTCTAAATATTTCTATATAATGGATTTTGGACAAGATTTAGGTCATTATAACCTTGATATTCTTATTTTAACCCCATGATAACCCCGTTTTCACCATAACAATGGTTATTAATTTTTATTGTTTTTATTATTAACTATGGTAAAAAATTTAGTTTTAATTAATATATAATATAAATTATAATAATTATAAATATTAAATACATTTTTTAAATTCAATTTACATAAGTGTAATACATTAATTTAAAATTAAACTCGCAGACGTGATGAAAAGACAGTTTTTCCAAAGAAAAACTTTCAAAATTATAAAAAGTTTTTAAATAAAAATTGATCATATAATTGATAAAAATTACCTAAATTAGATTATTTAAATCATAATTGAACTAAATTTTATTTGAAAACAATTTTATAACAAAATTTGGTGTGAGGATTTTTTAAATGAAAATGTAGTTTTTAACAAAAATCAGTATTTTTCACTATTCAAAGAAAAATGAAACTTTACAGAAAATACCAAAAAAATAAACCGAAGATATTTTTGACATTATGATTTCATTAATTAATTTAATTTTCTAAAATAAATTTTATAAAATTATTTAAAATTAATTTTAATATAGTCTTAAAAAATGTGATGAAACTGTTTTTTAGAAAAAACACCATTTTTAGAATACATTTCTTTTTTTTTCAAATGTTTTTTATTTATATTTATAATTAATAGAGAAGAAATGAAAATGTGTAAACCATATATTTTTATAATTTAGTTATTCATATTAATACTTAACAACTTAACAAATATGTTATAACGATCACGTTCAAATAATAATAATTTAATAGAGTATTGTGTTTTGTTTAGACTTGATGTTTTGTATATTGCACTCTATAAAATAAATTAAATTATTGTAGAAGGATTATATTATAAATTCTTAGTATTTTAATCTTAAATTTAAATTTTTACTAAAACACACAACACATTTCCATGGAGATAATTTAAGAAAAACATGATCGCTGACCTCAAATGAAAGATCTTTTCTCCAAGTATATTCATAACTTTTTTTCATTCATCGAGTCACTCTCACATGTTGATAAATAAACTTCAACTTCTAAACCATTTATCCTACCAATTATGGTCCCAATATCATTATTTACATATCTACATACAAAAAAGATAATGTTTAAAACCAATTTCCATATAATGCTCTAAATGGTTCCGTCTGTACTGGAATGAAAACTATTATTATAGAAAGATTTAGCTAGTGATATATACTAATCCCATTTTATTTGGTATTATAGAGAAAAATATATAATAATTTATTCTAATATATGAGTCATTTTGTCTAATTATATATCATATTAAATATGAAAACATGTACTGAAATTTAATTCTGTACTCAACAAATTCTGAAGGATTTTCCAAAAATTAAAGGTAAACAAGGATCATAGTCATATAAAATAGAAAGAGGGGATCCATTCGATAGGAATATCTATTTAACATAAAATATATGAATATGACTCAAAGATATATTATATTTAATAGGAATAAAATTTATTGATTTAGTTAATCGATTAACAATTACCCAAATTACATTATTACCTCAAGAGGTATTTGGTAATCCAACCACAAAATCCATAGATATATTTTCCCATTTCCAATCCGACATTGGAAAAGTCTAAAGCCTACCATTCACTAATTACCATATGGATTTAACCTATTGGTAAGTCAAACATTTCATGGTAAAATCTCTAATATATTTCTTCATTCCTTCCTACTCCTAATACTCCCAAATGTATCTATACATCTTAGTACTACCAGGACGAACAAAAACATAAATAACTATGGGATTTAATCAAAAATTATTTCTTCAACTTAGAATCACTTGAAATATATAATATTTTTATTAATCTTAAAACACCTTATTTTTTAATGTTAAATTCAAGAAACTGACCTTTTCTGAAAAAATCAACCTTTTTCTATAAAACCTGATCCTCCTTCTATACTTGATTAATTCTATCTAACAATGAAAACATTACAGATACATTAAAAAATAGGTGAAGTTCCTATATGAAAAATTTATAGACTAATATTAATTAAATCATTTACTAATGAATCATTTTCCAAACATAACATAATTAATGATGCTTTATCTTTCCAATTTAAAGCATCAACTACCTTGTTTTATTTTCTTAAATGGTAATTAATTGTATAGTCATAATCTTTAATAAGTTATAACAATATTCTCTTCATCATGTTAAACTCTTTATGAGTGAACATATACTTCTAAATTTTATCATCAATATATATTTCACACTTTACTCCAAATAAATGATGCTTTTATATTTTAAAAGAAAAAACCTCAACAACTAGTTTCATATCTTGTGAAGGTAAATTTGGAACATGAGGTTTTAATTGACACAAACAATAATCAATTACTTGATCATTTTATATTGAAACACAACCAAGTCCCTTCAAGTAATTATCAATTAAGATAATACACTCACAATTTTTAGGGGGTAAGTCCAAAATTAGAGCATTCAACAATCTTTTTTTTAGTTTCTAGAAACATTCATCAAACAATTTTATCAAGATTAATTTAAATCCTTTTTGAGTTAACTTAGTTAGTGGGATAGATAAACGAGAAACGTTTTCAAAAAACCATTGTTATTAACATGATAATCCAAGGAAACTATGAATCTCTATGACATTTTTAGGTCTTGTCCACTCTTTAACCACTTTAGTTTTAGCTAGATAAATATTTATTATATATTTATTTATGACATTTCCATGAAAATAAACATTTTTAAACTAAAATTCACATTTACTAAATCTTCCATATAAATTATTTTATTTTAAGGTTTAAAACATAATACTGACATGTTTATCATGATCATAATAACTTTTCAAATATACTAAAATATCATCAATGAACACAACAACAAAATTATCTAAAAAAATAATGGAAAACTATATTTATAAGGTCAATAAATATAATGGGATCATTTTTAAACCCAAATAGGATAAACAAAAAATCATAATTCTTATACCTCATATGATATATCATCTTTAAAATTCCATCCTCCTTCACATTCAACTGATTGTACCTAGATCTAATATTATCTTTTAAAGAATATTAATATCTCTGGATTTCATTAAACAAATCATCAATATGAGGAAACATATATTTATTCTTAAAAATGATGTTATTAAATGCTCTGAAATCAATTAAGAGCCTCATGAAACCATCATTATTTTCAACAAAAAAATAGTCGCACCTAAAGGTAAAATGATGGTATGAATAAAATCTCAATCAAGAAACACTTGTAAGTAGTTTTTCAATTCCAAAAGTTATAGTTTATCCATTTTATAAGGAGGTTTTAAAATTGGTATACCATTAGTAACTAAGTAATTAGTAAATTTAATATCTTAATCATATATAATAACATAAAATTAATTAGTAAATATATCCAAATATTCATTTAATATAAGAATATCACCAATTTGAACATTTTAATTCTTCTTAACAATGTCTGAAAGTCACTTTTTTATTTCAATATTTAATAAATTTCTTTATTTCTAGATATTCCATCAAATGTATGAATTCATTATTGTGTAAAAATTTAAACTCATTATAAAAATAAACTTATTTGTCTACATAATCTATCTTATCATGATAAATTGAAATCCAATTCATACCTATAATAACATCGAACTCTATAAGGGGAAATACAAAATGTTTTGTAGGTAAATCCATTCCATAGAAGATAACAAGAAGATTATTATAATTTTTTTATATAATACTAACTAGGTGTTTATTACAAATGGTATAGATTCATTTTGTAGATATCTTATTTTTTCACTATAAAACATTAAAGCATATCAAGGAATATTTTTGGAGTTAGGCGCTGAGACAACATGAGATTCCGAGGTTCGGTGATCTCAGAATTTATATTTTAAAAATATTAATTATATTAATATCACATGCATGATTTTTTTAGATATAATGTAATATATCTTAAATGGAGTCTGGGATCAGAAATCCGAGACCACGGTTGAATACATAATATGGGGTTTACCCTAGGTGTAACTTAAAGTTGGTCATCACTAGAGTTCTAGTTGAGGCAGCTGTTGGTGGGTGTGATTAATTAAAATAAATAAATAAATTATTTGTTTGTTTTATTAAATAACCTAATTAAACCCTTATTAAATAATCCATTATAAAAATTCAATAGGGTTAGATGAATAAATATTTGGATAATTGAGAGGAGATATGATGACCTTCATTGGAAAATTGATATTAGATAATGATTGGTGATAAAACTGAGGTGAATTGATTGGAAGGGGATGTAGTGGATCATCCTCATCACTTATGAATGTGTTATTCACCAATGAGTGATCCATATTTGAGGTAGGTCCCATCAATTATGGTTTTAAAAAATTTGATCATGGATTTTATCTACTATTATTGGATCTTCGATCTTTTGATCTTCACATGAGCCTGTTCCATAAACATAAAATACTTTATTCAAATTATGACCTGATATCACCTAAGAATCCCTATTTTGTAATAACTAGTTAATAACTCTTGGAAAATTTTCATCACCCTTTTTTATTTTTATTTTTCCCCATCATTCTTTGCATTCTTCAATACTGGACTATGGGGTTGCAGTTCAACTTTTATGGGGTGGGTTAAATTGTGATTAAACCCCTAGATTTATGGAATATGTGCGAATGATTTTCAATATGGTGATTTATATATGTATTTGGTTATGTTTTGGGATACATGTGATGGTTTCTTTAGATCTTGGATTTGAGATGAGTAATAGATGATGGGAGGTGTGTCCGGTGATGTGTGGCTTCGTTCAAATGAGCAATTTCTAATTTTCAAATTCTAGAGGGATGGAATATATGGATGGAGGTGGTTTTCTCCAATTTTGGGTGGTCATCTAGTAGAGATCATAATAGAAACATTGTATCTATAAGACACATGAAGTAAAGTTATGAATATGAAAAATTCCAGAATATACTCCATGAAACCCTAAAGACACATGATGTGTATCCCCATTAGCTACAACAATAGGTTTTTTAGTGAGGTTAAGGACCACATGATGTGTGTTTGGGACACATTCTATGTGACCCACCCTAGGTATCTAGTCTATGTTCTAGAAGGACATGCCTAGGACCCTGTGTGAGAAGACACACCATGTACTATGGGAGTACATTGGCATGAGATTGTACCTGGGCACTACCTAGTACACATCCAAGTACACATGCACAACCTGATGAACATGGGCATGAGTAGGAGCACATGGGTAGGCACAAGGTGACTGAGACATACCATGTTGCCCCCCTAAAAACTATGTACAATTATAGGGCCTCCGACCCATGTCTAGTGTAGAACACATCCAGTCAATAGAGTGGGACCACATGCTGTGTGACCTCCATACACACCGTGTACCCCTATAAAGAAATTCCACCTCATGTATCTATTTCACCTGGACATGGATTTTGGACTATGAGTAGTATATATCGAGAATTTTTCCACCCAAAACAGGATGGTATCCTTTCTAGTGGATTTCAAGATAAGACATTGAGAATTCCAAAAATGATGCTTCTTTAGGAGATTCTTGATGATGAAAGTGATCAGGTGGGATCATAAGAGAGTGTCTAGGGTTAAAAACCCCTATTTCATCAGGGTGTGGGTCCCCTATACTCCTTTCATTGGTTTCAGTGGCACCAACTAACATACTAGGTCATAGGTCCTCTAAATACTGATTGGAACCCCCATGAAGTACTAGGGCATGGGTCCTATACTAATTGAGTGGAACCCCCTTGATGGAATAGGGTGTGGGTCATCAACCTACTATGAGGTACCCCACAATGAAAAAGGAAATGGTTCATCTATTGGACATTGTGGCCCCTTGACTTTGTGTCACAGTACTGAGGTTTAGATCCTCCACACGGTTACCTCAACAGATATGTAATATATTGGGAGTTGATGATGAAATCTTGGAGTTTTTGGCAGACTAATCAACCTGGAATGGGATGTGAATTAGAGATCATCTTTCCCTCTTTTCTGGGTTTCTATTATGAGCACTCACACACACAAACATGTTCTTGGGTTTTATTTAACTCTTTATTTGGGTTGATATAAATAATTATATGTTATTTTAAATTGCACCCCTTAGTTTTCAGGGTTTCCTACATAGTATGTATATATTCACTCCTATATGGGATTTCCCTACACCTATCATGTCTTATATAGTCTATAGATAGATTAATGGTGATTATGGTGGAGCATAGTAATACTTAGGTGCATTGACCATGCACGGTAGTCAATTTTGGAGATTAGAAGCCAAGATCTCTCAGATTTCTTTATTCTGATGGTTGCTAGGTTGGGACATCGGTTCTTGTTGAGAATTTATTTTAACCCTTTTCATTTCAGATTATAGTATCATACTATTTTTTATTCCTTAGAGGTTATTACATTCATGGTTTTTTACTTTAGATGTTACTATCTTTTATTATTATTCCACTACACTTCTTCATAGAGATTTTTGGGTGCATGCATACAAGTACATTATGAAAAGGCGTCCCATTTTAGTTATGCCTTCTTGGTGCTTGTTTCCAACCTGAATACTATTGAAGGAAATAATGGGGTTGTGGAGTCTTTTCCTTCTACTAGCTTGGTGGGCCTTAGTGGTTCAATTAACCATAGAGTGGTATCAGATAAATTTTATTCATTGGGATTGTGTTTGGAGTTTCCCCTTATAAAGATTGGTTGGGGATTAGGAAAATACTATTAAAGGGTCTCTAGTGTATCTTTCAGGATAGGTAACCAAGTGTTGGTGCTACGGCTCACATATCCATATACTATAACTCTTATTACCTATTTTTATCCTTTGCATACTGAGACATTGGTTGAAGGGAACAATGGTACATGCATTATATAGGATTGAGTCCTTTGACTATCCTTCTTGACTCATCTCCCCCCCCACATATATATATGATCATTTGACCATGGTACATTTGATTAGTTTTAGAATGCTTCTATGAAGATATACAGTCAGGTTATCAATTTTGGACCATGACAATGACCCGATGAGTGATGAGGCCTCAGTTAAGAGTCCATCTCATAAGGTCATTTCTCTAGATGGGTAGGTAGTAATACTACTACATGTTGAGCAGTAGAATATACCAGCAGACTGGGATGAGGATGTCCGTAGGCTTAGTATGTTATGTGATTTCTTACATCAGGGAACATTGAGGTTTCAAATTGATACAAACCCTCATACAATAAAGGTTTTTCTTGAGGTGGTTGTTTGGGTTTACTAGATTATGAAGATCCAGACTGATTGGATGGTTACACTGACAATTAGTGCTCTTAATAGAGAATTAGTTAGTTACAGTGGTACCAGTAGATGACAAAATCATGATGAGTGCACATCTTGGGTTCTATAGATAGAGATAGTCCATATTTTATGTTGATCTAGACTATCTTATCAGGTGGTTGAGTTTAGTCCTAATCCTGTGGTTTGGATCTCCTACATGGATCTGACCCCTTTCGATGCTGGTAATTGTGGTGAGACCTCTCTAGGGAGACATTGGTAATTGGTAGATCCATATTATTGATATGTTTAGCATGGATTTATATATACAAGGAATAGTAAGTCTTTTTTCACCAAGACACATTCTTATGATGAAATTTAAATTCATGAGGGAAATTCAGTGCTTCCCAAAGAGGACATTATCAAGGTCTGGGAGATGAGTTCATTTTTCTTAATTGTTCGGGGTAGGTTGGTGTGATGAGATTTCATATAAGTTCTTGTATGTGGAGATAAGGCATGAAAGATAAAGGATTATCTTATGAAAAAAGGTCTTTTGGACAGGAGGCTTGAGGATAGTTCAAGTAATGGCCCAGACCTTCCAAACCATTTATTTTCCAAAAATGTGATGTTTGAGGTTTCTGAGGGTAGTCAGAGGTTTTTTTGGGACATGTGAGTCATTCCAATGGTTAGTCATTTCAATAGTTTTCCAAATTTCTAGTTTTACAATGATGATTCATCCTTGCAGTGACTCATCTTTTTGTGACTCGCTATGTAGTGACTAATTAGGCGGTGACTCGTCTAGTAGTGATTCACCTCACGGTGAATCATCTAGTGGTGAATTTTATGGAACTGACTCATCTAGAAGTGAATCATCTAGTGGTGAATTGTCTGGCGGTGTCTCTTTTTGCATCGACTCGTCTAGCAGTGACTTATCTGGCAGTGACTCATCTGGCGGTGACTCATATGGTAGTGACTCATTTGGAGGTGGCTCCTCCAGTGGTGAAACCTCTAATGGTGACTCGTCAGGAGGTGAATCGTCTGGAGGTGACCTATGTTTTAGTGGCTCATATGGTGATGACTCATCCCTATGGTGACTCATTTCAATATTTTTCCATTTTTCTAGAATTTTCCAGTTTTTCTAGTTTTTCCCTTTTTATGTCTGTTTTGATGAAAAATGAGTTTAATAACATAATTAATGATTTTAAAATCCGTTTAAAAATGGATCAATCTTATCTTGAGTTTTTAAAAATTATGGATTACTTTAAAACGTATAAAATATATGGTTTTAATGATATCCACCTTTAATGGTCAATTAATCCATTTCAATCCCATTAGTTTCAGATCTAGTCTTTCTAAGGCAGGAATATTTCCCTCATGAATTCATTCTTCTTTCTCTTAATATGAGAGGTCAAAAAATCTTCCTTCATTAGATTTATAGAATGAGGTTTTGTAGTTGGATCGAGTCCCCTCTATGGAATTCCCTTCCTGTATGCATACCCCAGTTTTGGTGAAACAAGTTGGTTAAATACTTATTTCATCCAGGTAGGATTTCCTTCATCTTTCTTCATTGTGTATCATGCGGGATGGGTATATAAATGTTTATACTTGTGAATATATTCAATTTTGAATTAATAAATATAATACAATTTTTCTAAAATATATAAAAATGGGAAAGGGAATGTGATGCTTGATCTTACTATTCTATTGAAATTTATTGATGTTATGAATTGTATGGGCTAAGTTACCCACTAAAAATCATGGACATTGGTGGTAATTTCATGAAATGTTATCTTGTGAACTATGGAATTCATGTTGTGTGGTTGTGGAAAATAATATAATATGTAATTGGATAATCATTTATATTTGGTTAATAAAATGGATTCCCCAGGATTGTGCGATTTATGTGATAATGCCATTAATTAACAAAGTGGAATTGAAAAACAGATACATTGCTAAATATGAATTTATGTTGTGTTGTGGTGTGTTATATGACATGTTGGGGGGGGGGGGTTAGTGGATGAGAGGTGGTTATACAGTGGGGTTGTGGTGGAATATGGATTTGGACTTGGATGTTGGGATTCTGTTTCACTATACCACTTATTGTGTTTTGTGATATGTTAGTTTCTGGGTTTGGTATGGATGATGATAACAATGAGCTTGGAAAATAAATATGTACATGTTTTTGTGGAATGGGTTGGTAACATAGAATATTGAAAATGTGTTAATATTAACTAATGAGTAGAACTGAACTGTGGCTTGCTTTCTACTGGTGTGGAGATGTGCATTTAGCCTTGGAAGTGGATGTGGGGGACCTTATGATTTGGTTGGTGATCTTCTTGTAAACTTGTAGGTGGGGATTGTGTGGTTTCATATATATATATATATGTATGTATACATTTTATTTTCCTTGTAATTTCTATACACACCCCACCCACGTCAAGAACTATGTGCCGACACCCACATAGTCACAAGAGGGGTGTCTTTCCCAAAAATCCCAGTGGGAGGATGGATGGATGGACACCCACTCTTCCTTGACCCCTATTATAGGTGATGATGGCCCAGGTGTCTTTAGTAAGAGTTGTGATGTGTGGTCCTAGGTGTCTTCAGGATGAGTTGTGACATGCTGTCATAGGTGTCTTCAGGATGAGATGTGATGTGTAGCCTAGGTTTGTGTGGGCATGACATGATATGAGGTGTGGTCCAGGTGTGTGCGGGCAGAATGTGATGTGATATATTCGAAAAGGTGGGAGTGTTAGGATGTTTTCCATTAGGATGTGAGAGCAGCAAATCAATGGGAAAGTGGTGTGGGGTACTCTATTGTCGATGCAGTTTATATTATATTATATTACTTGGATGTGTTATTTGGCGAGTGATCCTTGGTGTGGTTGGGGTTATGGTTAGTCTACCTGTTAGGTGCTATTTGGTTCTGCTATTTTCTCACAGGTGCATTAGTATTCTCCTTCCACATTTACATGAGATACTTTAGTTTTCCTACTGATTATACCTATATGATCACCCTATGTATATAAAAACCATTTTCAGTTTTCCAGGAGGATTACGTGGATCGTTCTAGGCATTACTATATCGAACATTTTAATAGTTTCTATGTCACTTCTCTAGTTTTGTTTTTGGGTATTTACTTTGGATACTTTTATTTGTATCAATTTTATTTACACATGAATTTTGGGATGGTTTTTGGTTTTTAGTATATATATGTCATGGATTTGATTATGGATGATACATCCTATCTCCCAATGTTGTTTACTTATAAAGGGTAATGCCTTCCATATTGTGAGATTTTTAAACCCTTGGTACTAGTTTCCAACCCAGGGCCAACTAGAGGTGGGACTCAGGAATAATTATCTCTCTCCCCTCATTACGGCATATTTGGTGGGATGGGGTCATGATAGAGTGGTATTAGAGGTGGTGGTTGAGTTATAGGGTGGAGTTTGGAGTTAGGCACAGTGAGGAATTCATGGGTTGGTATGGAAATAGTGTTAGTTGACCTTGGTGTGTAACATAGGCTAGGGAGACTGGCTAGGACATGAGATTTTAGGGATCCAATGATCTAGTACCTAGAAATGAGCTTATTGAGGTACTAAGTGAGATGGGACTACTTGTAGGGTAGAGACATAAGATTAGTACATGCACGATGATGAATTTTTTTCTTGCTTTAATTGTGTAGTCTATGGAAAATTAAAATGGATAAAATGAATTAAATGGATTAAAATTAATTAAAATATATCATAATGAAAATACAAACTACCGGGCATAGGAAATAATTGTTTTCATTTCAATTATGGATCCCATTCACCATTACCACGTGGATTAGGAATTTTAGGTTCAACATGCTAATTTTATTGATTTATTGAGGGTTGATTTGATCGAGGATGATGATCAATAACAGAGGATGTTGTGCGCTTTTCAGTAGTAGGCTTTGGAAAAGTACGAGGGGATAATTTATGATATAAAAACATAGAGTTTTCTAGAGGAATTAGAGATCACTTTTAGTTTGATCGAAGACCCAACAAAGTATATGGTCCCATTGGAAGTTAGTCAGATACGAGGAGCTACACGTCAGTGGTGGATGTTGTACCTTAGTGAGTAGAGGGATGAAGATGTTTCATGGGTCAAATTCTAGAAGGAGTTTCGAGAAGAGTTATTCTCATTAACAATGGAGGCCGAGAAGAGAGAGGATATAATCTCCCTTTAGTAGGGGAGTATGTCTGTGTGGGATCTTGGGATTAATTTCAAGGACCTTTTTTCACTTCACCCCATATCTTTTTTCGGATGAGGATTCGAGAGCGAGGAATCTTGAGGAGGCACTCATTCCTTTAATCTAGTATACAGTTGCACCTTTTACATTTCCAATGTACCTAGAGGCTCAATAGAAGGAAGATATGATTGAGAATATGCACTAATAAGGGGGTTTTCTATGAGTGTGGAACCAATAGTGTTCTATAAGGAGCAGATTTGTTGGTGGAAAGCCTCAGGTTCTGGGGCCTTAGATGTTTTTACCAGTTTGGAGTCAACCTTAGCAGGGTCTTTTTTCAACCTTCTAGTTTTTGTGCCTTTCCTATGGGATTGGGGATGATGTGTTTCCTCTATGGGGTTTTAGTAAATCTTCAATAATGGTTCCCAGTGTCTATTCGAGCTCATTTTGGACGAGGCAGATAGGTTCAATGTTAACCATAGTTGTAGTTACTAGTGAGGCCATTCCAATAATAGGGGTAGAAGGATTTTGGTCTATCTAGTGACGATGAGGCAGGTAGAGGACGACCACAATATGTTCCTCATGTTTAGGGATAGCGGACTGAGTGTGGTCATGGAGGTGATCGCCAATAGATATGAAGAGGATTTGGGCATGGTCAGTTGTATACAATGGGGGCAACAGTTCGAGAGGGGCCATAGATCATCAGAGGTATAATCAGTTTGTTTAGTACCCTTATTTGTGCCTTTTTTGATTTAGTATCTTCACAATCCTTTGTTTAACCCTCTCTAGCCCATTCTCTAGGACTATCCATAGAGATTCTTTCTGTGCCCCTAGTGTTGACTACACTAGTCATAGGCTAGACCGTATTGTTTGATGTTTTTTAGGGATGTGCACTGATGATGAGACAATATCAGTCATGTGTGGACCTTATCTTGATTGATATGATTCCATATTATTTCATAATTGGAATCAACTGGTTGTATTTTGTGCATTCTGTTATTGACTGCTTTCAGAGGAGAATCATGTTCTCAGATGTAGAAGGATAGCAGGCAGTTTTAGTTGGTGAGAAGATCTTTCAGGTGGGAAAAAATATTTAGAGCCCCTTCTTTCCTTGATAGATGATATGTATATAGAGATAGTGGGTGATAAGGTAGATAAGGATCCCAAGGTTGTTAGTGAGTTAATTTACGTCTCCCTCGAGGATGTTGTGACACTACCCTCTCAATGAGACGTTGAGTTTGTGATAGACTTATATCCCAATTATTCTCCATTTTAGATAGATCCTCATCAGATAGAACCCTCTGAGTTGTGGGAGTTGAGGATTCAGATTGATGATATGATGTAGAAAGGAATCATCTGGACTAGTGTGTTACTGTTTGGCACTCTAGTGTTGTTCACCAAGAAGGCAGATGGTAGTATGAGGTTGTTCATAGACTACCAGAGGTTAAATCAGGTTAAAATTAAGAACCATTACCCACATATAAGGATAGATAATATTTTCAACAAGTTTAGATGAGAAAGTTGATTTTCTAATATGGAACTGCGGTCTAGATATCACCAGTTGAGGTTGAAGGAGGGTGATATCCTAAAGGCTTCCTTCAGATGTAGGTACGGACACTTTGAGTTTGTAGTCATGTCTTATGGTGTTATGAACACACCATTTGTGTTCACAAGGAACATAAAATATATATTTTAGGAGTTCCTAGACCAGTTCTTCATCGTATTCATTGATAATATCTTGATTTACTCAAATTCATAAGAAGATCATGTCAAGTATCTTCGAGTAGTCTTGTAGGGTATTTGGTGCCACCTACTTTATGGAAAGTTGTCAAAGTGTATGTTTTGGACATGAGAGGTCCATTTACTCAAGCATGTGGTGTCTCAGAAGGGTGTTATTGTTGACCCATCAAAGTTCAAGGCATTTGTTTCTTGGGAAACACCCAAGAATGTGTCAGAGGTTTGTATATTTCTTGGTCTCACTGGCTATTATTGGAGGTTTGTGCCTGATTTATCCTAATTTTCAGCCCCATTGATAGAATTGACCTAGAAATACCAAGATTTTGTGTGGAATAATCAATTCTAGGAAATATTATATTACTTGAAGGGGAAATTGGTCAGTGATCCAATGCTCCAGTTTCTAGAGGAAGGGGTAATGTGTGAATTGTTTTGTGATGCTTCCCATATCGATTTGGGATGCATCTTGATGTAGTAAAATGAAATGATATCTTATGGGTCTAGGAAGTTATTTCCTCAAAAATTTAACTATTCCATGCATGATCTAGTGTTTTTGGATGTTGGGTTTGGGTTGAAGGTGTGGTGACATTACCTCATTGGGGAGCAGTTTTTGGTCTACATGGATCACAAGAGTTTGAGGTATATCTTTTCCTAACATGACATAAATCTATGATATTAGAGGTGGATAGAGTTCCTTCAGGACTATGATTTTGATATCTCATACACCTAAAGAAAATGGAGTTTTACAACGAATTCTTTGAGTAGAAATTCATAGAAGGATACTGTTAGGGAATTTTCAGATTCTTGGAGAGCGATGGAGGAGTTGTTAGCCCTACACTTAGATGAAAGTGTGAATTATGGTAGACGATGTTTGTTTCAGATGAAAGTTTAGTCTTCCCTGATGCATAAGGTGGATGATTCTTAGTGGGGAGACTCAGAGGTAGAGGTGTTTCATGATTGTGTTGGCCATAGTTATACTTTGGAGGGGTGTTCTGAGTATGGTTAGAATCAGATGTTCTTTCAAGAAAGGTAGTTTTTTCTGATATAAATGCATGAGGGAGTCCTTTGTGAGTATCATAAATCACCTTTGGTAGTACACCTAGGAGTTTCCAAAATGTACTATATATTGAGGATGCAGTTTTGGCGGCTCATGATGAAATGGTAAGTGGCCAAGTTTGTCATAAGGTGGTTAGTTTTCCAATAGGTAAAGGAAAAACATCATGTTCATGGTGGGTTTTTGCAACCCTTATATGTCCCCAAGTGGAAATAGGATGACATATCAATGGATTTCATCATAGGTTTACCTAGTGCTATGGGTGGTTGCGATTCTATCTAGGTGATTGAGGACCTATTAATGAAATCAGCTCATTTCCTAGCAATCAAAGAGTTTGGAACATTGAATGTTTTGGAAAAAAGGTATCTGGATGAAGTAGTATTGCTACATGGGGTTCTGAGGTCAATTTTCTTAGACTGAGATTCATGATTTAACTCATGATTTTGGAGGGGATTACAACATTCTTTTGGCACTCAATTGTGCCTTAACACAGTTTTCCACTCCCAGATAGATGGAAAAACATAAAAAATTATCCAAATGATAAAGGATATGTTTCAGGAATGTGTCTTAGACTTCATAGGATTATTGGAAAAACACATACCATTGGATAATTTTTCTTATAATTACAGCTATTATTCTTCCATTGGCATGGATATGTTCGAGGATTTGTACAGAAGACCATTTTATTCTCTATTGTGTTTAGATGAGGTTGGGGAGGCCGAAGTTCTTATTCTTGAGGTGGTGTAGATCACAATAGAGAAGCTTCAGTTGGTTTGAGATAGGATGAAAGCATACAAAGACCAGAAAAAGTCTTATGTTGATCGTAGGAGGAGGCCCCTAGAGTTCGAGGTTCAAGACCAACCATCTAAAATTTTATTTTATGAAATCACTTTTGAGGGAAAGTGAGAAGCCCAAAAATATTACATGACATACCCAATTCAAACCTCATAAGAAATTACCAAACTATTTCAAAAAAAAATTTAAAACATTTGAATTAATCACCCTATGTAAGCTCCAGGAGATAGATATTACCTTTGTATCTAGATCATCTTTGATGAGATCCTCAAAGTGGTAGGACAACTTTTCCCAAGTCTGAATGTATTCTTCCACATTTATTTTCCCCTCATTGATTCCACAATCCAAAATCTGATCTTTCTTGTCAATCCAATCAGCATGCTCAACGTTAAGATCAAGTTGAATTGATCTCTCATACATTAAATCTGATTATGCCTTTGAAACGTTGATTTCAAAATTTCCATCCGCTATATTTTCCTCAAAGTGTAGAAGAAGCTTCAGGTCAACATTCTCCTTCCTTGACTCCTTTTGGACACCATCAGTTGCAACCAGATCAACCAACCGGTTAAGATCCTCAACCCTATCACCTTTATACTCCACGACCTTGTGACAAGAAACCTCCCGCCCATCACCATCTTGAGTATGCTAAGCAGGCTCCTTAAATTTAATACCCATGCCAACTGAATGGCTAGTCATCGATTTTGGAAGGTACAAATAATCTTTTTGAGTCTTTTCCTTTCTCCCAACATTCACTGGATAGTCTCCGACATCGATAAGCTTTAGTTTTCCTTTGGACAATCTATTATGTGAGCTGTACTTGAGTTTCTCATCCTCCTCATTCTCTGAGGAAGACTGTGGGGGCTCAGCTAACATTTCCTCATTTTCCGAAGATGGTTCAACAGGGGATGTATCCTTCTTCTTGTCCTTCCTATGACTCACCGTTGCCTATCCCCCTTGATCCTCTATTCCATCCAAAACATTTGTTAGGCTGGAAAACTTGTTTTGAAGCGGGATCGGTTAGATATATGTAGGAGTTGGAGTTGGAGTAAAAGTCAGTTTATTAAACTTGAGAGAGACATGTTTTAGTCTCGGAGGGACTGAACTAGGGATCTGGAAACCTAAAGCAGTCCCTAAACTCTGTTCCTTGGACCCTGAATATCCGATCCCCTGGATGGATGATCCATGAACACCTGAAATCCCTGAGGACCCCTTCACACATTCAAGAGATGAAATGTTGTAAACGCCTTTAACCTCATCCGAACCTATTCTGTTACGCGAGGTTAGAGATGCCATAGCCACACAAGATTTCACATTTTCAATACCCTCTCCCTCTACTTCATGAACTGGGGCTATGGGAACTAATCCTTGTATGACTGCAACTCTTATACAAGCCTATTGGAGATGACCCCGACGACCACAGGATGAGCAGAAATCAATCCAAAAATAAAAAACAGACCCTCTGTTTGATTCGGTATTCATTTTCATTTTCAATCCACACATAGTCAACCGGTGGTTTGGAAACATCAATTTCCACATAGATGTGTGGATAAATAGGGTGATAGAGGGATATCGATCGATTTTCAAAACATAAGAACCTATAGACCAAGTTTCTAAGCATCGAGAGTACTGAGGGGTTTTGAAACGGAAGCAGAAGGCTGGGGAAACTTACCCAGATTGGAGCTGTCGAAGGATCACACCTCAAATGGAGGTTGAAAGAACATTGAAATAGGAAGAATCATGAACTGTTGCAGGAGTGTTTGTTGCTGGTCCATGCAGTTATGAGTTCATCCTCAGACTCAAAACGGATGAGAAGGTGCTGGGGGTCCATTAGCCCAACAATCACGTGATGTTTCAGACCCCATGAATCAGAGATGCATCGGTCGATGTCATCGACGGATGGTCGATTATGACCAAAGAGATCCACCAGAGAGTACATTTTTAGGTCTGATGCATTAGTGAACTCCTGACCAGAAAGCGATAGCTTAGGGAAACCCTCGACAAACGAGGGGACTTTGGGGGTGAGCTCGATGGCAGGGAAGGGCGGAAGTGTCGCCAGATCTGTAAGCAGAGAGAAATAAAGGGGGGAACCTGCGCTCAAGCGAACCCTACCCCTATCAGGAGGGGGAGGGAAGGAGCCAGAGACCATTTCCATCATGCCATGGGGGAGCTAGGAAGTGGGAGTGTCGCCCAAAACTTTTTGGACCCATTTCGAGGTTCAAGGCCATGTGTTCTTGAAGGTTTCCCCTAAACTTGGGTAGTAGAGATTCGTTAAGGGGAGTAATACCTCACCACATTTTATTAGATATTTTAAGGAGTTGGAGTGATTTGACAAGGTGGAATATCAGTTGGTGTTTCCACCATGATTGGGAAGGGTCCACAATGTCTTCCATGTCTCCTAGATCGATCAGTATCTTAATGATGACGCCCATTTCATTGACTGTGGAGAGTAGGATATTGAGAATTACAAAACATTCATGGAACATCCCATAGATATCTAAGACCACAGAGAGAAGGTGCTGTGAGGATGAACCATTCAACTGGTTCGGGTGCTATGGAGGCATGGTGGCTTAGAGGAGAGTATTGGGAGCCTAAGACATAAATGCAAGACCAGTACCCAAATTTATTTTGGGTTTTCCCTTCTATTTATTTTCATTGTGTTGTGTTGTTTGAGACTTGGTGTTTTATGAGATACGTTTTTTTTTCCTTGATGTTGTGTGTGTTGTGTGATGTGTAATGATTTTCTGACATGATAAAAATAGAAGACCTAATTCCTAATCAAGAATCATTCTACTACGATGTGATTAAACCTATGTGGGAAAGTCAGTGCCACTCAAAGAAAACAGTATCTTCACTTGGAGGATAGAATTATATGATTCCTATATTCAGGAAAATATGGGTGTTTAGATTTTATAATATTTTGGGTTAGTGGGTTTGATTGGTGGAAATGTTTCAGGTGTGATGAGATCCTTTATAGGTATCCTAAGAGATGGTTATTTGGACCCTTACTCTCTTTTCATCTGAGTTGGATTTAAATTCTTGAGGGTGAGAATAGTTTGAGAGGTATCCGATGTAATAAACCATATATTTGGGCCTATCACATTTCTAAATATGCGATGTTTGAGGTGTTTGGGGGTATTATAAGGTTTTTTTGGGACATGTGAGTCATTCTAATGGTGAGTAATTTCCATAGTTTTCCAAATTTTCAGTTTTCCAATGGCGACTCATCCTAGTGGTGACTCATCTGGCGGTGACTCATCTGGTAGTGACTTGTCTAGAAGTGACTCGTCTAACAATGAATCTTTTGGTGGTGGCTTGTCTGGCGGTGACTTGTTTGGTGGTGAATCATCTGGCAGTGACTCATTTGGTGGTGAATCATCAAGCGATGAATCATATAATGGTGACTCATATAGTGGTGAATTGTCTGGTGCTGACTCATCTTGAAGTGACTCTTCTGGAGGTGAATCTTTTGTTGTTGACTCGTCAGGCGGTAAATCATCTGGAGGTGACTCGTCTGGCGGTGACTCATCAGGTGACGACTCATCTGGAAGTGATTTGTATGGCGGTGAATCGTTAGGTGGTGAAACATCTAGTAGTGACTCGTATGGTAGTGAATCATCTAGAGGTGACTCTTCTGGCAGTGACTCATCTAGTAGTGACTCATCTTGGTAGTGACTCATTTCAACAGTTTTCCATTTTCCAAAATTTTCTAGTTTTTCTAATTTTTCCATTTTTACATCTATTTTGAATAAAAAAGAGTTTGATAACATAATTAGTGATTTTTAAAGACATTTAAAAATATATCATTCATAAATTGAGTTTCTAAAAATACTAGATGCCTTTAAAATGTCTAAAACACATGGTTTTAATGATATCCCCCTTTAATGGTCAACTAAGCTATTTTAATCTTATTAGTTTCTGATCTAGTCCTTATAAGGCGGGGATCTTCCCTTTATTCACTACATTTTTATATTGACATTGGAGGTACCAAAATCCTTCTTGCTAGGAAACCTAGAATAAGGTGTTGCATTTGGTTTGAGTCCCCCCCAGTAGAAGTCCCCTCATGTACGTGCACCCCTATTTTGGTGTAGCAAGTTTGTGAAAGACTTCTTTCTTCCAAGTAGGATAATATTAATCTTTCATGATTATGTATCATTCATATGGGTATAAAAATGTTTATCCTTATAGAGATAGTCAATTCCTAATTAAGTAAGATAATATAATTCACCTAAAATAAATACAAAGGGGAATGAGAACATGATGTTTGATCTTACTGTTTTATTGAAAATTTTTGATGTTATGAATTGTATGGGCTATGTTACGAATTGAAAATCATGGCTGTTGGTAGTCCTTGGTTGAAATTTAATCTTGAAAACTATAGAATTCATGTTGTGTGGTTAATGAAAATAACATAATATTTAATTTCCTAATCAATTATAATTATTTAATAAAATGGATTCCCCAAGATCATACAGTTTCCATGTTAACACCCTTAATTAACAAAGTGGAATTGAATAAGAGATCACTTGATAAATTTGAAAGTATATTGTGTTTTGGTGTGTGATATAACATGTGTGTGTGTGGGGGGGAGTGGATGATACATGGTTATGTAGTGGTGTTATAGTAGAATATGGATTTGGACTAGGCTATTGAATTTTGTTTCACTATACTACCTATTATATTTTGTATTGTGTTAGTTGTTTGGTTGGTATGGATGGTGATAACAATGAGACTGAAAAATAAATATGTACATGTGTTAGTGGAATAGTCTGGTAATAGAGAATCTGGAAAATGGTTTAATATTAACTAATTAATTAAAATTAATTGTGTCTTGCTTTCTACTTGTGTGGGGTTGTGAATTTAGTCTTGACAGTGGACATGGGGGGCCTTGTGAGTTGGTTGGTGATATTCTTGTAAACCGATAGGTGGGGATTGTGTGAATTCATATATATGTATGTATACATTGTATTTTCCTATGATTTCTATACTCACCCCACCCATGTTGAGCACTATGTGCCAACACCTGCATAGTCATGTAGGGGTGTCTTTTCAAAATATCATGGTGGGAGGATGAATGGATGTCCACCCTCCCTTCCATGCTTCCTCTTACAGGAGATTATGGCCTAGGTGTCTTTAGCCGATTTTTCATGTGTGATCCCAAGTGTCTTCAGGATGAGTTGTGATGTGATGTCCCAGGTATCTTTGAGATGAGATGTGATGTGTGGTATAGGTCTATGCGGGTGAGATGTGTTGTGAGGTGTGGCATAGGTGTGTGTGGGTGGGGTGTGATGTGATATATTTATAAGATATGGAACTTCTAGGACGTTTCCATTGGGATGTTAGCGTAGTTAATCAATGTGAAAGTGGTGCGGGGTACCCTATAATCGATGTGATTTATATTATATTATATTACTTGGATGCGTTATTTGGTGAGTGAGCCTTGGTGAGGTTGGGGGTATGATTAGTCTACTTATAAGGTGTTGTTCGATTCTTCTATTTTCTCATGAGTTTATTAGTATTCTCCTTCCACTTGTGCATAAGAGACTTTGGATTTCTTATTGATTATACATGTATTCTCACCTTACATATATAATTTTTTAGTTTTCTAGGAGGTTTACATGGATGTGATAGCTATTAATAGCTCAGACCTTTGGGTTGTTGTTGTATTGTTACTCTAGTTTTGTTTTTGGGTATTTAATTTGGAAAATTTTATTTGTATCAGTTTTATTTACACATTCATTGTGGGGTTTTTTGGTTTTTCTTATATGTATACATGTCATGGAGTTGATTATGGTTGATACATCCTATCTCCTGATATTGTTTCTTTATAAAGGTTAATGCCTTCCATATTGTGATATTTTTACACCATTGGTTCTAGTTGCTAACTTGGGGCCTACTAGATCTGAGACTCAATGTTCATTATCTCTATCCCCTCATTGCAGCATCTTTGGTGGGAGAAGGTTGTGAAATTTTTAGGTAGGACCTTCATCTCTACTTGTCCAGCTGCAATTTTAGTATAGAGTTGTAATACATATTTCCCAAGAGGTAGCCCTTGTTTAAGACCTAGTGATAACAGTGGGGGCCCTTTTTCTTGAACCTCATATTGGAGACTCCTATAGAGAGGATTGATGATCACAAGTTTCAGATGATAGTGTGACATTACTCTATGATGAGAGATATCCTCACATGAAAAATTTATATAGTGACAGTGGGACCCTATGATATTTTCCTTAGTATGGACTGGTTTTCTACTATCCATAAAAATAATATTGCTACCTATGAGTGTGGTATTTATTTCAGTTTGTGGGATGGATTTTACCTCCTTTTATATGGAGTGATCTATGGGAAGTGAAGGAAAATATTATTTATAGGAGGTTACAACCACCTTTTTATCATTTAGCTAGTATTACCCTCGGAGTAGTGAATTTTATGATCTCTCAGCTTCCTATAGTGATGGTGGGGTATGATGATATCATCTTGGGTATGGTCTGGTTTCCCATGGTTTAATTGAAGGTTGACCACCATTACAGGGGAGTTAGATGCCTTCATATTGATGAGACAATATTTTACTTTATGGGTGGGAGAGATCTCATGGTCAAGAGATTGGTTCTTGCAAGAAAGAAGCTTTAAACCATAACCAATAATTTTATGAGTTTATCTTATGGCACAATAGGATCTTTAGGCATATGGATTCCTTCAATCACGAAGGATTTTATAGACAGATTCCCTGAGGATATTTTGGTACTATCTCCAAGGTAAGATATTTAATTCTTCATTTACTTGCACCCTAGGAATACACCATATCTTCTACAACATATCAGATGGATCCTAACATGACCCAGAAGATGAGGGGTGCAGTTAGAGTACCTTTAGGAGAAGGGATTTATTAGATCTAGTGTGTCCCCTGGGTAGTTTTAGTTTTGTTTGTGAAAAATATTGACAAGAGCTTGAGTATTTATGTTTATTATAATCTCCTAAACCAGAAAAAGATATAAAAAATAACTATTATCAAGGATTAACATCCTATTTTATTGGTTGTGAGGTGTGAGTTGGATCTTGAAGATCGATATTAGTTTGGATACCACTAGTTGAGGGTTCTCAAGTATAATGTTTCAAATATGAAATTATGATGTTACTATGAACACTATGGATTTGATGAACTCTATCTTCCAGCCATACTTAGAATATTTTTTGGTTTTATTCATTTATGACATACTCATATATTCTTCTTCATAGTAGGATCATGAAAATCACTTGATTATGATCCTATAATTACTCAAGAAGCACCAAATTTATGGTAAGCTCTTGAAGTTCTAGTACTGGATCCATGAGGTTTACTTCCTGGGGTATGTATTTTTTGTGGATGGATTAGTTTTGGACCCAATAAAGATTGATTCAATGATTTATTGGGATCCATATAAGATCCCGTTTTAGGTTCATAGTTTTCTTAGCTTAGTGGGGGTACTATAAGAGGTTTGTGGAAGAGTTATATAGGATTTCATACCCTTTTACCACCTTGATTATGAAAGGGAATATATTTACCTAGAATGTGTTGTATCAAATATCCTTCAAGGAGTTGAGGATGCGGCTAACTAGTGCCTTTATTTTAAGACTACCAGAGGAGATCGTGGAGTACATAGTGTATTGCGATGCCTCTGAAGTTGGAATCAACTATGTTTTGGTATAGAGAAAGGTAGTAATCACATATGGGTTTAGTTAGTTGAGACCCCACAAGTAGCACTATATGACTCAAGACCTGGAGTTGGCAATGATATACTTCACTCTAAATATGTGGAGGCACTATTTTATACGAGAGATCTTTGTGGTTTACTCAGACCATCAGAGTCTCAAGTATATCTTAACTCATAGAGATATGATCCTGAGACAGAGGTGTTGGTTGGAGTTCCTATAGGACTATGAATTTGAGATAGTCTATACTCCTGGGAAGAGAAATATGGTGGAATATTCCCTTAGTAGGAAGTATTTTTCTCTCTTGGGGGAGGAGGTGTTCAACCAGTTGGATTCTTTGCAGTTGAACCTGGTAAAGAAGTGGGGTTCAATGTTTCTTCAATAGATAGTGTTAACTCCTCTGCTTCTTCAGTGTGTGAGAGAAGATCAGTTGGGAGAAAATGACTGTGAGGTCCTACGTGACCAGATATCCTTAGAATATTTCCCAAATGGATTCTATGAATGAGGTAATCATGTCATCCTTTATAGGGATGAATGGTAGTTCTGGTAACATTATGTGAGGAGGTGATGAGGGAGATTCACACTTCACATTTGGATATATATCCCAGTTTCAAGAAGATGTACATGAAACTTAAACAATAGTTTGGTGGGATGGAATGAGGTGGATAATTTCTGAGCTTGTGTCTTGGTGGATCACATGTTAGCAGGTGAAGGCCAAGCATCAGGTTCCTATAAGTTAGTTTCATTCTATTGAGATCCCAAAGTGGAAATGGGATAACATATTCATGGAATTTGTGATGGGACTTCCATGGACAATGAGATTCCATGATTCTATCTAGGATATTTTTGAATTAATTAGAAAGTTAATACACTTCATTTCCATCATAGTGTATAGTTTGGTGGAGATTTTTGGGGAGTTATACATGCAATAGATCATCTATCTTCATGGGGTACCCTCAATGATTGTCTCTGACCATGATGTGTGGTTTACATCATGGCTCTATAGAGGATTTCATGAGTCATTCGAGATCTAGTTAAGGATGAGTATAAGATTATACCCTCATAAGTATTGGTATACCAAGTGCACTATCCAAGTGTTGGAGGATATTCTAAGGGAATGAATATTGAATTTTAGCTAGATCTTGGAGGATAACTTTCCATTAGTGGATTTTAATTATATATAAGCTATCACTATACTATTAGTATTGTACCTTTTGATGCCCTGTGTGGGATACCCTTTAGGTAACCCCTTTTCTGGTTTAAGGTTGGCGATACTTCTATTTTGAGACCAGATATGGTGTAGATGATGATTGAAAAGGTTCAGATGATTTAATAGTAGATGAAGACAATAAAGATCTAATAGAAATATTATATAGTCCAATGTCAGAGGCCTTTAGAGTTCAACCATGGAGACCATGTTTTCCGAAGAGACTCATCAGAATTAGTATTATGGATATTTGGATAGGGAGGATTTATATCCATGAGGTTCATTGGTCCATTTGAGATCATACCGAGGGTTGGTGAGGTTTCTTACTCCTTAGACCTACCACTGTAGTTGGACTGGGTGCATGATGTCTTCCATATTTTTTAGGTGAGGAAATACATGTGTAATACTATTCATGTTATTTACTAATGTGAGATGGATATAGAGGATGGAGACACCATTATGGACTACCCAGTGGTGATTAAGGATCAACAGAAGAAGATCTGACGTGGATGGACCATCCCTTTGGTTCACGTGTTATGAAAACACAAGAGTGTGCAGGAGAGCCCTAGGGAGAGAGAGAGTCAGATGAAATCTTAGTATCCCCATATTTTTTGTTAGATTATAATTTATGGGGATGAAATTATTTAAAGTATAGGATAATTTAAAAACCATTTTTTTCTCCTTTTAATATTTTAAAATATACTAAGAAATATTTTCAGAGTAAGGCACTTAGACGACACGAGATTCCAAGGCCTGGTGAGCCTAAAATTGATATTTTAAAAATATTAAATATATTAATATCACACACCTACATATTTTTTCCTAAATAATGTAATATCACCTAAACAAAGTCTTAGATCAGAAATCTTAGAGCATGGTTGAATTCAGAACTTGGGGTCTACCTTAGACGCGACCCAAAGTTGGTCAGCACAAGATGTTCATTTGAGGCAGTTGTTGGAAGTTGCGATTAATTAAAATAAATAAATAAATTATTTATTTGTTTTATTAAATAAACTAATTAAATACTCTTTAAATAATAAATTATAATGATTCTATAGGGTTATCCGCATAAACCCTATGATAATTGAGAGGAGCTCTAATGAACTTCGTTGGGGAATCGACATCAGACAACGATCGCTGATTGGACCAAGGTGGATTTATAGGAAGCGTATGAAGTAGATAATACTCATCAATGGGGAAAGGATTCTTCACCTAGGATCAATCCATAATTTTGGTAGGTCTCATCAAATTTAGTTTCTACCCTTGATTAAAAGTTTGAGTATGAATTTTATCTTCTATTATTTGATATGTGATCTTTTAATCTTCGCATGAGCTAGTTCCATAAACTTAAATTGTTTTATTCAAGTTATGACAATATATCAACCTATAATATACATTTTGCAATAATTGGATGAGAAATCTTGGGAAAAAAATTTTATCACCCTTTTTTATTATGATTTCCCCCATTTTTATTAATGTTTTCACCGTTTTCCTATGGGGTCACGATTCAACTTTTCTGGGGCTGGTTCGAGCGTGATTGAACCCATGGATTCCTGAAAGATGTGTGAAAAATGAATAATATAGTGATTTGAAGATTGTTTAGGTTATTTTACGAGATATAAGTGATGGTTTCCATATATTTTGGATTTGGTGCAAGCAGTAGGAGATGGGAGACCCGTTCAACACCCTATGGCTTCATGCGAACGAGTGGTTTCTGGTTTACAACCACCAATGGGATGGAATAAATAAATAGAGAATATTTCCTCCAATTTTGTGGGGTAAACTAGTAAGGACTATGATAGTGAGTCCATAGTTGGATGAAACATGAAGGAAAGTTGGGAATTGTGAAAATTTGTGACTAATCGCCATGTAACTTGGAATAAAACACGACGTGTAGCCCCATTAACTATGAAAATAGGGTTCTGGGAAAGGATAAGGATCACACACCCTGTGGTTTGGACACATTCCATGTGACCCTCCTCAGGTATCTAGGCCGTGTGTTAGTGGCACACACCCATGACCCCGTGTAGGAAGACACATTGTGTACTCTGGGAGTATGCATGCATCGGTCGGTACCAGGGCATGACTAGGTACATGGCCAGGTACACAGGCATGACCCAACACACATGGTGATGAATAAGAGAACATGGGAAGGCCTTAGGCTATTGAGACACACCATGTTCCCCCCCTACACACCGTGTATGGTGACATAGCCTCTAATACATGTCTATAGGAGAACAAGGCCAAGCGTGGAGCATGACCACATGCCACGTGGCCCCTATACATGCTATGTACCCTTATGAGAAATTTAGACCTCATGTATCTTCTTCTTATTGACTCAAATTTTTTCCATGAGCATCTTATCTAGATAATTATTCCACATATCAATGATAGTGAATATATGGGATCATTAGAGATTGATTGAGGTTGAAAACCCCCTTATCACATTAGTTCATGGGTCCCCTATACAACTTGAACTAGTTTTAGTGGCACCCCAATGATGGACTAGGGTGTTGGTCCTATACCTATTAAGTGGTTCCCCTAATGGACTAGGTTGTGGGACCTCTAACTACTTAGTGACACCCCTGATAAACAAGGGAGTGATTCATCTACCTATTTAGTGGCACCCCCTGATGGAATGGATATGGGTATTATTTTAGAGATTGTTCCCCCAAGACCAGGGGAAACAATGGAAAGGTGTAGGTTCTCCACACTGTTACCTATAAATATACATGAGATGTTTGGAATCGATGATGTAATTTTAGATTTGTTGACAGACTCATTGACCTAGGATGGAATGTGAGATAGAGATCCACTTTCTCTCACATCTGGGTCTATTTTATGAGTGTGTATATATTTATATATGTTCTTGGGGTTTGTTTCTCTATTAATTTGGGTTTAGTTGAATACTTATATCATATCTCTTATTGGTCACCATTTGGTTTTTGGGGTGTCCTACTAGGCATGTATATACCCAACCCTACACAGGATTTTCTCACATGTGTTGCATCTCATGTAGATAACATAAAAAAAATGGTGATTACGGTGAACCATAGTGATACCTTGATTAATTGACTATGTATGGTGGACATGCTTGGAGATTAGGAGCCATACTCTCCCAACATTCTTTATTATATTTTTTTTCTTCAGGTTGGGACATCAATTCTGATTGGGTGTCTATTCTTCCCCATTTAATTTTAGATTAAACCATCATACTCTTTTGTATTCTATATAGGTTATTACAAGCATGGGTTTTTACTCTTGATGTTACCAAATTTTATTATTGTTACTCTACAATTATTCATAAAGATGGTTGGGTGTGTGCATATAGGTACATTAAGAAAAGTCCTCCCATTTTATTTATTCCTTCTCGGTGCTTATCTTCAGACCCTAGCCTATGAAAGGTGGGATTGGGTTAATGGAGAAAAACTTTTTCCATCCAGGCGGGCCTTAATGGGATAGGTTGTCACACATTTCTTGATGTTAAATTTTCAATATATCAAAAACTTTCATAGAAATAAAAGAATTTGTAGACCCAAAATCAAAAAATACATTGTCATAATACGAATAAAAAAGTAAGGTACCTGACACCACATCTATAGATGTTCCATCCATCCAATGTTAAGAAATTTTATTAGAGGGGGGGGGGGGGGGCTTTAAAGACTATTAGGGGGGTGGAAATAATGAATCTGTAGAGTGTTAGATCTTACAATATTATCACATTTTTTTGGGTAGGGATCCAATGGAACCAAAAACGTTACATGGATTAATTAGAGTGGCCTAGGAATCCATGAATTTTGCCACCATATTTTCCTCTCACTATGTATGGGTAGCCTTCATGTGGTTAGTGAAGATATTCCTATATCTATGAACTAAAAAAATGATAGTCCATGTAATAGATATACCCCCCGATGGACTTGTTCAAAAAAGATAAAACAATTTCAACCCATTCCATCACAACACCATGAGAGATACACAATTCAACCCCCCTGAGCATAGTGGAGGCTTAAAAAATGAGGGAATGCACTGGACCATGTAAATTTTGAATGAAAAGATGACCAACCCGACTTGTTTATGAACAAATACTCCTCCTCGATTATTACCATTGGTGCATGATCTGCCAATATCTATTTTATGACCACCAAATGGAGGGATCCAGTGCACCAAATAACCCTTCATGACCTGACTATGATCCATGTGTACCACATGCCTGTTGTCCATGAGAAGTTATAAGGTGGTAGATCATTCCCAATTCCTGAGAAGTGGGACTAGATCGTCAATAAGGCTCGGTTCCCAAACCATCACTACTAGGTTTGAGCTAAGAAGTCCCATATGCCTAGATTTATCGTCACCACCATACATTCATACCTATTATCATCCGATCCATGGAAACAGTTATAAAGGAAGTTTTCACTAATATTATACCCATATGAACTATTGAAGATGAGAAATATTTTCCAAATGAAGGAATCCCACTCTCCCTCAAAGAACATTGTATGGTCCAAAATCTATTGAAGTAGTCATAAAGTATTTAAACACAAATTTATTCTTGGAATCGTGATGAATTATATTATTTATTTCTATCTTCAGACAAGAACTCACTTAATGGACCATCTCATTACAAATAAATAACCTCACTACCAAATTTTCATTATTTGTTTGATCATTTTTATTGTTATCACAAGCCACATGTGAAAACTTTATACATCAAAAACACTTTATAGTATTCAAAATACATTCCCCAATATTTCTTTTACCAAACTTATCATATAATGGAAACTTTATTTTCATACCTTTTAATTCCTTTGATGGATTCTTCCCCATTACCTTCCTTTTAGACCACTTATTCAACTTGTTTCATAGAATAAAATATCATCAAAAAACTCTATTTTTACTTTCTCAGCACATCAAATAAGTTTCTCATAACTTTAAAATTCATGAGATTCCAATGAAATTTGATATCTAGGATTAAATATTCATTAATAAAAATTAATTTTTTATCATGATCTCGAATATAATTTGTTGCGTCCCTTTCTAATCAGGTGAATTTTTCTTCATATGTGACTACTAAATATTCTTCCTTCTACCTCAATTCCAGGAATTTATTTTTTATTTTAATTTTATTTTTTTGGAAAATACTCCTCATGGAAAATATTCTTTAATTCATCCCATTATAAGCAATCAACATCCTATTTATTTGATATTATTAACCAATGGATACTTCTAATTGGCTTCAACTTCAAAATGAAAAGTAATAAGAGTTAAATATTTATATTTTGAACAACCCATGACTTCAAATATCTTCTATAAGGCTTCAAACCATACTTTATCTATCACTATGTTAGATAATCCACTTAATGCAGTAGGTTTCTATTTCTTGAAATTATTTACAATAGACATGTTCCTCCATGGAAAATGGGGTTGATCACTCACATGGACACTAACACCATTTATAACCTATACAAACTAATCCATCACAAAAAAAAACTACTCTATTTCAAATATATATATATTCTAGGTTACTAATTAGGATGGATATTATCCTATTGGTTCCTTCCAACTTCATATTCATTTTTTTCCTCTATGTAAAACCATTCTAAATAGTCATTGATTGGAAGAAGAAACATGGTAATTTTCAAATGATCTATCATTTCAATATAACCATAGATTATAATATCTCAATTATATTATATTAATATTATCCTAATATCTAAATTTATCTAATACTTTCCCTTGAAAACAACAATAAGGGCCTAACCACAAAAAATTACATAATCTTGTGTTTTAGATCAGGAATTATTATTTTTTCATTCCCAAGGACCTTTTCAGGTTTATATATTTAGATAATTAAGTCATAACTCTTAAATAATAAACCCATAGATTAGAAATTGTAAAATTACACTAAGTATCAATTTTTTCCACAATACAATACTTTTAAAATGAAATAATTTTTCTTTTTAGGAAAAATATTCATGAAATTAAAATTGACTTCATCATGGTTCTTACTCATCTTTAAAAACATGTGACTTTTTTGAAAATGTGTGATGATTACAAAAAAGTTTAGTTAGGTACATAAATAAAGAAGGAAGGAAACCCTTTAGTCTATTTCAAAGCCATGAGAAAATATAAGGGAGTTTACATTTAACATAGTAAACTTTGATATAAAATAATCATAAATTACACATGAAATAATCTTTACTACACAATTTTTTTTTAGTAAAACACTTTATAAGAAAATATAAAATAAAAATCATAATCCTAAGGGTTTCTTAAAAAATATGAAAACCCATGAATTTGTTTTCTTTAAATCATACATTTTTACCCTTAAAGGGAAAAATCCTTACTTTAAATAAAATATCATTATCTTACCATATAAAATCAAAATATTATAATTAAAAATCATTAAAAATCATATAAAATTCATGTATGCATCATCTTTATAAAACCCTTACAATAACCCTTACAAGTGGAATGACCTACTTGATTAATTCTAACAAAATTCTCTAGATAACTTTATCATTACTAAATGTATTAGAGAGCTATATCTGGATCACCCATCATTATACAAAATCTAAAAGGAATATAATATATATAAAAAGACAAAATCTTTCATTTCCATCATCAAAACCATAAAAGTACACTTTTGAAACCACAAGTAAAACATTTTCAGAGACTGATATATCCCAATCCTTTGAAACCCCATTTTAAGAACTAAAATATCTATAAAAAATGGATAATGTATTTTTCATTAAATAAAACATGGAATATTTTAAATGAACACAAATATAAAATAAAATTTATGGTGTTAGGAAAATATTTTAATGTTGTATACATTAAAAATATTCCTTTTGTACTTTGTAAAGAAATACAAAAATTTCATATGAAATACAAAAAAGGATTCCTTTCAAAGAAAATTGTAATAAATTAAAAGGGTAGGTAAAAATATATTTTTTAATAATTTATTTAAATATTTACATACCCACCAAAAAATATGGGACTAAAGGAAAAATATTAGAAATAAATCTTCAAAACATCTTAAAACTAGGTTTTATGAACAAATCTCCCTTATGAATTGGTAACTTTTGAACCAAAAAATAATTAAAGGAAAGAACTTTCAATGTACTTGTAAAATATTTATTTTTTATATAATAATTATAAAATATATCCATAAAGAAGTTTATACACCATACGAAAAAATGTGGTGAAAATATCTCAAGTCTTAAAAAAGGAATTGTGAGTAGAAATCCTTTACCTTGAGTCTGACTTATCATATACATTCACTAACTTCTTGAAGAATACAATTATTTTAATTATTTAATTTATTAATAATAATTTTCATGTTTTTTATTATTTTATTTCACTTATATCCATGTTATACCTGATTAATTAATCAATTAAGTTCGCATATGATGTTTTGAGAACATTCATCTTATTAGTCAAAAATAGACATGGTAAGATGAATATAGTCAAGTGGATCATGATTATATCATTTATATAATCTTAATAATGTTATAATTATTATTTAATAAATAATATATACTTTCATAACCAACCATATAATGTAGTTTTGAAAAATGAATTACGTCACAATCATGGAGATGGTAGTCCATGCGTACGCATGAGTAACGTTTCCATTTTTCAACTAATGTGAGGGAAAGAAGGTAAGTATTATTTTAATTTTAAAAAATTATAATTATATAATAAATATAATACTATCTTATTAAATCCACCAATAAATATAATCAATTTTAGTTTGTGATGAAAAATAAAATACACCAGGCCGTGAGGTCATAGTCCCCATATATGCATGAACAATGTTTTATATTTTTCATTGGATGGTAAATAAATAAGTATAATATTTATTTAACATTAAATATTTAAATTTATATCATATATATAATATAATTTTATTTTTATCTATCATTATGAGCATCCATAATATTAGGTGATGAAAAATGAAATACATCATCTCATGAGGCGGTAGTCTGAACATACACACGAGTGATGTTTTTGTTTTCAATTAAATGGATAACTAGATGAAAAAGGTTTATACTATAATAATAATAAAATATTTTTATATGGTATATACTGGTTTTATTATATCATAATGGTTAGGATATGTTTTAAGGAGTTAAAAGAAGAAATAAAAAAGAAAAAACTCTGCTAATAACTATACCACTTCTTCGAAAATCCTCCTTAGTTTTATACCTAAGAACTTCTTAGGATGTTATCATGATAAAACAAAGACCTATAGGATATGATTATAGATGTTATAAAAGTATCTAGGTTGTGATTTTTTTAGATAATAGGCTCTTTAAGTGTGGATAAGAGAGGGATGTGGTGTTATTTTATAAGCGAGGGAGATGATACAATTGGATTTTTTTAGAAGATTAAAATATATTAATGTATTAGTCATTAAAAATGGCCCCAAAATAAATTTTTTAGAAAATAGGATGTTATGGGGTTGATATAATACCATATAATAGGTTTTATACAAGTTTTTAAGCCATTTAAACCCTCATCATTTTAGTTTTAACCCTTTTAATCTGGTTTAACTTTTACTATGTTAATTAGATTTTTTTACCAAAGTTACTATTAATAATGATAAAAAATTAAATTAGACTCATTACCAAATTTATAAATATTTATTATAAATATGGATCCAATTTTTTAAAATTAAATTTCTATAAATGGTAAAAATTAATTTAAAAATAAACCTCCAAAACATGATAAAAAACTGTTTTCCAAAAAAAAAATACATTTTTAAGTATAAATTTCTTTCGTACCAAAATAAAGTGTAATACTGATTAAAATGAAATTTATTGGAATATATATAATCAATTATAAATAATTAAATTTTAAAACCAATTCAAAACTAAATTTTACTTTATAAATACCCTAATGAAAAAATAGTTTTCTATAAAATCATTGTTTTTTCTACTATTTATTGAAAAATTAATGTTTTTAGAAAAATACCAAATTTTTACCTTATGCTAATTTTTATATTATAATTTTTAAAATGAATTTCATTTTTACAAATTCAAATTTTAAAATTTAGTAATTAAACTTTTAAATAAAACCGTATAATACATATAAACGAATTCAATATGAATAATACTATTTTGGTTTTTGATTAAAAAAGTACTTAATATTATTATAGTGAATATAAATTTATAAAATAAAATTCATTAATATTAATAAGGAATGAAATTAATCTATTATTAACATTAAATGGGTTGTTACATGTTTGGTGCATGGTTTTCCATATCGTGTGGCCAAACTCTGTGGTGCTCTAGGCGAGTCTAGTGATGAGTGCACGATTGGAACATGGTTTAGTAATATGTATGGGAAAACCATGAAAACTAATTAGTTTTTATTAAAACTTGATTTTATGAATTTTACCTTATGAATTTAAAATCCCATTTTGGGCCTCTCCTTCCCCCATTCACATGATTTGGCTTAAGGGAGCCCTAGGCGAGCCCTCCATTGCTTCCCATTGAATTTTTGAGATCTACCACCTTGGTTATAAGTGGTTTCTTCAAGTTTAAGGATACTTTATATTATTTTAATCCTTAATTAATTATTTATTATTCATAAATTGTCTTGGTTTATATTTTTCTAAACCCTAGGGTGAGGGTTCAACTGAATGTGTTGTGATTCTTGATGTCAGGGTTTACAGAATATGTCTTAGGTCTTTCTCTTCCCATATTCAAGAGTATCATGAAATCCACAATCTATTTGTGGTAGGTGGTTATGTGATTTGGAATTTATAAATAAAAATAGGTATTCTTGATCTTTTAAATTATGTTCCCTCTAAAATTAATATATTTTTTAGATATATATGATGAGTTTATATAAAGTTTATGACCTCATGATATAGTTTTAAGGAAATGAGCATATGTTAGGTGTTTGATAAAATGCCAAAATGGTTTTATTGAGGTTTTTAATTATTAAATTGATGTATTGAACCTTGATATGTTTCAATGGGATTTTATTCAAAGGTTTATCATATTTTTTGATTTGGGTTTTTATTTCTTATAGATATCAGTGGATTCATCTTATTGAATCTTCTTCTTTTATTTTTGAATTGGGTATAAGAGTTCTTGTTTGTTATTAATTAATAATTTATTTATTTTAATTCTTTATGAGTGGTTTTTGGTATGAGTTTTGGTTTTCTAAAAATTAAATAATGATTACTATTTTTACAAAGTTCTTTAAAAATGTATTTCAAATGATATTTAAAAATAAAAAATTAAGGCTTGTTTAGAACTTTTAAAAGGATATTTTTCAATGAAATTTATTTTAGAAATAGGTTTTTATAGGGGTTTAAAAAATGGATTAATGTATTTATATAATGATCCCTATTTGGTAGTTTATGAACATTTTTATATAAATTTATTACACCATTAATTTAAGACCCAACTATTTTGGTATGTGTAAGCTTGAGTATTGATATAGTCTAGGTAATTGATATGGATTCAAAAGAGAAGATATACATTAGTGGGTGTTTGTAGGTGGGGATGAGTATGTGATTTTATATCTTTATTGTGCTTGATATTTTATAAATATTTCCTCACCTGCAATCACTATTACTCATGGGGGTCCTAAACATCTTCGTTAGGGTTTGAGATTAAGTTGCTATCTAGTACTCATGAGATGGATTATATACCCCTAGGCTTGGAGTAGGGACATGGGGGAGTTCCACAAGTGATGTAGAACCCATGTTTTCAAGTAAAAATTTATTTATGTATTTTAATTATATAAAGTGTTTGGGTGAAGATTGAGAAGGTTTGGAGGACTTTTGGAATGTTTTGAGGGATTTTATAGAGGTGTATGGTTTGAGCACGGTTAGTAAAAACCATGGAACTACTATATAAAATCATGCATGGTGAGGTAGTGGTATTTTAGTATGTTCATGGTTTGGTAAAACCATGCATCCAACTAGGAGTAACTATGATTTTGGGGACATAGGCATATGAATTTTTGGTGCACAGTTTGCCTAACCATGCACCCTAACCGTGCATGACAAAAAATTATATCCAAAAATTGTGGATTTGAATTAGATTTTCCTATAAAACTATTTTTCACCTAAGTAAGCACTATAATATTTTCCTCTCTACCAAATGTTGTGGAGACCCTCCCCCTTGAACCAAAAGAAGTACACCTGTGTTTGTTGGTGCATTGAAGCCCAAATTCCATGGCAAGTCTCTGTTCTTAGTGGTTTTTCTTAGATATCCTTCTCTTCCCTCTCTTGTATTCTTATATCTAATCCATTGGGGATATATATATTATGTTTGATGATAATAATGATTATATGTGACTTTTTTAATGTTAGGTAATGATATTTATGATGAGTTTTTGGAGTTTCAACCCAATTTTGTTGAATAATTTGGGGTGTTCTTCGTTTTCACCATAATTTTGAAGGTAGATGGCTTCACTATCGACTCATATTTATACAAATATATGTCTTGAATAAAATTTGATTGTTTTTATTTAAATTTATTATAAAATTTCATTGAAATGATTTATGGAAACCGTATTTAGTGATAGTTTATGGAATTGTAAAAATTTTGTGTTTTGGTGGAAGGTGAAATTGGTTTCATGATTTTAAAATGATTATTTTAAAATGGTTGGCTGGTTGGAAAAGTGTTTTAAATAAAAGGTTGTTTTATTTAAATTATTTGGAATAATTTGTTTCCATGGTTTTTGGAATTAATGGTTGGGCATGAATTGAATGAGATGGATAATGTCTGTGAAGTACCATCATCAAATGGATGAGTTATGGATGTGAAGTTCCCATTTCAATAGTAACACAAAGATTGTGTGTTTAGGTGTGTGGTTGTGTGAAATAGAATGGGTTCTACTAAATAATTTTTGAGGAATGGTTAAATGAATTGTTTGGCTTCTTTCCATGGAAATGGTTTTGGTTTGGAAAACTATTTTGCTATAAAAACTATTTTGTTGAGAAAAGATGGGATTTGATATAAAATATGAAAATTATTAAAAGAGTTTTATATAAATTTTTTTATATAAATCTTCCAATATGTTCTATCCTAGTGTAATATTAGGGAATTAATTTTTGGAAAACCTACCGAGTTTCATCACTCACCCCCTACTTGAAAACTTGGTGAATTTGTAGATATTATTTATCAGGAGACAGGTAAAGAAAAGTCTCTCATTTATTTAATGATATGTCATGATACTTTGGGTATGGATTTTAGAGTTGGAGATTGTAGAATATTGGGAGTTGTGGAGTATGTATTTGGAGACTTTAAGATTTGTTGGTTTTGTGTTCTACTATGCACTTTGCTCTGGATCATGGTGTAGTTTTATATGGTTTTATTTTGATAATACTTTGAGATGTATTAAATTATTATCATGCATCATTTAACAGTTTTTTGGTTATGGTATACCTGTTTGTGGTTATTATATTTTCAAAGGAAAAATCATCCCTAATTGGTTTGAAGTACTTGGCATTTATTTCCAGCCATTGGTGCATTGGGGATATCACCTAAGGCCAAATAATAATTCCATCTCATCTCAAGAAAATGAGGAGGGGAGGGATGTTACAAGTGCTATCAGTTTTTTGATCCTTGGGTATCAGTTATGTCAGTCTTGGAGTTGAAAATCATTATTGATTAGTCCTTGAGTTTTCATTGTATAAAGGAGTAGGATTGTCCGAACTTGAAATGTAGAGCATAAAAATGTGTAGCTAACTGATTTATGTTGACCCTAAAGTTACTTGAGATTTGGGTACATAAGTGTTTTGGTACACTTATAGGAGTTTTAATCTCATTGTCATGGGTTGAGCCAATGAGAAGAGCATGACATGAATTTTAGTAATGAATTCCCACCAGGAGTGCATATTTCATTTTTAGTAATGATTTATAATTTGGATACAAGAGGTATGTTTCCTTGTCCATGTAATCTATAAAATAAGTGTTTTTATGGATCTAAAAAAGATATAAGCTATTATATCTTGGAAACTACAAAAGAATTTCTTTGAGATATGCAGTTTCCTTGGTCTGGATGGTTATTATCGAGGCTTTGTTTTTTTTATTTTTCACAACTAGATTCACCTATTATATCTTTAACAAGGAAAAATGTTCTGTTTTAATGGAATGAGAAATGTAAGAATAATTTTCAATGTTATAAAGTTATCCTTACATCAGTAATGATCATAATATTTCTAGAATATGGAAAATGGTATGTGATGTATTGTGATGGTTTAGGATTATTGTTGGGATGTGTTCTCATGTAGGGAGATCATGTTGTTACTTATGGATCATGGAATTTATAGTTTCATGTGAAGAACTACCCAATACTTGATTTGTAGTTAGCTGCCATAGTCTATTCTTTAAAGATTTGGAATCATTACCTCTTTGGTGATAAATTCACAGTGTTAAAAATCATAAGTTCTTGAAACATGTTTCCTTATAAATGAATTTGAATCTGAGACAAATAATATGGATATAGTATATCCAAATTTTTTAATTTTACTTGATGTATACACCCAATAAATAAAATTTGATGGATAATGAATTAAGAAAAAAAATTATATACTTATTTGGTAAAATAGGCTTCAGAATAATGGTAGTTGATGTCAGTGATTGCCGAAATATAGTTAGATTGTGAAGATCATGGAAATGTTGATATTTCCTTTTTGGTTTTTTTGTTGCTAATTTAGTTGATACGGTGAAAGAGGGAAAAAAATCTAATTCAGAATGTGTGTTAATGAGGTAAAAACTCAGTGGTGGGGAGAACATTATGGAATAAAAGATGAATAAGAGTTCAGTGTTTTGGTTCATTGATCAAAAGTTTATACCTTTGTCTTGTTAGGAATAACTTCTTCATGCTTACCACCATTATAGATGGGTTTTTTATCTTATAATACCAAAAATATATAAGGTGTTAAAATCATAGTTTTGGTGGTTTGTTATGAAAAGGAAGTTGGATGAGGTGGATGATTTTGTTTCAAGATGACTCAACTATCACCAGGTTAAAATAGAGCACCAATGGCTAGTGTATATATTGCATTCTTTACCTACTCTAGTTTAGAAATTGGAGTAGATAGCTATGGATTCTGTGATAGGTCTCCCAAGGATTTTTTGGAAGAATGATTCCATACGGGTGATAGTGGATTGGCTGAAAAAGTTTTCCTATTTTATCCCTATTCATGAATCTCATACGGTGGAGCACTTTTCTAAAATCTATATCCGAGAAGTGTAAAGAGTCATGGAGTACCATTTTCGATAATATAGGACTAAGATATGAGGTTATGTCATATTTATGGAAATCCTTACAAAAATACCTTGGGAATAAGTTAACAATATGTATGATGTATCATCCCTAAATGGATGGAAAATTTGAAAGGATTATACAAGCATTGGAAGACATGATTTAGTATTTTGTAATAGATTTTTTTGGATCATGGGAAGAACACATACCAATAGTGGAGTTTTCATATAACAATAGTTATCATGCCTTGATATATATGAATCATTTTGAAGAATTGTACAATATTCCTTGTTGTTAACTACTTTTTTGGGTGGAAACATGTGAAAATTCACTTTCGGGATGATCCTTATCTAAGAGACAATAGGGAAGAATCAGACAATCAAGATGATAATGGTGATGGATTAGATTCATCTTAAATTGTATGTGGATCATAGCCAATACCCGTTATTATTTGAGGCGAGTGATCATATGTTCTTGAGAATCTCTCCAAGGATTTGGAATTGTTGTTTTGGAAATAAGGGAAAGTAATTTACTTAATACATAGGCCCTTTTGAGATAATTGAATGGGTTGGTGAGGTGAAATATCAGTTGGAATTTCCACCACAGTTCAGTTTAGTTCACAATGTGATTCATGTATCACTATAGAGAAAGTATCAGACTGATCCAGACCATGTGATTCGATGGGATCACATTAACCTAGATCCAAATTCTACATTGGAACATGTGATGATATGGATTATGAATAATAAAGAGAAAGTATTATGTGGGAAAAGAATAATCCTAGGGAAATTTTTGTGGAAACATAGTCAGATTCAGGAAGAAAATTAGGAACAAGAGAACAAAATGGTCTAGTAATGACCCAAAATCTTTTAGGGAAATGGTGATTTTCTACATTCTAGGGATGTAAAGGCAAATTTTTGAGAGAATTTAGCACCCCGGTTTCAAGTAAGTAAAATTTTATTTATGTATTTTAAGTATGTAAAGTGTTTGGTTGAAATTTGGGAGGGTTTTGAGGACTTTTGGAATGTTTTTTTGGGATTTTATGGAATTTCACAGTTTGAGAACAGTTAGTAAAAACCATGAAAATCCTACACAAAGATGGGAAAAGTGAAGTTGAAAATATCCTGACCCTAATAGTATAGAGTCGATGCATTACATTATTATATTGGTACTATGAACAAGAGTTCACATCCTAAAGGACCAAATAGTTTAGTATCTTTAGAAAACTAGATACAAACATAAGTATAACATTACCACTTGAAAAGAAATACAACATAACAACTCATTTAGAAACACCCATAAACTCCTAGATTATTTATGTAAGTCATTCATAATATACATCTTCACATCTTGGGGAAAAAATAAAACATAATAAAGGGGTGACCTCAGATGCTCAGTAAGGGTAAGAAATATAATAGAAGCTATCATAAATAAAAATAAACAGTAAGGAAAGGTGAATAATTAAAAATATATTCCATTAAAATATAATATTGAAAATATTATTATAGGGATAAATATAGATTAAATAATTCCAAATAATACCATGAGAACAAAACATAACCATATATATTTTACTAGTCTAATAATGTGACATCATGACCTAGGTTCCACTAAATAGTGCCCCGAGACGGTTGGCCACATGCCCTCAAGCACGCCTCCTCGTACGCTAGAGAGTGATAAATAGTATAGAGGATCTAGTAAGTCAGTCTTGGGGAGACTATACCCTATTTTATCAGAGTAAAAAACCAATAGAATAAAACAACAATAACCAAGTGTGGAAGTGTATAAATAACTAAAACAATACCATGTCATATGATATTCAAAATGATAAAATACAATACTCAACTGAAAGGTAAAACATGATATGACAATATGAATGTCAAGTGTCTATAATGAACCTAAAAGTAAAGACATAATAACTCCCTAGAATGTTCCAAAACACATCCGATTCCCTCTACCATGCACCAATCCCAAAAAAAACCTTTCCCTGGGCCTTCATCTTGTCCTGTCCTACAAAAATAAAATCTAATGGGGTGCTGATTAGGTGGCTCAAATAAGGTGTGAGTACAAATCAGTAATCCACCACCAACAATGTGTAAAATAAGTCCAGTCAAAAGATAGTGTATGCAGATTTATGAAGCAATAAATACAATGCATAATTAAAAGTTATCACATTTTCATTTAATCTTTAATCATCACATTAGGCCAAGTTTCCATTCATGTTTTCCATTTGAATCATCATTAATTATTATCATTCATTTGGTGTTGAACGTCATGTCAAGCACCCCAAATCTCACTGAGTGTAGATCATCATGACTACCACTCTATATCTCATTCGCTATAAGTCATTATGCCTAAACCCCCATAATCTCAATCTTGGATAACTATTGAGGAGGAACACTATGTCCAAGTCCCAACTTTTAATTGGTCTAGAACGCCATGTATAGAACAACAAAAATATAATCCATTTAATCATTATTTAATTAACAAGATTTATCCACATCATTCCATTACAAATCCAATGATTAGTTAACATTTCAAAGGCCATTAGTTATTTAAAAAATTAACTAAGAACACAACCCAATTATTAATTCATCAATTAATTAATCAAACAATATAATTCTCATTCCATAATTAATTCTCACAATTAATTATCAATATCAAATATCAACTTGTCATAATTAATTCTCACAATTAATTATCTTTAATCAAAATCATGACATATAATTAATTATCACAATTAATTATAATTGATCAACATCATGACATATAACTAATTATCACAATTAATTATCTTATATATCCAAACATCATTTCATAATTAATTTCCACTAATTAATTATTTTAACAAAACCAATTCAATATCTCAATTACAATATCTTATCCCATAACAAATCTCCAATAAAAATATCTATTTGGGAACCCCCTTCATTTGTTCCGTGATCCAATTATCAATTAATCACCAAGGAAATCACAAGTCAATTTCACATTCCTAATTACTCCAATTTAGGAAATCCATTATTAAGGAAAGCTAAAAAATCCATAAACTCACATTCACATATCAAAACCAAAACTGTGGGAGTTCAATTTAGACCACCTACCTCAGTTTATTTATGGATGTTAGCCCAATGGAAATCCACAAAATCCAAGTGGAACAACGTTGTCGATCAAGATTCAGATCTAAATCCCTAAACCAAAATTAAGATCAAAGGCATCCAGATCTTGCAAATATTGATCTAGATCCACAATCTTAGATCTATATATCAACTCAAAGTTTTAAATCCATGTAAATGGTGGCGATATTCCATGAAAATTTTAAGTAAAGATAGAGGAATTAATGAGAGAAGCAACAAGACAAAATCCACTTATTGGGAAGAGAGAGGATCTTTAATCTGAGCTATCGATCTCGAAGAACGATGTTCGAATCACCTTGGAATACCTTCAGAATGATCTGGGATCACCTAGAAATTTTCAATACCAAGCCAAGACTGAAATATGGGAGTCTCATGGGTTTGGGTGGGTTTAAAATAGATTTTTTGAAATTTAATTCAATGTGCACAGTTTCCTAGGCTGAGGTGCATGGTTAGGGAAAACTGTGCACCAACCGTGTAGACCTCTCTGTCTAGGTTTTCATGGTTGGCTTGGTTTTGTCACATGGTTTGTCAAACCATGAAAAAACTGTGCAAACCTCTCTATCTAGGTTTGTACTATTGGCACCGTTTAGTCACATAGTTTTTCAAACCGTGTGCAAACTGTGCACAACCCACTATTTTTTAGTTTTTCTTAAAAATCCACCCAAACACACCCCAAGCCACTACTTCATAACAAAGGTACTTAAAAACCTCCAAAAGTACATGAAAACATGCCTGAGATGACTCCCAAAAAGGCCGGGATTTTAAAAATATTCACATGGATTTTCAATTACTAGTATCATAATGATGGAATGGATAATGCAGGATATCATAAACATATCATCAAAGCTTCATCTAAGGCACCATAAATAAATGGGAAAAACCCGGTCTAGTTTGTATCATGACACCTACCGATGCATCAAGGGGCTATAGCAGGCCCCATCCATCACTTATTAAGTCCAATGTACTCTTAATATGAAAGGGGTGAAACATAATAAACCAATAAATTCAAATTGAAACTATAATATTAAATGTTAATAAATTTCCCCAAACAATAAATATAATCATAAACCATCTAGAGTAATATGGAGAATGGTATCAAGATAGTACATCCCTAATCAAAATAATAATAAAACATTAAATAAAATATCATACATGGTAACATAAGATATAAATATCAATAAATAATAAGAATAAATAGAGGGTGTTTAAATATATAAAAATACTCTAATAAAACCATTGAGGAATTTGTGAGAGAAATACCCTTTTTACTTTTGGAAAGAAGTGTTATTTTGAACAATAATTTTGTATTTTTCAAAAAATCTGATTATAAACATGTATATCCTAGAAAAGAAAAGGGGATAACAATGAAATTATTTTTTAGGAATAAATAATGTCCAAATTAAGTGAAAACATATAAAAATAGTTTTTAAGTAACTTTAGAAATGGGCTACTTCAGTGCAGTTTAAGGGAAAATATAAAAGCGTCTTTAAAGCAGAAAAATGAATAATTTATTAAATAAAACCAGAAAAAATCTAAGATAGTTTTTAATTATAAAAATGGTGATTTTAGAAAAATATTTGTGTCTTAAAAAAGATTATGAACTATACTTTAAAATAGGTAAGAAATTGGGAAGTACACTTTAACCAGACTTTCTTATTGGGAGGAATTGAGAAGGGGACCTTATAAAACATGAATTTCCCCATAAAAGAAAGAAAAATTGATCTAGATACATATATATGGAATATAAAAACCAAATTTATGATGATTAAATAATAATAACTAATAATTAAACTGGGATGATGATATAGAAAGCATAACCCAAAGTAGAAATGGCGATTCAGGGAGAATCCCTTACCATATTGTAATCTATCAGACTATATGACCTAGAAAATTAATAATTATCAAATTAATAATTTTATACCATGAAAATAAATAGATAAAATATATTATACATAAATTTTAAGTATAAATACACCACATATAATAAATATTGGTGAATAAGGCATATCTCATAGAAATAAATGTGAGATGAAAATACCCTTGCCTTATGTCCAAAAGTGTTCTTCACTTGCAATTAATGTCCTGGATAATGAAATTTTATTTTTTAATAATTTAATTCAGAAACTATTAAAAATTTATTTTATTTATTATAATTTTATTAAGTTCATTTATGGAATTTTTGATGAGTTATATTATTCTATTTTGTCATTTTATAGTGTTTGTTTCCTTGGTTTTCATGATTGAATCACTTGTATACATGTTTGAAAGATAAAATAAAATGAGAATAGTTATCTAGAATTGAAATTATATTTTATTAATGAAGTTATATAATATTAAATAGTCTTATATATCATTTTTTTGGATATAAGGATTATTCATTAGATAACATGTTAATGATAATTATCTAGATTATTTTGGTGTTTTTTCGATTAACACAAAATAATTTTTTCATATTAATTAATATTTTGTATATATACTAGTTATATAATAATAAATATGTTTTAATATTCATATTATAATCTATTTTAACCATAAAAATTGTTTTATGACCATCCTTGAAGACTGTAATGGAAAATTAAAACACATCATCCACAATGGAGGTAAATTGACATATCACGAACGATGTTTTAATTTTTAGAATAAAAGGGAGAGGGGAAGAGGATCTATAATAAATATTCCATTAAAAAAACAAAATTATAGTATATATAAGATAATTGTGAAATCATGACACTTGCATAAGGGTAAGAGTGTATTGGATAAAAAAATTAAAAAGAAAATTAAAAGAATGAAAGGGGATTTTACCTCTTGAAATTATTATCCTTGAGAACCTCCTTAGGGAAATTGGGTTTGGTATTTTATTAAGACCAAAGGATCTTGGAAATGGGTTAGAGACTTGTAAGAGGATTGAGTATAAATTGGACAAGATTCAAGGCTTTTAAGGTGTGAGGATAAGAGGTGGTGAGAGGTGTTATTTATAGTGGAGGAGTGGGGTATTTCTTGATTATTTTAATCATTAGTTTATTATTTTGGCTCAAGAATATCAATAGTATTGATTCATGTGACTAAATAAAGTAAATATTTAATTTTATTTCTAAATAATGGTTCCTACATTATCCATACATCATCCATGACTCAATACTTCATCTATTTATTCAATACCATAAATTACCGTATTTCACTATTCACCAAAAAAATTGAACTATTTCAGAGAAAACTAAAATTTACCCTAAGATAATTTTAAAATTATTATTTTAAAAATGAGTTTTATTTTTTTCAATATAATTTATAAAACGGTCAAAATTTAGTTTTTAAAATAAGTTCTCCATTAAAAGGTGATAAAACCATCTTTAAAAAAATAAAGTACTTTATGTGTAAAATTTGGTTTATTCTTGTATTAATCCTATTAAGATTATTAGTTGAATTTAAAAACATTTTATTAAATATTTAATGTATAAAATTCATTAATATATTTCACTAATAGAGATTAAGTTAATTTTTTAATATAAACTTCCATTGTGTTCATAAAAATTGTTTTTTTATAAAAACACATCTTTTATGTTCAATTAATTTTTTATCTTTGTTTCGAATTAATTGGAAACTAAAAAAATTAATTTTATAAACATTTTTAAACTATATTTTTGTAATTTACATAATATCTTTAATTTAATCCATTCCAACATCTATGTGATAACTATCCCAATAATAATATTTAATCATTTGTTTAATCTCAATGCTCTGTGTAATGTACACTATCAAAGAATAAAAATTTAAAAAGATACATACCATAAAAAATTAGTGTATTAAATTCTCCCCTTCTTCAATAATTTATATACTCACAATTTAAAATTACAATTAAAAAAATATTTTTGATACTTGAAGATTTATTGGTGGAAATCCCATATAGTGAAAGGGGTTTATAAAAATTCCTCTTAAAAAGTGGTAATGTAAAATGTAAAGATCACCACAAAAAATATAATTATAAAATAAGAGATTATTCCTAAAAATATGTCCATAAAAGAGAAATACAACTATCGTGTTTTGATGGATAGTGATATAGAATATAGTCATTATAAATTATACCATCATAAAATCATAAATTTGTGATTAGATAAAAGACCATTGATTTCTCAGAAATAAAAGTGATCAGATGAAATTTTTGTTCCAAAATACTTTTACTAGAGTTAAGGGATTATTTTACTATCCATAAAAGCACTTGAGAAAAATAAACTTACCTGATTTCTTTCTATGTAATAATCTCATCATTTGGTAGTTCTTCGATCTATCTCCACTTCTTTTGTTAAACCAAAAGACTAATATCGAAGATGATTTTTTTTGTTTGAATCACATTGATCAAATGATTGATAAGTCATTCCTTTAGCCTTTAAATGTTTATAGAAACCAAAAATATTATCATAGGTTTCCCAATATGATAAATCATACAAAATCTTAATCAATAATATCCTTAATCCATTCTATAAGTATTTAACCTTAATACCCATCCAAAATATGTCTATCCAAATTCAATGAAAAAAGATTTAGAATAAAGTTTACTTAACACCATATTTTACCTAAAACAACATAATTTATCACTTATTATCACATACCAAATATCTGAATACCCTAATCACCTTTAAACCTTAATAAAAACTTGCATTCTTCCAAAAATAGAATCTAAGGTTGTTGAATATATTCCTTAAATCCAAACATCTAACAATTATATCATAACATAAACCATCAGATAACTATCCACCTTTATAGTCACCAATACTATCCAATTAAAAACCTATTTTATTATTATCTCAACATCAATAACATATTTAGGTTTATCCTTCCCAAGTTACGTGTTTTCAAGAAGATCAACTTACAAAATAATCACTTCTATTGATTACTCGTGTTATTCATCACATGCTTCAAATTATTTAAAGAAGTGCTATAGAACAATCCTTATATATCTCATGACTCTTATAAATAGAATAACATAACATAATTATTGAATCCAAAAACACAAACACAATAATTATTCTACTTCAACTGTAGTAATAACATAAGACTGTCCTTGATCCCTTTGCTTCCTCTGAGCTATATTACCTTGATTCTTGGGGCATTCATTTTTATAGTTCTGGTTATCCTTAAAGTTTAAGTATTGTACATAGGTAGAATCTTTCCTTCCCTTATAATCATGAGCCTGGTGGCCTTTCTCTCTACATTTGTAACAAACTCCCATTCCTTTAAAGCATGTATCGACATGTTTCTTCCCACAAATATCACATGTGAAAAAATTATTATTTCTTTTATTATCCTTATCCATTTTTTGATATTCCATCCTATTATTATATTGTTTACCTTCAGAACCATAAGACTTGGATAATTACTTATTTGTCATGATAGAATAAGATACTATATCCTCATATGATGAGACTTTTTTGGATACTATTTACCTTCAAAGGATTAGTTTAAGACCATCAAAGAAATGGTAAATCGTGATCTTTTGATTATTTATATAGTCTATGACATACCTTGATAACCTTGTAAATTTTGATTCATACTTAGTAACATTTTCATCTTCTCTATCTCAGACTCAAGAATTGTCTCTCCATACCCACTTGTTGTTCTCTAGGAAAATATTTCTCTAAGAAAAGTTCCTTAAAATCCTTCTATTCTATGTTTTGAATTTCCACTTAGTCCATAGTTTAATGAATTAATGAAAAAAAAGACCCGCATATCTAGAGAGAAAATAAACTAGTATGTAAACCTTCTCCCTTTAATTACTTTTCAAATTGAAAAATATATTCTCTAGGGAACTTATCCATTACTCAGCTATAAATGGGTTTGTATCCCCATTTAATAATGGAGGTCGTTGTAACATGAAGTGGTCTAACATTGTTACACCATATTATAGATCAGGATACTCTATGAGGGTAATCTTATTGTTCATATCCTAACTCAATTGTTATAATATAGTTTTAATTTGTTTAGATCTACCTAAAACTACATCTATAGCATCATTATCTTCCATATGAGGGAATTCCCTACATGGAATACATGCGTTGATACAGTTTCCATTTCTTCCACAAGAAACCATTTCCAAATAATGGAATACACAAGAGTAGATCATAACATTATGAAACATAATGTATAATAAAATACTAGTGAAACACTTAATGTAATTTGAAAATTTAGGTATAACAAATCTCCAAATCATAAGCTTGGTTACTTTAGGAATATTACCAAATTCAGTTATAGGTTTATACATCCCTAATATTTTTTTTCCTAAATCTAGTTTCCAAATTTTCTACTAAACTTTCTCTAATACCAACTATAAAGACCCCAACCCCAGTAGCCTGGAGTCATTGCGTTACATTATTACATTGGTACTATGAAAAAACATTCACATCCCAAAGGATTGAATAGTTTAGTTTATCTAGAAAAATATATACAAAAATAATTATTACATTACAACTTGAAATTAAATACAACATAGAAACACCATTGGAAAGACCAATAAACTCCTAGATTATCCCTCCAAGTCTTTCATAATATACATCTTCTCATCCTGTTAAAAAATGAAACATAATAAAGGGGTGATATAAGATTCTTAGTAAGGGTAATAAATATAATAGAATCAATGATAAAAAACATCAAATATAAGGCAAAGTGAGTAACTAAATACAAATTCCATTAAAACATAATCTTGAGCATATTATGGAAGGAATAAAAGCTGATTAAATAACGATAAGTAATCACATGAGAATGAAAATTAACCATGGATATTCTACTAGTAGAACATACACATGAAATTTTAATTACTAGTATCATAACGAGTGAATTCATAATGAGGGAAATCATAAACATATCATCAAGTTTTCATCCAAGACACCATAAATAAATGGGTAAAAACCCAGTCTAGTTTGTCTCATGAGACCTACCGATGCATCAGGGGGCTATAGCTGGCCCTGACCGTCACTTACAAAGACCAATGCATTATTCATATAAAAGGGGTCAAACATAATCAACATATAATTTTATATTGAAACTATCATATTAAATTTTAATAACTTTCCCCAAAAAAGAGACATAATCATAAACCATCCAGAGTAATCTGGAGAATGGTATCAAGATAGTACATCCCCAGTCAAAATAATCATAAAAAATTCAATAAAATATGATATATGGTAACATAAGAGATCAATTTAAATAAATCATAAGAATAAATAGAGGGTTTTGAAATAGATAAAAATAATCTAATAGAATCATTTAATAACTCTTGATAGAAATACCCTTTTTTACTTTTGAAAAAAAGAGTTCTTTTAGAAATTTTTTTGTATCTATCATAAAATAAAATTATAAACATGTATATCCCCAAAAAGAAAAGGTAAGTACAATAAAATTATGTTTTAAGCATAAATTATGTCTAATTGATGTGAAAAAATGTAAAAATAGTTTTTTATGAAACTTTATAAATGATCCAATTCAATGCGGTTTAAGGGAAAAATAAAAGAAAATTTAAAGAAGAAAAAGAATTAATTGTTTACATAAAACCAGAAAATAGCTAAGATAGTATTTCATGATAAAATTAGTTAATTTAGAGAAATATTTGTTTCTTAAAATATATTATGGAGTATACATGAAAATGGGTAAGAAATGCAAAAGTACCCTTTAACCGAGCTTACTTATCAGGAAGAATTGAGAATGGAATCTTATGAAACATATCTTTACCCATAAAAGTAATAATTATTGAGCTAGGTAAATATATTTAGAACATAAACATGGAATTTACGTGTATTAATTAATAATAATTAATAATTACATTGGTGTAATGATAGAGAAAGTGTAACCCGAAAGAAAATGGAGACTCAGGGAGAATCCCTTACCACTTTGTAATCAGTCTGACAATACGCACCATAAAAGTAGTAATTATCAAATGAAACATTTTATAAAATGAAAATAAATAGATAAATGATATGATACATCAATGTGAAGTATACATACACTATACAAAATAAATAATGGTGAATAAGGCATGTCTCACAAAAATAAAAGTGAGATGGGAAAACCCTTACCTTATATATGAAAGTGTTATGCACTTGTATTTAATTTCCTAGATAAAGAAATTATATTAATTAATAATTTAATTCAGAACCTATTAAAAAATTATTTTATTTATTATAATTTTATTAATTTCATTTATGGAATTTTTGATGAGTTATAATATTCAGTTTCATCGTTCGATAGTGTTTGTTTCCTTAGTTTTCATGACTATTTCACTTGTATACATGTATGAAAGAACATGTAAAATTGGAATAGTTATCTATAATTAAAATAATATGTTATTAATGAAATTTATGAATATTAAATAGTCTTATATATCATTTTGTTTCCATACATGAGGATGATTCATTAGATAAAACATTAATGATAATAATCTTGATTATTTTAGCATTTTTTCGATCATCACTAACTAATTTTGTTATATTAATTAATATTTTATATATATATTAGTTAAAAAAATAGTAAATATGTTTTAAAATTCATATTATAATCTATTTTAACTATAAAAAAGGTTTTATGGCCAGCCTTGAAAGAGATAACGGAAAATGAAAATGCATTGTCCATGATGTTGGTAAATAAACACATCACAGATGATGTTTTCATTTTTAGAATAAAAGGGAGAGGAGAAGAGGTTTAATGATAGATCATCCATTAAAATAAAAAAATTATAGTATATATATGATACTGGACTTTTAATTCCACTTGGATAAGGGTATTTGTGGAAAGGATAAGGAAATTAAAAGAAAATTAAAAGAACGAAAGGGGATTTTACCTCTTGAATTTCTTCTCCTTGAGAACCTACTTATGGAAATATGGTTTGGTATTTTGTTGTGAAAAAAGTATTTTAGATATGGGGTAAATACTTTATAAGAGTTTTGGGTAGAAATTGGAAAATATTGATGGCATGGAAGGTGTGAGGAGAAGATTTGGTCAGGGGTGTTATTTATAATGGAGGAGAGGGGTGTTTTTGATTATTTTAATCATTAGTTTGTTATTTTGGCTAAAGACTATCAATAGTATCAATTATTGGGAAAAAATAAATTAACTAATGAATGTGTATTTTAACTAATAGTTCCTACATTATCCACACATTATCCAGGACTCAATAATTCATTTATTTAACTAATACCTTAAATTACCACATTTTACTATTCACCAAAAATTCAACTATTTCAGAAAAAATTCACTCTAAGGTAATTTTGACATTATTATTTTAAATATGAGGTTTATTTTCTTTAATATAATTTATAAAAGTGTCAAAATTTAGTTTTTAAATAAGTACACCATTAAAAGAGTTAAAATTATCTTTAGAAAAAATATAGTCTTTTATGCATAAAATATGATTAATTATTATATTAATCCCATTAAAGTTTTTAGTTGAATTTCATTTTTTTATTGAATATGTAACATATAAATTTCTGTAATATCTTTAAATAATAGTGATTAATTTAATTTATTAATATAAATTTCCACTGTGGTCATAAAAATAGTGTTTTATAAACACACATCTTTTAGTTAAAATAGTTTTTATTTTATTTTATAATTAATTGGTAACCAAAGAATTCATTCTATAAATATTTTTGAAATATATTTTCATAATTTACATATTCTATTTCATTATTTCCATTCTAAAAACTAGGTGATAACTATCATAATAATAATATTTAATCATTTTTTTAAGCTTAGTGTTCTATGTAATGCGCACTATCAAAGAAGATAAATTTAAAAAGAGATATACCGTAAAATATTATGCTATTACTGTAATGTACCTTGTATTTTCATCGGGTTAAAAACTCTAAATTTTTTAATTTTTGAATTGGTGGGTATTTAAATTTATTTTTCGGGAATCAAAACTGAATTCTGAGTTTTTTGTCAACCCAATATCTTGTTTTTTGATGGATTCAGAGGCTTATAAAGTGCCTCAAGTATTTAGAAGGGTTTCAGGTGCATTGGAGGCTAAATGCCCAGTTTTGGGAGTTGCAGGATGAGGCACACATTTTGGGGTAAATTGTGTGGCCTATCTCTGCTAACAGTGAAGCCCAATTTTATACTCCTATAAAGTTTGGAAAACCGTGTGGGTTGGGGTGCACAATCATGCATGGAATTATATAGTTTTTGTGGAGGTATTCATCACAGTTTTCACATGGTTTGGTAAACCATGTGAAAGCCTCATGGGTAGTGCCATTTATGAATTACCTTTACACTGTAGCACACATGGTATGCACATGATTTGGAAAACCATATGAGCTAATAGTATGGTTTTTGGGATTAAAGTGGTAGTTATTGAACAGTTTGTTCATGGTTTGAAAAACTGTGTGAGTTAATCATACTTCTCATTAAAGAGGTGAATTTACTAAAATACTCTTCCCTCCTTTTTCTTCTTTTATACCTCCTTTTTGCCTATATGGTTTCACATAAAATAGTGGGGGGGATTTCTCATCCCCCACCAAGGATTAACATGTATCATTTTTTTGAGCTCCGTTTTCATCTCTGTCAGGTGTGTTAGAATCACGTCGGTAAGGCTCTCCTCACTCATTCTTCTCTTTATCTTTTTTCCTCACATAATACTAAATCTATACGAGTTATTTTTCCCTTTTTTAGGGAATTAATTAGAAACTTCAATTCCTTACAAATTTTTTGGATTTAGAGGCTAATATTGGACGTTCTGATGTCTAAAACTTCAAGGTTGGTGGTGTATACTTTTATTTGATATTTTGCGAGTTTTCAGTGGCTACAACTTTTAGTATACTAAGTTGTTGACCAAGTAATACCCCTTAATTTAATTTTTTTCTTTTAATTAATTAATTGAACATCATGGGATGTTTTTGGGCATGCCCAAACCACGTGTAATTGTGCGAGGCTAGGTTAGAGGCTATAGACCAGTTGGGTGGTTGGGTTGAGTGTGTTTGTTTAATTAAAATTTAAATGTTTGATTTAGTTAAATTTTTTATTTATAATGAATTGAATTATTTATATAAATAAATTTCCTATGATATAATACTGTGATCGATGGAATCATGGTAATCTCGGTTCAAGATTTAAGGCGGCATGGCCATCGAGATTGAGTCGACATTAGTCATCTGGTTGGGCTAGGACCAAGTTACTCGGGTGATGTGATCAGTATTTGGGAATCATGGATGTCAGTTTTAGGCAGAAAGGTGTTCAGGTTGAGAGAATATACCGTGATATGGGATGTAATGACCATCGGTTTTGAGCCAAATAGTCACAAGAGCATGAGGTGTTGGTTGGATGTGGATTGGGTACTAAATTGGTGATTTCCACTCACCTTTGAATTGATAAAGCACTGTTTGGAGTCAGGTTCATACATATTGACTTAGTAATGAAATGGTTTTGACCAACCATGTGGGTAGAGGACCCTGGTAGCATATCTTAGGTAATTTTATTGGGGGTTATTTCTATAGGAAGACATGAGGAAGGTGAGGAGCCTTTAGATAGTAGCGTTGAGGCTATCAGTTGGGGACTTACACCTACCATGCTTAAGGCTATTAGGACATGATAATTTTTGAGGATGGATATCTCCATTCCTTAGGATTTTATTAATTTAAACAATGGTGGTTTTACATTGATTAAAAAAATTATTGTGCCTCCAAACATCAGGCTTTATGCCAACTAGTTCTTTTGAGTAGGGGTACAAGGGACCTGGTATATATTGATTTTGGAATGACTTAAATATGTCAGTGACATGTTTTTTCATGATGTTCTAGGGTGAAATTTGAGGTCTAACCTGAGGGTTCACCAGGGCCTATAAAAAATCAAGAGATTCATTGGGCCATAGGTTAAGGATCTACTCATCCTCAGTGATTTTGGTATTGGATGCAGTGGGTGATAACTTCTTGGTGGCTATTTAGAACCAGGGAAGCTTGTTATTACTTTATTAATGTGATTCTATTTTGTTTATTTATTGTTCACACCTACTTAATCTCAAATATAAGGTACACACACATGGGTGGTACCCTACTGAGAGTCATTGTCACACCACACATAGGCCCTTTGGGATGCATGTAGACTTTATGCTTTTACATTCAGGTAAGGGTTTGGGATTATGAGATGTATCATAGTTTTAAAGTTATCATGGATGGAAGGAAAGAGACCTTGAGGTTATTTCCTCAGTTATAGTTACCTTTTGAGTTTTCCCTTCTGCTTCTGCATGCTATGTATTTGTATATACTGACAGTCAACCATTAGTGAAACTTTACTTCTTACTATACTGTATGACCTGTATTTGATGAATGTTCTATTTTAGATTCTATAAATGGAATGATAATGTGATTATTCATTTCCACTAATTTTGTTTATTTATTACTCTATTGTATATAAGATATTATGCTTATGCTATTGGCGGGTCTAGTTCAAGTCTGTTGAGCCTTTTCATCTGTTTAAATACACACACACACACACACACACTCAAACCATTATTATATTATCACCTAATGGTATAGTAACCCCACTATTACTCTTCTACACCCTTGATTCTAGTCAAAAGCCTTTGGCATATGGGGAGGTGTTCCTAAGGCCAGTAACAATCCACCTCAGAGCTCTGTTTGAGACTGGAATCTAGGTTGGGGTGGTACAAGTTGTATCTAAGCAGTTCTTGACTGGTAATTAGTAGTAGAGTTTGGTTGACTACTATTGATATTAAACTATTTTTTTATGGTCTTAATATTTTGGCTATGGTAGTATGAAGATTAGGATGTTGTCAGAATTCGATTTAGAGCCTGTTTTTGGGTGCCTATAGCCCTAAACATGGGGGACATACCATGTTTCTAGGGTTGTGAATTATTGTTTTTTTTATTTATTTCTTTACAATTTATATGATTTCCACCTTGAGCAGTGTACTTGGAATGTGAATTGATACTTATTATGATATGATACCCTTGACATGGTATGTTAAGGAAGGATATTTGGACCCTTAGCCCTATATGTAAAAGGGTGTTGTGTTTTTATATTCATGCTTATGTTTTTCTTTAGGCACATGATATGATGATTAATATATATATATATATATATGTAGAGAACTATAAATTCCATATAATTTTTTTATTATATGGAATTATTTCAAGACCGCAAAATTTGATAGCACATGATTCTAAGGCCCAGAGTGCCCAGAATGATCCATTGAAAAATGTTTAAGCTTTAAGTAGCATGCATGAGTAGTTTTCATAAAAAAGTGGAATAAATCTTAAATGAGCACCCGTATTAGAAATATGAGGGTAGCGTTGCGTTCAAGATGTCAGGTTTACCCTAGACGTGACATAAGTTTAGACGGCGCAAACCTCTAGTGAGAAAAACCAAAAATGGAATAACCATAAATAAAATTATTAAATAAAATTATTTTATTTTTCAAATGCTTATAACTAATGAATGGTGACTCACATTAAAAATCCAAGACCACTGCTGAGTTCATGAGGGTATGCTTACCTTAGGCAGATCCTAACTTAGGCCATCGTGGGACAATAGTGGAAGTTAGTTTTTGGATGTAAATAAAATAATTAAGTAACAATTATTTTATTGTTAAATCCTTATAACTTCTATACGGTAACTCAGATTGACAATCCGAGAGTACTGTTGAGTTCGTGGGGGGGGGGGGGGGGGCGTGTTCCCCTTAGGCGGATCCTAACCTCGACCGATGAGGGTTGAGGGTGAATGTTAATTATTTTATGATATTTTTTAAGGTACGTTCAGAAAACATTCGAGTAGGTTTTTTATCTTTTCAACTGGTGCTTGGATTGAAAATATGAGGGAACCATTGAATTCACAGTGCCGAGATTCACTTAGGCAAAGATTAACTTTTACAGGCAATGGTCGGATGAAAAATATAATTTTTAGACTTTTGAAAAAATAATAATAAAATAACTATAAGTTATTTTAATATTTTCTTAAACCATTGAGAGACATTTGGTAGAACTGTAGTGTAACAATGGTCATTAAATGAATAAAAATTAATGAATCATTTCTTTGGTTGTGTAAACACAATGGTTGTGTTATTAATTGGTTCGTTAATTACGGTTCATTAATGAATCACATTAATGAACACAATGTGGAGTGGCTTTTTTTTATTTAATCAATCTGTTGGAGAACGGATTGGGAATCATGGGGAAAACTCTGATGAAGTTCCAATAACTTTCATCTTCAATGTAGAAAGGTGAACGAATGAAGATCATTAGAGGAATCAATCTAGGGATCAATGAGCAGTGACAAACATTGAATGACAATGAATTTGGAATTCATTCCTTCATCCGCAATAGATTCCATCAAATCCAGGTTGGGGGTTTTATTGTTTTATGTGTTTAAAAGACTCCATGTTTCCCATTCTTGAATAATATGAAGAACATAGATCAACTGACCAACGGGTTGATCCACGTCATGTTTGTTCTTTTTGGGGGTTGTTGCAGGGTCTTAATTTGGGGATTGTTCTTTATAAATGATGATTGTTATCACCCCATATTAGAACACTAACGCAGAGGGCATAAGCTAACCCAAACCGGGCCCAAACCCCCTGCTGTTCTTGGTTTATGTGTGTTCTCTATGTGCAACCATGAAATGTGGCGGTAATGCAATTATGAGGGATTCGCAGTGAAGGAGGAAACCTGGGAGGCCTATAGGCGCATACCAGAAGGAAAACAGACTACCAGAGCATCTTCGGTGGCCCATAGAAGCAACTGCTAGTGCGACACCACCGATGCGGTGGAGGCGGTGACCAGCGATGGTGGTCAGCTAAGCCGGCCATGTGGAGACAACGGTTCCTACAGGCACCACGGTGGATAGAGTCATGTCTAGCGGTACCATGGAGGGTGGAAGGCATGGTGCTAACATTCCATGTAAGAGAGGAGTGTCCTGCTTATATGGACGCAAATGACCGACTCCACCTGGCTGTTTTGGGAGGAGGGGCGACACCCCACTGGCTGAACTGGATGCACCACATATGGTCTCACAATCAGCCCAATTACATTCCAGGTTTTCCAGGTGGGCCAGACATGCTGGTCGGGCCGGACCTGCTAGCTTGGTCAGACCCATGACCCGAGGCGGACTCGCGGGCCCAATGGGCTAGCCAGGCAAGAACTCTATCGAACCCAGACCCGACCGTTCCCGTTTCACTAAAACTTGAGTATCTCTCAAACCGAGTGTTTGATTGACATTACATTTATGAAATTGGGACCCTTAGGATGAGAAAATCATTTTGAAACACTCCACTTGGGTTTTGGAAGAATTTGGAGTACAACCGGGTTGGATCAGACTCGAATCCAACTAGGCCCTATTTACCCTTTTGATTATATCTTACAGAATGAGCATCAGATTAACGCACTGTCTGTCGCGTTGGAATCCTTAAGACATGAAGTTCCATTATGTTACTTCTTAATGGGACTTTGGGGTATTTTTGGAACAACTGATATCTTGAAGAGAAGAACCTATGGAACTCAAGCGCACTAAGTGTGGGAATCCTGTGGCTGACTATCAGGTGAAGAGAGACCCTCTGTGGATCGTTATAGAAGCAACCCTTTATGGATAATTATAGAATCAACCCACTGTGGATCTACATAAAAGTGACCCTGTGTAGATCAGCATGAAAGAGAACCTTTGTGGATCAACAAAAAAGTGAGCCTTCGTGGATCATTATAAAAGCGACCCTTCGTGGATCAGAATAAAAGTGACCCTTCGCGATTCGACATGAGAGCGAACCTTTGTGAATCAGTATGAGAGAGAAAATTTATGGATCAGCAATAGTACGACCCTCTGTGGATCGGTAGAAGAGAGAACCTCTGTGGATCAGCAGTAGAGTGACCCTTTGTGGATCATTAGTACAATGACCCTTCATGGATCCGTACCAGAACCACTCAATAGAATAAAATGATCTAGATCAAGACTAATCATCTTTATTCATTTTCTCTATGTTTTATACCTGGAGTGAGTTGTCTTTTACTTTATACTTTGTTATTGAGATCATGCTTTGTGATTTTTTCTTTGAGTAATTCTGGGAGACATTCGGGGGTCTCGGGATCCCTACTGAGTATTGTTATACTCACCCCTTCACGGGCTTCAACCACATCTTGTTGTGTCTTGTGAAAACTACATAAAACTTGACTGAGACTTGGGTAGCAAGGAATAGACGGTGCTCGGAGGTGATTGATAGAAGTGGTGAGCGACATTGACTATAGACGATGAGCTGTACCTACCATTCAGGTAGGATCCTTGTTGGATGACCTTTAGAGCATGTTTTTTCTTTTTGTTATACATTCTTTTCAGTTGGGTTTGTATAATATCCCTTATTACTTTTGGTTCACACTTTTACTATCATAAGTTCTACTTTGTGGTTTTCTTTTTCTGTGTACCTAGTCTGTGTGTGTATAGGTTTAAAGGCAATGCCTTTCCTTTTTGGTATATGACTTTCCAGTGCTAGTTTCCAACACCTGGACTATGGAAGGCAGACTTGGGGTAGTCACGACATGGGCCCTAGGGGATGGGTCATGAATATATATGTATATATATATATATATGCATATTCCATGAAATAATTCCTTGTGATATGTGATATGGTATTTTATCTTATAAGAGAAGGCATGTGCTATGAGATGGGGTGATGTTGGTCACCAGGTTGGGTGACAAGGTCCTTGGTTTAAGGAGACATGGTTCGTTAGGAAGGGTGTAGCCTGGGGTATATTTGATACTTGGACCTTATATGGGCAGATAAGGAATCCATGAAGTTGGGATGTTGTGTGGCATGTTTTCGATGGGGGAGGGTAAGGGTAGTGATTTGACACTACCTATTACTGCTTTTCCTATCCACGTTGTATATATATACATATTATCTAGGTTGTCTGAACATGTAATGGTATTTAGCGGGTTTCCACCTAGATGGATCAGATAGAGCATAAAATAGGAGAGGATAGGGTTCTACTAGAGCACGAGTAGGTTGAAAACCCTAAGGGTCAGTAAGAGTAGGTATAAGATCAAGCTTAGGTTTATGTACCAGTTTAGGCGGGGTAGCCACTAGATTTGATAGCATTTGGGTCATGGCTTGATGAGAATCTCATAACAAGTCTGGTTCATGTTATCCAAGGTATTGACTGGGGTTCTTAGGGTGTATAGAATTTGATCCCATATTTTATTAGGGAGTTCAGGTAGCATCAACCTCTGCTTTTTTAGGGATAGGGTGGTTTGTAAATGGCTGAGAACTGGATCAAGTCTATGAAGATTATTTTAGAGTAGCTTGAGATGCCTCCTGGGAGGAGGGTGTTTCTAGTTATGTAAATTATTATAGGACTGTCTGAGCACTGGGGGGACATGAAAGGTTAGGTTGGAATACATGAGGTACTTTCTTGGAAGTACTTAGAGGAAATGTTCTTCGAGCACTTCTTCTCGGAGACGTTGAGGGTGGAGGGAGCTCGAGAGTTCTTGGGCCTTCAATAGGGTGACATGTCTATCCTGGACTATGTAACAACATTCACCAAGTTGTCTTGATTTACACCTAACATGGTGAGGGATGGAACCTCGCAGGTGAGGCATTTCATGGATGGTTTACGACATTACATTCACATTCAGATGAACATGTTTAGGTTGGCCCAATACTCATAGATAGTGAATCAGGTGATAATATCCAAGAAAGATTTGATAGACCAGTCCTTCTCAAGCTGAGTGATGGATTCAAATGATATTAGTGGAAACACTTCAAATAACATTAATTGAGGCCAAAATGAGTTTTAGTAGGGAGGTTAGGACAAGTACTTGAGAATACCATCTTAGAGTGGATCATCAACAATTTTCTTTTAGTGTGGGAATCTAGGGCGTGTCCAAATGCAGTGGGAGTGGCCTCAAAAAGAGTGTTGGGCATGTGGAAAGTTTGATCATCTTAAGAGGTTTTGAAGGAAGCCTTATTGGAAAATGAAAAATGAGGGACCGTGGTAGACTCAGGGTTTTGAGATTATATTGGGAGTAGTACTTGGTTATGGTAGCTGAGTATCAGCTACATGTAGAGGTCATGACAAGGATAATAGGACCCATTAGTGGAGTATGTGGCCAATGGATGATACAGCACCATGGGGAGGTCAGACTTCAAGTAGTTGGGATTCAGGTTAAGTGCATGCCATGAAGCTTCCTAGTGCCGAGTAGGCTAGTGAGTCGACAATGTTTATATGTACGTCGTGGGGGTATCTATATTATTTTATTATTTTTTGGGATTCCCTTTTGGTGCATGTCCATTTTGAGTGCATGATGTGAAAAGGATATATGTATGGACTATAAAAACACTGGTTAGTAGGTTGGCGTCATATCAGATGCATTATATATATACGAGGTTCATGGAACCAGGATGTATATGTGATCATCGATGGATGCATAGTTATTATAGTGAGTTGGTATTGGGGAATTAATGATATGTGGGTTACTTTAGGTGAGTTAAAATCTGGGTATTGTTAGATGTGAGGTTTGATTAAGGTTAAAGGAACTGAGACTTATTTGAGAATATGATGAGATGAGGGACCTCGTTGTAACTATGAATGACATAGGCACGAGGTGAGAATAGATGCAGTGTAGAATTTAGTTGGGTGTCAGGTATGACACGACATCACCTAATGAGGTGAAGGATTGATGATGTTTCATGGGAGGAATTTTTAGTTTAGGAATGGTTTATGGTATATTTATTTTTTTGAGTTTTTAGTCATGATACGACTGGGGTAGGTCACTCCTAAGGTGGGGATCCCCTTGAGGATGTTGACCTTCACCCTTCTGACTGAGTAGTCTGGGTTAATTATAAAGATATGGTTATGTTTATTCCCATCTTTAGGTTTTATTTTATAGATTAGGAATGATCTAAGTTAAGGTGTGGAGATTTTTTCTGCCCAACTATTTGGATCGGGTCGAAAACCTCTCCCTTTTTGAATTTTGGAATTGGTGGGTTTTCAAATTTCTTTTTCAGGTTGTGGAACTCAATTATGAGTTTTCCAATAACCCAATATAATTATTCTGGATGGGTTTAGAGTATTTTCAAGTTCCTCATGTGTTTGGAGGGGTTTTGGGTGTGTTAGATAATGAAGAAACAATTTTGGGAGTTATAGGCTGAGTTGTATAATTTGGAGTAAACCTTGCAACCCCTATGTGTTAACCGTGCAACCAAATTTTGTACTATAGCATGGTTTGGAAAACTATGTAGTTTTGGGTGAATGATATTTCATGGAAGTCTATAGTTTTTTTAGAGGAATTTCAAATAGTTTTTTCATGGTTTGGTTAACCATGTGCAAGCCACACAAGTAGTTCCATTTAGGAAGTACCTTGACATTGTAGCACATATGGTCTGATCATGGTTTGGAAAACTATGTGAGATATCCATGTGAGTTATGGGTTTAAAGAAGTAGGTTTTACACAGTTTCCTCATGGTTTGGAAAACTATGACAAATAAACATGTGTCTCATTAAAGTAGCGATTTTATCAAAATACCCTCCCTTATTTTTCTTATTTTCTTCCTCATTTTCCCTTATTGGTCACACATACAATAGTGTGTGTGTGTGTGGGGGGGGTCGTTCTTCTCCTCCACTTTGTATTGATCCCTCTCCATCATTTGAGATCTATTTTCATTGCCGTCGGGTGATTTGAAACTAAATTGGTAAGGACATACTCACCTATGCTTCTCTTTCTCTTTTCTCTCGCCTCACAGACTGCTAAATCTGTGAGAGTGATTTCCCCCTATTTTCAGAGAATTTATCAGAAACATAAATTTCTTCTGAACATGTGGGAGTTAGAGGCTAAGATCACACATGCCTATATCTACAACTCCAATGTTGTTGGTGCATACTTTTTTTTTGATATTTCGTGAGAGTTTTTGGGGCATAACTATTAGTGCATTGAGGTGTTGACCGAGCGAGGCCTCAAAATTTAATTGGTTTTTTTTAATTAATTAATTGGACCTTATTGGATGCTGTTGGGAATTCCGAAACCATGTGTAATTGTGTAAGGCCGAGTTAGAGGCTATAGACCACTTGGGAGGTTGGGCCGAGTGTGTTTGTTTAATTAAAATTGAATTGTTTTATTTAGGTGAATTTATTATTTAAAGTGAATTGAATAATTTATATATATAAATTGATTATGATATAATATAGAGATCCATGGAATTGTAGAGGTCTTGGCCCTAGATTTGAGGCGACATGTCCATCAGGATTGAGGTGACGTTGGTTGTTGAGTTGGGCATGGCTCGGGTTACTCAGGTGATGTGATCACCGGTTGGGTATCATGAACATCAGTTTGTGGTGGAAATGTAGTTAGGTTGAGGTAATGAACTATGATATGGGATGGAATGAACATATATTGTGATAAACATGGTGTAAGGGGCATGAGGTGCCAATTGGATGTGTCTTAGGTATTAAATTAATAATCGTCACTCACCCATGATTGGACAAAGCACCGTTTGGAGCCATGTGCACACATGTTTTCTCATTAATGAGGTGGTTTTGACTTCATGTGTGGGTAGATGTACCCAATAGTGAATATTAGGTAATTTTGTTGGGGTTTCTTACTGTAGAAAGCCACAAGGAAGGTAATGATCCTTCATGTGACAACGTTAAGGCTGCCAGTTTGTGGAAGAGGCCCACCGTACTTGAGTTCGTTGGGCCATGAACATTTTGGAGGAATGAAATCATCAGTACTTAGGATGTCATGACTTGAGATGATAATGATTTTAATTTGAGGATATACATTTCTATTCTTTCAGATGTTGGGATTTGTTCTGATGGGTGCTTTCGAGTTGGGGGTTCGAGGGACCAGGTATGTATTGATTGGGGCGTGCCTTCGAGACATCGGTGACATGCTTTAGCATGAGGTGATGAGTGACATTAGAGGTGGAAACTGAGGGTTCCCCTAGTACTATAAGACATCAGGGGATGCCTTGGGACATGGGTTAAGGATCATCTCATCCTTAGTGATTCCTATGTTGAATGAAGCTGGTGATAGCTTCCAGGTGGCTGTTGAGCACCAAGGAATCTTGTGATTACTTTATGAATGTGTTGATATTTTATTTATTTATTGTTGAAATCTTCTTAATCTCAAATACAAGGTATGAAAAAGTGGGTGGTAACATACTAACACTCCACACCCTAAACGAGCACTTCAGGACTTGTGTAGACTTTATGATTTTATATTCAGATAAGGGTTTGAACTCAAAAGCTATATTCTAGTTGTCAAGTTAGAATGTATATAAGGCAAGGGACCATGAGGGACTTTACTTATACGGAGTTAACTTTTTAGTTTTCCTTTCAACTATATCATGTTATGTATATGTATATACTGATGGTCATCCATTAGCGGTCCTTTACTAATTATTTTAATATATGAATTGTACTTAATGCATGTTTTATTTTAGATTCTACACATGGAATGATGATATGTTTTTTAATTTACAGTACTTTTTTTTATTACTTCTGTTATTGTATATTATTGATTGTGCTTCCACCATTGGTGGGTCTAGTTTGAGTCTACTAATTATTTTCTTTTTCTATTTGATATATATATATATATACTTAGACCATTATTATATCATAACCTAAGGGTATAGTCTCCCCACTATTACTTTTTCACACCCTCACTGCTAGTCGGTAGCCTTTGGTGTATGGGGAGGTGCACCTAAGACCAGTAGCAGTCTGGCCTAGAGCACTTTTTGAGAGTGGAATCCGAGTTGGGGCGCTATAGTTACATAGTTAGTGGGCTCTGTGAAGGAGAACCATTAGGTGTATGATTTGGCCAAACCATACGGCCACCCAGGAGTAACCTTGATTTTTGGGATAGAGGCATATGCATGGTTAGTGAGTGGTTTTCCTAACTGCATGCCCTAACCATACATGACAAACAATTAGATCTAAAAATTGTCTATATAATTTAAATTTTCTTCTAGACCTATCATTTCACCCCTGAGTTAACTATAAAACAATGTTTTCTCTTCCCAAAGTTTGTGGAGGCCATTCCACTTCATAAAAAATTAATCCATTGGTGTTTCTTGATGCATTAAAGTCTAAATTCCTTAGTAAGTCTCCGTTTTTGGTGAGTTTTCTTAGATCTCATCTTCTTACCTCTCTTGGATTCATAGATCTAATAAATTGGTGGTAGATCTATGATGGTCAATTCTAATCATGATGAGATATGACTTTTTTAATGTAGGGAATACGATCTAAGGTGGAATTTTTTAGTTTCAACTAGGTTTTTTTAAGTATTCATGAAATTCCTAATTTTTTCCATAATTTTCAAGGAAGGTGGATTTACTCTCGACTCGTCTTATTAGAACTAGAAGGTATAATTTAAAATTTATTGGTTTTCTTGAAATTTATTGTGAATTTTTTGTGAAATGATTGATGGAGACCCTTTTACTGATGTTTTATAAATTTGTGAAAATTGGGTGTTTTGGTGGAATGTGAAATTGGTTTCATGAATTTAAAATGATGATTTTAAAATGGTTGATTTATTTTTATTAATTTAAAATTAGTTAGAAAAGTGTTTTCAATAAATGGTTTTTTTATTGAAATGATATGGCATAACTAGTTGGCAAGGTTTTTGGAATTAATGGTTGGGAATGAATTGAATGGTTTGGATAAATTTCATGAAGTACCACTATCAAAGGGATGAGTTATGGACATGAAGTTACACCATCAATGGTAACACAAGATTTAGTGTGTGTGTGTGTGATTGTGTGAAATGTAATGGGTCATTCCAAATGATATTTTAGAAAGGGTTAAATGACTTATTTGGTTGTTTTCCTTTGAAATAGTTTTGTCTTGGAAAACTATTTTGTTGAGAAAATGCATGGATTTGATATAAACTATGATTTTTTAAAGTGTTATATATAAATTGTTTTATATAATTGTTCTAACATGTTATATCCTAGTGTCATGAGTAGGTAAGTCATTTGGGGAAAACCTAATGAGTTTCATTACTCACCTATTTATTGGGAACTTTATTGTGTTAGCATATATTTTTTATTGGAACATAGGTAAAGGAAAAATCCATCATTTCTTAAGTGATTCATCATGATACATGGGTTATGTCTTATAGAGTTAGATCATAGAGAATATTGGTATTTTTGGAGTTATGCAATTGGAGTCTTTGAGATTTTTGGGTTTTTATTTCATTTTTTTACTTTGATATGGTTCTAGGAGTAGTTTGGTATGGTTGTATTTTGGTAATAATTTTGTTTTTGTTACATTTTTCTCATTCATAATTTATTGGAAGTTTGGTTATGGTATACTTGGTTGTGGTTGTTTTATTTTTAAAGGAAAAACTATCCCCCAATTATATTGAAGCCCAAAGAATTTATTTCCAGAATTTGGTGCCATAGCGATGTCACCTAAGGTGAAGTGAAAATTATTCCTCATCTTAAGACAATGTGAAGGGGTGGGATATAACATCCCAAGTTTTTAAAAGGAAACACAATGTTAGATAGCATATATGATACACCACATCAAGCTTAAATGAATAACTAAATATTATTATTTAATATGGTAGTTATAACCTAGCAGTTAAAACGGCAAGAATGAATAATATTAATTGAATTACGAAAATATGCTTTACACATGTTTATAATTAATTATTTGGTGACAAATTAATTATAAATTAATGTAGAACCCTTTTTAAAGAAAATGAAATGTTTTTTTGAAAAAACTATTAAGATGAAAAAAAGTGAGTTTATAAAATAATAAAATCACACTTGATGGATTTTATTAATGAAATATATATTTAATATATTAAATTTAATTATTAAAATTCATCTTATATGTTTTATTGGCATTATATTAGAACAAAATCAATTTTTCGGATAAAAGAAGTATTTAAAAAAATTGAAATTTTGACGCCTTTTGATGGAAAACCAATTTTAAATCTAGTTTTGACACATTAATAGGTTATATTTTACAAAATAAACTTATTTATTGGAAGGGGTACATAAAAATGTAGTTTTTATAACGTTTTTATATTTTCTGATAAAATTCATATTTTAAAGAATAGTGTAAAATACTGCATTTTAATTCAAAATTATTTTTTCATCTAATTTGTTTATATTATTAACTTATATTTTTAATTGGTTTTAAAGTATAATTAGATAATTTTTTTATCATTTAATAAAAATTGTGTCATTGTAATTAATTTTATATTGAAATTAGATAAAAACACATGACAATCTTTTGATGGTTTTCACTATTAAGAAACCAATTTTCTCGTTTTGACAACAAGGATTAATTTTAAATTAATCACTGTAAATTCTTTGTTTTGAATTTTGAAAAATGAATTCCATATTTTAAATAAAAATTTTCAAATTATGTAAATAGTTCCTTTTTATTTTTTTGACATTATGAATATTTACTTTAGTAATTATTTTAATTACCATGGTTAAGGGTAAATCGGGTAACTAAAGGTAAACATAATATTATAATAATATAAAAATACCCTAACACTTGTCATAATTTAATTAAATGAGTGTATCCCATCCATTAACATCACTGGGTATATTTTAGGACCACTTGGGGCCACTTGGATGACATTAACACATTTATAATATTATATTCAATGAATAGTCATTTTTGATACACTTTTGTTTTTAAAAAGTAAAATATTTTAATATGGAGTTATATAGGGGATATATTTGACTATAAATAGCAATTGGAAATATAAAATTATTAAATACATCATGGTAATTTATATATAATTTTTATTAATTAAATAATTAAATTTAATTGTGATACAAAGATGATGCAATGATAGATTTATTAAGGAAAGAATCAAATAAATGATATTAATAATACTAAAATAAATATAATTTAAAATATTTTACTCCATACATGAATTTTATATGTGACTATGACATATTTAGAGTCTATTAAATTATTTTTTATACGTTATATTTCTTTTTGGATTTTATTTAAATTCGATGAAATAAATAGTGTCAAAATTGACACTATTGATATTTTATGAAAATAATATTTTATTAAATTATTTAAAAATCATAAAAATATTTAAAAATTATGAAGTGACTATGATAAGTTCTAAAGGTTCATAAAGTGTCCAATTATGGATAATTTATCCCATATAACTAAAATTTATACCCTCTTAATATTTAAAATGTTGTTACTACAATTAAAATTAAAAGTGAATAATTAAGGGTAAAAATAAAATAAGGTTTAAAATAAAATAAATACATTTATAAAAATTATTGGATCAGAGGATTTATAACTATACTCACAATATATTATACATATATCATGTTATATCAATTTTTATTAAAAAATTAACATATGTTAATTTAATATTTTAAGAGTTTCCAAGGTTTCCTCTTCCCTCTTCTATAAAAAGGTACCCACTATTCTTTAATACTCACACTTCAAGAACCATTTTTTTCATCCAATAACTTCCTAAAACCCTTCCTAGAATCACTACCCACATTATTGAGCCTTTATTATCAGTATAACACCCTTCTTGAAGGTGTTAAGGTGTTCTTCAAAGGTGATCAACTGAAGAAGATGTATCATTTTTTAAAGTGTTTTGATTTTATTTCTTCTTCCACTTCCCTTAAATATTATTTTTATTAGATGAAAAAATAAAAAAGTGTCATATATATACTTAGATTTTATTATGTTAATATCATCACCTAAATCCATTTCAAATTTCATCAAATGGGGAATGGACATTTCATTTGTTTGTATGGCGGACTACCACCTCGTGAATCGATATAGTTTGTTTTTAATTTACATATATCAAGAATGGTTATAATGATTCAATAAATGTTTATATATGATATTAATGACATATTTATCATTTTAAAATTATTATATTTCAATTAGGTTTATACTTTCCATTCACATAAAAATGATAACGCCATTCATGCGTACGTTTGAACTGTCACCTCCACAAAGCGATGCAAATCATTTTTATTCACCACATCACTTTTATGATATATATAAGTATATTTAAATTATTATTATGATTTTAATTATATTATTATAATTATATAAATATAAAATAATAGTTACCTTATTTTCATAATGATCAATGAAAGATGGAAATGTTACTCATGCGTACGTACGAACTATCGTCTCCAAGATTATAACGTTGTTCATTTTTCATAACACAAATAATTTATTTGATTTAAAAAGTATAATTTATATATAAAAGTTATTATTATGTTATTAATGTTATTTTGGGTATTATGGACTTATTACTACATGAAGTATTAACATTAATCCATGTTTATTTTCGACTCAAGTATCAAATATCGACTGAACGTCTGATATGAACTTAAATAATTATTTAATTTTTATAAATTGGTAATAAATGATATAAAAGGAATAATAAACATGAAAAAGGTTCTCAAGAAATTATAAATTAACCTAAATTTATTATTTGGGAATATAAATATTATATGGGATGAGTTAGACTCACAGTAAGAGATTTCCTCTCAATTTACATTCTATTGAGGCTTATTTGTTGTTTTGCACCAATTCACTTATATATTGAATATATACTACCCATTGAAATATTATATCATTATTCTCATTATTCTCATGATATTATAAGTTTTTTTAATGTTATTATTTAATCATTTTTATTCAATTTTTTCTCAAGTGGAAAGGTACTTTTTAACTCATAACCTCATTTTAATGTTTTGATGATTTATTAATATAAATATATCTATTTAATGTACATGTTTTAAAAATTGTTTTTATGAATGTATTTATATATACATTAATGTTTTAAAATGGGAACTTTTTAATTTATCTCAACTGTTTTCATAAAGGGATCCTTATAAGGGACTTTGTCTCAATCTTCATTTATTGAGGCATATTTCAATAATATATGTCATCTTCATTTATATAGTATATAATCAACCAATTTAGATTTTAATTTTATTAAATGGTTTTCAAAAGGAATATTTATTATATGAATCATTTTACTAAATAACAAAAAGGAAATTTTTTTAACATATGCGGCGACGACGACCTTTATGCATCCATGACCATTATTTGGTATTTAAATTCCTCAATAAGCCATAATGTTTTTGAAAACAAAAATAAATACCATATTATATTTTCATGTATTTTGATATTTAAAATGGGTTTGATAAGGGATTTATTATGTCAATATATTGAAATGATATGTTGTGATTTCAATGTGGAAATGCTATTTTTCCTTTATGATTGTTTTAGGTGTTATGATTATGTTATTGTTCTTGGGTATTGCTAATGTATACAGGTGGTTCCATGATAAACCAAAGATGAGTGAGCCTGTGATAGATCTTCAATGCATTGGGTAATGTGAAAAAGTTAAAAAATAACTTTTCTCCCAAGATATTTAGTGAATATACTGTGATGGGTATTCCAAACGTAGCCTTGAAGGTTACCCCCTATATAGTGTTTAATGATATAATGTATGTAGGATATGGATGCCAAAAGTTACCTTTATGATTTATAATTTCTATGAGTTCTTTAAATAATCTTATGATTTCTTGAGTTATGTTAAATAGATTATGTTTTATGGGTGAAAAGTTTGATTTCATGGGTTTATAAATATTCACGGACTATCGTTTTCTTTCCTTATCTTATTTCCATTACTAATATTTTTGTTCTCATCCCAAGTTTTTAAAGTTTTTTCATATGGTATAAATATGGGTAAGAGAAAGTTGGATGTCAATATGAATGATAAGAACATTTTCATCAAGAAAACACATCATTTTTTATTTTAAGGAGTTTCATTTTGTGAAAAAATGGATAGTGAGTAGAAGTGTCTACTTTGTAATATTTCAGTTGTTATGTAATAGTTATGGCATAATTCTCTAAATATCTAAACCTGAAAATATCCTCAATGAAAATTATTTATTTAACTCATGATTATTTAATGTTTAAGGCTGATGCCTTATAGTTGGTATCAGAGGTAGGTTTAAACAACTTTAGAGGTTAGGGTAATATTTAAGCATAAGTTACAAGTTATATATAACCAAAATAGAAAGTTTCATAGTTATTTTAGATAAATTGAATGAGCTTGGGATAACATGAATAAGTATATATTAGTGTTTATCTTCCTCATAAGATATTATATGATGATATTATTAATATAATCACACTAACCATTTTGGTTTTAGTAAATGGATAGATCCAACAGGCACCAAAGTAACAATGGATATGAAGGAAAATGTGGTAGTTCTCTGAATAATCAACCAAATGAAATATGAGCAGCAATGAGAACTATCATGGTTATTCTAAATCGACTATCAGAAGTCATGATTAACCACTAGAACCTTGGTGAGTTTTCTAATTACTCATATATGAATGAAATGAATCTCTATAGAAGTTCAGGTAATAATCATAAAGGTAAGTTTTTTCAATGACATATGTGTCGAGGATGGGGAAATAAACACCTGGGAAAATGTCTTAAAGGGATAGAAAGGGGTTATAGATGTGGTAATGAAGGTCATAAAATAATAACCTACCAAGGAAAAAAGAATCATTCAATTGACTCCTAGGAAGGGAAAGAAGTTATTTCTATGTTATCAATTGAATGTTTTAAATTTAAGAAGTATGGTCATTATGAAAATCAATATAATACGAAGAAGGTTAACAAATGGAATTAGGAGGAACATACAAATATATGTTTAGAAATACCAAATTCCATTCCAATTGGATATTAGGAAACTGTAAACGACCTATTGTAATGAATCATATTTTTCCTGTTTTATTTTTAGAAACATTCTGGGAAAATTATGAGACTAGGTGCTAAGATGACGTGCGATTATGAGGCTTCATGTGCCCAGAATGGTCCGTCAAAAAATTTTATGTTTTAAATATTGTATGTGAGTGGTTTTCCTCAAAAATAAGAATAACTCTTAAATAGGTGCCCAGATCAAAAATCTGAGGGCATTGTTACATTCAATATGACTATTTTACCCTAGGCATATCTTAATTTTAGTCAGTGCGGGCCTCCAGTGAGAAAACCCAAAAATGGAATAACCATAAATAAAATAATGAAATAAAATCATTTTATTTTTCAAATCCTTATAAATCACGAATGGTGACTCAGATTGAAAATATGAGACCACCGTTGAGCTCATGAGGGAGTAATTTCTTTAGGAAGAGCCTAACATTGGCCGACACGGGCTAACTGTGGAAAGTAGTTTTTGGGATGTGACCATAAATAAAATAACTAAATAAATATTATTTTATTTTTAAAATCCTATAACTGATAAAAAGTAACTCTTATTGGAAATCTGAGAGTACCGTTGAGCTCGTGAGGGCGTGCTTTCCTTAGGCGGGGCCTAACCTCGACCGACGGAGGTCGAGGGTAAAAATTAATTTTTGGGCGTTTTAAAGAAAATTAAAATAAACTTAAGAAAGTTTATTTTATTAAAAAATGTTTTTCTATAATGCAATGTAAATCTATATATTTCATTTCATAAATAAAATAACATAATGATGATATAACTCAAGAAAAATAGAAATGCTGTTTCATTTAATAAATGAAACAACATAACGATGCGACGACTCAGCAAAATATAAACGCTGAAATGAATTCCATCCATTAAGTTGATTAACAAAGATATGAGATTTTGGGAGGATCCTAGAGTTTTCTCTGAACAAATGGAGGAATTTCATTGGTGAAGGATGGGTGGTGACAAACAACGACTGATCAATGAATAGATTCAGAACAGATGCTAGAGGATTGACGAACAATGAACACAAGATTCACCCTTTATCAGCGATCAATCCAAACCCAGGTAGGGGTTTATTTTTAAGTGTTTACCTTTCCCCCGTGCTTCCTTTCTAAACAAAGAACATGAGCCAGTTCACTAACAAAATAACCTGCGGTTTGATCCTCAATGTAGGAATGGGATTTTTTCATGTAGGGAGTTATGGGAAGTTGGATTTGCATTTTATTTATCCTTTCTTAAACTCCTAACAAGGATGAATCACACTAACATGAACAAAGTTCATGGTCCATCATTCGCGTGTTCATTGTGCATCCTTCTACTTCACCCTCTTATTTCATTGTTTATGACAGGATGGAAACCATAGTCCAAGAAGGACCACATCAGTGGATCAACCCAAGAATGAGGCTGAGGGAGATAGTGACACTGGGTGAACGATCACTGACATGGGAGACAACGGTGGCCGAAAGAGAGCTGCAACCAGGTGGGCCGCGATGGCGATGGAAGGCTGTAGAGGCATGTGCTGGTGGCATGTATCAATATCAGAGTAGGACCATGATAGTGCTAGGGGAGGTGACAGTAGGCCACCACTAGGGTGGGATGTAGTGGGGTGACAATACGTGTTCAGCGGACCATGTGCGGGGAGGTGACCGACCGAGCCTGCCACGCGACACAGAGCAGATGTAGTGCCTACCATGTTTAGGATATACCGAACTGGTCCTCCAGTGTGAGACAGGGCAGAGGAAGAGGACCAAGCCATTGGGTGGGACCCTCGGCCTAATGGACCTAGCCCTTGGGCCAGGCTGGACCGGGTCGGCCCAAACCCTATTGGCCCCTTTTCACTAAAAGACTCGTAACTTTCGAACTGTGCATCTGATTGATAATCCATTTGTGGCATTGAGACCCTCGTGATGAGACAATAAATTTAACATAATCCAAGTGAGTTTTCTTAGAAGTTTAAATATAAACAATGGCCTGAGGATTAGATTCTCACGGAATTAAGCGTGTTACGAGTAGGAATCCTATGGCTGGCTATGACGAGAAGGAATTTACAAGCAGACCTCAGTGGTCCAACATACCTAAGTGATGAGTGGAACTCAGTGGACCAATAGAAGAGTGGACCTTAGTGGCCCAATATACCTCAATAACAAGCATACCTTAGTGGCCCAACAGACGAGTGGACCTCTGTGGCTCAGCAGACCTTAGTGACAAGCGCACCTCAGTGGCCCAGCAGATCTCTGTGATGAGAGGACCTAAGTGGACCAACATACTTTAGTGATTAATGGACCTTAGTGGCCTAGTAGGCCATAGTGATTCATCAAGGGTGAGTCCCTCAGCAGTACAAAATGTACATCATTATGACTGATAGTATTGTTTTTTATACTTTAGGCTATACCTCTGTGAGATGTCTACTACCTAATGTGTATTTTTATTTGTGGTATTTTCTTTATAAATTGGGTTTCCTACCGAGTATTGTTTTACTCACCCCTACATGAGCTTTTCCCACACATTTTGTGTCTTGTGCAGATGATCGATTCATTGATAGAGTCCTTGGTTGATCGGGGCCAGGTGGTGTTTAGAGTGACCCGATAGATGAGACGCGCTTCTGCAACTTCAGACAGTTGTTTCTGTACCTACCCTTCTGTTATAGTTTTCTACAAAGGAGTTTCAGAGACTTTTACTTTTACTTTCCTATTTCTATTGGGCTTATATTCCGGCCCCTTTTACCTTCAGTTTTCTACTGTCGTACCTTGTGTTGTTTATTTAGTGTTTTCACCTTCCAGAATCTGTGGCTTGGAGTTTTTTGCATGTGTACAGATACATAGGTAAATACCTCCCATTTCATTGGGATACGTCTACTCGGCGCTAGTTTTTATCCCCTGCATAATGGGAGGAAGGCTTAGGGTTGTCATGACATGGGCCCTGGGGGATGGGTCATGATAGTGTGGTATCATAGGAGGTCGGTTCTACCTTGAGAACCCATAGTCTATGAGTTTTGTTGTGGGAAACAATGTTAAGTGTTTAGAGTTTATATTTGAGGCCAAGGAATCCAGTGTTGGTACGATGGCTGATGTATCCATACACTAGGACCTTAAATTCTACTTTTCGACTCGGTACATAAAAACACCAATTTAAGGGGGAAATATGATGGTACATGAATCATATAGAAATGGGTTGAATTTTCCATGTCCTTCTTGGGCCAGCTCACCAGGTATACTCTATTGATCATGGTATATCTTTTTTTGTTTCAAGATGCTTCAAAATAGACAGCTGGCCAAGTTTTCGCCGCATGATCATGAGGATGATATACGGGGTGACGAGATGGGTACAAGGGTTCATAACAGATATAGAACCATAGGGTGGTGTACTAGCCATACCACCACTTATGGAGTAGGACATGGTACTCGTAGTACCAGTGGATGAGATGCATGGGCTAAGTGCACTTCATGAGTTTTAGGGACATGGACCCCTCAGGTTCTGAGGTGATCTCAACTCACAAGTGGCTAAAGACTGACCTGAGGTGGTGACTGTTTTTTTTACCTAGTCATGACACCATTAGATTAGATGGTGGTCCTGGTAGTGAGCCTTCTACTTGGCTCAGTAGGGCGATGGAGGGTTTTAGATTACCCGATCTTTCGATGAGGTGACTCTTCCCTGGACAGAGCTTCAGAACCTTTCTCAAATAAGGGTATCTTTCTATAAAATCTAAGGTATATGCATTCCCAAGAGATTATACAACTTTTACATGATTACAAGATGATAGTTGAGTATTCATCATGGTGTACTATCCTTTCTAGGTACTTAATGAATACGATACGACCAGTGCTTTAGGGATCAGACCTCCAAGCGAGGTGTGTTTAGGGACATCTGAGAAAATAATATTCCTCTATGCATTACTACTTATGATAGGGTGATATAGAGAACCTTTGTGGTTGGAAGTCCATTGGATGAGAATATAAAACAAGTGGATGTCAGGAGTGGGAGAGCAGGAAGATGACGTCAATCTTAGAAACTTGTACATGTGAGACATTTCAAGAAGAGGTCCCAAGATAGGGGATCTACAGCTTAGGGCTCATAGGGTGAGTCCATTCGGCCTAGGAAGAGGTAATTCTTTTAAAAATATGGAAGGGGATATATCACTATAGAATGTCTAGCTCATCGTGCTAATATTGAAATGGTGGACTGGCCATCATGGTAGAGACAATGAAAGGAACAAACTAATCTAAAGGGAAACAGATGTGGAAGAGGAGAGAGGAGAGTAGAAGGAGGTGTTATACATTTCGAAATTTTACAACCACCACCCCAATGTGGTCCACACCAGGCTCAGGGAGCTGAAGGAAAGGGTAAGGGAGTAGCTGCAAGCGGTCAAAGAATATAACCCAAGGGCTCCAGGAATGATTCGAGTTACGATTTGTGTCTACTATCAGTGGTTGTATAAATAGATACAAATGCTAATCATTCATTATTCTCATTAATTTTGTTCAAGACCTAGAGTTTCTAGTTAAAACATTGAATTGACTCTTATATATGGATATAACTATGGGAGGGGACTCTATAATCAAACTTATGATGATGGTATGATCTGAACCTTGAGGTGAGAGTTTCAGTTGGAATCTCTTGGTGGGAGCGTTTAGGCCTTACAATGTTAGTTTGGGTATGGACGTGTCATCCACAGTTCATGCTCAGATTGACTATTTTAGGAAAAAGGATGTTGTATTTTTTCAGCATTAGAATGGGGTTTTCCTTGGTCAGAGAAAAAGGAAACCCAAGAAGCACGAGATAAACTAATTCATAGGAGGTTGTAGCTGATCATTCTTGAGTTGGAAAGCCTTACCCTCGTGGCAGTAGATGTTTTGAGTTTTTAGTTCCTAGTACTAGTGGTGGAGTATGATGAAATATTTCCAAATACATGTTCTAGGATTACCTCCCTATAAGGAGAAAAACTTCTGCATCATTCTACACATTGAGATTTCACTGATATTAGCCTAAATATATTGGATGTATTTTGCATAGCTTTGTGAGATGAGGGTGTAGGTGGAGGACTTGCACAAGAAGGGCTTAGTAATACCTAGTTTTTTGGGTTATGTGTGGATTACCGACAATTTAACCAAGTGACCACTGAGTACGATTATCCACTACCAAAGGGTTGATGAACACATCGATTAGTTGAAAGAGGAAACCTTTTGGAAGGATGGAAAGGTACCCACATGCATTTTTAGTAGTTTAGGAAGAGTTTGATGAGCACCCTGATCTTGAGATTTTCAGAGGAGGGAGTTGAGTACGTAGTGTTCTGTGATGTGTCAGGGACCAGAATTGGTGTTGTACTGATGAAAATGCAAGCAGTAATTACCTATGGTTTATGTCAGTTGAGACTACATGAGCTAAACTACACGGCCCATGATCATGAGTTAGCAGTGGTAGTATTCATATTAAGGATGTGGAGACACTACCTTATGGGTGAATGGTTTACTGTCTACTCTAACGACAAGATTCTCAAGCATATCTTCTCTCATAAGGATTTGAACTTGAGATAGAGACGATGGTTGGAGTTCCTTTCAGGGATTTGACTTCAAATTATTCTATACACCTAGTATGGGAAATGTGGTAGAAGATTATCTCAATAGGAGATCTAGTTCATAGTTTCTAAATGAGGAAACATAGTATTTGGCCTCATTACAGTTATCCATCAAGGATAGAGATGATGCATCTTACCTCAAATCGGTGGTTTTTACCCCTCTACTCTTAAAGTAAACCAGGGAGGCACAACTCGATGATACCAACTATGAGTTTTTAAGTGCTATGTTTCCCACAGGGAATACCCATGATGGATATTAAAAAGGTGGGGAGCATGTTGTTCCTTTTAGAGGATGCACAATAGTATCAGTTGATGACTAGAGTGAAGAGATTCATTGGGATATGCATGTGGGTTTCAGGATGGAAATTGAAGATGAAAGAACAGGTTGATGCTGGGCTTATCTGTTGGTATAAAAACTGAGTGCTTGTTAAATGAGTTTTTTGGTTTGTCAACACACCATGTCAAGACCCTATTCTTGGAAGGGGTTTATCTTTTCTTCTTTGGGGTTCCAATAAGAGAGTGATGAAGGATATAAACAGGCTTCATGATGAGTTTATCACATAAATCTAGGGGACACAGTATCATTTGGGTGATCGTTGACCAACTCCCCATGTCAGTCACTTTTTAGGTTTTCAAGAACAGAATTCCATAGAGAGAATGTGACATCTATACATGTAGGAGATAGTTCCACTCCATAGAGTCCAATCAATGATAATCTCGATTCAAGGTGAATTATTTGCATCCCGATTTTGGAAAGGATTGTAGGAGGAGTTTGGGACTCAGCTGCACTTGAGAACAGCCTTCCACCCGCAGATAGATGGACAAATGGAGTGGACCATTCAGGTCCTAAAGGTCATGATACATGCTTACATCCTCTATTTTGGATATATTTGGGAGGATCACCTTCCTACGGTAGAGATTTCGCACAATAATATCCACCACTCCACCATCAGTATGGCATCGTTCGAGGCCTTGTACGAGTGACCCTGTAGGTTTCCACTTTTCTAGACTGACCCCAGAGTGTCAGTGCTCAGGGGCCTGAAGATGGTGTGAGCCATTATAGAGAAGCTGCAGGTCATCTTGGAGAAGATGAAGACTACACAGATCTGTCAGAAGTCCTATGATGGTGGGCTATGGATACCCTTGGAGTTCCAAGAGAGATACCATGTGTTTCTTGGGGTCTCTCCTTCACGTGGGATACAAATATTTGGTCAGGGCGATAAGTTATCTCCTAGGTTCATCAAACTATTTTTTTGATAATGTGTAGAGTAGGAGAGGTGGTGTACCTCTTGGATCTACCTCCACAGTTAGAGCGAGTGCATGACACATTCTATATATCCCATCTGAGGAGATACATACATTACTCATCACACGTCATTGATTAGGGAAAACTCGATGTTGAAAATGAGGTGACTTTTGTGGAGTTATCAGTTGAGATTGAGGATCGATAGGAGAAGAACCTCTGTGGGTGTTCAATTCTTCTATTTCATGTTTGGTGGAATCACATGAATCTCTAGGAGAGCACATGGGAGCAGGAGGTGAAAGTTCATGATTGTACCCTCATTAGTTTGGTAATCCCTTGGTTTGGATTTTAGGGATGTATATCCCTATGGTGGGGAGAATGTATTGACTCATATTTTTACTATTTTATTTTTATAAATATTTTGAGAAAATTCAAATACCAGGAGCTAAGACGACATACGATTCTGAGGCCCGGTGTTCCTGGAATGGTCCGTTGAAAAATGTTATGTTTTAAATAGCGTGCATGAGCAGTTTTCCTAAAAAAGTGGAATAATTCTTAAATGGGTGCCCATATTAGAAATATGAGGGCATCGTTGTGTTCAGGATGGAAGGTTTATCCTAGGAACAACTTAATTTTAGTCGGTGTAGGCCTCTAGTTCGAAAACATCAAAATGACATAACAGTAAATAAAATAATTAAATAAAATTATTTTATTTTTCAAATCCTTATAACTCACAAATGGCGACTCAGATTGAAAATATGAGACCACCATTAAGTATATGATAGCTTGTTTTCATTAGATGGAGCCTAACATTGGAAAGCACGATCCAACTCTGGAAAGTAGTTTTTGGGACGTGACCGTAAATAAATAATTAAATAAATATTATATTATTATTTTAAATCCTATAACTCATAAAAGCTAACTCAGATTGGAAATCTGAGAGTACTGTTGAGCTCATGAGGGTGTGATTTCCTTAGGTGGGGCCTAACCTAGATCAATTCGGGCCAGGATTAAAGTTATAACTCATAAATGGTAACTCAGATCAGAAATCTGAGAGTACCTTTGAGCTTGTGAGGGTGTTATTTCCTTAGTCCGAGCCTAACCTAGACCAATGCGGGTTGAGAGTAAAAGTTAATTTTTGGATGTTTTAAAGAAAAATAAAATAAACATAAGAAATTTTATTTTATTCAATTTTTTTTTGCTGAAATGCAACGTCAAGTCAGTTGTTTCATTTCATAAATAAAATAGCGTAAGGAAAATGCAACTCAAGATTAATAGAAATGATGTTTCATTTAATAAATGAAACAACATAACAACACAATGGCTTAGCATAACAAAAATTATGAAACACATTTCCTCCATTAATTCGATTAATTGAGATACAAGATTATGGGAGGATCCTGGAGTTTTCTCTAAATACTTGGAGGAAATTCGTTAGCGAATGACGAGTGGTGACAAACGATGAACAATGACTGATCAATGAATAGATTTAGAACAGACGTCGGCGTATTGATGAATGATGAATTCAATATTCACTCATCATTAGCGATCAATCCAAAGCTATTTGTAGTTTTATTTATATGTTTTTAACTTTTCACCATTCTTCCTTTCTAAATGAAGAATGCTGGTTAATTCACTAAAACATTGACCAGCAGTTTGATCGTCTATATGGGAATGAGATTTTTTCATGCAGGGAGTTATTAGAATTTGGATTCACATTTTATTTATCCTTCATTAAACTTCTAACAAGGACAAATCACATTGACACGAACAAAGGGCGTGGTCTGTCCTTTGTTTGTTCCTTGTGCGTCCTTCTAATCTGCCCTTTTCTTCCATTCTTCATGACGTGATGGTGACAAAAGTCCAAATAGAACCACAACAGTGGATCGAACTAGGCATGAGACCGAGGGAGATGACAATACTGAGTGAATGACCACTAGTATGGGAGTTTGTAGTGGCAGAAGGAGATATGTGACTAGGAGGGTTGTGGAAGTGATGGAAAGCTATGGAAAGAAGGGCTGCAATGGCGGCAAGGAGGGCTGCAGCGGCGGCAAGGGCCACCGACTCAAAGGTCAGTGTTGGTGGAACTCACAGTAGCTGCCACAGGTGGTGGACCAGGGCCTTTGATAGGTGGCATATGGTGGTGGTCGTGGCCAGGGTAGGCCGCGGTGGGGTGACGATACATGATCAACAAATGACATTCGGGGAGGTAGCCAGCTGTGTGATGCAGAGCAGATGTGCTTCCTGCCACATCCCGGTTGGATAGAAACTGGCCCGCTAGCGCGGGTTATGCTAGAATAAGGGGACCTAGTCTTTGGGAGGCCTGTCAGCTGAGGCCCTATTCCTAATGGGATGGGTTTAGTAGGCCCAATGGCTCAGGCCATAGCAGGTCAGCCCGGACTTGACCGACCCCTTTTCACTAAAAGACTCATAACATTCAAACCATGCATCCGATTGATGAGATATTTATGGATTTTTGATCCCCGTGATGAGAAAATCATTTTAAAATTCTCCAATTTAGTTTTCATGGAATTTGATATATGACTAATGTATTGAGGAGTGGATTCTCCCAGAATCAAGCACGCTACGAGCGGGAATCCAATGATTGGCTGTGACGAGAAGGAAGTGATGAGCGAACCTCAGTGGCCCAGAAGCCCTAAGTGATGAGTGGAACTCAGTGGTTATTAGACATGTGGAACATAGTGGCCCATGAGACCTTATTTATGAGAGAACATTAGTGTCTCAGTAGATGAGCAGACCTCAATGGCCCAATAGACGAGCGGACCTCAGTGGCCCAACAGACCTTAGTGACAGGAGAACCTTAGTTTCCCAACATAAATTAGTGACGAACATACCATAGTGGCCTAGTAGTCCATAGTGGCTCATTAGGGATGAGTCCCTTATAAGTACACGAGGTTCAGAATTATGACAAATAGTCTTGATTTCCATACTTTAGGTTATACCGGTGTGAGTTGTCCACTACATCATGTGTACTTTTATTTGTGGTATTTTTTTTGTGGGTTGGGGTCCCTACTGAGTGATTTTTTACTTCTCCCTGCATGGTCTTCACCTGAAATTTCATTTCTTTTGTAGAAGATTTATTCTTTGATGGAGTCCTTAGTAGACCGGCGCCAGGTGGTGGTTAGAGTGACCCGATAGATGAGACGTGCATCTGTGACTTCATACAGCTGTTTCTGTACCTACCCTTCAGGTAGGTTTTTCAGAGAGAAGTTCCAAAGACATCTAATTTTACTTTTCTGTTTCAATTAGGCTTGTATTTTAGCCATGTTTACCTTCAATTTTCTACCGTTGTACGTTGTGTTGTTTACTTAGTGTTTTCACCTTCCAACATCTGTGGCTTGGAATTGAGTGCATGTGTACATGTACTTAGGAAAATGTCACCCATTTGTTTAGGATACGCCTACTCGGATCTAGTCGCCAGCCCTTGGCCTATGGGAGGCAGGGTTGGGGTAATCACGACATAGGCCTTGGGAACTGGTCATGATACCTATGAAAGGTATGGATTATTTATTGTCTCATGTTTTGAAATTATTGAATCTTAGAACGTGATAAATATTTTTTTTTGTAGGAAATAAGTATTAAGGAATAATATGGAAAATAATGGTTAAAGGATCAAGAAGAACGCTGAATGATTAAACAGTCTACATATAAAGGATTTAAGAGTTACAATAGACTGTTGGATGATGAAATGTTTAAAATTATTAATTCTTATTTGATGATGGGATTACTTTGGAAGAAAATTTTCTAATATGTGTAACCTTGAAGTTTGTTGTGTGAAAATTTTATTTGAATAAGAATTATCTTTTCTTATGTGGTTATAATTACAAAGGTATGGATAAACATTATAGTTTATATGATCTTTGATTTTGAGGTAATTATGGGTTATTACATTTTAGGTTTCAAAATGAATGGTTTGACATAACATTTGAGGATAAAACATGTTATGGTCATTTTTGAGGATTTTATATCATATTTGGATTATTTTATAATAATGATATAATTATAGAAAAAGGACAACCCACTGGATAGGTGACACTCGTCACGTCCAGCAAGGCCGTGGGGATCGAACCCACAACCGAAGGGCGACAAGGGCGCATCAACTACCACTAGCCTACATAAAGTCCCTAGTTAGTATGACTTTTAATTTTAGTTAAACAAGTTGATAGAATAAGAATAAGATTATTTTTGGAACTTATGTTTTATCAAATGATATCCTTGGTTTTGGAAAATGATTTGGGAATTAAGTTATAATTATTATTTTCAAATATGTTCACTATTTTGGGAACTTTATATGATTAAGGTAAATAGAATAATATGATATTTTAATTTATGATTAATGGTTTATTTATATTTTAGAGGAATCTATGATTTTTATGCTGTAATTATTGTGATTTGGGTTATTCATGTAAATGATTAACTTATCATGGAGAACATGTGATTAGAAAATTACTTTTTGGCATGAGACAGTAAGAGTGAATTATGTTTTTTTGAGATAAATGTTAAAACTTATCCTGGAATACCATGTGATCAAATCCCTCTAAATATTGGGTTTCAATCTTATTTTGGATTATTTGAGTAATTTTATGGAATTTTATTTGTTGAATGGTCTATGTTTAACTTTGGGTATTACTATTGAATTTTGGAGATTGAAGTAGTTTTTCATCATATAATATTTATTTTTTTTGGAAAATTATCATATTATGTACTAACCATTTTGGTTATGTTTAATTTTTCAAGACATGAGAAATAAATAGTTAATATTTTGTGGTTTATGTGATTCTATAGAAGTTGATTCATATTAAATAAAAATCATTTGAAAGAAAGATGAGTTCATGGTGGAGATTGACTAAAGGATGAAACTCTACTTGTTATGTAATTATATTTCCTTATTTTCTCAGTCTAGGAAGTAAATTAATTCCTCAACTCTATTAAAAGGATATTAAAACAAAAAACATTATCCTTTTACTTTTATTAATGGTATTTTGACCCATCACATATTTATAGTTTTTTTATAAGGCCCCATCCTTAAACATTAAATAATCTTGAGTTAAGTTAAAAATTCACATTTAGGAACTTTTCAGGTTTAGAGTTTTAGAGAATTTGGCCATAACTATTACATTACATCTCAAATAATACAAAGTAGACACTTCTAATCTATCCAATTTTTTCAGAAAAATAAAACTCCTTAAATAAAACAATAATTATTTTTCTTGATAAAAATATTCTAAATCATAAATCATAAAGGTAACTTGTGGAATCCATAACATACTTACATTGTAGCTTTCAAAACTACATAAGGAGTTACGTTTGGAATACCCATCATAGTATATTCCCTAAATCTCTTAGGAGAAACATTAACATTCACCTCCTTCATGTTACCCAATGAATTTGAGAGCTATCTCGATCTCACCCGCCCTTGGTTTATCACAGAACCACCCGTATACTTAAACAATTCCCAAGAACCATAACATGTTCATAACACATAAAACAAGCATAAAGGAAAGATAACATTTCCACATTGTAATCACAATATATCATTTCAATATATTCAAAAAATTAATGATTTATCAAAACCATTTTCAATACCAAAATAAATTTAAAGGGTATATGGTATTTATTTTCCTTTCAAAATCTTTACATATTGCTAAGGAACCCAAATATCAAATAATACTCACGGTGGCAGAAATGTCGTTGTCACTACGAACATTAAAAAGAAACACTCCCTTTTTAATTTAGTACAATGCTTCATAGATAATATTACTTTTGAAAACTTTTTAATGAAATTAAAATAAAAAGGTTCTAATTATACACCACATAAAATAAGGTCGTGTATAAACCAAAATATTCCATAACGAAAGGAGGTCGAGACAAAGTACCTTACCAATATCATTTTGTTAATAAAATAGATCTATTATGTGTATTAAAAATAAATAAACATAAATAAAGTATAAATAAAAGACAAGATCTCAAATTTTATTTGTCACATAATCATATAACGACATAATCAAGATGTAGAAGATTAACCCAAAGAATAGAAATTGGGTGAATAAGTTTCCATATCGTGAGTCATACTTTTATTGTTAGTTATTTAATTTCCTTAATAATTAATTTAGGATAATTTATACTTTATTTAGAACCTTTTTAAATTTTATTATTCATTTATATCACTTATTACAATGTTATAGCAATTATTTAATTATTTGAGTTCATATCAGACGTTTTGTCGATGTTTGGTACTTGAGTCAAAAATGGATTTGTTTTGATTAGAATTTTCCATGAGGTCATAATATCATCATATACAGAATTATTTTAATTATTTAAATATCATATATATCAAGTATATATGTATTAATAATAGTCCATAACATTTGAAGATATGAAATGAAATACACCATTCATAGAGATGGTAGGACGTACATACACATGAATGTTAATTTCATTTATTTTTCATATTTAAAAGAATGAAAAATAAATGATACATATGTTTATTATAATTACAGTATAATATCATATTTTATATATGTTACATTAGTTCATTAATTCCATCCTTTATATGTTCCATGTATGGCATGAACGAGTCATATCACTTTGAGGGGGTGGTAGTCCGCACTTCCTCAAATGAAATTATCTTATTTACACAGTATGGAAAGCATAAAGGTATACTGTAAATGAAAAATACAGAAGTATAGAGACAATATAAATATAATATATATCATATATAAATATAGTTCCAACATAATGTCCACTATGAGAGGTGGTAGGGGAAAATTGAACAATCATCGTTCCGTGAGGCAATAGTTTGTCGTCCACAGAAACAGTTTGTTCATATCCATCAGATGGAGGTGTGTGTAAGTGATTTTTGAATCCTTCTCATAAAAAGATACTAGTTTATTCAATATAATTTTTTTATATAATAAAAGAATATTATGATCATAGGGAGTGGATAAGGAAAATAAAGGAAAGGAACTTGAGAGAAGACGTTACCTCTAAATTGGGTAACTTCTTTTGATTTAATCAAAAAAGATTTCTTGAATTTCTTTATTACCAAGGTAAGGATTATAAGAGAAAGGGAGGGATGTTGGTAGATTATTTGATCAGAATTTGGATGATACAAGAGGCTTTAGAGGTGTGAGAAAGTGGGTAGAGGTTATGGCCTTTTATAAGAGGGAGGAGAGGCACTTTAGGAAGGTATTGAAATATTATTTTATTATTAATATATATTCTGTTTAAAATGGTCCCAAACTAATTTATTTCAAATATAATATTCTTTTGGGTTGAAAAATATAAAAAAATAGTTTTTAAACAAGTTTAGGTTACAAAATTAACCTTATATTTTAGCTTTAACCCTTATTAAAAACATTAACTCTTACCATGTCTTCTTGCATTTTCATAATATATGGTAACTATAGTTACTATAAAATGACAAGAGAACCATAAGTGGATAATTAATAAAAAATTTAATGTTATATAAGTCATTTGGAAAAATCTTATATTTTTAGGACTATAATATCATTTAATAAAATAAATATTGTTTTAAAAACTCATTTATGTCACTTTTGACACTTTAAAGTGATTGATTTTTTAAAGTCATAAAAACTTGATTAATTTGAACCAAAGGCATAAAATAAAAGATAATATGTAAATATAAACCATGAAATTCGTGGATGGAATAAAAATATTCAAATTAAATTTATTTTAATATTTTTAATATCATTTATTTGAATATTTCATTAATGAAGTAATCACTGCATCATCATTATGTCATAATTAAATTTATTTATTTAACATATAAAAATTATAAATAAAATACCATGATATAGGAAATACTTTTATATTTCTAATTACTATTCATAGATGAATATATCACTTATATAACCTCATATAAAAGTTGTTTTAGTAAAAAGATACATGTTTATGCTATTTTTCTCTTTACTTTAAATTAATTATCATAAAATGTCATTATCACTCCCAAGTGGATCCATGGGAGCCCAAAATCGACCCAAGAATGACCATGGTCAGAAATATCTCATCCAATAGGATTAGGACATGTGTTATGGTAGTTTAATATTATTATAATATTATTTTGACCCTTATTTACCAGATTTACCCTTTAACCATGGTAAATAAAATAATTATTGAAGTTACTATTAATAATGTCTAAAATTAAAAGGTACATATTTATACAATTTGAACCTTATTTTTAAAAATATGGAATCCTATTTTCCAAATTCAAAACACAGAAAGTTTAGTAATTAATTTAAAATTAATTGTCGTTGTCAAAACAAAACAGGTTTTTAAGAAGTAATAACTATCAAAAGATTGACATGTGCTTATGTACAATTTAAAATTTCAAATTACTTATAATGAGAAAAATTGGATTAAATGATAAAAATATAATCAAATTACATTTTAAAACCAATTAAAATTAAAATATAATTATATAAATAAATTAGATGAAAAGGCAGTTTTAACTTAAAATGTGGTATTTTTCACTCTTCATTAAAATTGATATTTATCAGAAAAATACCAAAATTTCATCCAAAGTAAATATTTATGTCCTTATTATAAATAAGAATTTTATTTTGTCAAATATAATATTTAAAAGTGACAAAAACTAGATTTAAAAAGGGTTCTCATTCAAAAGGAAGTAAAACAACCTTTTAAAAATATTAGAGTATTTCATGATTAAAATCAGATTTATTATTATTTTAAGCCTCTAAAATTTATTAGATAAATGTAAAGAAATTTAAAAAACATTTATAATCATATTTTAGTTAGTTATGTTCATTACCACCAACACAACGGCTAGGCATTAACTACCATTTAAATAATAATAATATAATATTAATTTTCTTTATAACTCAATGTTGTGTGCAACATAAGATTTCAGAGAAACCCGTTGTTGTATGTTGAGTATGCTATCAAAAAAAAGTGTCCTATTTAACCTAAAATTAATATCTTACTCATAAATATTAATAGATAAGAAAAAGTATTATTTTATAAATACCTTGGTCATTACGTCATTCCACCCTTTTGGAAATTGTGCCCTCATAATTTTAAAATTGGGCTTGGAAACTTTATTGAAAATCCCACTTCGGAAAAAGAGTCAATTAAACTATCAATTTAAAAGAAATAAAGTGAAGTAAAAAAGGTCACCCGTGATAACACATACTGGGATTCCATGTAGAAAAACACAGATATAGATGAAAAACTAACCATCATGTTCTGATGGAGAGTGATTGAAAACATGATCGGGAGAAAGTTAACTACCAGAAAACCATAAACTTATGAGGGGTTAAACTATATTTGATTCCCCAGTAGAAAAATTAAACGAAAATCATTTTTATTTTAAGTTCATTTTCATAAATTTGAGGTATTTATTTATGATCTTGACTAATAACATAAGGAAACATACTTACTTGTCAAGTAAAGTTTCATCACTTAATAAATATCTACCACAAACTGATCTTTTCTCCAAACTATGAGTATTCAGATGACTTGGTCACACCTAAAGCACCAGAATGAAATTCTAGAGAATCAAATAATTCTCAAAATATTAACTATATATTTCCCCTATCTTTAGACATTAACCAAAACTAAAATGGTTAGTACAAGATCAGATAATTTCAAAAAAGGATAATCCTTTATAAAAATAAAACTACTCTTAATATCCAAAATTCAGCAAACAATACCCAAAGTTCAACAAATACCATTCAATACACAATTTTCCTTAAAATTCTTCAAAATAATCTAAACTAAGATTGCAACCCAAAATTCATAAGGATTTTATCACATATTCTTCCACAATGAATCTTAACATTTATATCTAAATAACATAAACTACTCTTAATGTCTCATAATGATATGTAATTAACATAATCACATATTCTCTATGATTGGTTAATCATTTCAATAAATAACCCAAATATCCATATCTCCACAATAAAAACAATGATTCTTTCGAAATAATATTTCAAACATTACTCCACAAATAAAATCCCATAGTATTCTATTTTCCTTAGGCATATAGTTTTCCCAAAAGATAGAACGTCTTTCAAAATAAAATTTATCACTTAATCACCAAATTATTTTACTATACTAAGGATATCCATTTGATAAAACATAAGTTCCCAAAATCAACTTATTCTTGATCCATAAAATTATTTAACTAAAAAGAAAGAGTCATAATTACCAGAAAATTCATGTAGGCCAATGGTAGGTGATACGACCTTGTCATCCTTCGGTTGTGGGTTCAATTCCCATGGCGTTGTCAGGAGTGACGAGTTTTTTCCCATCCTTCATGTTGTACTTTTTCTAAAACCATATAATTCTTATAAAATTCTAAAAAATAAGATAATTTCCTAAAAAATAACTATAACCTTCTTTATCCTCATAAGCTATATAATACCTTTCATTTTTCATCCCAAAATGTAATAACCATTAATCACCTAAAAAACAAAAGATCATATGAACCCCTAAGGTTATCCATTATTTCCACACAAGAAAATATAATTCTTCATTAAATATCATTTTCACATATCAAACTTCATGGTTACACATACTAGAAGTCTTCCAAAGTAATCCCATTATTAATACATTTAAACATAACATCATCCATTGATCCAACATAACTCTTCAATTCGTAAAATGTAGACATATTATTCACAAAACATTCTTCATGATCATTTATCCATGTTTTTATATCTTATTATTTAATACTTTTTTACAACAAACAAAATCATGAATAATGTCTTAGGATTCAATAATTTCAAAACATGAGCTAAGAAATAATCCATACCTTTCATAAGTCATTTTCAGTTTCCTCATCTTCAATTAGAATGACATTAGGTATTTGTAAACATATATTTGTATGGTCCTACTGATCCCAATACCAAACCTTCTTTGTAAGAAATCTATTTGTCTAATGACCATGCACACCACGTTTAAGACATTCAATTGATCCCTCATAAAGAACTTCTTTCCATTTCCTAGAGTCAAATAAACACTTTCCTTTTCTATGGCTGGTTATTACTTTATGACCTTTATTACTTCATCTATAACATCTTCCCATCACTTTGAAGCATCTTCCTAGGTGTTTCTTTCCACATTCTTGACACAAAGGATTTTGAATATACTTACCTTTAGGATTATTACATGAAGTTCCATAGGGATAAATTTCTCACATATATGATGCCTTAGAATAATCATGAAGGTTTAAATGGTCAATTGTGTCTCTATATAGTTGGTTAATAACAACCAAAAGAGTTCTCATTGCATCTCCCATTTCATTCGGTTGCTTATTCAGAAAACCACCACAGTTTCCTTCATATCCATTGTTACTATGGTGCCAGCTAGATCCAGCCATTTACTAAAACCAAAATGGTTAGTGTGAGTATATCAGTAAAATCATCATATAAAATATTATGAGGAGGGTAATCACTAAGATTTAATTATTCATGTTATCTTAAACACATTCAATTTATCTAAAATAACTATGAATCTTTCTAATATGCTAACCATTGTGGTTATATAAAACATGTCACATATGATTAAATAACACCCTTACCTCTAAAGTTATACAAAATGAACATTGATACCAACTATAAGGCCTCGAACTTAAACATTAAATAATCTTGAGTTAAGTCATGAATTCACATTAAGGATCTTTTCATGTTTATAATTTTATAGAATTAGGCCATAACTATTACATTACATCTTAAGTAATACAATGTAGACACTTCTAATCTATCCAATTTTTTCACAAAAATAAAACTCCTTAGATAAAACAAGAATTATTTTTCTTGATAACAATCTTCTTTAATTCTTCCTTTATCTTACCCTTCATTATACCATGCGAATTTTTTTTCAAAAACTTGGTATGAGAATAAAAATCTCAGTAAGGGATATAATCTAAGAAAAGAAAACATTAGTCCATGAATACATATAAATAAAATAAATCATACATTTCTATAATTAAACATACGATCTTTAACATAACTCATGAACTCATAAGATTTATGAACAACACATGGAAATCATAAACTATAAAGGTAACTTGTGGCATAATTAACGTACTTATATTGAAGATTTCATAGCTACATAGGGAGTTACGTTTGGAATACCCATCACAGTATATTCACTAAATCTATTTGGAGAAACATTAAAATTTACCTCTGTCACATTACCCTATGTATTTGAGAGATATATCAGGCTCACCCACCCTTGGTTTATCATGGAACCACCCATATACATAAACAATGACCAAGAACCATAACATGTTCATAACACATAAAAAAAGCATAAAGGAAATATAACATTTCTACATTGCAATCACAATATATCATTTCAAGATATTGAAAAAATCAATGATTTCTCAAAACAAATTTCAACACCAAAAAACATAAAAAGGGTATATGGTATTTATTTTCCTTTTAAAAACATTATAACTTGTTAAGAAATCTAAATATCAACTAATATTCACAGTAGAGGAAAGATCATTGTCATCATATACGTTAAAAAGAAACATTCCATTTTTCATTTATAAAATGATTCATAAAAAAATATTCCTTTTGAAATTTTTTGAATGAAATAAAATAAAAAGGGTATAATTATAAACTATATAAAACAATGTTGTGTATAAACCAAAATATACCTCAATGAAAGGAGATTGAGATGAAGTACCTTACCAATATCATTTTGTTAAATAAATAGATCAATTATGTGTATTAACTATAAATGCACATAAATCAAGTATAAATACATGATAGGATATCAAAATTTATTTCTCACATAATCATAGCACGACATAATCAAGAATTATAAGATTAACCAAAAGAATGGAAATTGGGTGAAGAAGTTCCCATACCTTGAGTCCGACTTGTCTTGTTCATTATTTAATTTCCTAAATAATAAACATAGGTTAATTTTTACTTGTTTTATAACCTTTTTAAATGTTATTATTCATTTTATATCACTTCTTTCCATTTTATAGCAATTAGTTAATTATTTGAGTTCATATCAGAAGTTTTGTCCATGTTTGGTCCTTGAGTCAAAAATGAAATTGTTTCGATTATAATTGTCCATGCGGTCATAAGACCATAATCAAAATAATGATATTAATGATTTAAATATAATATATATCAAGTATATATGTATTTATAATACTACATAACATTTGGAGATAAGAAATTAAATGCACCGTTTATGGAGACGGTAGGCCGTACGTACACACGGACGCTACTTTCATTTATATTTCATATTTAATGGAATGAAATCTAAATGTTACATAAGTATATTATAATTATAGTATAATATCATATTTTATATACTTTACATAATTTCATTAATTCCATTCTTTATACATTTCATGTATGGCATGAATGATTCATATAACTTTGAGGGGGCGATAGTCCGCACTTCCTCAAATAAAATTATTGTATTTACATATTATGGAAAGCATAAAGTTATGCTGTAAATAAAAAATATATAAGCATAGACACAATATAAATATAATATATATCATATATAAATACAGTCCCATCATAATGGACACCATGATAGGTGGTAGGAGAAAATTGAACAATCATTGTTTCGTGAGACAGTAGTTTTCTGTCCACAGAAATAGTATGTTCATATCCCTTAGATGGAGGTGTGTGTAAGTGAAGTTATAATAATTCTCATAAAAACATACTAGTATATTTATGATACTGGTGTTGTTATTTAATCAAAGAATAATAAGATAATAGGGAGTGGATAAGAAAAATAAACGAAAGGAACTTGAGAGAAGACGTTACCTCTAAATTGGGTAACTTCTTTTGATTTGAGCCAAAAGGCTTTCTTAAATCACCGTCTTCCCAAGGTAAGGATTATAGGAGGAATGGAGGGATGTTGGTAGATAATTTTATCATAATTTGGAAGATACAAAAGTATTTATAGGTGTGATTAAGTGGGTATAGGTGATGGCCTTTTATATGAGGGAGGAGGGCACTTTAAGAAGGTATTGAAATATTATTTTATTATATGTTGATTTTCAGTTTCAAATAGTCCCAAATTCATTTATTTAAAATATAATATGATTTTGGGTTGAAAAAATCTCAACCAATAGGTTTTATATAAGTTTAGTTTACAAAATTAACCTTATATTTTAGCTTTAACCCTTAATTAAAAACATTAACTCTTACCATGTTTTCTAGAATTTTCATAATATATGGTAACTATAGTTACTATAAAATTACAAGAGTACCATAAGTGGATAATTAATAAAATTGGTAACATTATATAAGTCATTTGGACAAATATTATATTTTTGAAACTATAATATCCTTTAATGAAATGGTATTTTTTTTAAAAACTAATTTATGTAAATTTTGACACTATAAAGTTATTGATTTTTGTTAAAGTCATAACTATATGATTACTTCAAACTAAAGGAATAAAATCAAATATAATATGTATATATAATCTATAAAATTCATGTATGGAATAAAAATAGTCAAATTAAATTTATTTTAATATTTATAATATCAGTTATTTGAATATTTTATTAGTGAAGCAATTACTGCATCATCATTATGTCATAATTAAATTTATTTATTTAAAATATTAAAATTATAAATAAAATAACATGATGTAGGAACTATTTTTATATTTCTATATAATATTTATAGTCTAAGATATCACTTATATAACCCAATATAAAATTTTTTTAGTAAAAAGATACATGTTTATGTTATTTTTCTCTTTACTTTAAATTAATTGCTATAAAATGTTATTATCCCTCCCAAGTGGATCCATGGGGTCCCAAAATCAACCCAAGGATGCCCATGGACGGAAATATATAATAAAATAGGATTAGGACATGTGTTAGGGTAGTTTAATATTATTATAATATTATTTTTTACCCTTATTCACCAGATTTACCCTTTAACTATGGTAAATAAAATAATTATTGAAGTTACTATTCATAATGTCTAAAAGTTAAAGGTACCTATTTAAAAAATTTGAACCTTCTAATTCCAAATATGGAATCCATTTTTTCAAATTAAAAACACATAATGTTTAGTAATTAATTTAAAATTAATTCTCATTGTCAAAACCAAAAAGAAGATTTTTAAGAAGTAATAACTATCAAAAGATTGACATGTGTTTATGTCCAATTTAAAATGTGATATTACTTATAATGACCAAAATTGTATTAAATAATAAAAATATAATCCTATTACACTTTAAAACTAGGTAAATGTAAAATCTAGTTATATAAATAAATTAGATGAAAATGCAATTTTGACTTAAAATGCGGTATTTTTCCCTATTCATTTAAAAATGAACTTTATCAAAAATATACCAAAATTTTATCCAAAGTAAATTTTGATGTCTGAATTCTAAAATAAGAATTTAATTTTTTCAAATAGAACATATAAAAGTGAAAAAAACTAGATTTAAAAAGGGTTCACCTTCAAAAGGCGATAAAATGACATTTTAAAAATATTAGAGTATTTCATGCTTAAAATCAGATTCATTCTTATTTTAAGACTCTTAAATTTATTAGATAAATGTAAATACATTTAACAAATATGTATAGTCATATTTTAGTTAGTTCAGTTCATTCCCACCAATACAATGGCTAGACGTTAACTACTATTTATAATAATAATATTATTATATTATTTTTCAGTATAACTCAATGTTGTGTGCAATGTAAGATTTCAGAGAAACTCGTTGTTGATTATTGAGTATGTTATCAAACAAAGTGTCCTATTTAACATAAAATACATATCTTATTTATAAATATTAATAGATAAGAAGAAGTATTATTTTATAAATACCTGGTTCGTTACATTTTTGTTGCATAACTTTCCAATGACTACGTTCTCTATCACTCTCTATTAGTATTTGAGAGTTAGTTTTATAATTCATGTCCATTTTTTCAAAAATGGAATCCTAGTATGTGTAATCTCAGGTGACCTTCATACAATACTTTCTTTCTTTTAAAGTGGATGTTTTATTAATCATTTTTATGATGCGGGATTTCAATAAAGGTATTTTGAAAAGGAAAACCTTAAATACCAACCCCGAATTCAAATTGGGAGGAAAAATTTAAAAAAGGGGATATAATGTGACATCTTGAGTTTTAAAAAAAACACAATGTTAGATATCATACATGATACACCACATAAAGCTTGAACGAACAACTATATATCATTATTTAATATGGTAGTTATAACCTATTTGTTTAAATGGAGAGAATGGAAAGTATTAATTGAATCATGAAAATATGTTTTGAAGATGTTTATAATTAATTATTTGGAGAACCATTAATAATAAATTAATGTAAACCCCTTTTTAAATAAAATGAAATGTATTTTTGAAAAAATATTTAAATGAAAAAAGTGAGTATAAATTAATAAAATCACTCTTGATGGATTTTATTAATGAAATATATATTTAATATATTCAATTTAATTATTAAAATTCACATTATATTTTTTATATACATGATATAAGGACGAATTCAATTTTTTGGATAAAAGTGGTTTTTTAAAAAAAAAGCACTTTTGCCACCTTTTGATGGAAAATCCATTTTAATTGTAGTTTTTATCACATTAATAATTTATATTTGTAAAAATAAACTTATTATTTATAAAAATGGCATAAAAATTTAGTATGGATAAATTGTTTGTATTTTTTGATAAAATTCATATTTTAATGAATAGTGAAAAATATTGCATTTTAATTCAAAAACGCATTTTCATCTAATTTATTTATATTGTTATATTTTATTTTTAATTGGTTTTAAAGTATAATTATATTAAGTTTTCATAATTTAATCCAATTTTGGTAATTGGAAGTAATTTCACATTGAAATTAGATATAAATGCTTGTCAATCTTTTGATGGTTTTGACTTTTAAAAAACTTGTTTTCTCATTTTAACAACATGGATTAATTTTAAATTAATTACTGCAAATTCTGTGATTTAAATTTAGAAAAATGGATTCCGTATTTGAAATTATAAGTTATAAATTATGTAAATATATCCTTTTTTATTTTTTGTTGACATTATGAATAGTAACTAGTAATTATTTTATTTACCACAATTAAGAGTAAATTAGGTAATTAAAGGTAAAAATAATATTATAATAATATAAAACCACCCTAACACTTGACATAATTTAATTGGATGAGTTTATTCCAAACACGAACATACTTGGATCTATTTTAGGACCACTTAGAGCCACTTGGACAACTATAATGCATTTATAAAATTATATTCAATGAATAGTCATTTTGTTACACTTTTATTTTTTAAAAGTAAAGTATTTTATTATGAAGTTATACAAGGGATATATTAGACTAGAAATAGTAATCGGAAAGATAAAAATATTACCTACAACATTTTTATTTATTTATAATTTTTAGCAATTAAATAAGTAAATTTAATTATGACACAAAGATGATGCATTAATAGATTTATTAAATAAACAATCAAACAAATGATATTAATAATATTAAAATAAATATAATTTGAAATATTTTATGCCTTAAAAACATTTATAGGAGACTATGAAATATGATGAGTCCATAAAAATGATTTTTTTGAATTTATCTTTCCTTTTGGATTTTATTTAAATTCAATTAAATAAATAGTGTCAAAATTGACACTTGATATTTTTAAAAAATAATATTTTATGAAATTATTTAAAATTAATAAAAATATTTAAAAATTAAAAAGTAACTATGATAAGGTATAAATGTTTATTAAGTGTAAAATTATAGGAAATTTACCCATTATAAGTAAAATTTATAGCCTCTTAATATTTAAAATGTTGTTACCACAATTAAAATTAAAAGAAAATAATTAAGGGTAAACCAAAAAGATAAGGTTTAAAATAAAATAAACACACGTATAAAATTTATTGGATAAGAGGAATTAAAAATATAATTATCCTAGCTTATACATATCTCAATTTGGAGTCATTTGGATTAATAAAGTAATTTATATTAATTTAATATTTTAATAGTTTCCAAGGGTGCCCCGCCCCTCTCCTGTAAAAAGATACGCACTCTTCTCTAATACTCACACTTAAAGAACCATTTGGTTCAGAAAATATCTTCCCAAAAACCTTAATATAATCCATCCGAACATTCTTGAGTCCTTATTTTATTCATAACACCCTTCTTAGAGGTGTTAAGGTGTTCTTCAATGGTGATCAACCGAAGAAGTGGTATCATTTTTTAAGTGTTTCTATTTTATTTCTTCTTCCACTTCCTTTAAATATTATTATTTTAATATGAAATAATAACTCCAATATAATATATATACTGAGATTTTATTACATTAATATCATCCCATAAATTCATCTCCAATTTCATCAAATGGGAAATGAACATTTCGTTCGTGTGTATGCGGATTACTTCCTCGCAAACTGATATAGTTCGTTTTTACTTACCATCTATCAAGTATGGTTATAATGATGGAATAAATGTTTATATATGATATTAATGAAATATTTAAAATTTTAAAATAATTATATTTCAATTATTTTCTTTCTTTTCATGTACATAAAAATGATAACTTCGTTCGTGCGTACGTGTGAACTATCACCTCCACAAAATGATGTGAATCATTTTTATTCACCACATAACTTGTATGAAATATATAAGAATATTTAAATTATTATTATTATTTTAAATGTATTATTATCATTATGGAAATATAAAATAATAATTACCTTATTTTCATAATGATCAATAAAAAATGGAAACATTACTCATGCATACGTATGACCTACCATCTCTATTATTATAACATTGTTCATTTTTCATACCATAAATGAATGGTTTGACTTAAAAAATACAATTTATGTATAAAATTGATTATTATGTCATTAATTTTATTATGGAGATGATGGAATTATGAACACATGTACTATTGACATCAATCCAAGTTCATTTTTGACTTAAGTATCGAATATTGACTAAATGTACGATATGAACTTAACTAATTATATAATTTTTATAAAATGTTAATAAGTGACATAAAAAGATTAATAAAAAAGAAAAATGTTTTCAATAAAGTATAAATTAAAATAATTTTATTATTCAGGAATATAAATATTGTACATGATGAGTTGAACTCACAATAAGATATTTCATCTCAATTTACATTCCATTGAGACTTATTTGTTGTTATAAACCAATTCACTTATATATGAAATATATACTACCATTTGACTTATTATATCATAATTATCATTATTATCGTGATATTATATATTTTGTTTAATATTATTCTTTAATTATTATTTTTTCAATTGTTTCTCAAGTGGTAAGGGAAATTTTAACTCAAAACATCATTTTAATGTTTTGATGATTTATTCTTATAAATATTTCTACTTAATGTCCATGTTCTAAAAAGATTTTTTATAAATGTCTTTATATGTACATGAATGTTTTAAAATGGCAACATTTAAATTTCTCACTAATATTTTCATAAATGGATCCTTATAAAGGACATTGTCTCAATATTTTTTCATTGAGACATACTTCGATAATATACACAACCTTATTTTATATATTTTATAATCAACCCCTTTTACTTTTAATTTAATTAAATGGTTTTCAAAAGGAATATTCTTTATACAAAGTATTTTATTAAATTAATAAAGGAATGTTTTTTTAAAATATGAAGCGATAATGGTTGTTCCATTTCCATGACCATTATTTGGTATTTGGCTTCCTCTACAAGCTAAAAAATGAATACCATATTCCATTTTAATGTATTTTGTTATTTAAAATGGTGTTGATAAAGGGTTTATTATGTCTATATATTGAAATGATATCTTGTTATTGTAATGTGGAAATTATTTTGTTTCTTTATGCTTGTTTTATATGTTATTATTATGTTCAGGTTTTTGGGAATTGATTATGTATACAGGTGGTTCCATGATAAACCAAGGGCGGGTGAGTTCATGATAGCTCTCCAATGCATTAGGTAATTAGGCAGAGTTAAAAAAACAAGGTTTCTCCTAAGAGATTTAGTGAATATACCATGATGGGTATTCCAAAGGTTTCCATGATGGTTACCCCTATATAACTGTGAAAGCTACAATGTGAGTAAGATATGGATTCAACAATTTACCATTATGATTTATGATTTTTATGAGTTTTTCAAGAATCTTATGATTTCATGAGGCATGTTAAAGTGATTATGTTTATAGGTGAAAAGTATGATTTAATGGGTTTATAAGTATTCATGGACTAACGTCTTATTTCCCTATCTTATTTCCTTTATTAAGATTTTTGTGCTCATCCCAAGTTTTTAAAATTTTTTCACTGGGTGTATGGATGTGTAAGAGAAAGGTGGATGTCAAGATAAATGATAATAAGATTTTTATCAAGGAAAATAAACCATGGTTTTTAAGGAGTTTCATTTGTGAAAACAATAGGCAGTGGGTAGAAGTGTCTACTTTGAAATATTTGAGTTGTTATGTAATAGTTGTGGCCTAATTCTCTAAAACTATAAACCAAAAAAGATCCTCAATGTGAATTCTTTATTTAACTCAAGATAATGTAATTTTTAAGGTTGGGGACTTATATGGGATGTTACAGGTTAAAATAGATGAGATATTCTATTTGGATAAAAACTATGAATTCATCGGTAGGACAAAAGATGGTTCCACCCAAGTACTTCTAGTATCACCTCATGAGATGTTTATGAGTCCCCCATGATTATGTAAAATTTACTATTTTATATTCTCTTACATAGTTTCATTACTATTCCTTATTACTATTTTTCACTCTTGATGTACTCTACCAGTTTCATTTTTATATTATGTTTGTGCATGACATCCACCATGTAATATTTCTACCTCAATTTCATTATTTTCTCGAAACTTGACTTGTTCTATTATTACATTCCCATTTTTGTTGATTTGGTTATTTTATATATTTCATGTTTCCTTTTGGTTAATTTTGAGTTTATATTTAGTTTTATAGGTTAGTAAGTGGTTTTTCAAAGTGGTGTGTTTTAATTAAATTATTTTTTAATGTTTCTTGAAAATATGTTTGATATTTAAAAACTAGTTTAAAAAAATCTCATGGTTTTGTTGAGTCAGTAAGGTTTTCCTTATCACTTTTCCATTCATTATTATTTTGAAAATCACAAACACCATATACTTAAGAAAATAAATATTTTACTTCTATATGGAAAATTTCTTTCTTTAAGGAAATTTACCCTTAACTAGATTTTCGTATTCATATCGTAAATTTGTCTAAGTATAAATTTTGGATTGAAGTCCAAAACCTCGGAATCCTATAAATACTTAGATTTAAGGTATTTTGTTTTTCATTACAAATTCTAGTGAATAATTCTCATTACGAATTCTGATGATGAATTCTCATTATGAATTCCAATGATGAATTCTCATTACGAATTCTGATGATGAATTTTCATTACGAATTCTGATTAAGAATTATCATTAAAAATTCTGATGACGAATTCTCATTACGAATTCTAGTGCAGAATTCTCATTACGAATTCTGATGATGAATTCTGATTACGAATTCTCATTACGAATTCCGATTACGAATTCTCATTATGAATTATAGTGTATAATTCTCACTATGAATTATGATGAGTAATTCTCATTACGAATTCTGATTATGAATTCTCATTATGATTTCTAGTGCATAATCCTCATTACAAATTCTGATGAGGAATTCTCATTACGAATTCTGATTACGAATTCCGATTACGAATTCTGATTATTAATTCTCATTACGAATTCTCATTACAAATTTCGTAGAAAAATAGATTCCAAACATCTCTTTATTATAGAATCCGAATACATTTTCGGTTAGACTACGAAATTTATTTTACTTACATTACAAACTTCAGTTTTTCTTATGCTTACACTTGTTTCATTGAAAAATGATTTCATGTATTCAGTTATTGACTAACCATTATTTGAGTGAAACGTGTACAGGTCCCTCCGAAATTTAAGGAAAATATGACCGTTGGAGGAGGGAGTCGACCGTTGCTACCGAGCCTATAAATATAAGCTCATTTGAAAGAGCTCAATAAGAAGTTGATCACTCTAGAGAACACATGATGTTAAGGTGATTTCTAGATAGAGAATATTTTCATGCCTTGTGTGTACTAAACTACTCGTTTAGATTTCTTCGTGTAACTCTGAATGTTAGTGATTACATTTTAGGGCTTCGAGGGATAGGAAGACAGAGGTGCCGACTACCTTGATGTTTGAGGGCTTCGTTGCTGAAGAAGACAAATGTTCCAATTACCTTGAAGTTGAGGGATTGCGGGGATAACAAGATAGAGACTCTGATCATCGTATCAAAGGCTTACCCGGGTGTGGGTAAGACATACTTTCTTGAAAGTATAAATCAAGGGACCTTTATCCAAGGTTGTTGGATACCCGTATCTTTGGGTTAAAAGATTTACATCTTGTTACTTGTTTTTGTTACAAGTTTATTTTTCCTCTGAATTTTGTATGTTTAAGAAAGTATAACCATATTATACTTCCTTACACTTGTGTACTCTTATTGAGTTATATTCTATACACTTTAAGGTAGAATTTCATATTGTAAAATTTGGTTAAGTTTCTTTTTCCGGATCCATATTTTTAGAACCAGTTTTTTCGGAATCTCTTTCCAGATTTAAGTAAGTGCATAGAACTAGATGTTTGTAACTTCATAGTTTGTCCCAATCTTTGAATTGGTGTTTGAGGTGTTGTAAATTTTCTTAGTTTAACTTTGTTAAACTTAGATCTTTCCTTGTTTAAGGAAATTTTTAAAGTGTACAATCCACCCCCCTCTTGTATATTGAGCATCTACATCATTATTTCAATCCTACAATTGGTATCAGAGAAAGGTATTTCAAATACTTATACTCACATATATGTTTTTCTTTCTCAGTTATTTATTGTTCTATTTTTTTCTTGCTTAGTTCCTTGAATCTGAACTTTTGTTATTAACAAGTTTTTGTGTAGAAAGTTTTTTTAAGATGGCAGGAATCAATGTTGGTTCCATCAAAAACCTAAATCCTACATGACCACTAATTTTTGATGGAAATGATTATGAGTATTGGAGAGATCGAATGAAGAATTTTTTTATCAATACTGGGGTAGATAATTTTGTTATGCTTACTGTAGGTTATCAAATTCCTGATAAGGAAGTTAGTAGTTTCACAAACAATGAGAAGCATGATTATCAATTAAACTATAAGGTATGCAATACTCTAGTATGTTCAATGACTAGGAACATATATAACCAAATTTCTTCTTATGAAATAGCTAACTGTATATGGAAGAAACTCAAAGTTACACATTTTGGTACATCTAAAGTGATTGAGACTAGAAGAGCCATGCTTAGAGATGAGTATCATGGTTTTAACTTTCCTTATAGAGAACTAATTTGTAAGGTGCAACAAATATTTATGACTATCGTGAATAGCTTACAATCTATGGGAGAGAAAGGTCTGGATGATGAAGCTCTTGTGGATAAGATTATTGATATTATGGACAATGAGTGGGAATCAAAGAGAAAAAAAATTGATGGGAAAAGGAAGGTCACTAAAATTTCCTTAGATGAGTTATTTGGAACTCTTCTCCAACACGAAACTAGAATGAAGAGAGATGCTGACAACATCAAAAAGAAGAATGGGAATAGTACTGTTGCTTTTACTACAACTTCAAATCACATGAAAGCTAGGACTTCTGAGAGAGTAACTAGATCCAAGTCTAATTAGGTAACTATCCAATCCGAATCTAGTGAGAGTGAAGTCTCAAAGAACGAGTTAGCAAATCTTGCTCGAAGAATGAACAAGATAGTTGGTCAAAGAAACTTCCAATCCAAGTATAAGAAGAAGGAAAGGAAAGATAAGAAAGATTCAGAGGTCACATGTTATGAATACAAGAGAAGTGGAAACATATGACTTGATTTCCCTTTGCTTAAAAAGAATGAAAGATAAGAGAGGCATTCTGAAAGGAACAAAAAGAAGTTTTACAAAGCTAAAGCTAAGAAAATTATGAAAGATAATACTACTTGGAGTGCTAGCTGTGGATACTCTTCAGAAAGAAAATATTCATAATATGATTCATCATCACAGAAGAATGTGGGATTCATTGCTAATACTTCTTTCCCACATACATGTCTTATGGACAAGGTACGCTCTACCAAGGATTTAAAAAATTTATCTCTTGATAAGAATTACTATTCCAAAAATAGTACTTCTAATGAAGATACTTAATCCTCAGAAAATGAAGAAACTTTATATGAAGAAGTATCTATATATTTCAAGTTACTTGAAGAAAAAAGTTGTAAAATTTATAAGAAATTAGACAGGGAAAATACTAGGGAAGAAATTCTTACAAAAGAGATTTCAGATCTTACTTAAAATCTTAGAGATAATAAAGAGATTTTAGAAAAACTTTCTAAAGACCTTGAGAAAGCAAATTATGATAAGGAAGAACTTTCTAAATATCTTAAGAATTCTATTTTAGAGATGAAATATTTTGAGGAAAAATATAACTCTAAGGAAATGATTCTTGAGGATAGGAATTTGGTCATCAGACTAAAATCTGAAATATTTTCTCTTAAGAAGCTTCTTGCAAAATTTACCTCTAGGAAGGACAATTTTGACAAGATGTATTCTCAAATTAAACCTCACAAAAACACTACTGGAGTAGGTTATACTCACCAAAAACTACTTTTCAAAAACACCTATTTTGTTCCTTCTAGAGACCCTTTTTGCACTAAGTTTCAAAGTGGTGGGCATTGGAAGAAAAATGATTCTTTGAATAGTGTTCAATATCTTGGGTTTCATAAAGCATATTTTTCTAAACAAATGTGGATACCCAAAATTTTTTTGTCTAAAAATTCTGGATCCAAGCAAGTCTGGATTCCGAAAACCTAACTCGTTTATTATTTTTAGGAAAATAGGGAATGTACCAACATCAATACTTGGTACATGGATAGTGGATGTTCCTGGCATATGACTGGTAACAAAAGCTATTTCTAAAATATTATCAAGATGAAAGGAGGAAAAGTAACTTTCGGAGATAATGTTCAGGGAGAAATTGTTGGTATAAGTAACATTGTTCTTCTTAGAAAAACCCTGATTTCAAATGTTTTATTTTTTAAAGGTCTTAAGAACAATCTCATCAGTATAAGTCAATTATGTGATGATGGATAACATGTGAATTTTAGGAATGATAAGTGCTTAGTACACAATTCCAAGGAAGAGTTTATTCTTTCTTCCCATAGGAAAGAGAATGTTTACACACTAAACTTAGAAGACCTTAGGAGCCAAGACATACCTTGTCTTAATGCAATGGAAGATCATTCTTGGTTATGTCATAGAAGACTAGGTAACTATAACCTTAGAAACTTATGTAAACTCTCTAAGAAAAAACTAGTTAAGGATCTACCAGAGCTTAGATTTGATTCTTCAAAAGTTTGTGATCCTTGTCAATATGGAAAGAAACATAAATCATGTTTTAAATCAATTGGTGAAGTCTCAACAACTGATGCACTATAGTTGGTGCACATGGATCTTTTTGGTCCAACAAAAACTAGAATCATTGGGGGAAAGTATTATGTATTTGTCTTAGTTGATGATTACACTAGATTTACATGGGTCTATTTTCTAGCAAAGAAGTCTAAAGCTTTTTCTTATTTCCAAAGTTTTAGAGCCCAAGTAAAAAATGATAAGAACCTTCCATATAAAACTATTCATAGTGATCATGGAGGAGAATTTCAAAATTCCGATTTTGAAATTTTTTTGTAGTAGAAAAGGTATTACTCACAACTTTTCAGCACCTAGAACTCCTCAACAAAATGGTGCAGTTGAAAGAAGAAATAGAATTCTTCAAGAAATAACTAGAACCATGTTGAGTGAATATTCTACAGCTAGATATTTCTGGGATGAAGCTATAAGTACTTATTGTTATACTATAAATCGAGTTTTGATTAGACCTTTTCTTAATAAAACTCATTATGAGTTATGGAATGGTATAAAACCTAGACTTTCCTACTTCAAGGTTTTTGGTTGCAAGGTATTCATCCTGAATACTAAATATAATCTACACAAATTTGCCCCAAAACCTAATAAAGGAATTTTCTTAAGTTTCTCCACAACTTCTAAGGATTATATAGTTTTCAATAAAAACACTTATACTGTTGAGGAAATAGTACGTGTACAATTTGATGAGTCTGATCCTTTTGTTTTTAAACCAAACCAACCTACATCCTCAGATGTGTTTTCAAAAACTAATTATCAACCTTTGTTAGAAGATCCTTCTGATAAGGAAAATATTCCATAAAATAACTCTGAAACATTTAGCCCAGAAGATTTCCTACCCTATGTTGATGAACAAGTTTTACGAAACCCAAACCAGTCGTTTCTAAAGAATAATCCCAGTGATAGTATCATTGGTGATGTGAATCAACCAGTAAGGACTAGAAGTTCCTTATGAAATGAAGTATAGCATCTATCATTCCTTTCCCAATTGGAACAAAAAAGAACTGATGAATCTTTAGGTGATGATGATTAGATTAAAGCCATGAAAGATGAACTAAATGAATTCGAAAGGAATAAAGTCTGGACATTGGTTGAAATACATAAGGAAACTTATGTTATTGGAGTAAAATGGGTCTTTGGAAATAAATGTGATGAAAATGGAGTCATCGTTAGAAATAAAGCTAGATTACTTTCCAAAGGCTATAATCAACAAGAAGGAATAGACTATGAAGAAACCTATGCTCCAGTAGCTAGACTTGAATCTAATCGTATCTTACTTTCCTTTGTAGCATTCTTCAATTTAAAACTTTTTCAAATGGTTGTAAAATGTGCTTTCCTTAATGGTTATGTTCAAGAGGAAGTTTTTGTTGAACAACCTCTTAGCTTTAAAGATACAAAACATCCTGATCATGTTTTTAGACTTACCAAAGCTTTGTATGGCCTTAAATAAGCCCCATGAGCTTGGTATGATAAACTTATAGGATTTTTGCTTCAAAATAACTATGTTAAGGTAAATTCATATCCAACAATTTTAATAAATAAAGATAAGAAAAATGTTTTTATTGTTCAAATTTATGTTGATGACATTATATTTGGTTTAACCTAGAAATCATTAACTGATTCCTTTGCAGATCTAATGAAATCCGAGTTTGAAATGAGTATGATGGGTGAGTTAAAATTTTGACTTGGTTTTAAAATTTCTCAAAATCCAGAAGGAACTTATATATCTCAACATAAGTATATTAATGATCTTCTTAAAAAGTATGGTTTTGACAACACTAGAAGTATTAGTACTCCCATTAGTACCTCAAACACACTTGATCTTGATGATGCTAGGAAACCATTAGATCAAACATCTTTTAGAGGTATAATAGGAAGTATACTTTACTTCAAAACTAGTCGACTAGACTTAATGTTTTCAGTATGCTTATGTGCGAGATACGAATCCAATCCCAAAGAATCTCATTTAAAGTCAGTGAAAATAATTTTCAGCTACTTAAAGGGAACCATGGATCTAGGATTATTTTATAATTCTGGATATGATTATATATAAAAGAGTTTTTCAGATGCTGACTTTGGTGGGTGTAGAATGGGTAGAAAAAGTACATCCGGAACTTGTCATTTCTTAGGAGATTCATTAGTTTCTTGGTCATGCAAGAAGCAACATTCTGTAGCACTCTCCACTGCTGAAGCTGAATATGTAGCAGCTGGAAGTTGTTGTGCTCAAGTGTTGTGGATGCAACACACACTCATAGATTATGGCTTGAATTTTACTAAGACTCAAATTTTGTGTGATAACACAAGTTCCATTTCCATTAGTAAAAACCCATGCACATCACTGCCATGCAAAGAACATAGATATTAGGAATCACTTTATTAGGAATCACACACTAAAAGGAGATATCATTCTTCAATTTATCAGAATGCAAGATCAACTTGCGGATATTTTCACAAAATCTTTACCTTCTGATAGATTTGAATACATTAAACAGAAGTTAAGAATGATAAATACGAGGTAATAATCCTTCATTAACTTTTTGTTAAAACAATCTCCTTACAGTAATAAACTCATTTACATAGGGGGAGTACATTTTCTTGTTAGTATAATCAAATTTTTTTTCTTGTCAGTTTTTTTAAACTTTATTAACCAAATTTTTTCGTAATGATGTTTTACAAGTGAGAATTTTTGTAATGAAGTTTTGGAACTGAAGTTTTCGTAATGGAGTTCTTCAGACTTAAGTTTTCATAATGGAAATTTTCCGTACTCAGAGTTTTCATAATAGAAATTTTTCATACTCAAAGTTTTCGTAATGGAAATTTTCTGTACTCAGAACTTTCTTAATGATATTTTTTTCATACTCATAATTTTTCATACTCATAATTTTTCGTACTCATAATTTTTCGTACTCATAATTTTCCGTACTCATAATATTCATATTCATGCTTTTCATACAAGAGTTTTGTTACTCAAAGTATTTTCTACATTAAGTTTCTCATAGTGAGTTTTTCATAGTAAAGTTTTTTGTAGTTAAATTTTTCTCCAAGAAGAATATCACCTATTATGATTAAACTTCCTAGCCAATCCGAAAGGTATGACTTTCTTACTTAAGTTTTCGTAACCACTTTTACTTGCTGGTAGTTTCCTTTTCTTTTAAAATTCTCATACTCATGTTTCCTTAAATTTGAAATTTTTTATTAAAACCTCAAAATATCGTATTCAAGAGTTCTATATGGGTAGGATTTCAGCCGTCAGTTCAGATCAAAGGGTTTTTCAACCATTAGATGGTGTTTGGAAGTTCAAAGGTCACATCCATCACCTATATAAAGGGGACCCCTATTTGTGTCCCACATCAATTTCAAAGATCTCGCGTGCCGAAGCCTTGCCTCAGTTCTTAAATCCCATTATGATCTTTTTAGTTCTCCATTCTGAATGTCTGTAGAATCCACCTCTCAAGAAATGTGTTCCATCAAACCAATCTCAGCTTGGTTAGTGTACAAAGAAAGGTTAGTCCACCCAAATTTTCTCAACAAGTATGATTCTCTTATCTCTAAGAATATCAAACTCAATGGTTTGGAAGATTTTTTGCATATAAAAGAAATGGGACCAAGATGTTGTCTACACAGATTTGCTTATAGAATTTTATGAGTCTGTTTCCTTCTATGAAGAAGATGGCAGAGAAAGGTTTTCTTTTAAGTCTTATGGAAAGATTTACAAGATTTCTTATACCAAGGCTATGAGCTTGGTGGGCTTATCTTATGATGGAGAGGATAAATTTTGTTCACACAAACTTCCGGATGATCAGGAAAGTTTCAACAAAGTAAAGGCATAGAAATTCCTTGGCCTCAAAGATGATAAAACAGTAAAGATTTATCATCTCTCCACCAACAACCGGATGTTGCAGTTGTGGGTTCAGGGATTTTTTGTACCGAGGAGAGGTGATAAGAAAAATCTTAAGAAGAGTGATATTTATATATTGGATTTCTTGGTAAATCTAAGTAAGATTAACCTAATGAGGCACATTCTTATTACAATTCAAAATATAAAGAATGGAACTCTGAAAGCCCAAATTATTATGTATCCAGATCTCCTATCCAAGATTATTGTTCTATGTCTTGATTCTTTCATGGTTTCTTGCACCTCAAAGATCAGGAATTGTAAGGTAATGTTGATATGTGAAGACACCTTAAAGAGAATGAAAATTAGTTTTTCAAAAGATTCAGGAGAGTTCTACGATCTTCCATAGGAGGAGGCAGAAGCCGGTACAGAACATGTAGAGAATGATAAACCATCTAAGAAGACAGGGAATAAGAGGAAGCTGAAGGAAGTGCAAGGTGAATGAAAAACTCCTAAGTCTAAGGAAACCCAATCTGCACCACCCAAGCCAAAGACACAAAAAGCATACCCGGATGAAGTGGTAGCTAAGTGGAGAGAGCTCAAGGAGAAGAGAAAATAAGGGGAACCCCAGTTCGGATTAGACCTTGCTGAGGCTAAGGCCTTAAAAGAGAAATCATCTGATGAGAGGCAAGAAAAAGAGAAGAAGATGAAGAAAAAGATGCCTGAAGCTGAGGTTGTACAATCTCTGTTGAGAGATACTGAAGTAGCCTCTAAGAAGATCCCCATTCCGGAAACTTTTGATGTCCAACCATTACCAGAGACCCCTGGGAAGAAGTATTTCACTCTGGAAAAGTCTAAAGGAGAACAAGTTGTTGAATAAGTAGAGAAACAAGCTGGTGAAGAAGTAGAGGAAGAAGTTTTTGAAGAAATTGAAGAAGAATAAGAAATAGAAGATTGAAGTGAGGATCTAGATGCCTTGATTAAAAAAGTTTAGGATTATCAAGAAAAGGTAGAATCATCAAAGTTTATCACTCCGGAAAAGGTATCTCAGAAAGAAGGAAACAAATATGATAATAAGGAGGAAGAGAAAGAGAATGAGTTTTCCAAGGAAGAGAGTTATGAGAAGAATTTCTTTAAAGAAGGAACAGAGAATGAAAAACCAGATGAAGATAAAATTGTTCAAGTATCTGAAAGCGAGGAAGATTCTCCTAATGAACAACCCATTATGAAAGTCGACAAGGGGAAGCAAGTGCTTATGGATACCCCAATAAAAGATTTTATAATAAAGAAGGAGGTTGTTGGTTCTTCTAAATGGAATCTGGTGTAAATTGAAGAAGAACAATCCCTAAGCAAAGTGTCTGATTCGAAATCATCAGCACTAGGTCATGACTTTGTTGTCGACTCTTTGAAAAAGTTTGTGGACACCATTCCGATCATTCCAACTATAGACTCATGATGCCAGATGCTTCAACATAGCATGAATCAGAAGTCAGAATCCTTATCTATGGTGATGGATAAGTGTTTAAAGATTGAGGCTGACCATAGAAATTTCCTTATCAATTATGATGTGCATAGGAAATCATGTAAAAAAGTCACTCTGTGGTTAAAGAAAGTTGATGAGTATTTGGATGAGTTTGATCGTTTTCATAATGATGTACAAAAAGCTTTTGACATTGAGGATGGAAAGATCAAGAATCTTCAAGAAAATATGACCATTGAGAAAAATTCTCGGAATCAACAGGTCAGAGATCTGAATGGAAAGCTTATCTCGGTTTCTCAGAACTGGAAAGGGAAAAGATATTTCCGTATTGAGTTTCAAGAAAAGCTGCAAATGCAAGATGAGTTGCTGAAGATACAGGAAGAGGCAATGAAGGCTCAAGTAGAGGTGCTGAAAGCTCAACAAGAAAGGATCACAGCTTTGGAGAAGCAAGATGAGGAGGATCAGAAAGATTTGAAGAAGCAGAAAACTCTCTTAAAGAAGTTAATTCCAAAGGAGAAGGAAGACAAATGAACTCAATATGATCTTTTGTTGCATTTGATTTTACTTGTAAAAATTCTTTCAACTCTAATGAAATATCTGGTTATTTGTATCTGGTGTTATTATGTACTAATGTTTCAGGTACTTTATTTCTTTTCCATTCCCTCAATTCTTTTTGAAAATCACAAAGGGGGAGAAGGAAAAATAACCACTAAAAAGGGGGAGAAGGAAAAATATCTAAGTAAGAACTACCCCTAAGTAAGGGGGAGATTATACAAGGGGGAGTTTCTCATTACGAAGGTTTTCATTCCCATGATAATGAAAACTCCATTATGAAAATCCAGAATACAATCCTTAGTGTTCATAAGCCTAAGGGGGAGTTAGTTGTATTTACCATCATCCATAAACAAAGGGAGATAAGTTTTAATTTCAAAGCATAAAAAAAATTTTCTAAGTCCTTATATTCTTTTTAGAAAGGACGTTTGTGCTTTCCAAAAAGGGAGAGATTGTTGAGTTAGTAAGTTTTTCCTTATGACTTTTCCATTCATTCTTGTTTTGAAAATCACAAACACCTTATACTTAAGCAAATCCATATATTACTTTTATAAGGAAATTTTCTTTCTTTAAGGGAATTTACCCTTACCTAGATTTTCATATTCATATCGTAAATTTGTGTAAGTATAAATTTTGGATTGAAGTCCAAAACCTCGGAATCATATAAATACTTAGATATAAGGTATTTTGTTTTTTATTACAAATTCTACTGGAGAATTCTCATTAAAAATTCTGATGATGAATTCTACTTACGAATTCCAGTGATGAATTCTCATTACGAATTCTGATGATTAATTCTCATTATGAATTCTGATTATGAATTCTCATTACGAATTCGGATGACGAATTATCATTACGAATTCTAGTATGGAATTCTCATTAAAAATTCTGATGATGAATTCTGATTACAAATTCTCATTACGAATTCTGATTACGAATTCTCATTATGAATTCTAGTGTAGAATTCTCATTACGAATTCTGATGAGGAATTCTCATTATGAATTCTGATTAAGAATTCTCATTACGAATTATAGTGCAGAATTCTCATTACGAATTCTGATGAGGAATTCTCATAATGAATTCTGATTACGAATTCGGATTATGAATTCTAATTACGAATTCTCATTACAAATTGCTTAGAAAAACAGAATCCGAACATCTCTTTATTATAGACTCCGAATACATTTTTGGTTAGACTACGAACTTTATTTTTCTTACATTACGAACTTCGGTTTTTCTTATGCTTACACTTGTTTAATTACAAAAAGATGTCATGTATTCAGTTATTGACTAACTGTTATTTGAGTGACATGTGTACAGGTCCCTCCGAAATTTAAGGAAAATATGACCGTTGGAGGAGGGAGCCGACAGTTGCTACCGATCCTATAAATAAGAGCTCATTTAAAAGATCTCAATAAGAAGTTGATCACTCCAGAGACCACACGTTGTCAAGGTGATTTCTAGAGAGAGAATCTTTTCATGGATTTTCCATACTGAACTACTCGTTTAGATTGCTTCGTGCGACTCCGAATGTTGGTGATTACATTTGAGGGCTTCCGGGGGTAGGAAGACAGAGGTGCTGACTACCTTGAAGTTCAAGGGCTGCCTTGCTGAGGAAGATAGAGGTTCCAACTACCTTGAAGTTGAGGTCTTGCGGGGATAGCAAGATAGAGACTATGATCTTCGCATCGAGGGCTTACCTAGGTGTAGGTAAGAAATACTTTCTTGAAAGTATAAATCAAGTGAACTTTATCCAAGGTTGTTGGATACCCTTCTCTTTGGGTTAAAATATTTACATCTTGTTACTTGTTTTTGTTACAAGTTTATTTTTCCGATGCATTTTGTATGTTTAAGAAAGTTTAACCATATTATACTTTCTTACACTTGTGTAATCTGATTGAGTTAGATTCTATACGCTTTAAGGTAGAATCTCATATTGTAAACTTTGGTTAAGTTTCTTTTTTCGGATATATATTTTCAGAACCGGTGTTTTCGGAATCTCTTTCCAGATTTAAGCAAGTGCATAGAACTAGAAGTTTGTAACTTCATACTTTGTACCAATCTTTCAATTGGTGTTTGAGGTGTTGTAAATTTTCTTAGTTTAACTTTTTTAAACTTATATCTTTCCTTGTTTAAGGAAATTTTTAAAGTGTACAATTCACCCTCCCTCTAGTATATTGAGCATCTACATCATTATTTTGATCCTATAGGTTTGTTTCTATAAAATATAAAAACCAATTTATAATTTTATTTTAAAACTAGAATTTATTGTTTTTTTGGTAAACAGAAGTGCATGAACTTTTTGGTGATTACCTACTGAGATGTTATGCTAATACCCTACCCATTCCACTTTACATTGGTGGAACAAAGTTTATTTTATAGGTTTAGACATAGTTTTGTATTTTCTACTGGGGTGAGATTATTTTGATTTAAGACGGTGACCTTGAGGTTACACGATGATGGTTTTAGGTATTTTGGGTTTTTAATTTTTTATCATGGATGTATTGGCTAAGGTGACTGTTTGTACCATACGTATTGACTTAGTTCAATTGTTTTCTTTTATATATTTGAAAATATTTATTTATTCTAGTTATGTTTCCTTTATTTTTTAATATCCTATATTTCTTTATTATACTATGTATGGATCTCTGATACTTAAATTGGTCAATCCAAACATCCTGGTGGAAGGATTGACCTCTCTTATTGTTTATTATAAAAAATAATTCCCAAAAGCTTAGATGTGATTACTTGGTTCTTGGTACTAGCTTGGGGTGATCGAGAATTCACTACAGATCATGTTGTGGTATGACATGGGTAATTAGTTCAGGGTTATAACATACCGGTTAATGAAAAAATGGTATTAGATTCTAGGTTTTTTTAGAGAACTAGGATCTTATAGAACCCATTATTATTTTTAAGTGGTTGGTAGATTAGAGTTAGGACTATCGAGAGTTGAGATGTAACATCCCAAGTAAGTAATGAATAATAGATATTTTTATCTATGTCTATTAATGATTAAGATAGTGTTTTAGAGGCTTAAAATGAAAATAAATACAATCTTATGCATGGAATACACTAATATTCTTAAAAGATTGTTTTACTGCCTTTTGATGGCAAACCCTTTTTAAATCTATCTTTTGAAAATTTTATAAGCTATTTTTGTCAAAATAAAATTATTAATTATGATTGGGACATCAAAATTTACTTCGTGTGAATTTTTGGTATTTTTCAGACAATGTTCATTTTTTAATGAATAGTGAAAAATACTGCATTTTACATCAAAACTACTTTTTAATCTAATTTATTTATATGATTAGATTATATTTTGAATTGGTTTTGATGTGGAATTAGAATATATTTTTACCATTTTATCCAATGGTGGTCATTGGAATCAATTTCACTTTAAAATTGGACTTAAACTAGTGTCAATCTTTTGATACTTATTGTTTCATAAAAACACGCTATTTGTCATGACAGCGGGAATTAATTATTAAATTAATTAATGTGACTTATATGTTTTGAATTTTGTAAAATAGACTTCATTTTTGATTTCAGAATATCAAATATATCTTAGGGTGAATTTTTGGTAATTTTCTGAAAAACTTCAATTTTTGATGAATAGTGAAACCACTAAGTGGTACTTATAAAAACTGATTTTCCGTTTAAATGAAATTTTCCCATCATTGTGTTTTGAATTTCAAAAATCAGACATACATGGTTGTCATTAAGAAGTAAAATGTGGTTCAATGAGATTATAATAATTTTTTGGTGAATAGTAACTTATTAAGTTTTTAATCGCGATTAGTGGTAATTAGTGTAGTTTAAGGTAAAAATAATGCTTTAATAAAATGAGATGAGGTTGACACATGTTCTAACCTTATTGGATGTGTCATGGCCGACCAAGAAAAGCCATGGGTAAACTTGGGGACCCCATGGAGCCACTTTGGTTGGGAAATGACATAAATAACTTTTTATTTAATGTAAAAGTAAAAATGACACAAACATAATATGTTTTACGAAAACAATTTTTACATGGAGTTATAAAGATCATATTTTTTATTATAAATAGTCATTGGAAAGATAAAAATATTTCCTACATCATAGTATTTTTTTTATAATTTTTATACTTTAAATAAATTAAATTATATATGACATCATGATGGTGCAGCGATGACCTCATTATTTAACGATTTAAATAAAATGGAAAGATAATGTAAAATCTAAGACCTACACATGGAAAAAACAAATTGGATGAGTGGATTTCTAAGCCTTATCACCGTATCCTCGAATTATATCAATGTGGGACCTTTTGAATCCGAAAATCATTTTAAAATAAAGTAACTTATCTTTACTTTCCAAGAGTGCCCCTCCTCTCCTCTTATAAAAGGCCCCCACCTCTACCTCCTTACCCACACTCCCAAAGCCTTTGGCTCGGCCAACCGCTGCCCATTTTTTCTCTCCACATCCCTCTCCTCATCCTAGAGGATTTCATTTGGGCAGAATCCTTTCAAAGGAAGCCTTTAGGCTCAAATCAAAAGGAGTTATACTTTTAAAGGTAATTCATTCTCTCATGTTCATTTGTTTTATTTTGCTTCTCCAACCCCCTAAACTCTTTTTATTTACTAATTTTGTAACAAAACCACTATATTCAATATACTAGGATGTTTTTATAAGATTTATTCGAGCTAAACTCTCACACAACTACATCAAATGGTTAAAGAACATACCGTTTCCGTGGATGGAGAAATTCTGCCTCCCGAAACGATGATTGTTCAATACTCATTTAACACCTTCAAAGGTGGCCATTATGATGTCACTATTTTTATATATGATATATAATATGTTTATTCTTTCCTTAAGCTTCTGTATTTTTCATTTATGGCATACCATTATTGTTTCCATTATGGGTGAACACGATATCTTCATTTTAGGAAGTGCGGACTACCGCCCCCTAAAAGTGATTTGATTCGTTAATACCATATGTGGGATGTGTAAAGGATAAAGTTAATTATATTATAAATGTTATTATACTGGAATTATAATATACTCTTATATCATTATGACTCCATTCCATAAAATATGAAATAGAAATGGAAGTAGCGTTCATGCGTACGTACGGCTTACCATCTCCATGAACGGTGCATTTCATTTATTACCTCTAAATGTTATGTAATATTATAAATACATGTATATGATGAATATATATGATGTATATGTTATCCAAATAATTAATATCATTCTGGATATAACGAACCTTTGACCAAATTAACAACATGTAAGTGTAAGAAGTCTATTTTTGACTTAAGAACCAAATACCGACAAAATGAACATTATTAACATAAATGATTACATGATGTTCATAACATGGTATAAAAGGAATAATGAACTTGAAAAAGGTTCTTAAGAAATTATATATTAACTCAAGTTTATTATTCAGGAGATTAAAGAATGACCGAGTCAAGTCGGACCTGAGGTATGGGACTTCGTCTCAATCTCCTTTCATTGAGGCATATTTTATTTTATACACAACTTTCTTTTGTATGGTGTATAAACCCCTTTGACTTTTACGTTTATTAAAAAGGAATCTTTTTTATACGAAGCGTTTACTAAACGACAAAAGTGAATGTTTTTGTCATACGTATGCGGCGACAACGACTTCTCCGCCGTCGTGACCGTTATTTGAGTTTCGGCTTCCTCTACAAGCCATACCTTCTTTTTTTAAAAGAAAAATAAATACCATATTTTACTTTTCTTTTATTTTGGTATTGAAAATGGTTTTCATAATGTTTTTATATCAATGTGTTGTATTGATATCTTGTGATTGAAAGGTGGAAATGTTATGTTTCCTTTATGCATATTTTATGTGATATGATTATGTTGAGGTTCTTGGGCATTATTATGAAGACGGGTGGTTCCGTGATAAACTAAGGGCGGGTGAGCCCGATATAGATCTCCAATGCATTGGGTAACGCGAAGGAGTGAAACTTTAAGGTTTCTCCGAAGATATTTTAGGGAATATACTGTGATGGGTATTCCAAACGTAACCAAGAGGGTTACTCCCTACGTAAGAATGTTATGAATGTCTCAAGTTACCTTTATGTCTAATGATTTCTATGATTTATTCATTATTTGATGAGGTATGTTGAAGCACTTATGTTTTATGGGTAAAGTATGATTTCATTATTATGTATATATGTACCCATGTTTCCTTTCCATATGTTTTTATATCCCATACTGAGCTTTTTATGCTCATCCCAAGTTTTTTTGAAATGTTTTTCACAGGTCAAGGGAAAGGTACATGATATGATGATAGTGTCAAGGGAGTTTCAAGAAAGAATCCATGTTTTATTTTAAATAGGTTTTCATTGATGGGAAATAAGAATACTATCTTTATGTAACCACTTTGTTTATATGTGGAATGTAATGCAAGTTTTATGATCTAATTATCTAAAACTCTAAACCCAAAAAGATCCTCAATGTGTAATCTTTTAATAACTCAAGATTAAGTAAGGTTTAAGGATGTGGCCTTATAGTTGGTATTAGAGGTCAGTTTAGATAACTTTAGGAGTTAGAATTCTATTAAATGATTATCCAAAAATATTTTTTTTGAAATGATATAGCATTTGAAGATTACCATGTTGCTTCATCTAAGACATGTTTGTTCAGAATGGTTTTCTGCAGAGGAAACATGGAAGCAGTGCTAGGAAGACATGTAGAAGGAAATAACCTTCCGAATCAGCATCCTGAGATTGTTGGAATTGGAACTGAACAGTTTGTTGCAGTAATAGTGCAGTTATCTCAAGCGATAAATGGTGGTGGTATCCATACACGAGATCAGCCAGATCAACCGCAGAGGAACATGTCAGTGGTGGAACATTTCATGAGGCAACATCCCCCATCATTCAGAGGATCATCTGACCCTGTGCTAGCTGAAGGGTGGATTAAGGCACTGGAGAAGATTTTTGATGTCATGGGGTGTTCAGACAATCAAAAGGTTAGTCTTTCTATTTATCGTTTGGAGGGTGAGGCAGATCAGTGGTGGTCTATGGTTAAAAATATCAGGGACGCCGATGAGATTGATGCTCTTGACTGGGATGAATTCAAAGGTATGTTTCTTGAGAAGTATTTTCCTAAGGCTGTTCGACTTAGGATGGAAAATAAATTCTTGGAATTGAGGCAAGTGGAAGACTTAGTGGCTGCCTATGAAGAAAGGTTCACTTGATTGGCAAAGTATACTCCAAATTTTATCCGAGACCTTGATAGTAAAATCAATCGTTTTTACTTAGGATTAAAGCCAAAATATCGAAGGGCATTAGCTTCTCGTGAGTTTAAAAGTTATGAAAAGCTTGTTCAATGTGCTGAGAAGGTGGAAATGGATTTTTCCGATGATCAAGTGTTCTATAACAACCAACATAAGAAGAGACTGAGGTGGCAGGAGAAAGGTAAGAATTCTTCAAAAAAGTCTGATGGTAAGAAAACTAAGTTTCCAGTTTGTGATAAATGTGGCAAAAGGCATGTTGGGGAATGTCTTCTGAATTCTGGAAAGTGCTACCGATGTGGTAAGATGGGACATAAGGCTCGTGATTGCACTGAAAAGGATCAAGGTGAAGGTAAGACCAAATTTTATTTACAGTTAGTGAAATGTTATAAGTGCAATGAGATGGGTCACTATGCAAATGAGTGTCCGACAAAGAGCTTGAGTGATGGGAAGCAGTTAGACTACAAGCAGAAAGGGGTGGTGAAATCCTTTGCAACTACTTCAGCAGATGTCGGGCCATCAAATGAAGTTGTATCAGGTACTTTGTTTTTTCAGATTATGCCAGTGTGTTGTTTGATTCGGGGTCTACACATTATTTCATCTCTGAAACCTTTTCTAGTAAAATGGGAATACCATCTCAAGAAATGACTCCTGAACTTTTGGTAAAAACACCTGGGGGAATGTTGAGGCAAAAAGAATTTATAAGAATCTTCCTATCCTTATCTGTGGAAAGAACCTACTTGAAAACCTTATTGTTCTACCTCTAGTAGAGTTTGATGTTATCCTGGGTATGGATTGGCTCTCTATTTACCATGCTAAGATTGACTGTAGAGATAAAGAAGTTTCTTTTCAGAAAGACATTCAGTTTGTGTACAATAATGAACCCTTACTGTTGATAACTTATCAAGAGGCCGAGAAACTTGTAAAAGATGGAAATGAATGTTACCTTGAACACATCGTTGAAAATAAAGGAACTGTTCAGATTAATGATGTGCCAGTGGTAAAAGAGTATCTTGATGTTTTTCCTGATGAGTTTCCTGGAATAATACCAGATCGGAAAGTTGAATTTACTGTTGACTTAGTTCCTGATGCTAAGCCAATTTCAAAACCCCCTTATCGAATGGCTCAAATTGAACTTTTAGAGTTAAAGGAGCAATTGCAAGATTTATTAGAGAAAGGTTTCATTCGACCTAGCACATCACCATGGGGTGCTCCTGTTTTATTTGTTAAAAAGAAATATGGTTCTATGAGACTTTGCATTGATTATAGGGCCTTGAATAATATCACTGTTAAGAACAAATATCCTTTGCCTCATATCGATGATTTGTTTGATCAGCTCCAGGGAGCTCAGTTTTTTTCAAAGATTGACTTGAGATCGGGGTACCATCAGCTGAAGGTAAAGGAGGCAGATATTCCGAAGACCGTGTTCTGTACGAGATATGGCCATTATGAATTTGTAGTAATGCCTTTTGGGCTAACCAATGCACCTGCTGTATTCATGGACTTAATGAATAGAATTTTCCATGAGTTCTTGGATAATTTTGTGGTGGTTTTCATTGATGATATTTTGGTGTTTTCAAAAAGTAAAGAGGAGCATGAAAGACATTTAAGGGTTATCTTGAAAACCTTAAAAGAAAAGAAATTGTATGGTAAATTCAGGAAGTGTGAGTTTTGGTTGCAACAAATTTCCTTCCTTGGTCACATTGTTTCTAAAGATGAGATAACTGTTGATCCTACAAAAACAAAAGTTGTGGAAGACTGGCCAAGACCCACAAATGTAACTGAGATTCGTAGCTTCCTTGGTTTGGCAGACTATTACCGAAGGTTTGTTAGAAATTTTTCACGGTTATCTAGTCCAATGACTAAGCTAACTCGGAAGGGTGTTAAGTTTATCTGGACAAAATAATGTGATGATTGTTTTCAGGAATTGAAAAGAAGATTGGTGAATGCTCCAGTTTTGGCACTACCTTCCAGGAATGGTGAGTTTGTTATATACAGTGATGCTTCATTGAAAGGACTTGGTTGCGTCCTAATGCAGAATGATCAGGTAATTGCTTATGCTTCACGACAGTTGAAAACTCATGAGGTAAATTACCCTACACATGATTTGGAATTAGCTGTTGTTGTTTTTGCTTTAAAAATTTGGAGGCATCATTTGTATGGAGTAAAGTGTGAAATATATACCGATCACAAAAGTTTAAAGTATATATTCACTCAGAAAGAATTGAACATGAGACAAAGGAGATGGCTAGAATTAATCAAGGATTATGATTGTACAATTCATTACCATCCGGGAAAAGCAAATAAAGTGGATGATGCTTTGAGTCGAAAAAGTAATGATTCATTAGAAATTTTGCATTTGGAACGTGATCCTTTGGTTAAGGATTTGATGAACTTTGGCATAGAAGTTGTTGGTGTAGGAAGTTCTTCTGTTTTGTTTCAAGTATCAGTGAGATCATCTCTATCAGATAGAATCAAGCAAGCACAGAAGCAAGACAGTGAGTTGCAGAAAAAAGTAGAGCTGGTTCAGAAAGGTAAGTTTCCTGAATTCAATATTGATAATGATTGCATTTTGAGATTTGGGAAGATATTGTGTGTGCCTTGTGATTCACAGTTGAAGAGAGAGTTGTTATGTGAATCTCATAGTTCTCCGTTTTCAGTTCATCCTGGAAGTACTAAGATGTATAGAGATCTGCGGGAGTATTACTGGTGGGATGGAATGAAAAGAGATATTGCTGAATTTACTGTGAAGTGTTTGACTTGTCAGCAGGTTAAAGCAGAGCAGTAGTTACCGAAAGGGATGCTTCAGCCCTTACCAGTGCCAGAGTGGAAATGGGATAATATATCCATGGACTTTGTTGTGGGATTACCGAAGACATCTCGAAGTAATAATGCAATCTGGGTTATTGTTGATCGCTTGACTAAATCTGCTCATTTCCTTTCTATACGAGATAATTTTTCCCTAGATCAACTTTCCCATTTGTATCTTAAAGAGATAGTTAGGTTACATGGAGTTCCCCTCTCCATTGTATCTGATCGTGATCCCAGGTTCACTTCTAGCTTTTGGAAAGGCCTTCAGAAGCCGTTGGGTACTGAATTAAATTTTAGTACAACATTTCATCATCAATCAGATGGGCAGTCAGAACGAACAATTCAGACATTGGAGGATATGATACGAGCTTGTTCTATGGATTATCAGGGAAGTTGGGACCAACATCTTTCTTTGGTTGAATTTTCATATAATAACAGTTTTCATTCCAGTATACAGATGGCACCATTTCAGGCATTATATGGGAAGCGGTGTCGAACTCCAGCTTTCTGGGAAGAAGTGGGTGAAAGGAAGTTGATGGGATCAGAATTGGTAGAAGAGATGGCAGAAAAAGTTCAGCTGATTCAGAAGCACATGGGAACGGCTCAGAGCAGGCAGAAGAGTTATGCGGATAACCGGAGGAAGGATCTATCTTTCGAGGTAGGTGATCATGTTTTTCTCAAGGTTTCTCCTTGGAAAAGTGTGATGAGATTTTGTAAGAAAGGAAAGCTGAGTCCAAGGTTTATTGGACCATATGAAATTATGGAGAGACTTGGATCAGTTGCATACCGGGTGGCTTTACCTCTGAGTTTATCTCAGGTACACAATGTTTTTCACGTTTTGATGTTGAGTATGCCAGATCCATCTCATGTTTTGAGTCCAGAGGTAGTTCAGCTGGAAGAGAACCTATCTTATGAGGAACAACCGGTCCAGATTCTTGACCACAGGGAGCAAGTGTTACGGAATAAGGTGATTAATTAGGTAAAGGTTTTTTGGAAAAACCACATGATGGAAGAGGCAATATGGGAATCTGAAAATGCAATGAGGGATAAGTACCCCCATTTATTTGATAAGTAAATAAATTGCGGGGATGCAATTTTCTAAAGGGGGGAAGGATGTAACATCCCAAGTAAGTAATGAATAATAGATATTTTTATCTATGTCTATTAATGATTAAGATAGTGTTTTAGAGGCTTAAAATGAAAATAAATACAATCTTATGCATGGAATACACTAATATTCTTAAAAGATTGTTTTACTGCCTTTTGATGGCAAACCCTTTTTAAATCTATATTTTGACAATTTTATAAGCTATGTTTGTCAAAATAAAATTATTATTTATTATTGGGACATCAAAATTTACTTCTTGTGAATTTTTGGTATTTTTCAGACAATGTTCATTTTTTAATGAATAGTGAAAAATACTGCATTTTACATCAAAACTGCTTTTTAATCTAATTTATTAATATGATTAGATTATCTTTTGAATTGGTATTGAAGTGTAATTAGAATATATTTTTACCATTTTATCCAATGGTGGTCATTGGAATAAATTTCACTTTGAAATTCGACTTAAACTAGTGTCAATCTTTTGATACTTATTGTTTCATAATAACACGCTATTTGTCATGACAGTGGGAATTAATTATTAAATTAATTAATGTGACTTATATGTTTTGAATTTTTTAAAATAGACTTAATTTTTGAATTCGGAATATGAAATATAGCTTAGGGTGAATTTTTGGTAATTTTTTGAAAAACTTCAATTTTTGATGAATAGTTAAACCACTAAGTGGTACTTATAAAAACTGATTTTCCGTTTAAATGAAATTTTCCCATCATTGTGTTTTGAATTTCAAAAATCCGACATACATGGTTGTCATTAAGAAGTAAAATGTGGTTCAATGAGATTATAATAATTTTTTGGTGAATAGTAACTTATTAAGTTTTTAATCGCGATTAGTGGTAATTAGTGTAGTTTAAGGTAAAAATAATGCTTTAATAAAATGAGATGAGCTTGACACATGTCCTAACCTTATTGGATGTGTCATGGACGACCAAGACAAGCCATGGGTAAACTTGGGGACCCCATGGAGCCACTTTGGTTGGGAAATGACATAAATAACTTTTTATTTAATGTAAAAGTAAAAATGACACAAACATAATATGTTTTACAAAAACAATTTTTACATGGGGTTATAAAGATCAGATATTTGATTATAAATATTCATTGGAAATATAAAAAGATTTCCTACATCATAGTATTTTTTTTATAATTTTTAGACTTTAAATAAATTATATTATTTATGACATCATGATGATGCAACGATGACCTCATTATTTAACGATTTAAATAAAATGGAAAGATAATGTAAAATATAAAACCTACACATGGACAAAACCAATTAAATGAGTGGATTTTGAAGACTTATCACCTTATCCTCGAATTATATCAATGTGGGACCTTTTGAATCCGAAAATCATTTTAAAATAAAGTAACTTATCTTTACTTTCCAAGAGTGCCCCTCCTCTTCTCTTATAAAAGGCCCCCACCTCTACCTCCTTACCCACACACCCAAAGCCTTTGGCTCGGCAAAACCCTGCCCATTTTGTCTCTCCACATCCCTCTACTCATCCTAGAGGATTCTCTTTGGGCAGGATCCTTTCAAAGGAATCCTTTAGGCTCAAATCAAAAGGAGTTACACTTTTAAAGGTAATTCATTCACTCATGTTCATTTGTTTTATTTTGCTTCTCCAACCCCCTAAACTCTTTTTATTTACTTATTTTGTAACAAAACCAGTATCTTAAATATACTAGGATGTTTTTATAAGATTTATTCGAGCTACACTCTCACACAACTACATCAAATGGTTAAAGAACATACGGTTTCTGTGGATGGCGAAATTCTGCCTCCCGAAACGATGATTGTTCAATACTCATTTAACACCTTCAAAGGTGGCCATTATGATGTCACTATTTTTATATATGATATATAATCTGTTTATTCTTTCCTTAAGCTTCTGTATTTTTCATTTATGTCATACCATTATTGTTTCCATTATGGGTGAACACGATATCTTCATTTTAGGAAGTGCGGACTACCGCCCCCTGAAAGTGATTTGATTCGTTAATACCATATGTGGGATGTGTAAAGGATAAAGTTACTGATATTATAAATGTTATTATACTAGAATTATAATATGCTCTTATATCATTATGACTCCATTCCATAAAATACGAAATAGAAATGGAAGTAGCGTTCATGCCTACGTACGGCTTAGCATCTCCATGAACGGTGCATTTCATTTCTTACCTCTAAATGTGATGTAATATTATAAATACATGTATATGCTGAATATATATGATGTATATGTTATCCAAATCATTAATATCATTCTGGATATAACGAACCTTTGACCAAATTAACAACATGTAAGTGTAAGAAGTCTATTTTTGACTTAAGAACCAAATACTGACAAAATGAACATTATTAACTTAAATGATTACATGATGTTCATAACATGGTATAAAAGGAATAGTGAACTTGAAAAAGGTTCTTAAGCAAGTAGAGATTAACTCAAGTTTATTATTCAGGAGATTAAAGAATGACTGAGTCTAGTCGGACCCGAGGTATGAGACTTCGTCTCAACCTCCTTTCATTGAGGCATATTTTATTTTATACACAACTTTCTTTTGTATGGTGTATAAAACCCTTTGACTTTTACGTTTATTCAAAATGAATCTTTTTTATACGAAGAATTTACTAAACGACAAAAGGAAATGTTTTTGTCATACATATGCGGCGACAATGAATTCTCCATCGTCGTGACCGTTATTTGAGTTTCGGCTTCCTCTACAAGCCATACCATCTTTTTTTAAAAGAAAAATAAATACCATATTTTACTTTTCTTTTATTTTGGTATTGAAAATGGTTTTCATAATGTTTTTATATCAATGTGTCGTATTGATATCTTGTGATTGAAAGGTGGAAATGTTATGTTTCCTTTATGCATGTTTTATGTGATATGATTATGTTGAGGTTCTTGGGCATTATTATGAAGACGGGTGGTTCCGTGATAAACTAAGGGCGGGTGAGCCCGATATAGCTCTCCAATGCATTGGGTAACGCGAAGGAGTGAAACGTGAAGGTTTCTCCGAAGTAATTTTAGGGAATATACTGTGATGGGTATTCCAAACGTAACCAAGAGGGTCAATCCCTACGTAAGAATGTTATGAATGCCTCAAGTTACCTTTATGTCTTATGATTTCTATGATTTATTCATTATTTGATGAGGTATGTTGAAGCACTTATGTTTTATGGGTAAAGTATGATTTCATTCTTATGTATATATGTACCCATGTTTCCTTTCCATATGTTTTTATATCCCATACTGAGCTTTTTATGCTCATCCCAAGTTTTTTTGAAATGTTTTTCACAGGTCAAGGGAATGGTACATGATATGATGATAGTGTCAAGGGAGTGTCAAGAAAGAATCCATGTTTTATTTTAAATATGTTTCCATTGATGGAAAATAAGAATACTATCTTTATGTAACCACTTTGTTTATATGTGGAATGTAATGCAAATTTTATGATCTAATTCTCTAAAACTCTAAACCCGAAAAGATCCTCAATGTGTAATCTTGTAATAACTTAAGATTAAGTAAGGTTTAAGGCTGGGGCCTTATATGAGAGGTAGGTTTTAGAAGTGTTTAGCTAGATCTTTCTCATTATCATCCTTGATTTTCTAGGGTATGTTTGTATTTTCATCTTTAAATTTGAGTTTTCATTAATTTTTCTAATTTATTTTGATATGTATTGGTGGTATATAGACTTATATTGAAGTTTCAATGGTGATTTGGGGGTTTCCTATGATTTGAGAGTAAAAATGAAGGAAGAACCAGAGGTTCATAGTTAGTTCACAAAGTCTAGAAAACCTTGTAGATACAAGTTGGTTATATTTTACTTTCAGTGACAGTTTTAAAGTTAAAGAACAATCCTTCAAATCATGTGGCAAAACCATGAACATTCACTAGCTTCCTTGATGTTTTCATGTTAAGATCCCTTATATCCAAATTTTTCTGATTTGGTTAATTTTAGATTATTTAAAAGAGGTTTATATAGTATATTTGTGGTATTTGGGTTAATTTCATCAAATTTGTTAATTTAAAATTTGTTTCTAAAAGGGTGAAAGTTAGTTTTAGAATTTTAAAAGGTTATTTCTTGAAATGAGATGGAATGGATTCAGGATTAAGAACTTGGGTATGTTTTAATAAAAGTAATGAGTGGTTTTGACTTGATTATCTAAAGAGTATTTAAAATGGATGCAGTTTTTATGAATTGAATATATTTTTAAATCTCTACGAACTTCTATAGATGTGACAGTGAGAGTTGTCTTGGGTCTATTCATGGGTCCTAGTTGGGAATGGTGGAAGGTCATAGTTATATCTAATATGGAAGATGGTATGGCATGAGAGCTCTATAAGTCCACATTTGTTTCATTATTCCTTCTTGAGGAAGGAAAGGTGAAGATGGTAACTGAGATCATGAGTCTCTACTAGGGTCAATGAATGGTGAAGGTGTACAATGACTATTTTAGTGAGGTGGTTTCTTATTCTTCTTAGATCATATCGGATTTAAGGATCACTTGTTTTTTTAGGGTATTCGACTAGATATCAGTGCTCGAGTTCTTTAATCTGGTCACATCCTATTTAAATATTTGGTATATGAACCTTTTCTGGTAGATTTGGTTTCTTGAGGGTGAATTAAGATGGGTGGAATCCCTGCTTCGTTCAATATTGGTGATGGTTCCCCATATGTGGGGAGTGAAATCTAGAGGAACCTATTTTTGGGAGGACCTTCATGTTCTATTATTGTTTCATCTGAATAAATAAGATTCCATGTTTGTGTTAAATGAAAACAATTTTGGCAATAAAATCCATCTTTCTTAGATTCTCCAAAGACCATTCCCTACTGTGGTCAGTAGGTAAACATATAGAAACTATGTAAACAGAAGGTTCATCTAGGGAATAAATAATTTTCAACCTCAAAATATTGATTCTAGTTTCAATTATCATTTGTATTTCTCCCATGTTGTTCCACATACCATCTTAACAATCTTTTTTATTTATATATCATTGATTAATGTTTTTTATTTTCAAAGTATGATATTTATTGTCACTATAAAATCCCAATATTTCAATATGAAATTATCCTTTAAATAATACTATGTTTGTTAGCTTATGTAACATTTTTATATTTTATGAAATATATTATTTCAAATTAATTTAATTTATTTAATAGTTTTCATTACAATCATTACATATTTTAGCCTCCATTACATAAAAACCCAAGTTTATCTTGTGTTGCATGCAATAACGATTCTCTTCGATAACTTGTGTTACATGCAAGACTAGGTTTTATGGAACAACAATATACTATTTAATATGATAGTTATCACATAGTAATTGGAATGGTGGGGATGAATAAGGTTAATTGAATTATAAAAATATTTTTTATGCATGTTTATAAAATGAATTATTTGGTTACTAATTAATTTTCAAGGAAGATGAAAAAACCAATCAAATATAAGGGGAAGTGTTTTTATGAATACAATTTTTACACCCAAAAAGGATTTTGGCCTTAATAAAGTAAATTAATTTATATTAGTGAAAAATAATAATAAAATTTACATGGAATATATTAAAAAAATATATTTAAATTCATCCAATAATTTTTACACACACAAAATAAGAACAAATCTAATTTTAAGCATAAAAAACTGTATTTCTCTAAAGGGTAGTTTTGACACCATTTAATGGAATAATTATTTTAAACTAAACTTTATAACTTTTATAAATTTTATTTTCAAAAATAAACTTCTTTTTTAATAGGAATTTCAAATTTTACTTCGGTTTATTTTTTTGTATTTTTTGGAGAAGGTTCATTTTTTGATGAATATTGAATAATATTGGATTTTAATTTAAAACTACATTTTTTCTATAAAATTTATAGTGATAAATTATATTTTCAATAATTTTTAAAGTATAATTTTATCAATTTTAAATATTTTAATCCAATTTTTGTTATTGGAATCAATTATATAGTGATATTATACATAAGAACTTAGTAAACCTTTGAACATTTTCACTTTAAAAACCCATTTTCCCATTATTTCTACAGGATTAATTTTAAATTAAATTCTAAAAATTTTGTAATGGGAATTTGGAAAAATGGTTTCCATATTTTAAATACTAATAATTTATAATTTCTTTTAAGTTTACCTTTTTTTTGACCAAAAATGATTAGTGAAGGAAATTGAAATTAATTAATGTGATTAAAGTAAAAATGAGTATACTTAGTGGTTAAACAATAATATTAAGGGGAACAATGACCTATAAACTTGTATAAAACCCTTTATAAGGAAATATATATACAAATATGATCGTAGTATCAGTTTATATGAGTCATTTTTAATATTATTCAATGAAAGTGACTTATATAATAAGTTAAGAAAAGAAAAAGACAAAAATGTACCTTTCTTCCTTTTATTTTATATAAACCTTTAGGGATATGGAAAAAATATAAGTTTGGTTTTAAATATTATTTTTAAATAGAATTTTTTTATCATAATAATTTATTTTAGTTATTATCTAACTACATTAAATGTTTATGAAATGGCAATGCATGAATATTAAGTTCATACTTATTTCAATTAAATGATACTAAAAATATTAAATGAATATTAAATAGAATGATTTTTTGTGATCCATTATTTTTTAGATGAATATGTCATGATAAAAATCTGTGAAAGGAATATATTTTAATTTAATTATTGTCTTTATATTTTTAAAATTTAATTAAATATATAATGTCAAAACTGACATTAATTTTGTTTTATAATAAATGATATTTTATTAAAGGATTAAAAATTACTTAAAATATTTTATTCTATAAAGCGATGTTTAAATTTTAATAAATATCAAATATTTTACATTAATGGACCTATTTACTTTTATAATTAATATATTTACCCCCAAATAATAAAAACATTGTTGGCATGGTTAGGGTTAATGCAATATTTTTGAGCGTTACGTGCGCTTTTGTTAAATTTAATTTCCAATACACATGTTATTTTTATTTTATAGTTTTTTTAATATTTAAAATCATTGATTATAAATTTTATAATAATTATAAATTTAATTTTTCCTTAATGTATGAATTAAATAGGCCATAAAACTAGTTACCATAATGGAAAACCAAAATGAAAATGGGAACTTAGTAATTAAAGAATAAATTTTTTAAAAAATGTGTTTAATTTGTTTGGAATAAGTGTGGACCTACCATACTTCCCCTATAATCCATTAGTTTTCATTTTTTAAGTATTTGAGGTAAGAAATACCTCTTAATAGAGTTTACCATTTCATATTTACAAGAATTCCACTCCTCCACTATAAAAGGGAATTCAACCTCCCACATTTTCACACCACTCAAGCCTTTTGATCATCCAAAAATTTCCAAAATAAGATAAAAAAATACATAATATCATCCTAAAATCCTAACTTTGTTTATAAATCAAAACAAGTATGTCTTTTGGTGCAAACCAAAATTAGTTACCTGAAGAAGTGGTAACATTCATCAACGAGCACTTCTGTTTTATTTATTTATCCACACCTTAAATTTTTCTTATTACATGATTATATAATAACATCAGTATCATTAATATACTAATATTTTTTATGTTAGGCATTATAACTTCACCTACACACATTTCCATAAAATGGGTAATGAAGTCACCATTCGTGTGTACGGAGGACTATCGCCTCACGAAACGATGTGATTCATTTTTCTTTTACCACCTGTCATTATTGGGACTTATTATGGACACAACATTTTTATATGATATATATTATATTTTTGATGCCTATATGTTTATGTAATTATTATATTACACATACCTTCATTCTTTCCATTTTTTGGGAATACGATAACGTCGTTTGTGGACGTGTGGACTACCACCTCCTCAAAGTGATGTGATTCGTTCATGCTTTACATGGAATGTATTAAGGATAAGTTTAATAAAAATATATGATATAAGTTAAATATTTATGATATTCGTGAAATAATTATAAATTTAAAAATATAACATATCATTTTCTTCTTTCCATTTTACACATTGAAAAAGTGATAACATCATTCATGGATGTGTGGACTACCGCCTCCTTAAAGCGACATGATTCTTCCTTTTTCATCAACACATAACAAGAATGATATATAAAAGAATATATAATTACAGAATATGGTATTTAATATATAATATAATTATATTATTTAATTTTTTTACATATATTCTTTTCATAATGATCATTGAAAAATGGGAATATTACTCATACGTATGTACGACCTACCATCTCCATGATTGTAACATTGGATAATTTTTCATAACCGCATTCTATGAATAATTTTAAAATTATAATTTATCTAAAAAATTTATATTTATTTAATTATTATTATTCTTTATATGTTTAAATAATGACCTTATTGACCACAATAGACCTATCAAAGTCATTTTTAACACATAAGTCTTATATGGTCAAAACATCCAACTTAAACATTATTGATTAAGTAATTGTATATAAATTTTTTATAAGTGAAATAAAAGTAATAATAATATTATAAAATGTTATTAAGAAATTAAATAATAAACATAGGTTTATAATTCAGGAAGAAATAGAACAAGCATGACAAATCAAACTCAAGGTAAAGGATTTTCATCTCACTTTTTATATCTTTAAGATAAATGTCATATTCATCACTTACTAATTTCCTATGGTGTATATTCTTCCCATTTGGATATATTATATCATGAATTATTTTATATTCATGGTATTTAAATTTTTCATTAGTTGATTATTAGTTTTTGGGGTTCTTATTTAGATGTAACCACAATTGTAAGGGGTTTCATCTCAATTTACATTCCATTGAGGCTTATTTGTTATTATGTACCTAATTATTTTTATATGGTGTATATACTTCACATGAATGTATTATATGATTATTATACTTTAATTTATGGGGATTTACATATCAATTTTATTATCTTCCTTTAATTGGGTTTCTGAATTCAAAATTACCAAAGAAGAAATGGATTCTCGTCACAATTTTCCTTCCTTGAACCATTTTTTATGTTATACACCTAACTTATTTTATTAGATTTATATAATTATTATTTTACATGACATTATGATTCCCCTTATTCTCATGACATTATAAGATTCATTTAATGTTATTCCTTTATGGGACTTATGATTAAAAGGTTTCAAATTTGTGGGACACTTTGGAATGTTTAAAGATTATTTTCCTGAAGAATGTTGTAAGGATATTTTAATGAATTTCCATTAATCAATGTCAATAACACTTGTTGTTACTTATCCTCTACTATTTATATTTTGTATTGATACCATGTTCACTATTTTTTGGATGGATTAATATTATTTCAAATTTATTGTTACAGAACCCATTTATTTTCCAGGAGTTAATTATGTTTCAAAGAGATTGTTATGGAACCCATTTCTTTTCCCTGGGTTAATCATGTTTCAAAGAGATTGTTATGGAAACCATTTCTTTTCTTTGGGTTAATCATATTTCAAATATTTAGTTATGGAACCTGATTCTTTTCCATGAGTTAATTGAGTTATGAAAGTGATAATGGTTGTTTCTATGAGTATTGGATTAAATGAAATATTTTTTATGTTATGATTTTGTAATGGTACTTGAAAAATTATGGGTGGTTTTGAGATAAACCAATTATAGGTGGATATGAAATAATCCAATGATGTGTGGTTCTGTGATAAACCAATTATGGGTGGTTCTATGGTAAACGAATGATAGGTGGTGATGTGATGAACCAATTATGGGTGGGTCTGTGATAGCCTTCCAATGCATTGGTTATAGAAGTCGACTGTATGTTTATTCAATCTGTAAGAGTGAATATAAGAGTGAAGTGAAAATGATGTACAAAGTATATATATATATATATTTTATTTATGATTTTTATGGGTTTATAATGGTTCTAATTATTGATATCGATATCACATGGATTTTGATTATCGATTCTAAAGACTCTTACCTTTTCCATGTTTTAATATTTTATGATCCATGTATTTATGGTTATGATTTATTTTATATAACGATCATGAACTTTAATTTTTTCATCATACCCTTTCTCACTATTATGGTCATTGATGACACTCAAATGTTAATTTTTATGTTTAACATTACCGAGTATTTTTTAAGGGTTGGTGTCCTTAGAACCAACTGTTTTTTACTTTGATTACATGAATGTTCACTTATTATATATTGTTCATTGTTCTGCATGACTATAATATAATAATGTCCTGGAATATTTGTTGCATTAATAAGGTCATAACAGAGCACCACTATGATGAGAACCTTGAAATTCTATAACAATATTCTTAAATAAAGTTCTGCGGTTGGATGACATACTACGATAGGAAACATAGTATACAGACCGTCATGTGCGAGTACTCGTAAGAAGACGAGACCCTCTCTCATGGAGTTCGCACTTGGTAATCTCTAAGATGGGAGATTATGAGAACAGACCTTCCAGTAGTAATTCCACATGTCTTGGTGTAATCGGATATTGCTATCTGCGAGCGTGTGTAATGGTCCTTAGACTGGAAGATTATCATTAACTCATGTCATGACTCGCACACTTAGATTTACTGACGAAAACTGTCATGCAGACAGTTGGCGGAAAGTAGAGTACATTGGGTGTGTCACGAGTGACATGTTGTTAATGTATAAGTCGATGAAGGATTTGTCCCTTCTATTTATGGAAGTTGATATCTCGACCATTTGATTAAAATAGAACTGTCACATTAAATTCCATGGCCATGGTGTAAATGACGAGTTTATTTTAGGTAGTCAAAGAACGACGGATCAATCATATAGTTTTATGACACTGCCATGAATCCTGCTTGATGAGATATCGAGACAAAGGGATTTAATTACACAGTAAGTGTTCGTATGAGGTGATACGTCAATGCGACGTCAACTTCTTTCTCTTGGGTGCCTTGACCCGTTGCTAGATAGTAATCTTGGACTTTATGCAATCCCACCTAATGCCAACGAGAAAGAGTCCTAGAGAGTCACACACTAAGTGTATCCAAGTATCTCAAGTTGAATAAAGATTATTCCTATATATGGTTTAATAATTATTCAAGGAAGCCTAAGTTGTTTTAAATGATGGAGGAAAAATAAAATAAAACAAGTACACGCCGTGTATTATTAAATGTACACACTGTGTAGTTTTATTTTGGAAAGGAAATGAATAAATGAAAACAAGATATACACGCCGTGTACATTTAATGTACACGCTGTGTAGTTTTCAATGAAAAACAAGTACACGCCGTGTATTTATTATTACACGCCGTGTAGTTTTTCCAGTATGGATTTTGAGGATATAATATCATTTTATTAAATGATATTTATTATAATCAGCGTGAGCGCATGTCAAGGAATTAATTATTCGACATTGGGGTTTTCAATAAGAGTTAATGAAATAAATGAAACGCGTAACGCGTTTATTTATTGTCATAACTCTACAACCTCAAACTCGATTATAAATATCCTCACAACCCCAACTCTTTTCCTACACAAGAGAATCATTGTGCAAAACATCTCTGGAGAATTCTTTCAAGGCCGAAAGAACCTCTTCCTCCAAGAACGCTCTCAAGACCGAGAGAGATCCTCTTCCATCAGATCAAGATGATCTAAGGCGGACAACGCAAGCAAAGGCTTCTCCATGCTTGCACCCGGATAATCCTTTGGCGACATCCAGAGATACAAGGTACATGTGTGGATCACCGCTAGAGGGAGTCTACACTTGTCTTCTGCGATGCAATGACGGATCACATCGAAAACGTGATCAAGAACATCAATGAAGAAAGATAACCCAATAGGTATTTCTTTATAATTAATTAAATTAATTATAATCAACCCGTAACGATCCTTGTTTGTGGTTCTGGGACAAACCATCTTCTTTCTCTCTTTCTGTGATTCGATCGATGGAGACTGGCGTTTATCGTCGTTTTGATCCCTGATTGATCATTGCTAATGACAAAAAGCCAAGTGGGCATATCCACCCACGCACTTCCGCTACACCCGAAACCTTCAAATGGTATCAGATCAAGGTTACAACATTGATTATAGTTATTTAATTTTTGTTGATAATTTACACATTTATATTTGATTCAATTCGAAATATATCGTTCTATTAATCTGAATAAATGAGATCTATTCTTCCTCCTTCATTTCTCGATTCATATCATAGAAACAAACTTTTAATTTTAATTTTGATTTAAATAAAAACAAGGAATTCATCCGGAGGAGTCGCTCTTTCTGTCTGTACAACACGGGATTACACGATGTGTAATTAAAACTACACGTCGTGTACTTAAGTTCAATGAACCGGCACTGGTCTTCCAAAACCACACTGTGTGAATTGATTATGCCTAAGTATTAATCACACCGTGTTGACCAGAATTGAACAACACGTGGGAACTGGAATACACGGCGTGTATGTTGGAACAACATGCCGTGTAGTTCGATCCGGTCCAGGTGAAACCGTGTACAAGGAGAAGCCGTGTTCCACGTACATGGGATTGCCAAGCCGGTTACTGCATAACAAGGAAGTACATGCCGTGTATGATTCATCTACACGCCGTGTACTCCAAAATTTCCAAAGTAGAGAAAACACGCCAAAGCCCCGGCGTGTACTTTGGAAACAAGGTGAAAAGAAATACACGCCGTGTAAATATAAATTACACACCATGTACATTCCAGAAATGGAATTTCACTAGGTTTCCTCCAATTTACAAAGACCCGTACAAGGAATATGGATGAGAAGAATCTCAAATAAATTCATAAAGGAATTTAAGATAAATAATTGATTAATTATAAGATCATAATTAATTGAATTCGAGCACAAATTATCTTAAATGAAAGAGAGATTAAAAGAATTTGAATTCTAAATATGCGTAAATGTTGTTTCATGCTGTGGATCATCATGAGCTAGACCAAAGACCCTTTGTATGTGTATGGTTTCATTTAAATTTATTTAATTTAAATTTGTTGGCTTGTGAGCCTTCTTACAATAAAATGTAGGGCCAGTGTGCCCATGGTTTCTTTAATGTAAACCCATGTAATGGAGGATCTCCCAAGCCTGAGGAGACGGTTCAAATCCCAAAGATGAGGTGAAACTGATGCAAGAAGATAGAAAGGTGGACAGGTGGGAGCTGCAAAACACGAACCAACAGGTTCAAGGTTTTTTCCCTAGGCCAGGGTTAGCTTATCAAAACCACTAGATAAGCTAACCAATAGAAGCTCGTGATCATGCCATCTTATTTTATTTGTGTCTGATTTCATGTTTTATTTATTATGTATGTGTTTTCACGATCACATAATTAATAAAATGAACAATCATGCAAATATGTAATAAAATAAAAAATGGACTATTCATAAACATTGTCAGAATATGGTTAATCACTTAAGAAAGAATCACTTAATATTAACAAGCATGTGATAATGCAAAACTATGCATAAAGATTAAAATCCCTCAATACCATATTAAGTCAGAGCATGCCATCCATTACCTTATTAAGGGAAAGAATCAATAAAACTATGTGTTTCACCAACCCTTGTTGGGACACTTACTTTTATAAAGGAAGCCATTATGAAAGGTTTTGGGTTGACTTAACCATATTACATCAAGAGAAGTAGCTCTTTCTAGACTTGATGTAATATTGGAGGCAAGAGTTGAGGAAATCCAAGTCAGGATTTCAGGATTGGGGAGTCCACTCAACAGATCAAGGAACTGTAAGCTCACAGTTGGCAAAGACATGCCTACCTAAATAACTTCAAATATCTTGACCAACCCTTGTTGAGGTTATGAGAATGGAAATATGGATCCTTGCCACTAGAATGTCAAAGCAACTGGACATTCCAAGTTCAATGGTGAGGGCCATTGGGACTTGATAAAATAGTAGGAGAATTAATTAATTCATTCATTATTTCTCATAAATTTTAATCAAGAAAGTACTAATAATTCTGCTCTTTTAAATTGTAGAATCAAGATGACAAACTCATCAACCACATTTTCTCTACGATCAATACTGGATAAAGACAATATCCTCATCGGCAGTAACTTTTAGGAATGGTTTAGGCGCCTTTAGGTTATCCTACACCATGAACGAATGTTTTACATGTTGGAGTCCTCACTTCCTGATTCCCCTACCCCAAAGGCGAGTGATGAAGATTTCCTAGTCTATGATCAACATTTGAACGATGCACTCGACATTCAATGTTTGATGTTATCATCAATGTCTAGTGAGCTAATGAAGTCTCATGAAGACATTGATTCCTATAGCATGCTCGAGCATCTCCGTAGTCTATACCAGGAGAGAGCAAGACAGGAAAGGTTTGATATCTCCAAGGCTCTATTTCAGAGAATGCTTGGAGAGGGTGCCCCATCCAGGCCTCATGTAGTCAAGCTCATTGGATACATTGAGCACTTGGAGGTTATAGGGTTTAAACTCCCCAAAGAACTGGGTACCAATCTCATTCTTGCATCACTCCCCCAGAGCTTCTCAAACTTTGTTGTGAACTTCAATATGAACAACATTGAGAAGTCTCTGTCTGATCTTCTCATCCTCATTCGCAAAGTGGACACTGACATGAATCGTGAAAAGCCTTCTGTCATCATGGTGAATAAAAGGAAAGGGAAGGTGAAGAGCTTTAAGCCCAAAGATTCTTCAAGGCCTTCCAAGAAAAGGAAGATAAAAGGGGAGGCAAAGGAACAAGTTACTGTTTGTTTTTCATGTGGCAAGAAGGGCCACTGGAAGAAAAACTGCACCCAGCCAAGGAAGCAAGGGGAAGCTTCAGGTGCGTTTGTTATCGAATGCAATCTATCTGTTTCTACTAATTGGGTATTAGATACTACTTTTGGTGCTCACATCTGTATCCAAATATAAGAACCAAGTAGATTCAGGAAGATTGATCGAGGGGAGGTAGATCTACGAGCAGCCAACGGAGCCAGACTTGTTGCTGTAGCTGTCGGGGAATACCACCTCACATTGCCTACGAGGATGGTCTTGGTTTTGAAAGGATGTTATTATGTACCCTCTGTAACCAAAAACATTATTTCAGTATCCAGATTAGATACTTATGGATTCATCTTCATGTTTGGAAGTGGATGTTGCTATTTTTATAAAGATAGCATTTGTTTTGGTAGGGAACATTTATATAACGACCTTTATGTGTTAGACTACACAAACCAAGTAATGGAAATCGATAACAAAGTTAATTCACATGAATCATACCACACCCAACTTTGGAATCACCGGCTCGGTCATGTCAATGAGAAACATTTGACAAAATTACATAAATATGGGTATTTAGATTCTTTTGAACTAAAACCACTTGGTGTATGTCATGCGTGTCTACACGGAAAAATGACCAAAGCCCCATTTAGTGGGAAAAGTGAAAGATCTAAAGAGCTTCTAGAATAATTTCACACAGATGTGTGTGGACCATTTCCAGTTGAAGGAAGAGGTGGGTTCTTGTACTTAATAACCTTTACTGATGATTTTAGTAGATATGGATATATCTATTTAATTAGGTATAAGTTGGATTCTTTTGATAGGTTCAAAGAATACAAGAATGAAGTTGAGAACCATCTTGGTAAAAAGATTAAGAAACTCCGCTCAGACAGAGGAGGAGAATATCTCAATCAGGACTTCATTGATTTCTTACAGGAGTTTGGGATTCTATCTCAACTCACTCCTCCTTACACACCGCAGTGGACTGGTGTAAGTGAAAGGAGGAACCGCACCCTGTTGGACATGGTGAGATCAATTATGAGTCATGCGAGTCTTCCATTATCCTTTTGGGGATATGCATTACAAAAAGCAGTGCACATACTAAACCAAGTACCAACTAAATTGATAAATGGTATTCCATACGAGTTATGGAGTAGACGCAAAGCCATGTTATCGAATTTACATGTGTGGGGTAGCGAAGCATTTGTTAAGGCCTCTTCAGGTAACAAACTCGTGCCCCGAGGCACAAAGTGTATCTTTATAGGATACCCCAAGGAAACAAGGGGATATTACCTATACAACCCCTCAGACAAAAAGGTTACAGTGGCAAGACATGCCATATTCCTTGAAAGGGAGGAAATCTCCAAAAGAGATAGTGGGAGCGAGATAGTATTCAATGAAGTCGAGGCTCAAGATATACATGAGTTGGTACAAGAACAGATTCCACAAAGCCCCGTGGAAGAACAATCTGTTCCAGAGACACAAGAACTGCGTAAGAGTGCGAGAGAGGTGAGAGAACCAGAACGATATGGTTTTCTTGTCACCGAGGATGGTGACTCATTATTGGTTGACAATGATGATCCTCTTACCTATAAGGAAGCAGTTAAAGGTATAGATGTTTCCAAGTGGCAGGAAGCCATGAATTCTGAAATGGATTCCATGTACCAAAACCAAGTCTAGATTTTGGTAGATCCTCCAGTTGATGTAAAGCCTATTGGTAACAAATGGGTATTTAGGAAGAAAATGGACATGGAGGGGCAAGTCAGCACCTAAAAGGCATGACTGGTTGCAAAAGGTTTTAGACAGTGTCAAGGAAATGACTATGATGAAACCTTTTCACCAGTTGCGATGCTGAAATCCATCAGAATCCTATTGGCCATTATAGCTTACCATGACTATGAAATTTTTCAAATGGATGTCAAAACAACTTTCCTTAACGGGAACCTCCAAGAAGATGTCTACATGACACAACCTGAAGGGTTTGTGACTCCAAAGGATGCCAACAAGGTATGCAAGTTGCCGAAATCCATTTATGGATTAAAGAAAGCATCAAGATCATGGAACATTCATTTTGATGAAGCTGTAACAGAATTTGGCTTTGTTAAGAACGAATGTGAGCCTTGTGTCTACAAGAGGTTTAGTGGGAGTGCAGTCGTTTTCCTAATAGTATATGTTGATGACATATTACTAATTGGAAACGAAGTATCTGTCTTACAGTCAGTTAAGGCATGGTTTCATAAATGCTTCTCCATGAAAGACTTGGGCGAGGTGGCATACATGGTTGGGATCAAGATCCATCGTGATAGATCCAAGAGAATGCTGGGCCTGAGTCAAAGTACATACATTGACAATATACTGAAGAGATTAAGTATGGAACAGTCCAAGAAGAGATTGTTGCCAGTGTCACATGGCATTCATCTTTCCAAGAAATTGTGTCCTCAGACACATGAGGAAAGAAAGATAATGGCAAGGATCCCTTACTCATCCATGATTGGGTAAGTCATGTATGCTATGCTATGTACAAGGATAGATGTATCTTACGCATTAAGTGTGGTAGGAAGATATCAAGCTAATCTAGGAGACCGCCATTGGATGACAGTCAAGACTATCCTTAAGTATCTGAGGCGTACTAAGGATATGTTTTTGGTTTATGGAGGAGATGAGGAACTAGTCATCAGAGGACATGTAGATGCTAGTTTCTAGACTCATCAAGATGACATGAAGTCATAGACTGGATACATCATTAGTTTGAATCGAGGTGCAGTGAGTTGGAAGAGCTCAAAACAAAGTGTGGTGGCAGATTCTACAATGGAGTCTGAGTATATCGCAGCTTCTGAGGTAGCTAAATAAGCAGTATGGATGCGAAGCTTCTTCCAAGAGCTAGATGTTGTACCAAGTAGTAAAGATCCTATCACACTCTATTGTTACAATACTACAATGGTGGCATTTGAAAAAGAGCCAAGGTCACATCAGCAGACAAAGCACATACTTCGGAAGTATCATCTCTTGAGGGATTTTTCTCAGAGAGGTGAAGTTGCAGTGACCAGTATTTCCACGGAAGACAACATGGCAGACCCATTGACTAAAGCCTTGACTTAACAGAAACATGATCATCATGTGAGGTCTAGTGGACTAAAAGTCGTAGGCAATTGGATCTAGTACAAGTGGGAGTTTGTAAGGGTTGGTGTCCTCAGAACCAACTATTTTTTACTTTGATTACATGAATGTTCACTTATTATATATTGTTCATTGTTCTGCATGACTATAATATAATAATTTCCTGGAATATTTGTTGCATTAATAAGGTCATAACATATCTCCTCTATGATGAGAACCTTGAAATTCTATAACAATATTCTTAAATAAAGTTTTTTGGTTGGATGACATACTACGATAGGACACATATTATACAAACGGTCATGTGCGAGTACTCGTAAGAAGACGAGACTCTCTCTCATGGTGTTTGCACTTGGTAATCTCTAAGATGGGTGATTATGAGAACAGATACGCCAGTAGTAATTCTGCATGTCATGGTGTCATCGGATATTGCTATCTGCGAGCGTGTGTAATGGTCCTTAGACTGGAAGATTATCATTAACTCATGTCATGACTCGCGCACTTAGATTTACTGATGAAAACTGTCACGCAGACAGTTGGCGAAAAGTAGGGTACGTTGGGTGCGTCACGAGTGACATGTTGTTAATGGATAAGTCGATGAAGGATTTGTCCCTTCTATTTATGTAAGTTGATATCTCGGCCCTTTGATTGAAATAGAACCGTCACATTAAATTCCATGGCAATGGTGTAAACGATGAGTTTATTTCAGGTAGTCAAAGAATGACAAATCAAGCATATAGGTTTATGACACTCCCATGAATCCTGATTGATGAGATATTGAGACAAAGGGATTAAATTACACAGTAAGCGTTCGTATGAGGTAATACATCAATGTGGTGTCAACTTCTTTCTCTTGGGTGCCTTGACCCGTTCCTAGACGGTAATCTTGGACTTTAGGAAAGCCCACCTAATGTCAACGAGAAAGAGGCCTAGAGGGTCACACACTAAGTGTATCCAAGTATCTCAAGTTGAATAAAGATTATTCCTGTATGTGGTTTAATAATTATTCAAGGAAGCCTATGTTGTTTTAAATGATGGAGGAAAAATAAAATAAAACAAGTACACACCGTGTATTATTAAATGTACACGCCGTGTAGTTTTATTTTGGAAAGGAAATGAATAAATGAAAACAAGATATACACGTCGTGTACATTTAATGTACATGCCGAGTAGTTTTCAATGAAAAACAACTACACGCTGTGTATTTATTATTATACGCCATGTAGTTTTTCCAGTCTGGATTTTGAGGATATAATATCATTTTTTTAAATGATATTTATTATAATCAGTGTGAGCACATGTCAAGGAATTAATTATTCGACATGGGGGTTTTTAATAAGAGTTAATGAAATAAATGAAACGCGTAATGCGTTTATTTATTGTCATAACTCTACAACCTCAAACTTGATTATAAATATCCTCAAAACCCCAAATCTTTTCTTACACAAGAGAATCATTGTGCACAACATCTCTGGAGAATTCATTCAAGGCCGAAAGAACCACTTCCTCCAAGAACGCTCTCAAGACCGAGAGAGATCTTCTTCCATCGAATCAAGACAATCTAAGGCGGACAACGCAAGCAAAGGCTTCTCCACGCTAGCAACCAGAGAATCCTTTGGCGACATCCAGAGATACGAGGTACACATGTGGATCACCGCTAGAGGGAGTCTACACTTGGCTTCTGTGATGCAACAATGGATCACATCGACAACGTGATCAAGAACATCAATGAAGAAAGAACACCCAAAAGGTATTTCATTATAATGAATTAAATTAATTATAATAAACCTGTAACGATCCATGTTTGTGGTTCCAGGACAAACCATCTTCTTTGTCTCTTTCTGTGATTCGATCCATGGAGACTGGCATTTATAATCGTATTGATCCCGGATTGATCATTGATAATGAAAAAAATCCAAGTTGGCACATCCACCCACGCGCTCCCGCTGTGCCCGGAACCTTCATATTTGAGGTTACTCTTCTTTTGTTTCCTTTTTTAAAGGGTTTAAAGAATTATTTTGAAACATTTATGTTAAAAAAAAATTTATATGGATGATGATGATGTATTAATTTGAAAAATAAAAGTTAGGTTAAGTGATATGAATTATCATTTAATGTAATGTGACTTTTTTATGTAGTAGTTTTTCTTAATAATCAAAATATCTAAACCAAAATGGTCTTTCATAATGTGAGTGATCCAAGTTTTCCTTTTTTATATTGTAAGGTTTATGTGAAAAACATGTTTCCCAATTATTGGCATCAAATATTGGAATGTAAAGTTATGGATTTCAACATAGGATCTAGGAGTGTGGGTTACGAGCTATTATTTTTGGTGTCAAAGGTCATTTTATATAAATTTGGAGATTATGATTTTATCATATGAGGTTATATTAGGAGTTATGGATATTATCATAGGTATATATTCTTAAGGATGATCATAAGTTTAAAGTCTCATACAACCCTTTGTGGTTTACAAGTAGTGAAAATTTTGGGGTTATCAATGATTTTTTTTGGAGAAATATTTTTATGGGTTGATGTATTTGTAACCCCTTGGATCAAAATAAAGTGTTTTTAGAGAGGAATTATTTTTCAGGATTAAATAAAAAGGGGACTACCCATATACATAGTGATAACACTCACATCCGGTTAGGCGATGGGGCTTGAACCCATGACTGAAGGAAAATATGAGTTTCGTGCACTACCACTAGCCTACACGATATCCTAGTTATCATGAAATTTTTTATGGGTAAATAATAATTTTATTTCAAAAACATATGGGATTTTATTTTATGAATAATGGTTGATTTATCTTTTACGAATATATGATCAAATCCTTTTAATCTTTAGGTTTTAAACTTGGTTAGGAAATTTTCGATGAATTTTAAGGATAGATATTTATAGAATATTTTGGATTAAACTTTGGGTATTACTTTTTATGGAGTTTTACTAGTTTTTAGAATTATCTTACCATGTGCTAATCATTTTGTTTTTGGTTAATGTCTAAATATAGTTGTAAAACTTGAATATCCCTTTTATGGTTATGTGTTATTTAAAATTTTATTTCTTGTTCTTAAGGAATAAAAAAATTCATCTTGATTACAAATAATTTAGAGAAAATATGATATTATGGTGGAAATTTACAAAAGGATGAAATTTTACCCATCAAGCAAGTATAATTCAATATTATCTTTGTCTAGATGGTGAAAAAAATCCTTCATCTTTAGAAAAATTATCTTGAAATAAAATTTTATCCTATTACCATATTCTCTGATGATATCAATGAACTTTTCAAAACATATTTGGTTTTTGGTTTTTTATTTAATTCCTCTTGACCACATTCTCTATTACTCTATATTAGTCTATGGGATCTACCTTCTAAATCAATCTTTTAATTTCCCACAAATGTTCTCCCTATGTAGAATCCTAGTTATGAATATCTTCTGGTTACATTTATGTTTTTCAATTTCACGTTTTATGAGGACGTTTTATTAACCCTTTGTTTGATGTGGGTTTAATTAAGTAACTCAAAAATGTTAATCCTTTGATAACCAATATAAATTTCGAGGGTGAAATTAATTTTAATGGGGGTATGATGTAACATCCCTAGATTTTATAAAATACCTTCCTTCAAATTAACTTAAATTATTTAATAGTTTTTGTTACATGAAATAAAAATTTTAGCCTCCATTACACGAAACACTATGTTTATCTCGTGTTGCACGCAACATCAAGTCTTTTCGATAATGCGTGTTATATGCAAGACCATGTTTTACAGAACACAAACATTCTATTTAATATGATAGTTATCACCTATCCATTGGAATGGTGAGAATGAATAGGATTAACTGAATTATGAAAATATTTTTTACATGTTTTTATAAAATTAATTATTTATTTACCAATTAATTATAAATTAAGATAAAAAACTGAGTATAAAGGATATGTTTTAATGAAATATTATTTGTACACCCACAATGGAGTTTTGTATTAATAAAGTGAATTAATAATTATTAAGGAAAAATATTAATGAAATTTATATGTTATATATTAAATAAAATATGTTTTAATTTATCCAATAAGTTTTATAGGCATAAAATAAGAAAAAAATTCCAATTTTAAGCATAAAAAAATATATTTTTTCAAAAGGTAGTTTTGTCACCTTTTAATGGAAATTTTTTTTCAAAACTAAATTTTGAAACTTTTATAATTTTTTTATAAAAAAATAAAATTATTTTTTTAATATTAATATAAAAATTTAATTTGGGTTAATTTTTAGTATTTTTTGAGATGTTTCATTTTGTGATGAATAATGAATAATATTGGATTTTAATTGAAAATATTCTTTTCTTATAAATAATTTATAATGTTAAATTATATTTATAATTGGTTTTAAAGTATAATTAAACAAATTTTATATCATTTAATCCAATTTAGTATATTAGAATCATTTTTATAGTTATTTCTAAAATAAAAAATCAGTAAACTCTTGGATATTTTCACTAGAAAAATCTGTTTTCCTGTCATGTCTGTGAGATTAATTTTATATTAAATTGTTCCACTTATGTGAATTAAATCTGTAAAAATATATTAAATATTTTCAATCAGAATAATTTATAATTTATAGGATTTTCAACATAGTTTTTGACCAAAAATATTTGTGAAAACAATTAAAATTAATTATAATGATTAAGGTTAAAAATGTAGTTACTTAGTGGTTAGACTTTAATCCTAAGGGTCCAAATGACCTATAAACTTTTCTAAAACCCATTTTATGAACATATATTGACCCATATGACATCATTATATATTTATATGAGTTATTGGTAATAATATTCAATGAAGGTACCCATACAATAAGTTAAGAAAATAAAAATACAAAAAATATGTATCTTTCTTCCTTTTATTTTATATAAGGATTTGGGGATAAAGAAAAACTATATAGGTTTGGTCATAAAGATTATTTTTATTGACAAATAAATCTATGTTATAATAATAATTTATATTAAATTTTTAGAGATGATATAACTACATTAAATATTTATGAAACGCTTACACATGGATTATTTAGTTAATAATAAAATAAAATAAATGATACTAAAAATATTAAAAGCATGTTAAATAAAATGAATTATTGTGTTACATTATTTTTTTATATGAATATGTCATGATAAAAAAATGTGAACATAATATGTTTGATTTTAATTAATTTGTTGATATTTTTAAAATTTAATTAAATATATAATGTCAAAATTTACGTTAATGTAGTGTTATAATAAATGATATTTCATTAAATAATAAAAATTTACTAAAAATAATATCTTATATAAAGTGATTTTTAAATGTTAATAAATATAAAATATGTTCCATTAAATTTATCTTTTATAATTAACATATTGACCCCTAAATAATTAAAAAATTGTTGGCATGATTAGGGTTAAAGCACTATTTTTACATGTTACATGCAGTTCTATTAAATTTAATTTCCAACAAACATGATTTTTTTATTTTATAATTTTATATTATTCAAAATTAGTGGGTGTAAATTCTATAAAAATTTTCACTTCAATTTATTCTTAATAGATTAATTAAATAGGTTATAAAACTAGTCCCCTTAATGAAAAACCAAAATGAAAAAAGGAACTTAGGAATTAATGAGTAAAATGTTTAATAAATGAATTTATTTTCTATGGTGTGAGTTTGGATTGAAAATAATTTCCCTAAAATCCAATATTTTTCATTTTTTATCACATTATGTATGTAATAACTCACAATAATGTTTACCTTTTTTCATTTACAAGAATGTCACTCCTCCACTATAAAAGGGCATTCACTCTCCCCAATTATTCACACCTCTCAAGTCTTTTGGATAATAAAAATGATACCCAAATAAGTTACCAACATAAATACACTCATCCTAGAAGTCTCAATGTTTCAATAAATCAAATTAAAGAAGTCCTTTGGTTCAAACCAAAAGGAGTTACCCGAATAAGAGCTAACACTCTTCAACGATCACTTTTGTTTTATTTCTATCTCCACCCATTCAATGATTATAATTCCTTGATTATACAAAAACATCAGTATAATAAATATTCTTAGAGGATTTATGTTATTTTTTCAAACTAAACCTACAAAAAATTCCATAAAATTGGTAACACAATCACCATGCATGTGTACGACGGACTATCACCTTACAAAACGATATTGTTATTTTTTCCTTTACTACCTATCATGGTTGAGAATTATGATGGACATACTATTTTTATATAATATATATTATATTTATGATTTATTTATTTTTTTTAATTATTATATACCACATACATTCATTCTTTCTATTTTGTGGGAATACAATTACATTATTTTGTGGACGTGTGGACCACCGCCACCTCAAAGTGATGTGATTCATTAACGCTTTACATGGAATGTATTATGGATGAATTTAATAAAAATATATGATATAATTGAAATATTTATGATATTAATGACATAATTATCTATTTCTAAATATAAAACATCATTTTATTCTACCCATTTCAGACACTACAAAAGTGATAATTTTGTTCATGGATGTGTGAACTACCGCCTCTTTAAAGCGACGTGACTCTTCCTTTTTCATCCCCACATCACAATAATTATATATATTAGTATATATAATTAAAAATTATGGTATTTATTATATAATTATTATTATTTAAAGATAAATTTTACATACCCTCTTTTCATAATGATCATTGAAAATTGGAACATTACTCATGCATATGTACGACCTACCTTCTCTGTGACTGTAACGTTGGTTCATTTTTTATAACCATATTCCATGATTGATTTTAAAAGTATAATTTATGTAAAAATGTTATAATTATTTCATGATTATTATTCTATAGGTGTTTAAATAGTGACCTTATTTATTATAGTAGACCTACCAAATTTATTTTTGACTCGTAATCCGAATATGGTTAAAACATCCAACTTAAACATTATTGATTATGTAAATGCATATAACTTGTTTATAAGTGAACTAAAAGTGATAATAAACTTTTAAATGGTTATTAAGAACGTAAATAATTAACATAAGTCTATTATTCAGGAATATGGAGGGAAAACATGACAAATCAGACTCAAGGTAAGATATTTTCATCTCACTTTTTATATTTGTGAGATAAATGCCATATTCACCAATTAATTCTTTTATATGGTCTATATACTACCAAATTTTATATATTTTATCATAATTAATTTAATATTATTTTTATTTAATTTTTTTATTTTATGATTATTAATTTTTGGGTTTTCAATTCATATGTCACTACAGTTGTAAGGGGCTTCATCTCAATTTACATTACATTAATAATTATTTGTTATTATGCACCTAATTATTTTTATATGGTTTAAATACTACCCATGAATTAATTTAATGACTATTATACTTGTACTTATGGGTATTTACATATCCATTTTATGATATCCCTTTCATTGGGTTTACATCTTCAACATTACCAAAGTGGTAATGGATTTTTGTCACAATTTCCCTTCTTTAAGACATTTGTTATATTATACACCTAAATTATTTTATAAGGTATATATAATTCTAATTTTACATGATATATCATGATTTTCCACATTATCATGATATTCCAAATTTTATTTAATGTTATTCCTTCATGGGGATTACGATTCTAATGTTTCAAAGTTGTATGGGACACATTGGAATATTTAAATATTATTTTCCTCAAGAATGTTTTAATGATATTTTAATGGTATTTCTATTCATAAATTTCAGTTTAACTTTTTGTTACATATCCTCCTTTGGGGATATTTTTTATTGATACCATCATCATTATTTTCTTTATGGATTAATATTGTTTCAAATATATTGTTATGGAATCCATTTCTTTTCCATGGGTTAATAATGTTTCAAAGAGATTGCTATGGAACCCATTTATTTTCCCTGGTTTAATCATGTTTCAAAGAGACTATTTTGGAAGCCATTTCTTTTCTTTGTTTTAATCATGTTTCAAAGATATTATTATGGAACTCGTTTCATTTAAATAGGTTAATCCTTTTTTAAATAGATTTTTATATAAACCATTTTTTTCTGTGGGTTGGTCGAGTTTTGAAAGGTAAAATGGTTATTCCTATGAGTTTATAATGTAATAAAATCTTTTTTGTGGTATTATTTTGTAATTATACTTAGAAAATGATGGGTGGTTGCATTGTAATCCAATGATGGGTGGTTCTATGATAAACCGATGATTGGTGGTCACATGATAAACCAATAATAGGTGGCTCTGTAATAGCCGTCCAATGTATTGGGTATGGAAGTTGACCGTATGGTTATTCTATTTGTATGAGAGAATTTAAGACTGGAGTTAAATTTATGTCCCATGAACATTTATGTTTTCTTTATGTTTATAATCAGTTCATAATGGTTATATTAATTGAGATCGATATCACATGGATTTTGGTTATTGATTCAGATGACTCTTACCTTTTATATGTTTTCCTATTTTTGATCTAGGTATTGATGGGTATGTGTTATTTTATTACTCGCTCATGCACTTGAATTATGTCATCATAACCTTATGCATTCTTATGCTCCTTGATAACATTAAATTGTTATTTATTATGTTTACCCTTGCTGAGAATTTGAGACCACCCTTCTTATGTTTCATTTTCCCTAGGTTTTAAATAATGATGTTAAACAATTTATATATAGAAAGTATTTTTTATGGATGATGATGATTTTTTAATGTCAAGAATAAAATCCAGGTTAAGTGGGAAAAATTCTCATTTAAATTCATTTGAATTATTTATATAAGAGTTTTTCATAATTATCTAAAACTAGAAATCTAAATGGCCTCTAGAATGTAAGTGAACCAAGTTTTATTTTTTATATTGTAATATTTAGATGAAAAATTTGGGTCACAATTTTCACCATCAAAGCCTAGAATGTAATGTTATGAATTTTAGCACAAGATCCAAGTGTGTGGGTTCTAGGCTGTTATAAATTACATTACACGCAACATCAGACTAAAATGATTCACAACATATTACAATAAAAATTTAGTAAAAATAAAGATAGTAATAAATTAGGATACTTAAATTATATTATTTTTTAATGATGAAATTTAATTATTAGAAAATAATTAATTAATGTGATTTGATGAAAATAATTCAATGTTAAAAGGGGTATTTTCAAATAATTGTTTTTCAAGTGTTGTGTATTTTATTAAATTTATCACTATTAAATTAATTCAATTTATTAACTATTAAATTAACACACAATTAATTAAATATTGATATGAAATAAGATTATGAGCAATTGATGTTTAATAATGTAATTTTTATACAAAATAGGTTTTTATTTATGTTTTATTTTTTCATTTAAAAGTAACATTTATGAATTTTATAAATTTATTTTTGTGAAATGTAATTCATTTTTGTATTCATAATATCAAAATTATCTTAGAATGAATTTTTTTTTTAAAAAATTGGTGTTTTTTGGGTGAATATTGAAAAAATACCAATTTTAAAAATACTTTCACTTTTATGGATGGAAAATCTATGAAACATTTTTTATATAAATAATATATATTTTATAATTAATAAAATTTATTTAAAAATATAATTTTGAACTTAAAAATATATGTTAGACATTTTAGATATCTAAGTATGTTTTTATTCAAAGGAAAACTAATTTGGTTCTTTTCTTTTAATAATGTATTAAAAAGTTTCCTTTAAGTTTTGGTTTTATTTTAAAGTCAATTAAGTTAAATTCTATTAAAAATAATCTAAATAATTCTATATGAATCAAAATTATAAATTATTTTGGTATAAAATCATTTTTACACTTAAAACATGCATTTTTTTAAAAAATTGTTTTTATTTGATTTTGAGAACTTATATTAAAATTATAATTTTTAAAAATTATAGAAATTTAGTATTATAAAATGTAATTAGTATTTTTAATCATCATTTTTTACTTTTTTAATGAGTTTAATTTCATTTTTTTTCATAATTAATAGTTACCATGTTAAAATTCTTTCACCATACTAAAGGTTAAATGGGTTAATGAGGGGGTTAAAATAAGATATAAGGATTAAAATATCTTTAAAAATTGTATAAATGTGTTTTTATGAGTGTATTTATACCTTAACTTATCCTATATTCAAAATTTTACTAAATTGGATCCACTTTCCATGACAAGGATATTTATTATATTTTAAGGTCCTTAATATTTACCAAGGGGGAACTCCCCTCGCTTATAAAATGATCCCTCCTCTCCTCACATTCACACACACCCAAAATTACCTTATCTTGACCAATATCTCCTGTATATTCTCCCAACACCCTTATACACACCCTAGAGGTCCTAGTATCACTAAAAGGAATATCCTAAAAGGAATATGAGGTAAGCTAAAGGAAGATATCCAAAGAGGGGGTATAAGTCTCAACTGAATTATTTCAAGTTTATTTGTTATTTCATGTACATAAAATAAATTCTAATCATACTAATATAAAATAATAAATATATTTAATATAATTAAATTTTATTATGTTGATGTAAAAACTATTTTATACCTCATTTCCATCTAATAGTAAATGAAAACATCGCTAATGCATACGTACGAAGTACTGCCTCCAAGAAGCGATGCATTTTGTTTTTCATCACTAAATTACATGGATATATATAAAGATTTAGTTAATTAATATATATTATATTTATGAAATAATTATGACTCTATAATGATAACATATTATCTAAATTATTACCCTACTGTATGTTAGAAAATGGAAAGGTTATTGTGCGTACATCTGAAATACCGTCTCCACAAAGCGATGGAATTTATTTTTCATCACCAACCCCATGGATGATCATAAATATTATTTTAAGGAATAAATATGATATTTATTATATTATTATGATTATTTGAGGATAATAATTTTTCTCATTTATTTATTTTTATCCATTATAATAATGAAAACATTGCTTAAGCATACGTGAAGACTACCACCTCCATGAAAAATGAATCTAATTTTTCACAATCACATTCCATTGATGGTTATACAAATTTATTTATTGTATAAATATGATTTATATGAAATTATTGAGTTGATTAAATTATGGCGAAGGTGAAAGTACTGAAACCACCAAATCAAAACATGCATGAGAAACAAAATAGATAACACATTAATAATTGATTTTTAAAAATAATTATGAGTAAATGGGTAGAAATAAGTTATGGATAAATGATATAAAAAAGATAGATATAATTATGGATCTGATATATATGAATAATAAATATAAATTTATTATATATGAGGTTGGAATGTATTTGACCAAGTGGGAATTCAAGGTAAGGGTTTCTCATCTCAAACGTCTTTCTTTGAGACATGTTTTAAATTATACACCTATTACCATCATTTGATGTATATTATATATTTTTGAAGTATAATTTCATGATGAATTATTTAATACTATTAATTATTGTTCCATTTCATGTTCTCTCTTTCAAGAGGTTTTGATTCAAGTTTAATAAAATCTGTAAGGGTTTATTGAATAGTCTCATCCTTTGTTGAGATTGTTTATATTCCAATTTATATTCAAGAAAATTTATTTTATTACTATTATAAAACTTATATATTTTCTCCTAATATGATTTTTTTTAGGTTTTTTCAAGTATTCATTCAATTTATACACCCTTTGGAACTCAGATCCACCGAAAGGTTGTTTATAAGAAAATCCAACATTATATCTCATTTTTGTTAGGGAATATTTTTCTTATATGACCATAATAATTAATTTAATTGTTGAATATTATTATATAGAACTCAATGATTTCATAAAGTTATTTTATATTAACTTTTAAATTCTATTCAATTTTATTAAAATGAATATTTTCATTATTTTCCAAATAGTACATTTTTGACTCTCTTTAATAAAGTGTGGAAATAATATCTTATTAAATGTTTTCAACATGAATGGATTTTCAAACCATTATGGAAACTATTCATGATTTAGATTAATTTCAATATTTTTTTGGTTTTCCAAATTAATATTTATTCTCATTATTCTATGAATTTTTCAAAAAAAATTATTATTTTTTGAAAAGCTTTAAAAAGGGATTTTACTACAGTTTTATCTTTAACTAAAAATTTTCTTACTTAAGCATAATTTATTTTCATGATTCCATTTTTTAAATTATTTAAAAAAAATATTTTAAAATTATAATTTAATACATTTTAATAGTGTTTCTAAAGTGGTTTATAACATCATTTTTATAACAAAATTACAATTTTTTAAAGAAAGTTATTTTTAATTTTTTTCTTCTATTTTCCTACCTATCTGGAAAAATACTTATATTTATTGCAATAAATTTATTTATGGTAGATTTATGGTCTCATTCATTTCCATGTTCTTTACTATCATGGATTAATTCCACATCATTTCTAGTATTAACTTAGCAATATACCCATTACTCTATATAGTTTAAACACCATGTTCTATAAAAATCATATTGGGGGTGTTTACCAAGAAAGATAACCCATTTATAGATTGGGAAAAAATTGAAAATTCATATAATTGTTATTTTCATATAGATAATTATTGACTTTTAATACAAGTTGATTATGTATTGTGAAAATATTGACATTTAATATTCTAGTTTTATGATAAGAATATTTATTACTAAGGAATTTTCATTATATAATATTATATATCTTTAATATGATAAATTCCCTAGAATTAGTAAGTGATCTACGGGGCCCGATACTATATATCCCCCATATGCATTGAAAGGTATCATGAGAGATATTAGCCAGGGTATTTGGTGCATTATTTCATAATTATTTATAACATCTTAGCTAAAGGCCTTGATGGTATGATTATGATGTCTTGGCATAAGGTGTTAATGATAATATTATGATGTGTTAAATTCATCATTTTATAGTTATTAAATCAGTTATTTTTATATATGTGATTATTTAGATTATTACCCTTGGATATATTTCATGCTCAAGTTACTGATTATATAGAACATTTTTATATGATTCACCCTTAAATTTTTTATGGCTTATGTATTCATAATAGTTTCCATATACGATTTATCTTATTGAGAGGTTGAGATAAACTTTTCATATATTTCCATTTACCTAGGTTATAAAGACGAATAATGAATATTATATATCTAAAAGGGTGTCATGTGTGGAAATGTTTTTTTAAATGTTGAAGGCTTAGTATAGAATAAGAAAATCTAGTCATAGTAGGAAAATTTCTATTGGTTGAGAAAGACATGGGTTATATTTAGTAGATGTTTTACTAATAATATAAATATATAAATCTAAAAAGGTAATTATTTTGAAATTGAATCAATTTGTTCTTTGATTTTATAATTATGGAAGGTTAAAATTGGGACACTTAAGTTGGAATCAAAATCAGTATGTAAAGATTATGTTTTTAGGTTTTAGATAACTTTATAGTTTAGTATGTTCTTAGATGAGTATAATTTAAAATATTTAGTAAAATTAAAGGGTTAATATGATGGGTTGGGATCATAAGTTAAAATTATTCTATAACCTTAAATGTTAATATCATATTCATAAATATAGTTTTTTGATGAATCAAAATAGTTTAATAGAAGATAAAATGGTCAAGGATATCTTATTATTTATCCTCCTTATAATATGGTTTATCATTATTTTATTTTATATACTTACACTAATCATTTTTGATTTTATTAAATGGTTTGAACCAATATAAACCATGTTAACAATTTATGTGAAGTAAAATATAGTGGTTGTCTAAATAAGAAACCAAATGGGATAGTATATGGAGTGAAAAATATTGTGGTCATGTCTCACTAGCTATATCATGTTATGATTAACAACCATAAACCATGTGAGTTCCCTAACACATAAAATAATAGAAAAATGGAGTTTCAAGGAAGTTCAGGTGATAAATATTATGAAGTTAAAAATATTCAACTTCCTACGTGTCTTGAATATTAGAAGAAGAACCCAGGAAAATTTATAAAAGGAATAAGAAGATGTTTCATATGTAGCAAAATAGGTAATAGATCAATAAATAATTGAAGAAAAATAAAGAGTTCAGTTAACACAATAGAGGGGAATAAAGTTATTCCTAAGTTATCAATTGAATGTTTTAAATGGGGGGTGTTTGGGAATTATGAAAGTTGATTCCCTAGGTAGAAATATTTTGAAGGGTGTCAACAAGATCATGTGAATAAAGGTTTAACAAGGTCATATGTTGAAGATGATGAATCTCTAAATAATGTATAATATTTTGGAATTTTTTTAATATGTTTTCATTGGTTTAATATAATAAACAAGATTATATTGAGATTAATGAATCTTAGGATGTGATTTATATATTTTTTTATAGAAATTAAGTATTATTGTATAAGATGGAAAATACTAGTTAAATGTTTATGAAGTATGTTGAATGATTGAAGTTTCTATATATAAGGTTTCAAGATTTATGATGTAGCAGTATTTTATTTATGGATTGATAAGCTTTAAGAATTATCATAATCTTAAAAGTATAGATACCCTTTTGAGGTCTTATAAGATTGTATTAAAATGTGATTAATGATATTTTGGGATATGTTTTCTGGGTTTTAGGAACAATTCATGATTGTTGTTTAGATAAGAGTTTAGATTAATATGGTTTTTATGTTGAGGTAATTATGGTTAATTGGGATAAAGGGTTATTATATTATTGGTAACATATGATTTATCATATAGAAATCCATGGGACTAAAAAATGATTTAGTGATTAAGTGGTTAAAGATATTTTGGAAGAAGTTCATTCTATTTTTTGGAACATTATAGAAATTAAGTTGAATGAGAAATTATTAGATAATATGGTATTTTATGTCAAAATGGTTAATATTAATTGAGGAATAAGGATTGGGTTTACTTTGGAAATTATATATGATTTTTGGTGTCTTTATCATGATTGGAGTTATTTTTGTAAAAGTTTAATATATTTTAGAGAATATATGATTATGGTATATAAATTGTTAGTATATGACTTTATGATTGATTAATATTGTTTGGATATAAATGTAAAGTTGATTTTAGAAGAATATGTGATCAAATCATTCTGATTTTTGGGTTTTGAACTTGGTTAAGAATATTTTTAAGAGTTTTAAGGTTATATTTTTGTTGATCTTTTGGTGTTATTATTGAGGATTTAGAGATTAATGTATTATTTCTTCATATGAAGGTTTAATCATATTTCTTTTGGGTATTATATATAATTTTTTGTACATTTTTTAGTTTTGGTAAATGTCTAGAGACAAAAAGAAATTACTTACCATCCCTTTTATAGATCTTATGATCCATTAAAATTTTATTTTATTTCTTCAGGAATGAAAAAATCATTATGATATTTATCATTTATAATATAATAATACTAATTAGATATGGGAAACTAATAAGAACATAACCAAAGGATGAAATTGTTCTTATGGAATGGAAAGAAATCAAGTAAATATATTTTATTTTTTTACCTATCATCATGGTAAAATAATTCTTCACATAAAGAAAGAAAAAAATAAATCTATTGAGTATTCCATGTAAAATAACACTCAACTATTGTGGTATACTTTTGGAAATTCAGTATGGGTCTTATAATGGTACATACATTGTTTTAGAAATATATAAATAAGAAATACAAATATTACTAGGATAAACTTTAGAATTACTTATAAACACCTATGATTATACCTATATTGAGATACATTAATTTTGGTAAGAGATATTTAAAATCATGAGGATGAAATTTATTTAGGGCAGATAATTTTATACCCTAATATTTCAATATGAAATCCTCATTTAAATAATACTATATTTAATAGATTATGTTATATAAAACACCAAACTAAAATGAGCCACAATATATTACATTAAACATTTAGTAAATATAAAGATAGTAATAAATTATGATACTTAAATTTTATATTTTTTTTAACTGAAAAAATGTAATTATTAGATAATAAATAATTATTGTGATAGTATTAAGATCATTCAATGATAATAGGGGTATTTTTGAAAGAATTTTTATTCAAGTGTTGTGTATTTTAATAAATTAATATATTTTAATAGAATTCAATGTATGAACTAATAAATTAAAACTTAATTAATTATAAATTTATATGAAATAATATTATGGTCACTTGATGTTTTAAAAGGTCATTTTTTATAAAAGATGATTTTATTTATATTTTTTAATTTCATTTAAAATATCAATTTATGAAGAATTCATAAAGAAAATTTTAGTTTTGGTTTTTTTCAAGTCAAATAAGTTAATTTTGATAAAAAAATAATCTAATTAATTCTATATTAATATGAAACATACATGATTTTGGTATAAAATCATTTTTATGCAAAAATGGATGTTTTTTTAAAAATGCGTTTTTTTGTGTTTTGAGAACTAATATTAAAAGTAATTTTTACTTATTCTAGAAATTGAATATTAGAAACCAGATTCGATATTTGGGATTAATGTGTTCTAGTTTTTTAATGAGTTTAATTGTGTTTTTATTTATAATAAATATTTACTATTGTAAAAGTTTGTCACCATGATAAAGGTTAAAAGGCATAATGAGGGTGTTAAAATTATAGATAAAGACTGAAATATCTTTAAACCTATGTAAATGAAATTTTTTGAGTGGATTTAAACATTAACCTAAACTATATTTAAAATTGTACTAAAAGGATCCACTCTTCAAACTAAATACATTTATTATATTTTAAAGTTCATAATATTTACAAAGGTTCCACTCCCCTCACTTATAGAAGGATAACTATTCTACTCACTTATAAACATACAAAAATCTCCCTTATCTCAATCAATATTAGACCAAATACCCTTCCAACACCTTTATACATGTCTTGGAGTTTGTAGTCTCACTAAAAGACCAATCGTAGAAGGTTTAAGTTGTATGGAAAAAGAAGATATCCATGGAGGAGTTATAAGTCTTAACCAAATTGTAACATCCCCAACCTAGTGCTCCCTCAAGTGACCAATTCAGTTGGCTACGTGACCTCAAACATGCCTCCCCATATGCCATAGGCTGTTGACTAGTACCGAGGGTGTAAATAATATAGTGAGGATACTATACCATCTGGTAAGAGTTGTAATGAAAGTGGAAAATAATAGAAGAGTAGCATAAATAGCTCAAACAATATGAATATATAATCAGACAAAAAAAGGTAAGAAAGGACCAACTAGATAAATCCAAATAATAAAATAATAATTTAAGGAAAACATGAATGAAACTAAATTAAATGATGAATGCCATACAAATAAAATAATAAGAATACTTGAACAAAAACTCCAATGACCCTTGTCCCGAACTAAATGTTGGTCCCGTCTCCAAGATCCAACCCACCCAGCAAGAAAAAATCCACTACTAGGTACTTTTACCATGTAAAAACTTGCATCCATATAATCTTCCTAGTTACCAAATGACAACCAAATTAGCATGTGAGAAAAAATAGTAGTTTGATAACATCATGTATAAAAATATCCAGTCTGAGAAATAGATTTCATATAATACAATGATAAATAGAGTATTATTTTGATAAATTAATACTATGAATAATGTAAAATTGATGATCCCCAAAGCTCTGGGTTGATACCTGGTGTTATCCAAACCTTCTTCAATGCCCGAAAGATATCATTGTCTAAGGGTGGATCCTCCTGTATAAGAATAGAACACCCATGTTGGTGGTATATTATCTTGCTGAGGATGAATCACTCATAACATATCTTACAAAATGGCCTCTTCCCTCAAGATAATTGGAATCTCAACCTCAAGAATAATTGAATCTCACCCTTAGGAATCCTGTTATTATGCATCTATCCCTCAAGAATCTGATATAATTATATAATCTAGACTTATACATCTAGTACAAGTGCGCCTTGACCTTAGGTTGTATGAAAGACATGCACCAAGACCTTAGACATCAACATAAATCATGAATCATATCCTAAAAAACTCAACATGCTAATAAGCATCCCAGTCTTAGGTATCAATCAAATTAATGTCACCTAATATGAAAAGATAATAAAGTAAAATAAAAATCTAAAAACACACATGGAAAATATAAAATCATGAAAAACAATGATCAATTTATCAAATTATAATTTATCAAGACAAGTATATTCCATTAACTTAGGTTCATAATTATCTTCATAATTATATCAAACTTATTTCATTTATCATTTAAAACGAAGTTCATTATGATATTAGTGAACCTAATTTATCTGAGGTGATTCTACTATAAGTAATCACACAATATATATGTTATTCCAATTCATAGGATTAAGACAACAATAAATTTATCTAATTTTTTATAGGGATATAGCATCAAACTAACCAAGGATTAAGAACTTCTAAGGCTAACACACCAATTGGGTTGATTTAGGTATTTGGTATCCATGCTTATGGACCTAATGGGATCAAATGGATGGTCTAAAAAGAAATATTACAATATAATAGGGATTATACAATTTACTTGGTCATGATGGAATGATTGCATATATCACTTATACTATGGATAATAAAATCATAAAAAAGGGAAATGATTTAGACCCCGCACCTCAAAAGTGTAAAAAGCGATGTTGAAATACTGTGTCTATAGTAGCAATCATATTCTTCTTTACTTTTAAAAATAACTAGAAATTCCATCAGCAACTGATCAAGAAGTGGAAGAAGAATTGGAGGGTGTACCACAAAAATCTAGGTTCGGAGATCCAAGATCTAACACGTGCTTTCTTCTAGATCAAATCATACCCTCAGAAGTATTCTATGGAAGGGATTTAGTAATGATGGAGAAAGGATTTCAGAAAACATGATGTTATAGAGACTTTAAAAATGTCAAGTGTGACTTTTACAAAATGTGAATTGATTTCAAATCATGTCAGTATTGTATCCCCTTTTATTTTCCAATTTCCATCATCCAAAATTACAAAAAACATTAAATTAATGTTACATGTTGTGTATAGTTTTCATGACATGTGATAATTTTCATGAAATGTTTACAGGGTGTGAAAAATATATAGGGTGTGAATTAATTCAATATGTGAATTAAATTCATAGGCTCTACCCATAAAAAATTAATGTTGTAAATTAGGTTCACGATGTGAATTTGTTTTGTAGCCATAATGCTCCTATTATTCCTACCCTGACCCTGTAACACTTAACCCATCCTCGGTCTCGGCTTGGAAAACCATATTAAATTAAATAAAAACCAATCATAAAGAGAGTTTACAAAAAATTTAAAGAGTGACATGCCTAGAAAAAGAGAGGGTCTTACAACCTCCCACCATATAACATATTATCCCCAAACCACTCCATACATCATTATGGGGTATTAGTGAACAATTCTAGCCACTGCTCGCACATCAGACACCCTATCTCAGGTCTCCTATTAAACATGAACATGCTGCCATAGTACTTGTACTAGAGAACCATTCTTACCCTAAAGATTCTTATCACTGAGGTCTGTGATACATATTGGATGATCCTCAAAGGATGCATTAACATAAACTCAACATAATCAATTTATATAATTTGAGATGGGTCAGAATGATATCTATGAATCTGCAACACAAGAAACACATCATGAATGGAGTTATATATCTATACAAGTTCCAAATGGTATTCCACTAGATTGACCATTTTCACTATCTCGAAAGTCTAATCAAACCTAGGTTCTAGTTTCCCTTGTTTTTTGATATGAGATTTCCCCAGCCTAGGAAAAACCTAGAGAAATAAAGGATGACCAACCTCAATCTCCATACGTCATATATGATTGCTATTATATGATTTATGTTGGATCTACATGGTCACCAAATACTTTCTGATCAACTAAACCTACTTAGTCATCCCTTGCACGAGACTAAGCCTAATAAGCACTGAATCACTAAACTCTTACCAAAAAGGGGAATATCATAGTCTTCCATACATGTCCTCAAAAGGATCCATTTGGATAAATTTCATGAAGCTGTTATTTTAGGTGAACTCCTTGAGTGCCAAATTATTCTCCCTTTAAATAATGAATTCCAAAACACATACTCATAACATATACTCCAAAATCTAAATAGTATTCTTATATTGGTTGTTAGTTTGAGGATGGTAGGTTATACTAAGAATAACCTTCAATACTAGAGCCTTATGAAGACCCTTATAGAATTGAGATGTGAAACAATAATATTGATCATAAATAATGTTCCTCAAAACACTATAAAACCAAACTATCTCACAAATATAAAGACTACATAGATCATTAATTGTGAATATCACTATTTCCAATGCTTTCGATCGGGCGCGCATGTCCGTCTCTTTCAGGGGGGGGGGCGACGCTATCGGTTTCCCCACATTCTTGCTTTCCAAAGGCTGACGACATCTACTCCTTATTCAGGGATTTTTTTTCCTTGATCAAAATGGGATGATGGGATGTCAGTTCTACCTTCCGTGGATTCCTCCTCGGTACTCTACACCTATTCCAGGTCTCCCTTATAGATTTAAGACGTTGTTCATGAAAATATTCATAGTGCCATATCTTCATGGACACCAGTTAATTACAATGCTTCTGTCAGGAAATTCCAAGGGGCCTGGTCAGGGCAGAGACCTTCAGTCAGGGGAGTAGTCACGTTGGGCATCACTAGTGTTTCTGGGCACTGGGACACTGGCGTGTCTGTCTTCTGTCCCTTATTATAGGGCTTCTCGAGGGCTCAAAAGCCCAAGCCATCCCACATCTAATGTGGGGAATCATATTCCATGGGAATGTATCTGAGGTTTTCCTCAGCTTTCCATGTTTAACATAGGGTATGCCGCAAGTTTAACGTCCAACGGAGATGGATCAGACTGATCAGAACACTAATTAGAGTGGATCAAATGAGTGAAACCCCCAGAGGGAACACTGATGTGGGGGCCAACACATGGTTAACCTCCCAGTAACAGTTGAGGGGAATGAGGAATGAAGGTTCATGATCCCACCAGGATGTGGCAACACATATAATAATCAGGATAGATGATGGGTGGATGAATGAAGTGGATGGGGAATGAAATAGGACCATCGCAAGGGTGACAGTGAAGTTGGGATTGAGCCTCAAAGATACTTCCTATGTATCCCTATGACAGGGAACCAAAGTCCACATAATTCGGTGAATTTAGTTCATCTTGAAAACATCTTACCACTGTTTGGAGTTCCAATGACTTACCACTGAAAGGGGTGACAATGATTTACAGCTGAATGAGGCTGAGAACGGCTTTCCACTGAATGGGGAAAAAAAGTGGAATATAGTGTAATGTCATGCAGGATGGGGGTGGAGTGACGTGAAGTGGCTGGGACCATCGGTTGTTGGGCTTAAACCTCAGCGAGGCTTCTTACGTACCCTGCCTTGGAAAGGATCAAAGTCCACGTAGTTCGGGTATGGGGTAGGAGTCGGTGGACCGACATGAATAAAGACCTGGGGTCTAGGTGGATGGTGGGCTTGAACCTTATTGAGGCTTCCTACTTACCTTTCTTTGGCAAAGATCGAAGACCACGTAGTTCAGGGTAGGATTTGTGTGCAACAGCTTACCGTTGATTGGGGTCCATAGTTTAACATCATGTGAGACAGGGGCGAACTGACATGATGGTGGTCGGAGCGACTGAGTGTTGGGCTCAAACCTCAGGGAGGCTTTTTACGTACCCTACCTTAGAAATGATCAAAGACCATGTAGTTAAGGATGACAAGGGGCTTACACTCTAGGCTGCCCAAGGTGTCGGTGAACCGACATGGAGGAGGTCAGAATGACCGAGGTGGTGGACTTAAATCTCGTGAAGGCTTCCTACGTACCCTGCCTTAGCAACGATCAAAAACCACATAGTTCAGGTTATGGGGTCTTGGTGCACCAACATGAAGATGGTCAGGACTAATGGATTGTGGTGGGATTGAACCTCAGGGAGGCTTCCTACGTACCCTTCCTTGGAAAGGATCAATGACCACGTAGTTCAAGTTGGTGTCAGTGAACTGACGTGAATGAGGACCTGGGGTCCAATGGGTGGTGGGCATGAACCTCTTGGAGGCTTCCTACATACCCTTACTTAGCAAGGATCAAAGACTACGTAGTTCAGGATGGCATGGGGCTTACACTCTAGGCTTCCCAAGCAGAATTTCATGGTCGGTGCTTACTCTAAGCCCACATGAGTCATGCTCGATGTGAGAAACAAGAGAAAGTAGAGACCTGACACTCACATTGTGAAAGGTGCGTCTGTGAGAGGTGAAGTGGGGCTTACATGTGATCACAGCTCAAAGAGGAAACAATGGATTATGCATGGTTAGTAGCCCGAAGTGGTTGGGACTTACTCCAGGATGGAGGCCCGATGGTGACAAAGCCCAATAGGAGAGGTATTTGGCACCGAAGAAAGGAGGGGTCCATTGTACATTCCCCTTGGTCCTTGGGACCGAAGAAGAAAGGAGGAGTAGAGATGCTTCCACCTATAAGAAAGCTAGGGTCTTACACCAGGGTGGTTTCCCTTTCCCCATAGAGAGGCGCTTCTCCGATAAAGAGGATCTCATTCCTTGTGAGGAATGATCTCAATCCCGTGGAGACTAGTGGGCGTGCAGAATGTACAAGGTGGGGGACCCCGCGTGTGAGGAATGAGGAGAGGTAACAGTTTAACATCATGTGTTTAGGACAATGATTCTTGGCAGTTTAACGTCCTGCAGCTCGGATGAGGTGGGTTCTCTCCACACCCCTAGGACTTAAATAACCGGAACCCTCTGCACCTTGGAGAAGAGAAGGTACAATCAATGCCATAGCTAGGGGTGTTATGGAGCGAACCATTGGGGGGTCCATGTTAGCGTGGATATGCAAAGAAGAAATAGATGTTAGCGTGCATATGCGAAGAAGCATGAGGCTAAGAAACACAATAGGTAGTATCTTCCAAGGGACTTTGAAGTTTCTTTGTGAAAACCTGAAGGTACACATGGGAAAATGAGTTGCAGAGTGAGAGAGGCCATAGGTAGAAGCCTTGTGAAGCTCTAGTGATCCATGCAATGGAGGGGCTTTGCGAAGGGTTGTGATTTGCGTAGTGTAGTTTCCTAGGCTAGGCATAGGGCATATGTGCATATGGGAGGAGCTTCGAAAAATGGAAATGAATTTGCAATGAAATGCCTCGTGAATCAAGGGTGCCTTACAAATCATAGCATGGGGAAACAATGTTCTTTGCGATGCACAATGACCCAACCTTGGAACTTAGGTTACATGCGCATGGGGGGTGCATCGTGAAGCGTAAGTGTCCGCGAAGACCCGAGTCCCCTTGAAGGTATCCTTCCTTTGTGAAAACCCATGGGATTCACGAAAGGAATCCCTCCTGGAAGAGGGTCTCAATTAACACCAAGGAGAAGGTACTTCGCAGAGAGGAAAGTACCTTGGGGAGCTCATGGTTCGCAGAGCACAGGTGCCTCATGATTCGGGTGCTAGGAAGATGAAAGTTTGGAAATTCCATCCTGCAGGCTTGAGGGGAGCCCTATATTTATAAGCATGAGGCACTGCCATGTAGCACTCGCTCAGAGCGCAACGAGCTCCGTGATGGGTCACGAACGTCACCTGCCATCACGGAGCGGTACTGCCTCCTTACTTTTTGAGGGCTCACGAACGTTAGAGGGCGTCGTAGAGTGGTACTGCCTCCTTACTTCGTGAGGGCTCCCAAATGTTAGTGGGATTCATGGAGCGGTCCCGCCTCCTCAAATTGCAAGTGCTCGTGAAATTCAGAGGGTTTCCTAGAGTGGTCCTGCCTCCTCACTTCGCAGGGGATTGCGTAGGAGCTCTCGTGCAGCGGCTGCAGGGCTCCGGAAGCTTCGCGATCTTTCTTCGCGAGGTAGTCCTTAATGCTTTCAGAATATTTTTCTCACCTCCAATTTTTGCGTCAAAAAATGACCCCCCTTAGAATGGAATTAAAGGAGAAAGAGAGAATCTGATTATGAGGGTCCATCACCAAAATTTCCTAGGTACCCACAAGCTGGCCTCGCGAAGGAGGCTCGTGGGGTGGCCTCGCGAAGGAGGCATGTGAGGCAGAGCACTGATGCGTGGGTGGGGCGCGCCGCGAAGTCCACCGCAGCTGGACATGCCGCGAAGCACCCATAGTCGTCGCCTATAAATACCTGGGATGATCTCACTTTTTTCCTTTTCTCTCCATGATTTTAACTTGTTGGCGCTCTCGATTCGCGAAGCTCTGTGTACTCCACGATCGTTCTCCGCGAATCGGGCCTTTTCGTTGTGGTGCACAAAGAATCTTTGACTTCACGTTAGTGTACTCCATGACTTGTATATGAGGGTCCGTTCTAGGATATGCGATTCCACTGTCCGGATCGAGCTCCACGATCAGTCCCCATGATTGATCTCCACAATTGAGCTTTGCGACCGAGATTTGCGATCCAGCCTGAAAATCATCTAAATTTTAAGGATAGGATAGCGCACCTGGAGTTTGTCAGGGGGGTCCTTGTGGATGTTGCACGAAGGGAAGATATGGAGAACAGATTGGGTCTGGTGGAGTTGGTATGGAGTCATTCCGACCATGAATCACTAGTGAAGCTATTTTCCGAAAGACAAAGGGACTACCCATTGTTCAAGAGGATGCCCTTGTTTGGATTTGGACTGAGGGATGACGTCTTCATCCCTGAAGCAAGTAGGGAAGAGCCGACCTACTGGTTTAGGAGCACGTCGTGCCAGCACCAGTGGTTCAGGGCGACCAACAACCATGCTTGGGAGAACATTACGCCCATTACCGTTGATTGTTTGTACAATCATCTGAACGACATTGACGGGAAATCATTTATGTCGGAGATGTCCCCTCCTTTATACCAAACCATCCTAAAGGCAGTGCTGAGGATCCCAAAGAAGGGATGGTCTGATGAGTGGGACCTGCGCTAAGGTAGAAACTTCACAGACGACTAGGCCTAGGCCTACTGGGTAAGCGCCTCATGTGAAGAGTTTGGGGTAGAGCTGAGGAGAGTGGGCCTATATGAGGCGGCCTGGGCCTCCCAATTTCACATCTACCAGCCGAAGCAGTTGATGCAAAAGTTGTTGAGCTTCTGGTCACCGGGGACAAATACCTTCCACTAACATCACGCGGAGGTTGGCATCAACTTATGGGATGTGTATCAGATCTCGGGGGTACCAATACTAGGAGAAATTTATGATGAATTCCTCTCTGTTATGGGTGCATGGGAGGATCTGGAGTAGATGCTTCCACTGGAGATGGCATTGATGAGACTAGTTCCAGGGGAGGACAAGGAATCGATGGGAGATGTCCACTTCAAACGGTGGTTCAAGAAATTTCTGAACTTCCTGAAAGATAGGTAGTTTCCGGTGAGTCCTCGAAATTTCCCAAAGGGGGCTCAATGGGGAAAGGAGCACTCATACTGGCGGCTAATGGAGGATAGTTAGTGGAAGACCTGGGGCTTCAGCATCAACACCAAACAACAGCCAATAGTCAGGCTAGAGGCCTTCATTATGGCTCTTATCTGTGGATGGATCTTGTTGATGAGGGATACAAATATGGGAGTGCGAAAAACCAAATTCATCATGGAATCCATGTTAGCTACCAGAGGGTTGGTGAATCTCGGAATTCCGAAGGATTCCAAGATGTACAAAATTCTATGGCACATTAGTGAGGGGAAAAGGCCGCAGAGGATATGTGGGATGTTCCACCTTTTGTATGGGTGGATAGTGGCGCACATTAGGGGGGTTTATGAATACCCAAACCCTATTTCTCCTCCAGGATTAGACTTTCACCAATGCATCCTGAACACTGCGGGGATATTTCTATCCAAGATGACCGTACCATCGGTATTAAACCGAGTTTGGAAAGTAGAAGAGTTCAACTTTCATTTGTTTCCATTGCCAATAGGGCCCTTCACAGATGATGTCCAAGGGAAAAAAAGCACCAGTATTATCTCCTGGCCTTTCGAGGTGGAGTCCTAGTTACGAGGGTGGATCATGAGATGCTCTACGAGCCGTACACCCCACATCGATTTTCTTGGTAATTTCGGTGCATGCAGCGACTGACCCCCAAGGTTTACCTAGGGGTAAAACTTGAAGAGAATCCATGTGTGATGAGGTAGATGTGGCTCATGTTAACTTGTGAGGATAGAAAGATGAGGAATGAGCTGCCTCTGCTTACTGCTGCCTTTTGGTTGGTCAAAGAGTATGCCCAAAGTTGGGAGGCGGCCTACTTGAGGGAAATTCTGAAGCATCCAACAGTTCGGGTCGGTGCTGGTGATCCTTCCCAACCTCGGGTCCGAGGCTGGAAGGCGGAAAGGGAATATCGCTATTTCAGGGCTGCTATAGTGGTGAGATCCACATCAATTGAGGTTGAGGTAGTGATGATAGATCCAACAATGGTAGTGGACCCGATGGTTCCTGAAGAGTAGAGTCATATGAAGGGGAGGCTGCCGAGTGGGTTCTGTAGGATATCCACTCAGACTCTGGGGAAGCGGTTGTGTCACAAAGACCTACTGAAGGATTCTTTCTTCCTGGAGACCTGGGATATTTGGGAAGTGAACAGACAGTTCTTGAGCCCTCCCGAGATGTGGCAACACTTGAACCATATCATGATGGACTTTTCGGGGATAATCCCTCTCAGGGCCGGCTTTGCGGTGTCCCGAGCGGAGGCAGAGCAGTACCTGGAAGAGTTGGAGGACTTTGTGCATTCCCAGGGTGCCCTGCGTCCAATGACGGACCGTGTCAAGGTGCTGCTGGATCGTACGGTCCCTCCAAAATTATTGTCCACTGAACTGAGAGAACATTTCCATATGCCAGAAGAATCGGATGAGTCCTCCTGGGGGGACGAGGCCGGTTGAGGGAGCCTATTGGAGGAGGGTGAATTTGGCGATCAGGTCTCAGACCTTGAAGAATTCACTAAGGCACTTGAGGTGAAACCCCAAACCCCTTCCTCAGGGTCTAAATCCTAGGTCTTTCTGGACTCCTTACTAACATCTAAACTATGTAAGAGGACATCATACATAGGAACCATTCCCATCCCTCAATAAATTCTGATGTGGGACCTCCAGAATCTATATATGAGGTTACATCAAATACTACATCCAACGGGGCCAAGACACCTAAGGTGACCCCTTAAGAGCATTCAGATCTTCCGATAATATATGAGGGTCCATGTATCGGGGTCCCAAAGACATCATCACAATAATGAAACCATGAATTAAATCTTTATAGGTCCCCTATACCAATGTTATGATTTTCATCTCCTAACCATGTTTACTGACGTCCATGTCCTTTTTTGGTGCACACAGTTCTTCAAATGGCATGTGCCGCCTTAGAGAGGATGGTCAGGGATTCTTGTGGCATACTTCTAAGGGGAATGTCGATGATTTTAGAGGAGGAGGCCCAAACTGACCAAGCGGTAGCTCTCCCGATCATGTGTGGGACCATTAGCAGGGCTGAACCCGAGATCATTGAGGTAAGATCCAATGATGAGGATTGATCAGATAGTCCAGGCCCCGCCATGCTCGATCAAATACCAGAAGTGAACCATGATAAAGAGTTACTAGGGGCGTTCCCCATGTATGAGCTTTCCAATCACACCGACTAGGATGAGATGGACTCTGATGAAGAGGATAACAAGATAGTACATTGCCGATAGTGGAAGCTGATCATGTGCTTCATCGATGACACCCCCAAGCACTATGGTTGGATTAGATTGATAGAATTTTCTCGCGACTACAAGAACTATGTGATGGGGGAGTGGATGCCCAACGTCCCCACATTCTCATCCGAGATCTTATGGTGGAAAAGATTTGGGAGTATGACCGTGGCCTTAGTGTGGGCTAGAAGTGGAGGAAGCAGTTGTAGATTCAGGTGGATGAGCACTCGACCTCCCATAATGTGCAATCTGAGCTAATATTGGATTGAAGGCCTAGCTAGAAGAGGTTGAAGAGGGCATGACGCGAGACTCTGGGTAAATGTCCGTCATCCGGACCGACGTGGATCGGACCGAGATTACGGCCAACAAATTGCGCCCCATTGCTACCTAGGAGGAGAGGTAGCTGAATAGGTGGAAGCAACTCATGGACACCACCATTCAGATGGTGGGGGAGCTGCTATGATCTTTTGACGAGATTAACCCTTCCATGGGGGAAAACGACCCTCGGGTACTGTAATGATTACTTAATCTCAAACATACTCTCTTGCTTTGATCGTTCGATGTCATAGCCTGCATGAGTTCTTTTATTTTTATTGGTTTTACATGCATCTGTTATATTCACGATACACCCAGTGATCAATCCCGAAGATCATGCGGGTCAAGCCCAATGTGAGAAACAAAGTACGACTGCTATGTCATTTATCATGAACATAAGAGTGATGACCAAGTTTCTGGCATCCAGGTTTTGAGCAACCGACCTGGATTCCCATGAACAGAAGGGAGATACCTGACTGGAGAGTGAATCTCTCAGAAAACCCGAATTACCATTTTCCCAGTGTGCTCTTGTGCACGAACGGGTAACTCAAAGGGTGTTGGAATCAATCTAAACAGACGGGAATGGAAAGTGTGAATCATGATACCTAGGATTCAGAACACTATGGGGGTGGCATGACAATAAATAATAACTGTTGAAAACATTAGAAACACATTATCCTTATTGTGTTAGCTTGGAATGGGGATAGAAAATGAGGGCCGACCATTGACCACATTGGAAACACAGGGATAGACTCAAAATGTCATCCATTAGTCTTCCGAAACTTAACCCCAGGAGAATAGGTGGGACATAGGCCGAGCATCCAAACAGTTAGGGGTTACCTTAGACATGAAAGAGGAAGAGGGTCCGAATAAGGGGCATGCAAAGCGTGGAATGTGGAGTGATGGTTTTTTCGAACAAAATCCAACACTCTTGAAATTATGACACCATGGTGGAAGCACATTAGATGGGAACATCAGTCTGATCATGGATCATTCCTACTTTTAGATAAGACCTCTCTAGAGAGAGAGCCATCACATCCCAATGTCATCGCGGGGAATCCCGAACTTGTTCAAAGCACACCTGTAGTTACATGGTTCCCCACAAGGGGTCTGTTAGGGGGCCAGAAAGGAGGAGGAACATGATTTATGATTCCTGGGGCTGGACCCGAGGAGAAATGCCTGGGTGTCTCTACGTATCCCATGAGGATGGGAATCAAGCCATACGTAGTTATAAGAGGGGTCTTAGTTTATGGTCTTAGAACTCGGAACAAGGATTGGTAAGGGATTAAAGGGACACATGGTAAGGTGATTATGAAACCCGACATGAATGAGGACATAAATCTAGATTACTGTGTGTTCCTTGGGAAAGTGTTTAGGTCAAGGGACCGAACATGAAAGTTAGGCTGGGCCCATGGGGATGTGCCCGGGCGTTCCTAAATATATCATGAGAATGATAATCAATCCGTACGTAGTTCTAAGGGGTGGCACGATAAGGTACCAGTGCCAGGGATAAAAGGGTGTGTGGTTCTGGACCTTGCACTAAATGAAGCAGAATTTGACAAATCTTGTTTGTCCTTTAGAGTTAATGGAGGTTTTTTTTGTGTGAAGCGACAAGCCTAGGATTGAAAGTCCCGACATCACAACAAGAATCAAGCCAAAGTAAGGCATTGAAAAATGGTATGGTGTTTGACTGATACCAAACATGATATACCTTGAGAGAGGACATCACAATGGAGTGTCGTTTTTCGTTGTGTGGCCAGGACGATATTGTCTCAGTTTAAGGTGATGTAATAGGACCAACCATGCATTCTAATGCCATGTGGCACAGAAGTAGTAGAAACAAGGTTAAAAAGGGAGAATGTGTGCGGTGTAATAAATCACACCCGACAGGAATGAGGACATGATCCCATACCACACCATATGCAATTCAGAGAGAGAAACCTCAGGCCAAGAAGACAAAAAGAGGTAAGAGGGTAAGAAGTATGAGAGGCTGGCTCTCAATAAAGATGGACCCGAAGAAAAGATGCCCGAGTGTTCCTACGTATCCCATGAGGATGGGAATCAAGCTACACATAGTTCTTGAAGGTGACTTTTAACGTCATGCAGGATGAAATACAGTTTAATGTCATGCCGGTTAATAGGTAAGAGGGACTAGCTCCTAGTAGGGGGCGTATGTGGTGTGGCTCTTAGAAACTCGACGTGAATGAGGACATAATCCCATACACGCCACACCGCATGACCCTATAAGGGTGGGGGCCTAAAAGTTAGAGTAGAAGAGATAAATTAGCAAAACCGAGCTAGGCTCAAAGGAAAGATATCTGGGCATTCCTATATATCCCATGGAATGGGAATCAAGCTGTATGTAGTTCTACAAAGGGGAAATAAGAAATGATCTTAGTTTAAGGTCTTATAACTTGGACCATGGAGAAGTTGGACTATCCAAAGTAAAGGCAGACCTTAACCCAATCCCTAGTCCTACGTGAGTCAAACTCAGTGTAGGAAACAAGGGAGGATAAGGTATTTGAAATACGTGAAATACATGAAAAGGGAAAATTAGTGGAGCCCCGAATGATTGCCTTATCACGGACTTTTCCTCCTAACGTGCATATGTGCACTGAGGAATAGAACCAAGAGTCTCGAAATTTTACTTGTACATGATGAGGTGGAGAAGGGAGTGAGTCATGTAACCGACATTTTTGGCTTAATGAGGTTTGTGTGACGATGGAGGATAACTGTTGACCATGTTCGAAACATAGCATCCATATCATGTTAGCCTAGAATGGGAACAACAAATGAGCAATGACTGCCGACCAAATTTTCAACGCGGGACTTGTATCAATTTGTTGCTCGAAACCCTTGAGGATGTTGGCCCGTAATGGTAGGAGGGCCCTTGGTACGAGAATCCATGCCATTCAGGGGTCCCTTCAGGTGTGAAAGGTGATGGAAGTCCTAATGAAGGAGAACACGAAGCGTAAAAAATGGGTGAAAACATGTCTAAGCAGAGTCTGACATTCCGGGTACTAAAATAGAGTACCCTTAGTCACATTGGAGAATCGCCGAAGAGGACCGAGGGGATCATATTGAGGGTGACCGATTTGAAAAGGCGAGGATAGCACAAGGGGATGGAAAACTCTCAAGAGGAGGAGGTAAATGGCATGGTTGTTACAACACCCAACATGAGTGAGAACATAATCCCATACCGCACCATATGTTCCTCTCTCTGGGAAAATGTAGGCCAAGGGGACAAGATGAGAGGGAGATTTCTAGGATATGGGGCTAGCCCTGAAGTCTAGATGTTCGGGTGGTCCTATATATCCCATGAGGATGGGAATCAAGCCACACATAGTTTTTTATGGGAGTAATGTGCAGTTTGTCGTCACACAGTAGGGACGCAAATGGGCAAGGTACAACATGCACATGAGGTGTATGGCACGACAAGTAACCCGACGTGAATGAGGACATAATCCCATACCACACCGTACAACCCTATGTGAGAACCTAGGTCAGGGGCCCGAAAAGGCCAAGGGGCCTGAGGATGGGCCTCAGATGGAAAGGCCCGACCATTTTGCAGTTTAACGTCTTGCAGTGAGGACGATGAAAGGGGTAAGATACCCCAAACAAGGGAGGTGTACAACATGGAAAGTAACCTGACTTGAATGAGGATATAATCCCATACAACACCGTAAAATCCTATAAGAGTTAATACTTGGAAAAGGGGCCCAAAATTGAGCATGAGAAGTGCAGCGGGGCCTGTGATCGTGGTATGGACGATAAATGACGGGAGGGATGTCTCAAGGGGATATTTGTGGCATGGTAAAATAGCTTGATGTCAAGGAGGAAGTAAGTCCACTCCACACCACACAACCCTAAATGACAACTTGGGTTGTGGGCCAGAAAAGGGAAAGGGGCCGGAAAAGGTGAAGGGGCCTGAGGCCAGGTGTCTCGACCAATGGTATCCATACGACCTCTTGTGCGATTACCGCCTCATCACAACACCTAATCCCACATGAGCAGTTCTCGGTGTGGGAAACAAGAAGCTGGATTTGGATCTCCCGGCCATGTAGGGGTCTAGTGGATGGCATCAACTGAGGAGAGTTTGTCACTTGGATATACAATGGGGTTGAATGAACCACTTCACTCAATGTTTGGACATCTTGGGGTGGCCCTGACGACAAAGGATAGCTGTTGACCATGTTCAAAACATAGTGTCCTTATAGTGACCTAGAATGGGAATAACAAATGATCATCGACCACTGACCATATTCAAAATGTGTACTTATATCATTTTGTTGCTCAACATCCTCAAGGGCATTGTCCCAACGTGGTAGGAGAGCCCTTGGGCCTAGCATCCCTGCCGTTCGGGGGCCCTTCTGGATGGGAAGGATGATGGAGTACCAATCAAAGGAGTGGGTGAAGCATAGCAGTACCCATACATTTTAAAGTCCAGAAGGGAGGTGAAAGAGGCGGACACCTCTGGGGAGTGGGACATATGGAAGAATCGAGATGAGATCGACATTTATTGAGGGAAAAACCTGTACCACACCATATGTGTTGACCCGAGGGGAGATTCTAGCATTTGGGCTGGGCCAACAGAAGAAATTTTCAGGTGTTCCTACTTATCCCATGTGGATGGGAATCAAGCCGTACGTAGTTCTTGAAGACCATGCAGTTTAACGTCATGTTGTGAGGATGTGGGAGGATAGAAGAATGGGGAGCGGGCACATGGTGCGACCATTATAATCCTGGCATGAGTGGGGATAAAGAAGCCTACACAATACCTTGCAAGGATCCTCTAAGAGAACTATACTTAGGGGGGTAGTCAAAGAGAATAGTTTGGGGGATAGACTCAAGATGAAACTCTTGAGCGTTCCTACATATCCCATGCAGATGGGAATCAAGGCACACATAGTTCTAAGGGAGCAGTTTAACATCTTGCGGGGTGACATACAGTTTAACATCATGCGGGAAGAAGCAGTTAAGGTCATGCTGGACCACCAGGATCAGGCAAAGTATTGTTTGAGGAACATGGCATTGGTGGGAGGAGTTATATGCTCACCATCCATGGTCACCAGGGAGTATGCTCCATTGGGGTAAACCCTATGAATTATGTAATGTCCTTCACATTTGGGCTCCAACATGGGTAGTTTCCTACCAGGGATCATTGGTGTCCGAAGGGCCAATACCAAGTCACCTTGTAGGAAAGAGTGGAGGAAAACCTTCTTATTGAAGGCTCTAGCTATCTTATTCTGATGCATTTCTAGATTGTGCAGGGCACAAAGCCTATTCTCTTCAAGTGCTTCCAATTCATCCAGATGAATTTTGGATACCTTATCTGGTGCCTACTGGTCATAGACTGCTATGCGTAATGAAGGTAGCTAGATCTCGATGGGTAGGATGGCTTCGGCTCTATACACCAGGGAATATGGGGTCACTTGGGTGGAATTAAAAGTCGTTATACAATAATACCAGAGGATGTTGGGGAGCTTGTCTGGCCAACTCTTCTTATTCCAACCAACCATTTTCTGCAGATTGTTAGAGAGGGTTTTGTTGAACGCCTCGATCTGTCCATTTTATTACACGTGGTAGCGGGAGGTATGGTTAGAATGGATGTTGTACTTGGCATACAATTTCTTCAGATCGGCTGCTTGGAAGTTGATGCTGTTATCAGCGAGGATGATGTGAGGGACTCCAAACCGGTAGATGATATTGGAGCTCATGAAGTTGATGATAGAACAGGCCTTGACCTCCTTGAGTGGAACTACCTCTGGCCACTTGGAAAAGAAATCCGTGGCAGTCAGGATGAACCTGCACTGATGAGCTGTCGCCGGTGGATATGTTCCCATGACGTCGAGTCCCCACACCACAAATGGACAAGACTACTTGGTGGAGTTGAGAGGTTCTGACGTCCGATGCATGAAGTTATCATGAATTTGGCATGTATGACATCTCTTAGAGAACTGGATGAAATCATAGATCATAGAGGGCCAGAAGTACCCTAGTCTCCGGATCTGATGGGACAGCTTTGGCCCAGTATGGTGAGCCCCATAGGAACCAGTGTGAACCTTCTGCATGACCTGATAAATCTTTACTCCTTATATGTAATGGAGGAGAACACCATCAAACCCACACTTTTAGAGGATCTTCCCAAGACCGGGACCACTCTAGAGGGTATACTATAGCGCGCAACGTTAGATTCACTCGTACTCATCCCAATCAGATAGGAGGTAACCATTTTAGAGATACTTGAAAAAGGGGACTCTCCAGTCAGGGGTCACTTCAACCACCACATATGAGGGATCTGGGGGTCCTGAAGTGGAGGATCTAGCGGTTAGATGGATTACTCGCAGGTTGTCGTCATGGTCTGAGGTGACGGGAGCAATGAATCTCCGATGTGCCACGTGTATAATCAGATCATCTTGCTCAGGTTCTGCAAGTGATGCAGCCACTCTGGACAGGGCATCGACTTGACTATTCTGAGACCGAGGGACATGAGTAACTTCTAGCCGAGATGGAAACTAGGCCATTAGTTGAAGGGTGCGCTCCAACAATGGTACGATCTCTGTTTTCTGATGACATAGTCACCATTGATTTGCTTGATGACTAGTTCATAATCCCTTTTCTCATGAAAATTGGGCACATCGATCTCGATTTCCAGCTCGAGGCCAATGATAAGAGCCTGATACTCTGCCTTGTTGTTGGTGCAGCCTTCCGACAACAGGAATGAGTACGATAGGATGGCTTGGGCCAGGGTAATAAAGACAATACCTAGGCCTACCTTATTGAGTCTGGGATCTTTGAGCCTCCTTCCGGTGGGGCTCCGGGTAGCACCATCAAAGTGCATCTTCCAACATGGGATGGAATGATCTACCGACAGGATTGCCTCGTCCAGAAAATATAGGTCCAGGGACTTTTCCTCGGTGGTTGGATGAGCAGCTATAAAATCTTCCAATGCTTGTCCCTTGATAGAATTCTAAGGCATGAACCTGACGTCGAAATGATGGAGGATTACTGCCCACCATGCGAGATGTCTAGTCAATATGGGGTGGTTCAGAATGTACTACAACGGTTCTACCCAAGACACTAGCTGTACCTCATGGTGTTGCATGTTGTGTCACAATTTCTATACTGCGAATACAAGTGCAAGGAAAATCTTTTCTATGGTGGAGTATCTAGTCTTCATATCGTGGAGAATGAAATTGAGGTAGTAGAGGCTATTTTTTGTCCCCTCATTGTTCTTATGGGTGAGGAGGGTGCTGAGAGATCGTTCCAGGGAATTCACGTACATGATAAATGGATTTCTGGAGACGGGTGGCATCAGGAATAGAGGCTGGAGCAGGTACTTATTGATTTCTCAAACACGGTCTAGCACTCTTCGTCCCATTCGTAGGCAGGTCCTTTCTTCATGAGCCGAGAAAAGGGCTTACACTTGCCGGATAGATTCGCAATGAATCGGCGTATGTAGGCTAAGTGGCCTTGGAAACCTCGAAGTTCCCAAATATTGCTCGGGGGAGGCATCTCACTGATGGCCTTGATCTTCTCTGGGTCGATCTCGATGCTCCGGTACCTAACAACAAATCCAAGAAACTTCCCAAAGGTGACCCCGAAGGAACACTTCAACAGGTTCATCTTCAGGTAGCAGGAACGGAGGAAGCCAAACACATTCTCAAGGTCCTTGAGATGGTCTTGGCATTGGAAAGATTTGACCACCAGATTGTCCACATATCATTCCACCAATGTCTCGATGATTGGCTTGAATATGTGGTGCATGGACCGCTTGTAGGTGGCACCTGCATTCTTCAGGCTAAAGGGCATAACCTGGTAATAGAAAGTACCTTGGGGCACCCTAAAAGCTGTGGACTCCTCATCCCCAGGGGCCATTCAGATATGGTTGTATTCAGAGTAACCATCCATGAAAGAGAGGTCTTGGAACCCATCCATAGAATCAATCATCAATTCCGTCACAGGAAGGGTAAAATCATCCTTCGGACAGTGACAGTTGAGATCCTGGAAGTTGATGCAGACTCTGATCTGTCTGTTCTTCTTCCTAACTGGCATAATGTTGTCTAGCCACTTGGGGTACTAGACCTCCATGATGAAGTTGGATATGATGATCTTGTCAACTTCGACCTCAACCATTGCACCATGGGAAGGGTGCATCTTTTTGGGAGGTTGATTGAACCCGCAATGATTTACAGGGAGACTAAGGTGGTGGATGACTACCTGATGATCTTGTCCTAGTATCTGGTCATAGCTCCCGGAAAATAAATCATGATTCTACTTCAAGAAATCTATTTACCACTACTTCACCTCGAGGGACATGGTGGAACTGATCAATGTGGGTCTCGGGTCTACCTCGCTACTAAGGTTCACCTGTACCAGTTCATCGACCATGGTGGAGACGCCTTCTTCGAAGGCGGGGGGAGAATCCTACAAATCCTCATATTCACTTGTGGAGGAGGGATACACAATGAGAGAAGCTTCATCTGGGTCGGCAGATCCCAACGGGAGGCTGATACCAGCCTAGGTAGCAGTGGACAACATATCAGGAGATTCACGTGCTGCTGAAACCATAACAATGAAGGAAGTCTATCTGATCCCATATAGTCTTCAGCCCAAGGGGACACTCTTGATGATATCAAAACAATAATGGCACTTCAGCTTGATCTGGTTAATTCTATCCTAGCGAAACAGACACGTATGACGTACTGTCATTTCCATGGGGCAAACATCATGATACCGTATAGGGGTAGGAGGCGCCGGGATCACATGAGCCTGGTTTGTGTAGGAGTACGAGGTGATCTTCCGCTATCTCTTGGACTTGGAAATATGATTCCCTGTCATACCAGATACAAAAAAACATTGCCCCATGTCTAGGGTTGTGGACTCCAATTGATGGATTGAGAAGACATAGGCATCATCCAAACCTACCCAGGGGTCAGTTGCAACCGTAGTAGGCTCAACCTCACTTGCCTGAATCTATTTGTCCTTGCTCTTGTAATAGTCAACGTTCAGATAGTGGGATTCACCAGAGTTTAAAGGAGATACATCACCTTGTAGTATGCCTACTCGACCATTAAGGGAGTACTTGAGGCACTGGTGATACGATGAGGGGACCACCACATGCAGGTGGACCATGGTCTTCCCATCAATTCATTATACACGGTGTCCTTGGAGACAACCATAAAATCGGTATTGGTAACCAAGACACTGAACTGGGTCTTCAAATGGATCTTACTGAATGGGGTCTTCTTTATCCTATCATATCCCTGGATTCTTAAATCGGAGGGAGTCAGGTTATCTTCGAATAACCCCATCTTCTGTAGTGTCCACATCAGGATAAGTTTAATCCCAGAGCCTGTGTCAACAAGACAACGATGAACCTCCACACCATTAAATTGGACAGTGATGTATAGTGGTAATATGTTCCCCCTATATAGGATAGAATTCATCCTCTCCTGAGAATGAAATGATGGCCTTACATTCAGTCTTCTTGACTGCTTCAGCATGAAAGGCTTCTGATGCTGCTACCTCCGTCTCAAACTAAAAGAGGATTCTTAAAGCCTCAGCGAGGGCCTCACGCATATCTAACGATAAGATAAGGGCCTTGAGGATGGAAAGTATCAATAGGATGTAGAAACGGTGCCTGAGGACATCATATTTCTATGTCAGGTGTGAACTTCTACTTTCAAGAGGCCGATCTGTGATATGAGGCATGGCAGGACCTGCTGGCTAGACCGAAGGCTGGCTAGTGCTGGGCATGTCCCACTATTTACTAGAAAAAGCATGAAGAGTAGCTTTAAGATGAGAGACAGATAACTGAGACCGGCCCATAGTAGGGTGAGGCTGGTCGCAACATGGTTGAAGTGGATCTGTATGATTTAGTAGCACAAATGGTGGTGGAGGCAGGCCCAGTGACACCGGATGAAGAGGCTAAGCATGCTGAGCTCTGCGCTGGGCCTGCTTTCTGGTCTCAGTGTCATGCACGACCTGGCTGGAGGTGTGAAATGATGTGCCTCAGTGACCCATATGGCTATGGCTCCACCGGCGCTGGCGTCGGCTGGGGACATTGGGGAGGTTCGCTGGGTGCTCCCCGTTGTCAGAAATCATGTAGGGGTTTACCAACTCCACAGTAGTAACCGAAGCATAACCTTGACTATCACTTGAATATTCATCCACTACTGGGTGGATTCTAGGAGGAAGCCCCATCTCAGGGGGCATGAAGTATCCAAGAGTGCGGGACGACGATGGCATTGGCAGGGTGGGTTGATTTCTCTTGCGCCGCCGATGCTTTCTCTTCTGGGAAGAGGCCAACTGAGATGACGATGTAGAAGTGGTGGATGATGATTCTGAAGGCTCTGGATAATTCAAGCATTCATTTATGATACCATGGGTGTGGGAAAACATTTTGTGAGCCATCCAGTCATCATACTTCTGGGACCCTTTATTGGAAACCAGCTGCCACTCGCCTTCATCGTCGCTTTCACTATCCAGCCGTATGAAGACACCCGCCACTTGTGCTAGGGTCGGGGCCAAACTGACTATGTTGCCATCGACCTGGTCTTGAATCTAGTATTTAAACACATATCATTTCTTGAGGGTGTGCCCTAGGATCTGATGATAGAGGTAGTAGTTGGGGAGATCAGTGAGGTTCACCTCCTCTGGCCTTCTACACTCAGGCAAAAACATGATCCATTGTTCCAAGGCACTTTTGAAATATCCAGGAACCTAATTCTAATTGAATGAGTACATCCGGTTTCCTTTGTCCAAGAAAGGGGCCCTTGGGGCCTAGCCTTGACGAGGAGATGGAGGAGCCTGTCGAGGAGGCGGACCCTGATTGTCCTGCCTCAGTGGTGGCAGCGCATTACGCGGGGGCAACTGCCAATTCTGGGACGGACGATACTGGGCTGGAGACTGTGCCTGTGGTGGGGGGACTTTACGAGGTTGTAGAGGTGGTTCCATTGGTAATAAATCCAGCTATCTGGGGGCCTCTATTTAGACCACTGCGGCGGGATCATCTCTTACAGCCCTTCTCGTGGGAATTTAGGGAGGCAACGGACGTGCCTGGCCGGCCTATTGTAGAGCATCCTACTGGCACTAGGCCTTATCAGAGATGTCTCAATACCCTCCAGGGTAGTTCTAGGTGACCATAGAGGGAACCAGTTCCTTCTTGTTGTTCCCCATGCACATTTTCAGTAATTTCTCTTCAGTTAGTGGCATGTCAAGGGATTATGTGAGCCCCTTCCACCAGGTGATAAAGTACGCGACTCGATCATCAGGCCTTAGTTTGCACTTGAAGAGGTCTGTGATGCTGGTTTTCAACATGGTGGAGCTGAAATGGTAGAGGAATTGCCTGAAAAGGTCCTCCCAGCTGGTTACAGATCCGATGGGGAGCTGGTTGTACCAGACAAATGTCGGCCCCTCTAATGTCTGAACAAAACAGCGGAGCTTGGTAGCCTCCTCCTGCATTGGAGTCCCTAACATGGGCCCACACCTTGAGTTGAAGTGGTCTGGGTGTTGCGGTAGGTCCCCCGTCCCATTAAATGGGGATAAAGTGGGATTACTGAAACCCAAAGGTTCCATCATATCATCCACCCATGCCGGATAGGGCTTTCCATCAGGTGGGATCGCCACCTGTCGCATTTCTAATGCCTCAAGGCAAGCAATGAGTACCACCATTGGACCATATGGTAGAGGGTATCTATCTTGATGGGGATCCCTAACCATGAGTGTGTTGGTAGGTTCTTCAATGCGGTAAGGCGGATCAACAACTCATGGAGCGGCTGGCGGCACGACCCTCGAGGTGGCTGGGGGGAGCCAGATCTGGGTTCCTCAGATTATCGCGTCGTTCCAGAGGGTTTGGCAAGACATACCGCAATCTCTTTCCATGCGCTTTGGCTTCAACCCTGTCCATGGGGGTATCATGATCATGGTTTCCTGAGGGCAGCTCGCCGAGGGGAAGTTGTTCCTGCCCCTACTGTACTGGCCTAGGAATTCCATAGTAGGTTTGTCACTCCGCGACGCGTTCAGCTAGGATTTCATCGACCAAATTCTTCTGCTCAACAATTTGTTGGCACAATGTGTCCTTCTCAGGGTATTCCTCCATCTTCTGCACTGAGTCAGACAGGTCAGAGTGCTTGGTAGCTCCGATGTGCTCTTTGCCCTTACCAGAATTTCTGCTGAGTACCAATGCCTCCGTGGGCATAGGGAGAGCAATTAGGTTTCTCTACTAATGATTAATCCTTCCTGATGGGTCCAATAGTGGTGGAACAACCTTGAAGGGTAATTCTTCATTGAGAATCTCCAGCTCATCCTCATCATCCACTATGTCGGCCATGTTGACCGTGACCCTTTCTGGGGGCATGTCCTCAATATCACCTAGCGAGTCGGGCTTCCACCGGATATGACTGAAAATGAGGGAAACATACTGCCCCCAGCCATATATTTTTATGTGGGGGGTATCCTCCTTGATAATTTTGTAGAGTACCTTGATACACTGAATGCATTTCTACTCGAGGGCCTCACGACGACCTGGTGACTTGCGGCGCTGGGCCACAAGGAGTGCGGCCAAATCGACTAGACGACATTGCTCGCTGATTTATTCAAAATGAACTTGGATCCTAGGATAAACCACTCACTGATGATGAAGAATAAAATGAATCTCTCAGATGGTGTGGTGGAAACACTCAACTTCCCCTGGGGTGAGGAATTCCGATATGCAGAAATTCGCTGTTGCCACTGGCCAGAACTTCTCAGGGAAGTGGTCCACTGCAAGGATGTTCCATAAGATCCTCGGTTTAGATTCAGGGTATGACCCTTGATTTCCCCATTCATCAATTGGGGTGGTTGAGGAACCAGAAGCAGCACTGAGGCATACCAATGGGACGACAGGCTGGCTGGTAAAGAGTATAGCGAACGGGATGACTGGACGCCGAATCTCAGGCTGTCCTCCGAAGAGTGTAGAGACCTGTCCTCTACGTCGTGATAAGGCGGGATGAAAACCGCAGTTTTTATCTCAGGGGATAGAGCTACTGGCGATAGGTCGTGCTTCTACTCGGCTGCCATCAGTCCCCAGAATAGTTCTTCGTTATCTCTTGTCAAGGTAGAGAGTGCTTCTGGTGATGACGATGGTGATTGCATGACTGTAACCTATGGGGTTGCCAGATTTCCATCCTCCTGGATATAACTATGAAGGGAGGTGGGAATCCGATGGACCTCGCATTCCGGGAGCACCAGGCTGATGTGCCTCATCCCTGCCCCAACCCTTGACTCGGATGAGCGAGAGGAGGGTTCCCGCGCTGAGTTGTACTCCACCTCAGAGTCTAAAAAGAGGATTGGTTTGATCTCTGTTCGGACCTTCCCTGAATCCTTATTATGGTGGCGACGACCCACCCCACTACCCCTGTATAGATCTTCGGGACAAGGTAAATTTATGAAACGAGGTCCTTCAGCTGCATTGGTGCTGGGGTGGAGAGGGTTTCCACCTGAGAAAGCAGGGGTGCGAGGAGAACCAGGAAAAATGTCAAGGGGACATGGGGAGGACCTCCATGGGTAGTGATGGAGTGGGAAAGACCTCCACTGGAATTGGAAGAAGCATTGGGAGAACCTCCATGATTGTTTTTTCTAGAAACCTCAGTATGAGGAGGGTCCTTGTATCAGTCTAGCTAAACATGGGTAGGACCTCCGTGTTAGTTATGGGAGGAGCAAGGCTGGACTTCACCCCTCTGGTTGATGAGGCGATGATGACTTTTGATAGCTGTTGATAGGATGCAGGGAGGATCCCCACATTGAGGAGAGACCGTACGTGAAATGTCCCTACACAGGCGGTCGGGGGTAGGAGAAATTACTCCATAAACAGTGTAATGGTCACGAGATATGCTTCTGTACCGAGTATCACCATTACAGGGAAGACCCACATTCGGATTGATGGAGGAACAGGGAAGACCTCCATGCCGTGCCTCAAAGCGGGGAAGGACCGCGTTCTCCGTGGAAGTGGTATGGGGAGGACCTCTGTACTGGGTGGAATCGATGCGGGTTGGTTCCCGGCATCCACTGCTTGTGCCAGCGACTAAGAGAGTCGACCTAGACTGCTCGTGGGGTGGTTGGGGCCTCAATCCTGGCCGGACGTATAAATGATTCTACTCAGTGTATGCAGGGAACTGGGGATATGCATCAGTGGTGGCTCGGGATACAGTAGCCATCGATATTGATGCCCCTTGGCTGGCATCTTCCTCATCTTGTGTCCGACACTAGCGTCGGGTCAGACGAACTGGGGCCAGTAGTGATGGTACGTAGCTTACCTGCTCCTCAACCAGCAAGACCGGGTGATGGTGCTGACGCGGCTGGGTGGGAGCCCTCGCTGGGATCCCCTGGAATGGGACTCTAACCAGGCTAGGTTGGATGTCACCTACCTCGTCAATGTAAGGTTGGAAGTTGTCAAAGCACTCTGGGTACAGGCTCCTAAAACGGTTGTATGTCGGGGTGGGGAGCAATGGCTCCCTGTGCGACACTTGGGGGTGGTATTGATGGTAAGGTGCAGATGCCTCCAAGTCCCGGAGGGCCATATACCGCATAGGGATGACCCCCTCCTCCTCATAACAGTGCACGAGGTCTTTGATCACCCTCCATTGGATAACCTCGTATGGGGAGGTGGGGCTTGTGCGCCCCATGGTCGAAGATGTAGAGGCCATCATGGAAGAGGTGAAGCCACGTGGGATGGCTATGTGGGCTCTTCCCCTACCCCTGCATCGATGGGCAGAAAGTGATTGCATCCCTAGAGCAACAACTTTATTTCTGAGAGCAGGGAGATTAACTCGTCAGTTCTGAAAGAAAAAGGAATTGAGGACCCATGTCCCAATGCCATCATGTCTTCCATGGTCGGTAAGAGTGATTCACGCTCACAACATTGCAGAACGGGATGTTCAAATTTCTACTACCCCAACTTTTTGTGAGTTTCACGCCAGGCCCACTATTTGCTTAGTGGGACCCAGCGCCGGTTAACTGGATTTGGTGACATGCTAATCCATTGATTCCTTGAGTGCTACTAATCTCCATTTGAGGAGAAGATCTTCACATCGGGTTCACAATTTCTTTTTTCGACGCTTTCGCTGGGGCGCGTGCGTCCATCTCTTTTGGGGGGACGACCGGGCTATCTGTTTCCCCGCATTCCCACTTTCCAAAGGCGGGTGGCATCCAATCCTTATTCAGGGACGTTTTACCCTTGATTGAAACAGGACGATGGGATGTCGGTTCTTCCTTCCGTGGATTTTTCCTCGGAACTCTTCACCTAGTTCGGGTCTCCCTTATAGATTTATGACGTTGTTCGTGATGCTATTCCTATCTCCATATCTTCATGGACACCAGTTAATTACACCACTTCTATCGGGATATTCCAAGGGGTCCGGTTAGGGAAACAACCTTCAGTTAGGGGAGTTGTCATGTTGGGAATCACTGGCATGTCTGGGCATTGGGACACTGGCACGTCTGTCTTCTGTACATTATTATAGGGCTTCTCGAGGGTGCGGATGCCCAAGTAATCCCACATCAAATGCGGGGAATCATATTCCATGGGCATGTATCTAAGGTTTTCCTCAGATTCCCATGTTTAACACAGGGTATGCCACAAGTTTAACATCCAGCGGAGATGGATCTGACTGATCAGAACACTGATTTGAGTGGATCGGATGAGTGAAACCCTTAGAGGGAACACTAATGTTGGGTCCAACACATAGTTGACCTCCAGGTTACTATTGATGGGAATAGGGAATGAAGTGGCATGATCCCACCGGGATTTAGCGGCCCGGATAAGAATCACAATGGATGATGGGTGGATGAATGAAGTGGATGGGGAATGAAATAGGACCATCGCAAGGGCGACAATGAAGTTGGGCTTGAGCCCGAAGAGACTTCCTACGTATCCCTGTGGTATGGAATCAAAGTCTGCGTAGTTTGGTGAATTTAGTTCATATTGACAACGGCTTACCACTGGTTGGAGTTCCAATGGCTTACTGCTGAAAGGATAAACAACAACTTACCACTGAACGAGGCTGACAACGGCTTGCCACGGAATGGGGAACAAAAAGTGGAATACAATTTAACATAATGCAGGACAGGGGTGGACTGACGTGAAGTGGCTGGGACCATCGGTTGTTGATCTTGAACCTCAGGGAGGATTCCTACATACCCTGCCTTGGCAAGGATCAAAGTCCACGTAGTTTGGGTATGGGGTAGGAGTCGATGGACCGATGTGAATATGGACCTGGGGTGCAGGTGGATGGTGGGATTGAACCTCATGGAGGGTTCCTACGTACCTTTATTCAGAAAAGATCAAAGACCACATAGTTCAGTGTAGGATTTGTGTGCAACAACTTACCGCTGACTGGGGAAAAAATGGCTTACCACTGATTGGGGTCCACAGTTTAACGTCATGCGGGACAGGGGAGAACCGACGTGATGGTGGTCGGAGTGACCGGGTGTTAGTCTCAAACCTCAGGGAGGTTTCCTACATACCCTGCCTTATCAAGGATCAAAGACGACGTAGTTTAGGATGGAATGGGGCTTACACTCTAGGCTTCCTAAGGTGTTGGTGAACTGATGTAAAGGAGGTAGGAACGAACAGGTGGTGGGCTTGAACATCTTATAGGCTTCCTACATACCCTGCCTTAGCAAGGGTCAAAGACCATGTAGTTCAAGTTATGGGGGCTTGGTGAACCAATGTGAAGATAGTCGGGACGAATGGATGGTGGTGGGATTGAACCTCAGGGAGGCTTCCTATGTACCCTACCTTGGCAAGGATCAAAGACCACGTAGTTCAGGTTGGTGTCAGTGAACCAACGTTAAGGAGGACCAGAGGTCCAATGGGTGATGGGATTGAACCTCATGGAGGTTTTCTATATACCTTGCCATAACAAGGATCAAATACCACGTAGTTTAGGATGGAATGGGACTTACACTCTAGGCCACCCAAGGATGATTTCATGGTCAGTTCTTACTCTAAGACCACATGAGTCATGCTCGGTGTGAGAAACAAGAGGCAGCAGAGACCTGACGATCACGTTGCTAAAGGTGCGTCTGTGAGAGGTGAAGTGGGGATTACATGTGATTGCATCCCAAAAAGGAAATAGGGGCTTATGCATGGATAGAAGCCCGAAGAGGTCGGTACTTACTCCAGGATAGAGGCCCGATGGAGACAAAGCCCAGTGGGAGAGGTATTTGGTAATGAAGAAATGAGGGGTCTGTTGTCCATTCCCCCTAGTCCTTGGGACCAAATAAAAAAAGGGGATCAGGTATGCTGCCTCCTATAAGAAAGATAGGGGCTTACACCAGGGTGTTTTCTTTTTCCCCATGGACAGACGCCTCTTTGATAAAGAGGATCTCAGTACCTATGAGGAATGATCTCATTCTCGTGGAGACCTTTGGGCATGCAGAATGTCCAAGGTTGGGGAACCTTATGTGCGAGGCATGGGGAGAGGTCACAGTTTAACGTCATGTGCTGAGGATGATGGTGCTTGGAAGTTTAACATCCTGTAGCCTGGATGAGGTGGGTTTGCTCCACACCCCTAGTACATACATAACCAGTACCCTCTGCAGCTTGGTGAAGAAAAAGGATAGGCAACACCATAGCTAGGGGGTGTTATGGAGCATACCATTGGGGGGTCCACGTTAGCGTGGCTATGAGAAGAAGTAATAGCCATTTGCGTGCCTATGTGAAGAAGCATGAGGTAAAGCAACATGAAGGGTAGTATTGTCCAAGGGACATTGAAGTTGTTTCATGCAAACCTGAAGGGCTGCACGGGAAAAGGAGTTGTAGAGCGAGAGAGGCCATAGGTAGAAGCCTTGTGAAGATTTGGTGCTCCATGAAATGGAGGGGCTTCGCGAAGGGTTTTGCTTCCTGAAGTGAAGTTTCCTAGGCTAGGCATAGGGCATATGTGCAAATGGGAGGATCTTCGAAAAGTGGAAAGGCATTCTCAAAGCAATGCATCGTTAAACAAGGGTGGATTACAAAGCATAGCATGGGGAAGCAATGTGCTTCGCGATGCACACTGACCCAGCCTTGGAACCTAGGTTACATGTGCATGGGGGGTGCTTCACAAATAGTAAGTGCTCCACGAAGACCTGAGTCCTCTTGAGGATCTTTTTCCATTGAAAAAACCCATGGGATTCTCGAAAGGCATCCCTCCCTGAAGAGGGGCTCAATTAACACCAAGGGAAAGGTACTTCATGGAGCGGAAAGTACCTTGAGGAGCTCATGGTTCACATAGCACAGGTGGTTCGTGATTTGGGAGCGAGGAAGAGGAAATGTCAGAAATTCCATCCTACTAGATTGAGGGGAGCCCTGTATTTGTATGCCTGAGGCACCACAAAGTGGTTCTCACTCAGTGCGCAATGAGCTCCCTAGCGGGTCGCGAACATCACCTGCCATTGTGGAGCAGTACCGCCTCCTTGCTTCGCGAGGGCTCATGAATGTTAGAGGGCGTCGTAGAGCGGTCCCGCCTCCTAGCTTCGTGAGGGCTCGTGAATGTCAAAGGGCTTCGCGGAGCGGTTCCGACTCCTCTCTTCGCAAGGGCTCACGAACGTAGAGGGCTTCATGGAGTGGTCCTGCCTCCTCACTTCGTGAGGTCTCACGTAGGAGATCTAGTATGCTAGCCATAGGGATCTGGAAGCTTCGTGATCTGTCTTCGCAAGGTAGGCCTTATTGATTTCAGGATATTTTTCTCACCTCCAATTTTGGCATCAACAATCACCTTGATAGGCAATAAGTGGGATACCTTCATCATCCAATACAAAAATCACCCTCAAAACATTATTCTTGTGAGGTGTCCTAGGTAATCATTTCACAAAATATATAGTGACATCAGCCCACTTCCAATCCATAATGGGAAGAGGATGAAATAGTCCAACAAGCCTTTTATGCTCATATTTCACTTACTAATAGATGAAATATCTCACCATGATTCCTAATATATCATTTTTATGGCTTTACACAAGTACTTTCTATGGAGATCCTGATACATACTTGTCATACTTGGATGTACCTAAAATCACGAAACTCTCTCATAATCTCCCCATGAAAAACCATATGAACATATACTTTTCACAAAATAGAAGAACATCAATATCGCCCAAATACCATCATACTAGTGGCTTCCCAATATATATTATTTCCAAAAATATAATACCTATAGATCATATAGCTACTCCATCTTGATCCAGTCAAGAAGCATATGTATAATAGAAGTTGAAGTTAGCGTAACTCCTCCCTAGGACTCCTAAACATCAATATGCGTAAATGTAAAGAGTTATCTCCTCCACCACTCATTGTAATATTCAAAAACTACCTCTATCTACATATTCTGACTCAAAGAATATATAAAAACATTTCCCTTTCTCAATGCATAAGACATATTGCAGATAAAAGACTATAGATACTCAACCCACCACCTTTTATGAAGGTTTATGTATCACTGAGAAAAGATACACTTGAGGATTTTTTGGTTCGGGCACAACAAAAACCACTTTCCCAAAAATTGCATCTCCAACATCTCAGGGAATGAAATTGCAGTATCTAAATCTAGATTGTGAGTAGGGTAATTCCTCTCATATGATCTCAACTTTCAAGAGCCATAAGAAACCACCCTGTCCTCCAATATCAGAACTGCTCAGAGTCCAAATACAAATGTTTCACAATAAATGATATAAGACTTACCTAGCACAGATAAATTGGGGATATGTAATGAGGTTATTATATTCTTTATCTCATAAAAATATCTCTCACAAGCATTTGACCAAATGAACTTCACTTCTTTCTTGGTCATCCTGAACATCAGTACTTCTAGAGAGAAAAAGTACTGGATGAAATTCCAATAATAATCTTATAAAACCCGAAAATAATTTTTTTAAATAAATTATCATGTCTCTATTAATACACCATGGATCAACCCATCTCTAGTCCCAATGACACTCTATCCTCTGAGATGACATGTCCCAATAAATGAACACTATAAATCTAAAAACTACATTAGGATAGATTTGCATAAAATAGATGCTATCAAAATATACTACAGATGATGTCATGATTTGGGAATGATCATATGCTGATTAGGATTACACTATGATTGTTAGGTTTCTGGGGCACACAACGGAAGCTGGTGGGCTGGGGATTTTAATGTTTTCGTTGGCGGGACGACGGAACTTGTCGTCGCCGATGAACCAAGCCCTGTAGAGGTCCGAGGATCTCATGTAGATTATTAATATCACAACATTAAAATGAAAAACGTACCCATTTCATATCCGAAGGCGTGGTCGACTGCTGCTAGCCGATGATGATCGTCGTTTGAAGGATCCAAAGTAGGATCCCTCTAGATTGTCCACACACGCTCCAAAATCCACGGGAACATCGATCGTCAAACTCCGGGTGCTAGCGTGGCGATCTGATGATGCTTTCGACATCCCAACGATCACCGCATCGAAAAGGATTCAATGTAGAAGAGAGATCACGATCCGAGAATCTTGGATCGAGAGCTTCTCGCTCTAGAGAGCGGGATGAGATAGAGGCTCTCAGATTTCATTCCATAAATGAATGAATAGTGATATTCAAAACCATGAGAGAGATCCTCCTCTATTATTTATAGAGACGTTGATAAATACCCGGTAGGGTTCCCCGACCCCCGTTAATATCAACGTTCTCTTATTAAATAATTTTGACGGACTAAACTGCGCCAATATTATTTAATATTTTATCACATACTTTTAATAAATCTAAAATATATTACGTGATAAAACCGAGCCTTTTAACTCGACTTGTTGTCCCACATAATATTAAATGATCCTTGAATATTAAAATAATATTCTTTAGATTAATATTTTTCTCATATTTACTGAACTCGTAAATACATTAAATAAATTCAATCCCAAAAATTCGTAACTTGAATATTAATGAATTTATTTAATTATTTTGGTGATCGACAACTTGGACAATGCTCGGACCCTGTGGCGGGGCCCACTATGTTCATATACCTATTCATCTAAATATGTGTGGATTCTTGAGTACGCTGTTGTGTGTGACCCTCTAGGACCTTATCTCAAAAGTAGTGAATAAAATTCATAGAACAAGAGTGGGGTCTAGAAACCCATCATGGACCCTAAAGAGATAAGGATAGTCATTGCGATGAATACCATCCTATGAACACTGACTGTGTACTATAGTCTCTTTGTCATTAAATATCTCATAAAGCAGGACGCAATCTTGTGTCATCATCCTTATATTGATTTATTATTTGTTGATCTATCCGAATGGATTCACCTTTCTACTGCTTTGGCCAAAGACTTATGAAGGAGACACCATCCTGATCAACCAGGCATGAGATATACAACTTCCTAAACTTGGAAGCGACATATCATTTCTTAACCATTCAACCAACGTCATACCACTAACGACGCACCTGACACAAACTACCTCGCCACAACATTACTGCCACGATTTTCACCTTGCATCAAAGTATGTAATTAAATTATATACATTGGTAATTGTCTCAAGTCAGAAGACCAATACACATGTCCGTAGATAGGAACAACCAATGACACCCAAAACATGCGGTGTTCCTTTTGACAGTTATGTCCACATGATCTCACTACTAGAGATCACCAAGTGAGAACCTCATGAGAAGAAGTCTCAATACTTATGAGCCCTCAACACCTGATAGTTATACATCTACTGTGTCCAGTCAGTAAGATGTATCTAGACTATAGAACATATATTTAAGATCAATGTCATTGTATCTCGAGGTTGTCATTATAGCCTGGGATCTTCTATAACCTCTTGACAAAACAATTAACCTTTGGACATTACCATTATTATAGTGGATGTAGAAAAGTATGCACTATAATGGTAAGAAATCATCATGCATATCTAACTGTACACATGATATAGTAATCAAAAGTACTATATAGTTGGGTCTAGGGAACCCACTATTTCAGCACTCCCACTTGCACTAGAGCCAACTTGATAACTAAACTTGTTAGTTACTCACATGATAAATACCATGCTTATGCTGAGTAATGGCTTTAACTGCTAGGCCTGCCACATTTTCGCTGCATGACCTATCTTCTATATGCAACCTCATCGACTTGAGTAAAACTTCTCAAGATAAAGTATCCCTGAGTAGATTACATTTGTCCATTGTCATAACCTGAAAACTTGGCTAGTAAGAATATCATAATTCTTATTATGATAATAGTTTTATCACAAGGTGCTAATCCAAGAATTGAAATAACTCGTTGCAATTTATAACTGCTTCTTAGCTGCTTTAGAAGTTGCAACGTACTCGGTATTTGTAGGTATGGCTACCACAATCTTTTATGAGATTGACTCACTCATCTCCTTTGCCTAACTGCGATACTAGATCAAATTGATCTAAGGATTACTAGTATGTATCCCACCATAACTAGTATACCTTCCTCTTCTTATTCCTGGTACATATCATTTGTACTTACTGAAGTACAAGATGAAAGTTCTGACTGCATCACTTGCAATGCTGTTGGAAATAATTGATATCTGCCGATAATAACTTATATCCCAGCAGTATCAATTATTGTACATAATATGACATATGTGATTGATTCATTGCTATAGAATATGATACCAATTCACAACTTTAATCTCTACACATGCTTCGAACATGTTAACATGTAGAGATTAAGCCATGTGACATAGGAAAAAATTCTGAACTTGAATTGTTCCAATTTGTATTTTTCAATACAATGTCACTATATGTATGATTTACTAGGACCAAGCAACCTTTGGATCTACCTGAGTGGATCATGTTCCCTAGAACTTAGGTTTCTACTTGAAGTCAATCATTAGAGAATTAATTTTAACCTAATATTATCTAATTGTAAGATCAAAATCTGTTTTCCATATGTTGCTGAACATATTTCACTTGGAAAACATTGGTGCTCCCACTAACCTTTGGCAGACACAAGGCGAAGATTCATTTATAATGAATTCTCTAAGATCTTGTTGCTTACTTTAATTCAGAACTGGATTTCAGTAACTTGAAACCTTTATTGGAATCATCTGATGTCATCATCTCTTTCTGGTTGCATCGTATAGACACCTTCCACAAAATATGATCTTGACATCCAATGACCATTAAAAAGATCTTAGAATTTCAACTATGACAAGTAAAATTCTAATAGATTTTGGCGTGCTGACTTGGTATAACCAATCGATCCTTATTGGTACTATACTTTTACCATCCATGTATCATTTCATTTGAATACCCAAAACATTATTCAAATCATAAGCCCCTTTGAAATTTGATTCATGGAATCCATTATTGAATTTTAGTTGATCTTTTAAATCTTACCTCTTTTCCTTATACTGCTTTCTTATAGGATTTATTATTCTCAATGAATAATATATCACCGACTGCGGTGAACATAAAACCATCACTATGGTTTTATACGTCCTACATAGTGTGTGTCTCTAGAACATTCCTATTCCACATGTACTTGTGGATCTTGTTCCCTATGCCAACCATTTGTGCATCTCAAGCATTAACTAAGTCCAAGTCAATTCATCTCCCACTATCTCTAATAGAGATGTGAACCCTTATATATAAATTTAGTCTAATAGTTGACTAAATCTTTTCTATCTTAGGGATTTAAGTAATATCTTAAGCAACTATTAATATAATTAACTTAGATGCACAACGTGTTTAACTTGATGCAGGTTTTTTTAAATCCTAACAAACACTTTGCATCTAAACACGTCTTATAACATAATGTGTTTTCATCATACTATGACTCGTATGATATCCATTCGTCATTTTAGTTGGCATATTGGTTATGGGTTTACGCTATTATTTGCAAATCACATTTTGAAATATGATGAATGTTTCCGCAAGTTGCAACATTGATAAAACTTACATCATAACTTTGATGTGTAACATATGCATTTAGGAATTTATCCATGCTACATGTTTTTTGATCACTGTTAATATGTAATACTTTATCACCGATCCTCCTTATTAACGTTAACATGGTGATGTAGATAAGGTAACATGCATTTAGGAATTGCTCCACGATACATTATCATTATCGATGATTTCTTGGTCAAGATATTCTTCGGCCTGCCGATCCGAAGCAACTCATATCTTCTGAACAAACTTATACTTCATTGGTACATTCCTTATTGACTTAAAGGAATCTTATGAAGTATCTTTACCTCTATCTTTCTTTGGAACAATTCACACTCTCGTGTTGAACTAACCTCAGAAGCTTTGTGGCGTACCTTTATTTTCAAAGGTTTCTTTGTCTAAAGAAAAAATGTCAATTATACCATAGGTGTTTAACTGGGCTGAGCCTAAATACCATACTGGGTATATAGTTGATGTACGCTTTTAGTTTTACTTGACAAAGAATCACATTACCACAACTGGGTAGCTCTTATATTTTATATTCATCATGTATTTTCATTGATTCAAATAGTAGTGAACTATTTGTTGAGTATGTTACCTCAAACAACATTCATTCTAAAACATGGAATAATATATCATCATGTCCAAATGGGCATACGAGATAAATGTTTTTGGTTATACTCCAAAACTTGTTCAATTTGAATCAATCATTTGGCAATTAGAAGTTATGTGTTTCTCCCTGTTGACTTAGGAATCACCCTTTCTAAACTACTTGGAGAAGACACTTTACATCTAGTAATGTTTCTCTACCTACTTGGTTATTGTATTTCAATACATATATGTGAAAAGAATATTGTATTTTAATACGCAAGAAGTATGAGAGAAAACAATACTTTTATTTTATTAATATTAACTGAACGAGGAGCGAGTACTTGCTTCTTGTATTTCAGTTTTTAAACTTCCATGAATTCATTTCATTATGTGATGAAAAGAACCTCCTATTAAATAACCATCCACTTTTCATTGAAGTACATGATGAAGGTTCCTTTGGCGTTACTTTCTATAAGCCTGTTCTCCTTGTCATTCAATGTATTCGCCATAAGAATAAAATATGGAGTTATCTCCAATATTCTTATTACTTGGAGAAAGTTACCTTAAAGGTAATGAAGTGCTTAATCTATACCGTTCGTTTGTACCTTTAAATGAAACTAGAGTAATTGGGTGTAAAATTTATAAGAATGATATGACATGAAATATTATGAAACTTCTTTCACTTTACACAATCTGAGTGCAATCATCACATTCAAATCTTGCTTCGCTTTCTCCTCGAAAGGATCTTGGAGATCAGACTACATGTAACATCATCTATGCCATGATGTAGCGGCCGCATCTAACATTAGACTTTGATGATAGAATGATGATAGAACCATCATATTATTGATTCACGAGTCTCCTATAAGCAGTTTTACACCCTCACTTCTTGAGGTGGCTTAACAAGTTGGGACACAAGCACCTTGAATTTCTGATATAGTAGTAATGTGCACAAGCACCTATACTATACTTGGAATTTCGTGCTTGTTTGGAAATTAACATTGTCCATAGTTTATCGTAGTTTTATTGTGGTATTTTTTTCCATTATCTACAAATATACTTCAGCATATTTTACTTTTCTGTGATTACCTAATCTGACATTACTAATTATTTAATCATTAAATGTCTCCTGCTAATTTTTCGAATTCTAGGAACCCTAGGTAATAGAATTGGAATACTCTTGAGTATTCTAGTGGCAAGGATCCCCGAACCTCTCTCATAGTCTACAAGCTAGGGCTACGCCACTACTCGGAGGGTCCAAGGTAGGATTTCGACTAGCCAACCGCATTAACTCGTGGTTCCTTGATCTGTTGAGTGAAGTCCCAGCTTCAAAAATAATTTATTGATTTACTCAATGCTTGACTCTAAAATTACAACAAACTAGATACGGCTATATCTTTGCTGCAATTTTTGTTATGTCAACCCACCACACAAATAAGAGCTCCCCGGTAGTAAGAGGTACCCTCAGCTGAGGCATGAATTGGCACCTCGAACACCCGATTTTGTTCAAACTTGAATGATGGAAGACTGTTTGGGACTTAATATTTTCTTTGAGGGTTTTATGTTTTTCTGTCGACGAATGTAATCCATATTTATTAATCTTGTTTATCTATGTCATCGTGCTCACAACTAAAATTTAATAGAAAAACAAATGCCGCTTCTTTATGCATTTTATTATCTATTATTTTATGTAGTTTTCCCTCTATTCTAAAATTCATAAAATAATAAATAAATGCATAAAGGTAAACTACTACCCAACTGGTCTTGAGCATCTAAACGACCTAAGGGGAATCATACCTATGTTGAAACTTGACACTAGATGCATCTCAACCCGTGATATATGTCTGCTTCTAATTTGGAGCATCGCCTCGTCTTGGCGGAGTCCATGTGTTGTCTTGCATCGTCTTGATCAGCGTGCTCTACCTCATCTTGGTGGGGTCGATGTCACTCGTCGTCTTCATCCGAAGTACAAAGATACTCGCACACAGGTGAGGGGAACTTGGGTATAAATTTACATCAGGTAAATTGGGCGCGCATGCCCGTATACATTTTAACTGAAAACAAAGACGATGTGCAGACCGTCATTTAATTAATTACACACATCGCACACAGTTTAAAATAATTAATTAAATTAATAATTTAAAAGAAGACATACATGGCCAGTGCTCAAGACTTGTAATCGAGTATTAAGTTAAAGAGAGATAAAATTAAAATGTAATAATTAAGTACGAGGGTTTATCTAATTAAATTAAATGAATTAATGAATTCAAATAATTTAATTAATCATCGGTCAGCTAATTAATTTTATTTTAATGCCAAAATTAAATTAAATTAACTTAGTTCAATTTAATAATTAAATTGAATTAATTTTATTCGGGTATTATAAAATTATCATTTTATCCAATAATTAATATATTAATTAATTAAATTAAATTAAATTAATTAATTATCTAATTAAATAACCCGGACTGGTTACCTGCTGCCCAGGGGGGGAGATGCGTTGCGCGGCCTACCACTGCTGGAGGTGGTGCCTCTCTTGATAGGGTGCGAGAATTGCGTGGGGGAAACCGAGTGAGCAGGGTGGTCTGGCTTGCAGTGCACATTCGAGAGAAGACAACGACATTCTCGTGGAGTCTAGTCAGTGGCGAATGACTGGAGGTTCAGCCACTTCTAGGTTTACTACCGCGCGGTGGTGGGCTTCGACCGAAGGTACGCCGGTGAACCATACCTCGGTCGCGGGCTGGTGTGCCGAGGGTGGCTTGGCAGTGACGAGTGAGGCAGCTCCAGAGGAGACCCTCTGGTTTGCGCGGTGGGGTGCCGAGCAGAGGAGGCCCTGGCTGTGGCGGTCGCGCGGGCCGGTGGTCGTGCGACGTGAGCGGCGTGAGGCGCAGGCGCAGCGCCTGGCCTGAGGAGGATCCCCGGTTCGCTATCCTTGATGTGCGATTGAGAGGGAAAAAAGGTGGAGGCCACACTGGATTGGACAGAGGAGATGCGTGCGAGCTGCGGAGGAGGCCGGGGTGGCCGACCCTACTCGTAGCGTTGGCGGGAAGATCCCGACCAGATTTCACCAGTGTCTCGGGGTAATGGCGCTGCTGCAGGGAGCACGGGGAGAGGGGTTGCGGTGACCCCTAGATTTCCATCACGCTGGGGTGGACTCCCGGCAGCGCTGCAGTGCGCCACGCGGGAGAGGGAGGGGGTCCGCTCGGACCCCCTGCAGATCTCCTTTTTTTTCTTTCTTTTGTTGTCCACGCGATAACCCTCCCCCTTATTTTTTTTATTTTTATTTTTTATCACTTTAAGACTTATTTTAAAGTCTTTTCTTTTCCCCCTAATTTAATTGAGTCAATTCCTCCATTTAATTTTTCAAAAGGCTATATATTAGACTTTAATAATAATAATAATAATTATACTAATAATTATTATAATAATAATAAAATAATTATTATTTTAATAATTATAAAACAATTATTATTATTATTAATTTATGATGATAATTATTATCATTAAATAATAATAATTATCATCCTTTTTTGTGTTTTAGGAAAAATCAAAATAAGAACGATGATCAGAAACGATTGAAAAAATAATAATACCCGCGATCATATCGAAAACACGATCCTTTCTTAAAATTTCAAATGACCATATCTTGGCCGTTTGAAATTGGATAGGCGCACGGTTTGAACCGTTGTGACCAATTTTTTACCCTCTACTTAATTTCATGAAAACTAATTTTATTTGGCTCATAAAATCTATGCGATCACTCTGATACCACTGTTAGGTTTCTGGGGCGCGCAGCGGAAGCCGGTGGGCCGGGGATTTTAAATTTTTCGTCGGTGGGATGATGGAACTTGTCATCGCCGATGAACCGAGCCCTGGAGAGGTCAGAGGATCTCAAGTAGATTATTAAGAGCATAAAATTAAAATAAAAACGTACCTGTTTCATATCCGAAGGCACGGTATACTGCTGCTAGCCGATGGCGATCGTCGCTTGAAGGATCCAAAGCAGGATCCCTCCAGATCATCCACACGCGCTCCAAAATCCGCGATAACCTCGATCGTCGAACTCTGGGTGCTAGCGCGGCGATCTGGAGATGCTTTTGATGTCCCGACGATCACTGTATAGAAAAGCATTCGATGCAGAAGAGAGATCATGATCCGAGCATCTTGGATTGAGAGCTTCTCTCTCTAGAGAGCGGGAGGAGAGAGAGGCTCTCAAATTTCATTCCATAAATGAATGAATAGTGATATTCAAAACCAAGAGAGAGAGCCTCCTCTCTTATTTATAGTGACATTAATAAATACCCAGTAGGGTTCCCCGACCTCTGTTAATATCAACATTCTCTTATTAAATAATTTCAACGGACTAAACTGCACCAATATTATTTAATATTTTATCACATACTTGTAATATATCAAAAATATATTACATGATAAAACCGAGCCTTTTAACTCGACTCCTTGTCCCACTTAATATTAAATGAAGCTTAAATATTAAAATAATAATTATTAGATTAATATTTCTCTTGTATTTGCTGAACTCGTAAATACATTAAATAAATTCAATCCCAAATATCCTTAACTTGAATATTAATAAATTTATTTAATTCTTTTGGTGATTGACAACTTGGAAAACTCTCGGACAGCATGGCTGGGCCCACTATGTCCATATACATATTCAACTATATAGGTGCGGATTCTTGAATACGCTGTTGCGTGTGACCCTCTAGGCCCTTATCTCAACAGTAGTGAATAAAATTCACAGACCAAGAGCGGGGTCTAGAAACCCGTCATGGCCCCTAAAGAGATAAGGATAGTCATTGCGACGATTACCATCCTATGAACAATAAATGTGTACTATAGTCTCTTTGTCATTAAATATCTCATAAAGCAGGACACACTCTTGTGTCATTGTCCTTATCTTGCTTTATTATTTGTTGATCTATCAGGATGGATTCACCTTTCTACTACTTTGGCCAAATACTTATGAAGGCAGAACCATCCTGATCAACCAGGCCTGAGATATACAACTTCCTAAACTTGGAAGCGACAAATCCTTTCTTGACCATTCAACCAACGTCATACCACTAACGACACACCCGACACAAACTACCTCTCCATGACATTACTTCCATGGTTTTCTCCTTG